>OZ030018.1:85883693-87083693 GCA_964023405.1 Apodemus agrarius | reverse complement strand
CTAGAGAACTGTTCTTGTATGGAATAAAATGTGCAAACAGGAGCTCAGGGAGATTGGTTGGTGTGACCAGATTCATTGCCCAAGTCTGACAGTGCTCCATGACTCAGACACTACCAACACTGCTGGTCTCCTGAAATTTAAACACCAAGGTTTCCGGGATGCCCACATAGAGTGGGTGTCATGTTCCATGTGTGGTGCTGCTGAGGACAAAGGGAGGGGATCAGGGGTTCTAGCAGGAAGGCTTTTGACAGGAGCGCTGAGAAGAGCTTAAAGTGAGCGCCTGGATGAGGCATTTCTCACAGGAATAAAGCAGGAAAGTTCGTATTCATCTTGAGTATGTCACCCATGATGCTAGGAAAGGTCCTTGAGGTAGGAGCAGTGTGTGGGAACAGTCTTGAGAGGATTACAAATGACTGTCACAGGAGCCAAGCCTTAATAGCTCTCAAATGTCACAAAGCATTCATTCATGCTTCGTTTTCTGTCATGTCGCCTTCATCTGTTTCTGGAAAATGGAAAATTAAGCACTGGTTGGCAGGTTTCTGAATAGACTTCACAGAGCTTTCGGGGGCAGCCCAGTGGTGCCCATGGTGGCCTATCCTTCTAACACATTCTGATTGGCCCCACTGTCTGGTAAAAACAACTTTTCATAAATGTAGTGAGTGGACCCAGGTATCAACGACAGTATGTTGTCGCACTGGACAGCCTTAGAGTGAAGCCTGTCTGAGGGATAAGCACGTGGCCCCTAAGCATGCTTCTGTGGCGTCCAGGGCTAAGAACCAAGAGCTTTCTCCTAGGGCTTTCCTGTGCACCTACATGAGCTCACATGTGCGCTGGATTTAACCTTAGAGATAATTAGTTCTAATATCAACATCATATGCCATTTATAAACATCATTTATCATTATAAAATTCCAAAGTTGTATTTTCCCCTTTTTTCCAAAAAAGCCATTAAGTACTCCACAGCCCATCGTTAGGACTTTCCTTTGGAACTGAAGGGAGGAGCTAGGCTGCTCTGTGTAAATCAGCTGATGTTGGTCAAAACACCGGGTGAGTCGGAGCGAGTTAGGGGCGGGCTATGAGGGACACATCCGCTTGTTGAGACAGGCTGTCAGGCGCTTGAGCTCCTGAGGCTCGGCTACCCATCGAGCCTCAGGTCTGAGTAGTTGTGGTTGAAATTTCTCTTTATCTTTTCATGAATTTTGGAGCTGGCAACTTAAAACCTCTTTATGAGTATTGATGTAAATCTTAGCTTTCTCTCAGCAAGCCACACACTTACTTTAGAATAACAACTCTCTTGGGTACATTTAGGAAAGAAAAGAAACAGCAAGATGCTATGCTACCACCAGGAGGCACCGCTGGGAGAGAGGCAGGAGCACCCAGGATCGCGTCAGGTGCGGAGAAACGCACCCGGTTAGGGTGGCCGTCACCCTTCTGTCGGCATTGTGGTCAGCGGGGAGCCTGGCCGATCTGTCCGTCCATCAGGCTGTGTTGCTGAACCTAACTAACCTCGATGGCATCTGGGCCTCAGCACCCCGAAAAGTGTGGCTGGAGAGGGTTCGAATTTCCGGAGACTCCTGCTGGCTGCGCTCGCTCTGGGCGGGCAGAGGCTGAGGCCCGGGTCCGCGAACCTCCGTTCACTCCTGGCCCCGTGACAGAGGCGCCAGGACGGTAGCTATGGCCTCGGGCCGCGGAGGCCCGCTCCCTGTTCCGCTTTTGCGATGACTGAAGGCGCCCGGCTTTGCGCGCGTCGAGGCTAAATCCAGATTTTCCTTTCGTTCCAGGCTCGGACGGCTAAGTGGGTCCAAACCGCACAAACAGGAAGGAGGGAAGGCCAGGAGTGCGGGCAGAGGGCGGGCCGTTCCCAGCAGCTCCCGGTCCCTCCCCGCCCCGGTTCCCGATCCGCTGGGGCCGGGGCGGGGCGTGCGCGTCAGCTGGGGCTAGAAAAGGCTGCGGTCCCGCCCGGCGAGGTGACAGCCCAACTCGGACGCCAGGCCCGGCCGACGCCGCCATGAGCGCCGCGCTTTTCAGCCTGGACAGCCCCGCGCGCGGCGCACCCTGGCCCACAGAGCCCGCGGCCTTCTACGAGCCAGGCAGGGTGGACAAGGCCGGCCGAGGGCCCGAGCCAGGGGATCTGAGGGAGCCTGGCTCCACGACCCCGGCCATGTACGACGACGAGAGCGCCATCGACTTCAGCGCCTACATCGACTCCATGGCCGCCGTGCCCACCTTAGAGCTGTGCCACGACGAGCTGTTCGCCGACCTCTTCAACAGCAACCACAAAGCGGCCGGCGGGGGCGGTCTAGAGCTGCTGCAGGGAGGCCCTACGCGACCCCCGGGTGTGGGGTCAGTCGCCAGGGGTCCGCTCAAGCGCGAACCCGACTGGGGCGACGGCGACGCGCCGGGCTCCCTGCTGCCGGCGCAAGTGGCGGCGTGCGCGCAGACGGTGGTGAGCTTGGCGGCCGCGGCTCAGCCCACACCACCCACTTCGCCCGAGCTTCCTCGAGGCAGCCCGGGGCCGAGCCTCGCGCCCGGCCCTGTCCGAGAGAAGGGCGCGGGCAAGAGGGGTCCGGACCGCGGCAGCCCCGAATACCGGCAGCGGCGCGAGCGCAATAACATCGCCGTGCGCAAAAGCCGCGACAAGGCCAAGCGCCGCAACCAGGAGATGCAGCAGAAGCTGGTGGAGTTGTCCGCGGAGAACGAGAAGCTGCACCAGCGTGTGGAGCAGCTCACGCGGGACCTGGCTGGCCTCCGACAGTTCTTCAAAGAGCTGCCCAGTCCGCCTTTCCTGCCTCCCGCCGGCGCCGACTGCCGGTAACGCGCGGCGTGGGCCGTAGAGACTCTGAACGACCGATACCTCAGATCCCCACCGCCGGGAGCAGGTGCCGCCCGAATCGCTGTAGTTTCTTTGGGACGTGCGAGCAACAGGAAGCCGCAGCTTGGGCACTGGACTGCGAGAGAAGCTATAAGAATCTTTCCCCCTTAAATTATTTTTTTATAATGGTAGCGTTTTCTACGTCTCATTACCATTGCAGCTAAGGTACATTTGTAGAAAAGACTTTTCCGACAGACTTTTCTAGATAAGAGGAAGAGACTGCGCATGCTTTTTATATTCATTTTTACAGTATTTGTAAGAATAAAGAAGCATTTAAATCGCTGCAGCTTCCTATAGTCATTCTCTCCTGCACACAATGTATTGGGACTTCACCAGGGCAAAGCAAGCACCTGGGAGCCACAGGACCAGGTGTGTTGCCCACATGGGGTAAGGAGATGGGGTTTCCTCAGGTTCTATATTGCCTGCAGAGGAACATGGGAAAGCATGACTAATTCATGCTAGGCGGAAGGTGTGATCCCCGCGCATGCTGACCTGGGGCGGAGAGGAGTTGGCGTTCAGGTGGCTGCCAAGGGCGAGCGGGTGGAAGAGCTGAGCATGGAAACTTGATTGCTCTTTGCTTCTACTTTCCTCAATCGGGGGACAACGTGTAGATTTTAAAATGTGCACCAGGACAAGTTAATATCGTAGTATATAAAGAGGGCAGCCCCCAGAGCCTCCCCCTACACCCCAAACTATGTGCCTTTCTCCTAAGAAAACTGGGTGTTCCAAAGCCTTTGCGGCCGGACCGCCTGCCTGTTACTCTGCTGCTGTGTAGAAGAAAACACAAAACCCCCAGTGTCCAAACTGTAGCTTTGTTTGTAATTCAAATCCCTGCCCAAAGTGCAGGCTAGGGGACAGCTGTGAGTCTGTGACCTTTGCCCTCTGCAGTTCTTCAGGGTCTCTGACAGGTGTGTGGTGGAGTAAGGTACAGACATTTCTTTTATACAGCTCTCATCACCCCCAACTCAGGTGACAGTGCCATCTCTGGCAGTTTCCAGAACACTGAAACCACCAAGTGTTTAGGTTGGACATTGATTTATTGGAACAGAACAGTAATGTTTTAATATGAGATATTGGTTGAAGCTTAATAGAACAGTCTCACAGAGAATATTAAATACTGCAAAGAAAAAACGTGTAGATAAGCAACAAAGCACATTTCCTAATCAATAATAGTGTCTATGTAGCACAAAATGAATACGCAGAAGACTCACAGAAACACTCAAACTTCCTCAAACTTGTAGGAAGGTAAAGTAAAAAAAAATGTAATAAAGATATTTTCATTTTTAATTTAAAACTACCCTATTAATCTCTTTACTGGAAAAAAGAAAGAAAAGAAACCCACTAAATTTAAAACCATAAAAACGCCGAGTTCACATGGAAGCCCCTTCCAAGTGCACAGGTCAGGGGGGAGGCTGAGTAGCAGGGCCCCCCCAGGCTGTGCTCAGAAGCTCGATCTCTTCCAGAGTGACGCAGCTGGTCTGCTGTGCAGTGATGGACTGGACAAAGCAGAGTAAAGGTCCCATCTCCTGCCCAAGGACGCTCTCCACTTCATAACCCTGCAGTGGTAGAAGCATTCTGGTTAAAGCAAACAGCTCTGGATTCCTGGACATTCTGTTCCCAACAATGCCAGGACAAAGGTCCCTCCTCTCACAGGCTGCAATCTTCCAAAGTAAAAATCCCGTTTACCTTAGCAAAATGAACTACTTTATTATGACAATTGAGTCTTGCCGTTTTTTAGAGTCTGCCTGGACAAACTGGCCTAGGACAGGATTTGGAAGACAATATGCAGAGGAAGTGCCCGTGGGGGCTGGGCTTTGGCTTGCAGGCTTCCCACTTCCTTTGGGGGCACTTCCCCAATCTAGCAACACTTCTGGCCAAAGGACTTCCTGGTGCTTGCCCCTAAACTTCCCTCTTCAAGTGGATTCCATTTCTTCTTGAGTTATGTCGGGGTAAACATTTCTTTTTGTGCTGTAGTGATGTGACTGGAGGTTTTATCCACATAATTAATCTTGGGAGAATTTCCTCTCCAGAGAGACACGGGTACTGGGTGGCAGGGTCTGTCCCTGGTGCGGCTGTGCCCTGGCTGGGCTTTTATGGATCTAACTGTAGAGTATTTTCAGTGAGTGTGGGGCTAAAAATAAAAGTGCAAACTTGAGGAGACTGCGGAAGGCGGTGCCCAGCGCAGGCATGCCCTCTGGACAAGGCAGCTGACAAGGGACTCAGGTCATCTACGGCCAAGGAGCTGGAGAGGGCAGAGGACGCAGCTGGCACAGCTTTGGGTTCTAGGGGCGTTCTACCCATGACCATAGTTTGATCCCAGGTCTGGGCTTGACATACTGATTATGCTCTCAAATTTAGGTATGGGACTTAGTGCAGTAGAAGGGACATACAGATGTCTTAAGCTCAGTTGGGAAAGGTGGCCAGCCCAGTCAGTGCCTGTGAGGAAGTTGGGCCAACAGCCCTGGCTGGGGAGGTGTCTGTGGCTGCAGCCTTGCCTTGAGGATACCAGCTGATGCCCGGTGGAGCAGAGGTGGACCATCCCAGCGAAGCCCAGAATGTCTGTGTGCAGTGTGCTACATGCTTTGCTTTGTAATCATCAGGGTCAGTTTTTGGATGTGAGCGTGACATATGCGGACTCAATTTCCCAATGTAGCTTACTTAATACTTTGCAAATGAACAAGGTCTACAGTGTGGTTCAATAGCCTGACGGGAAAAACTAGAACTGCCGGTCCAGAGATGAAGCCTGGGTCGTTGGCAGGGGCTTCTCTGCAGGCTCACGGTCTGCTCACAGTGAGTTCTGGAGAGAGTACTAGGCTATCATTAGTGGGCAGAAGGAGGGCAAAGGAGGGACGGCTGAGAACTCCTTCAGTGCCTCCTACTGTTTTCCTTAACCAACGATTGTGTAAGTGTGAAATCGATGGTCCCAGAATTCCCATGTTCTACTCTGATACAAGGATGAATTTTTTGTTTTCTTTTGAGTCAAGATCCCATGGGTTGTAGCTCAGGTTGACCTACAGCTTGCTGTATAGCTGAGGACAGCCTTGAATTCCTGATTCTCATGCCTTACCTCTCAGGTGCTGGGGTTACAGGTGTGAAATACCACACCCAGCTCATCAAGTAAAGGTCATTGAAAAATCCTTTCTATCACCTTTGAGTGGACCTTAAACTCATGTTTTATAATCATAAATCATGTGTTTAGGGGAAATCAACAAGGTGAATTTAAAACATTGACACTGTCCATACGAATCATGCACTGTCCATACGAATAGGCATCTACATATATGAAAATGTGTCTATCTGATTTTAAGTCTTTCTTTCTTTATTCACTTAATTTCATGCCTTTTTGAGAAGAACTGAGTGACAGGATGGAAGCATGCCAGGCGATGACTCTTCTGCTGAGCTACCTGTGGGTTTTTTTTTTTTTTTTAAAGATACAATATGTGTGCCTTTTCTGAAAGTTGAAGGAACAGATTTCAACCCTACATCACTGTAAGGTAACCAGTAAGAGACAGCAAGAACAGTTAATCCCATTGTTTTCACATTCACAGTGTGACCAAAGTAAACACAAACATTTTAACATCTGGGTATCTTAATCAGTATAAAATAGTATATTTGCTCCAGGAATGGAGTATGGTTTTATGGAGACCCCTAATTTGATTCTCTGGGTTTTGTGGATGTGAATTCTCACGTAAAACACCCACAGAATCCAGAGTGTGTGACTTGCTGTTGTGACTGCCATCTTCTGTCAGGCTCCACCCCAGATCAGAGGTAAAGGCCCTGCCGGTGTCACTGCGAGCAGGGCTGAGGGCAGCCCTGCCGGTGTCCCTGTGAGCGGGGCTGAGGGCAGCCCTGCCGGTGTCCCTGTGAGCGGGGCTGAGGGCAGTGCAAAGAGCTTGCTAAAATGTGCTCCACGCTTGGACGGCTCCTTGTCTCACGGATGTGTGCTATGAAACTAGAGCACCTACAAAGGTGACACCAAAGCTGTGACCTCCCTTTGTCACTTTACTTAATATCTGTGCACATGTATGTAGGGTAAATGTATATGTATGTATAGCCAGTGTCCAAGTAGTTTCCTCATATAGAAGTGCATGCACTCCTGCATAAAGACAAGTACGCGTGTACACACACACACACACACACACACACACACACACAACAAAGAGTACAGCCAGTGTCCAAGGAGGCTGCACTTCCACACACCTGCACTTCCACACACAGGAATACATGCCCACATGCCTTTTTAAAAAGCTTGATCAGCACGTTTTCAGCTACCAGAGGCATTCTGGTTGAGAAGTTAAGTGTGTTGCAGAAACAAGATACCTCAGCAAGCAGGAATGAAAGGAGGGAACCACTTTGGAAATCAGTTTGGCGGTTCTGCAGAACACTGGGCACGACACCTCCGGAGGACCCTGCCATACCACTCCTGGGCATATACCCAGAGGATTCCCCAGCATGTAATAAGGACACATGCTCCACTATGTTCAAAGCAGCCTTATTTATAATAGCTAGAAGCTGTAAAGAACCCAGATGTCCCTCAATGGAAGAATGGATACAAAAAAATGTGGTATATATACACAATGGAGTACTATTCAGCCATTAGAAACAATGAGTTCATGAACTTCTTAGACAAATGGATGGAGCTGGAGAACATCATCCTAAGTGAGGTAACCCAATCTCAAAAGAACACTCATGGTATGCACTCACTGATAAGCGGATATTAACCTAGAAGACTGGAATACCTAAGACACAATCCACATATCAAATGATGTCCAAGAAGAAGGAAGGAAGGGCCCCTGACTCTGGAAAGGCTTAATGCAGCAGTGTAGGGAAATACAAGAACAGGGAAAAGGGAAGGGGTGAATGGGGGAACAGGAGGAGGGAAGAGGGTTTATGGGACTTGCGGGGAGGGGGGAGCCTGGAGAGGGGGAAATCATATGAAATGTAAATTAATATATCGAATTAAAAAAAAAAAAGGAGGGAGGATCTCTGTCAATGTTCTTGGTGTGTAGGTCCCCATAGAGACGTTATCTTACAGAGGCCCCATGAGTGCTGTGGTGGCCACTGAGTCAGAGGGCAGATGTCAGCCTCTATGCACAAGGATCAGAGTGTGAGTTTGCTTATGTAGGGAGGTCGGGCTCATTTTGTTATTCATCCAAGCAGGGCTTTCCATGCTTCCAACTCCGCAGAGTGTGTGTCCCTAGTAAACCCGACCCACCTTTTTAAAGCGCACATGGCCATCCCACTGGAAAGCTCTAGCTCACCAGCTTTGGTGTTCTCCTGGTTCAGTATCACCCATTTTCTCATCTTATGTCAGCCAAGACACTGCTCCCTACCTGCCTTTACTTATGGTAGTAAGTTCTTTAAGTCCCTGTCTCATGCTTTCCTGTCTGGGCTGACTTCCAACTACCAACTGTTCCTTTCTGCAGAGACAAACAGCTACCTTGGTGGGATGCCTCTGTGGAGACGGCGACAGTGAGGCCATGTGTCAGCAATGCAATGCTTGGTTCTTAGGCCATGGCAACTAAAGGCTCTTACATAACAAGAAGACGTCAGCCTCTGTGTCCTCTAACTTGGTGTCAAAGCATGACTCTTTTATTCAGAAACAGTGTCAGTGCCAGCCACACTCAGGTGAGAGTTCCAGGTTAGCGGTCAAGGCTCCCCAAGAGCTTTAAAGCTGGTGTGCTCTATACAGGGGACAGAAACAATGGCACCTTGTAAGTCAGGACCGAGAACCACAGCTCAGATCAATCACCCTCAGAGTTTATTTATGCAGTTTCCAATTTCATCCAAACTCTGACAGCCTTAGCCTTAGTTTTGGACTATCAATTCCATGAGCTACCTACAGTGCATTTATTTATAGACAGGGTCTCATGTCGTCAAGGGCTGGCTTCAAACCTGCTATGTAGTTCAGGTGATCTTGAACTTCTGGTCTCAGTCCCGGCACATGTTAGTCATGAAGTCCTGCTCTAAGGACCAACTCTCAGAATTCTTTTCTTGGAGACACATGCCACAGTTTACTAAGTCTTGCTATCATGATTTTTCAAGGCTCTGAGAAATAACAACAATAATAATTCAAGCATGCAGAGTCCAGATTCATCAGTAACAACTAAACAGTGTGCTACAGGGCCAGCGAGACGGGCTGGCATGCAAAGGTGCTGCTCACCAGGCCCGACGAGCCGAGTTCAATCAGCCTCTGAGGACCAGGGCAAGAGAGGCCTGGTTCCTGTAAGTTGTTCTCAAGCATCTACTTGTGTATTGTGGCATGTAGATACTGATACTGATACAGATACACACACACACACACACACACACACACACACCATTAATAAACAAACAAACAAACAAATAAATAAATGTAATAAAAGCATGTCTTTAGCAATTTTGTTTTGTGACTAGGAAGCCATGAAAAAGGACTCTGGTCTCCAGGCTGTATGAAGGAAGATTTCCAGCCACTCTCATTTCCAGAGAGGAACAGCTCTGCCCCTGCTGCTGGACACGGTGAGTGGCAGTGGCAGGTGGATATGTTTTAACACTTAAGTGACTTGTGGTGTTACAATCGGAACTGTTGTAAATGACAACAAAGGGTCTTCCTTCAGAGACAACCTCACAGGTTTAGAACAAAGGGCACACTGTACTTACCCCATCCTTGCAGGCAGCAGACGGCAGAAGGGAAGAAATACTGCTCTCCAACAGCTGCAGCAACAGGAAAGAAGGGCGCGTGATGTCCCACACTGACAAGTGCCCACCTAAGCTATTCCTGTCTGAAGGTGAACACTGCATCGAAGCTGTCTGCCTCCTTGTTCTGTAGAACGAGTCTGGAACCTTAAGTTAAGCCGGGCACTGAATAGACAAACTGGGGTTGGTGACCCCGACTTCTCCCAAGAACGGAGACGCTCTTTTCACATCTCCTAACTGGCATACACACTTTGCCACAAGGTGAGCAAACGGACACGCTGCTAGCCGAGCTCCAGCCCTATCCTTGCTGTCCACAGAGTAGGCACATGCAATCAAACACGAGCTCCAGGCTCCTTTTCCTACCTCGATCTTCACAGTACTCTCAGGTCTCGTGGGACAGTCCAGAAAGACATGCAGACGCCTCTTTTGAAGAGGCAACAGGACCAACTGGGAACAGTGCCCACAGGAGAAGGAGCCCCTGTTGTGAGAAGGCACAGAGAGAGATGTATCAGGAGACACTACAGCACAGAGATTCTCTAAACATCCTGTAGAGAAAGTTTGCTGTCAGGATTAGATCGCTGGAGCCAGTCAACAGCAGCTAGGCAGCGGGACTCTGGCTTAGCGGTTGGAAGCTGCTGAGGGGGCCTGGGGTGCACAAAGACGAATCTTCATGAGGACTATGGGGAAGGCGGCCTTCCAGGAAGTGAAGACCTTCAGGGAGGCCGGGGAGTGAGTTTCCCACCCTGCTGTCGGGCAGGCTTGCTCATCAGCCCTGATGTCCTCACCCCCACACTGCTCTCGCATACACCCATGCTCCCTTGCTGCTTTGACATAGTCCGGAAATAACTTGTGTACTTAAAAGGCCAATAACCCTAGGCATCAGGAAGATCTTTGCTCTTTGTTTTTATGTATATGGATATTTGGCCTGTATGGATTCTGTCCATCATATACACTCCTGGTGTTTGAAGAAAACAGAAAAGGGCATTGGGCCCCTTGGGACCAAAGTCATAGACAACTGCGAGCTGCCATGTGGGTCCCCTGGAAGAGCAGCCAGTGCTTGTAACGGCTGAGCCATCTCTCCAGTCCCAATTCTTCGATTCTAAGAAGCAAACAAGCAATGATGACACATTTTGGGCTGTCATATGACAAAGTCCACTGGGAGGCTGAGAGTCACTCAGAGAAACAAATGGCGCCAACACTCTGCTGGAGAATTTTAGGACAACTCGACACAAGCTAGAGTCACCTGGAAGGTTAGCGCCTCAATCGAGGAGAACGCCTCCTAAGATCCAGCTGTAGGTAGTAAGGCATTTTCTTAATTAGCGCTTGACGAGAAAGAGCCCATTCCATTGATAATGATACCATCCTTGGTCTGGAGGTCCTGGTCTCTGAGCAGGCGAGCTGAGCACGCCACGGAGGGCGAGGCAGTGAGCAGCTCCTCCATGTTCTCGCTTCAGTTCTTGCTTCCATATTCCTGTCTGCTTGCTGACTTCCGGTAATGACGGAGTATTATGTATAAGCCAAATAAACCCTTTCCTCCCCAACTTGGTTTTGGTCAGTGTGTCTCATTACAGCAGCAAATAAGCTATAACGAAGACAAATATATAGTTTTGACTTTAGCCCAGGAGCGTAAGATAAGTGGGTAGAAAGGGGTATCTACCGGAAGCTGCTCACGGTCCACGGGGAAAGCCTGCAGAGCTCCTCAGACAGGCCGTGCAGCTGCTGTCTCCTGGGAAATCTGGGAAGTCCTAAGACATGCCGTGCAGCCTGTCTTACCTGTCTGCAATTTTTTTCTTCTTCTAGTAATGAAGGCACGAAGGACAAATCTCAGTGCTATATTTTTAAGGCCAGGAAGCGCTACAATGATTGGATTCTCCACTAGGAAAACCCACAAAGCAGTATCACAGCCTGTATTCTGCAGCTCAGCAGAGTGGGTTCCCTTATGTACTTGGGGAGCCCACATACAGGGTAAAACATTGTAGGACCTGGGGCTGGGTTGCTGCCATGTCTTTCGGGCCCCAGGGGGTCTCAGGCATCCTTACCCATCTTCTGGCTTCTGTTCCAATCTCCCATCGCCACACCGGTCACACACAGGCCACGAGAAGGCAGTGCTCTCGTCTACACCAACCACAGTACCTAAGCCCAGTAAGAAGAAAGGCCAAGTTCATCACTGACCAGTACTGCAGCTTCGGAAACTGCCTATCTTTGTGCTACTTCTTTCATAGAGATAAGTAGATATAATGTTGGTTGATTCCTTTTATGAAATATGATTTTTCTGGTTTACTTGGTTATTGTGATTAAGATATATAACCTGGTATGGTGACACACAGCTTTAATACTAGCACTTGGGAGGCAGAGACAGGCAGATCTTTGAGTTTTTGAGTTCAGAGTCATCCTTTTCTACAGAGTGAGTTCCAGGATAGCTAGGGCTACATAGAGAAACTTTGTCTAAAAAACCCCCAAATTAATAAACAAACAAATACACAAATAAATAAATGAGTCCATGTAGTTAGAGGGCTCGGAGAGAAAAAGTGCAAACATGAGAAAGAGTGCGGATCTCTAGCGCTCATAAGGAGGGCACGCACGGATGCACATGACCCGCAATGGCAGGGACGGGAGGGCCACTTGGGCTTCTTGGTGTCTGGTTCAGTAAGTGAGTCTTAAGTGAGTAAGGTGAATAATGATAGAACAGGACATGTGATGTCCTCCTGTGGCCTCTGTGCACGGGCAGTGGAGTATATATCACTATTCCCCGCTCCCCCACACCCCAAACACAGAATCTCTTATATGCTGAATGGAAGCATCACCTGTCAATAAAAAGCCTATAAACAATGAACTGAGCCAGGATTAGAAGGTGGAACATATGGAAGAGCAATTGGAATTCTGGGATAGAGTAGGGTGAGAGTCAGTGCTCTCAGGCATCGAGAATGGTGGTCAGGGGGAGACAGGGAATTTGCCCGAACTCCAAGCAAGACAGGTCAGTGAACCTGAGAAGAGGTGACTGCCTATGTGGTAGAATGGAATGGAATGGAATAGAATAGAAATTAGAATAGAATAGAAATTAGAATAGAATAGGATAGAAATTAGAATACAATAGAATAGAAATTAGAACAGACTAGATGGGTAATTAAGTTATGAGTTAGTTGGAGAACAAGCCTGAAAATCGTTATTTTGGGGAACTTGGGCACAGGTAGAAAACTGCCCATAATCAATCAATCTCAATCTCAATCTCTCTCTCTCTCTCCCTCTTTCTCTCTCTCTCTCTCTCTCTCTCTCTCTCTCTCTCTCTCTCTCACACACACACACACACACACACACCCCATACATTTTTTGACAAAACATTTATGATCCAATCAATAAACATGTGTGTGTGTGTGTGTGTGTGTGTGTGTGTGTGTGATAGTATGGGCTATAAGGAGTCTAAGAGACAAAACTGCTACAGTATCTCCTCTCCCATCCTCAGTTCAGCCAGGGAAGCATCAGAGCATAAAGTCTACACTGCAGTTGGAACAGCCTCTGCAGAGCACAGCACAGAGCTGGCTCAGGGGCCTGGGCGTGAGCGAGTCTGGAGGCTGAAGGCACATGGGAGGCAGGCAGTACACAGTGGAGATGAAGATGGCGTCCCTGATGCGGGACATTGCACTGCCATCTGAATGAACATGTTCTGGCCATCCTTGTTGAATTACAGTCAATTCAATAGTAAAAGAAAAAGTAGGATGTGGCTGAGTTCCCAAAGGTGTGGAAGGATTCTCGGCCGTCCAGCTTCTCTTTCTCTCATCTCCCACATCCCTCTCTCCTGCTTTTTGTTTGTGTAGTGGTGATCAAGCCTAGCATGTGCAAGCATTTTATGTCACTGGTATATCCCTATCCCCATTCTCATTTTTTTTATTTGGTTTTTTCGAGACAGGGTTTCTCTGTATAGCTCTGGCTGTCCTGGAACTCACTCTGTAGACCAGGCTGGCTTGAACTCAGAAATCTGCCTGCCTCTTCCTCCTGGGATTACAGGCGTGCGCCACCACACCACCGCCTGGCTCCCATTCTCATTTTTGAAGCATAATGTCTTTCTCCACTAGAACAAGCATTAGGAAACAAGATATACAGACAGTGCAGCAGAATTATGAGAACTAACAGGCATGGTTTATTAAAATATATCCATGTGATGCTAACTTGAATGACATTTAAAAATGAGGATAGGTCTTGATTTTGAAGAACTAACAACACTGTCTATAAATATAATCAAAAGTGGGTCAAATGGATGAAAAGTAATGTCTCTTTTTTGTCATTTCTTATTGGTTACTTGAAAATTTGTGCCATGCATTTGTATCACGCTCACACTCCTCAGAAACCCACCTGTCCTTCCCACCCAATCAGCGTGTATCACCCCTGCACCACGTGGTGTGTGCTGCAATCGCCCCTGGGTGCTGACTTTTCACTAGAGGCTGGCAATTCACCAGGGCTGTACCCTTAAGACCTGGGCTCTCTATGTGCTGCCAACAGCTCCCTAGCTAAGGAGCTACAGAAATCTAGAGCGAGAGAGACTAGGCAATATCCATACACACCAGGCAGTGCCCTGGATTCTGGTCATCTTGCAGCCCAAGCCTCTTTCTATAGTCTCTTTTGCCCCTTGCAGTACTGAGTCTTGAACTTAGGGCCTTGGGGAAACGAGGCATACCAGGCAAGCACTTGGGACCAGCCCAACCTTCTTCTGTAACTTAGTCAATAAAAAGTGGACTGCAACTAATCACAGCTCCCTTTTACTCTAGGTGTCTGAAGGTGTTACCAGCCCTTATGGCTATGTGAGATTAAGTAATTTCCTCTAAATTAGAGAATCAGGCATAAGCTGAAGAAATGTATTTTATCTGAGTTTACAAACCATTGGGAATCATCTCTTAGAATTTAAAGACAGATTTGAGAGACAGCTGGGAAGTATACCACTGAACTGTTGGTATCCAAAAAATTATTTTACATGAGCATTGAAAGAAAAGCCTGCCTCGTCTCCTCCACTCACCCAAGGCTTTACTGTGAAAAGCCTCTCTGATACACAGAAATTTCTCACAGATAGGCTCAGGATACATATTAGCTATTAATTCATTTCAAAGGGTAGATGTGAAGAACCACACCGAGAAAAAGTCATATCTAAGAACTTTTGGGTTTGGAGGCAGCAGGGAAGACAAGGAAGGCCCCAAGAGGGAGCCCACTGACAGCAGTGTGGACCCAGCAGTCTGTGAACCTGCTGTCGGGTTACTGGGACAGCAGAAGGGTCTGTGCTGGGGGCATCCCTTCTGGCAGGTAGAGCCAGTCTTTGGTACTCATAGGGAGGATCTGCTGTACCCTGCCCCACGACACGTTTACACACTGGGCTTATGCACACTCAGGCCTCCACGACAGTTTCAGAGCTGGCCAGGAAACAAGAAATCCACTTGTGAGTGCCATAGAGAATGATGGGATGGAAGGAACATGTCAGAAATGTAGGTCTGTAGGAAAAAGATCATCAGTGAAATTGACAAGATCATCAGTCTAAATTGACAAGCTACTGTTGATTTAGTATTTAAAGAAATGACAATAACAACCATGCATTCAATTCTCACACCTTATGAGCAGGTTGAAGAAACAGTAGTGAAGTAAAGGGTTGTGCTCACAAGCAAACAGTAGTGATGCAACTGAGTGTGCTCACTAAGGACTAAGTGGACTAAGTCTCGCCATAGCCCTGACTAGCTAAGCGGACCAGGTTGCTCTCTATTAGGGTGACTTTAATGTTTGCCTCTCAAGTGCAAATAATCAGCATGAACCACCATATTTGGCTAGCAATATTCTCACAGGAAACAGGACCGCAGTGCCACCTGAGAGCTGCTGTAAGTTGTGTTAAGTATATACCAGAAACTCCAGGACAACCACTAGTTCACTTCTAAAAGATTTTACTTTAATTTTTATGATGAATTTCATTATGCAGCTTAATTTGACATACAGTACCATGTTCATATAAGATTTTAAATCTTAAGTCGAAATACTGAAAGAAAATAGAGTACACTGAATGCTCAATGAAAATGGAAAACAACAAAATAAATCAAAGCACACATAAAAATAGAGTAGAAAATCTTATTATACAAATTAAAAGAAAAGATTATCAGCATAGATAAGAACAAGAACCAACTATGTGTTACCTAAAAGAACTTCCATTATATATAAAAACACATGTGGATTAAACATAAAGGGGGAGAACAAAGCAGCCACAATGCTAAAACTATCAAGAGAATGCTGCCATAATTTTAATTTCAGACAGGGCAAACCCCAGAGTACTGAAAATCATTGGGACTAATAATAATTATTAAGTAAGAACAATAAGGTCAATTCATTAATGTGTATGCACCCAACAGTGCATCAACATACATGACAAGCCAGGAGTGTGCTTTAATTCCAGCCCCTGGGAAGAGGTGTGCTTTAATCCCAGCACTCAGGAAGGGGTGTGCTTTAATCCCAGCACTTGGGAAGCAGACACAGGCAGCTCTCAAGACTAGAATAGTCTACTTAGAGAGTTCTGGGTCAGTAAGACCAAAAACAAGACAAAATTTAAGAAAATACATGAAACAAAGAGATGGAACTTGTACGAAGAATAAATTCACGAGGAATTTTTTTAACCCCAAATCAACACTCTTGTCTGTTGACTGTAAGTGACAGACACAGAAGAAGAGACAGTAGTGCTGCACTGACAGCTCCAGTGATCAACAGGACTGAACTGACATTAGCTGATATTTTCATGCAACAGCAGGAAAATACATTCTTATGTTTAGAGAGAAAATTTGTCAAAAGATCATATCCTGGTGCAGAAAACACACTTAATCATCTAAAAAACATAAGTCAGGCCAAGGAGATGTCTCAGTGTGCTGAAGTGGCCGCAAGTCTGATGACCTGAGCTCCATTACAGGGAACACAAAGGTGGAAGGAGAGAGCTGACTTCACAAAACTGACCTACACACGCATGCACACAGCATGATGATGATGTGCACATGCACACACACATGAGGATGAGGATGAAAATAAAAAATGTAAGTTTACAGCTGAGTATGCTGGTTTGGAATCAGAAGGCTGAGCTAGTAGGATTTCAAATTCAAGGCTAGCATGAATAACACAGTGAGGTGCAGGATAGCTTCGGTCACAGTGAGAAACTTCATTCAAAAAGTAGCAACTGATAGCTGGAGAGAGGAGCCTGACTATGAGTACTTGCTCATCTTGCAAAGGACCTAGGTTTGGTTCTCAGCAACCGTATCAGGTGGCTCACAACTGCTACAACTCCAGTTCCAGGACACTCAACACTCTCTTCTGACCTTCACAGGCCTAGGCATGCATGTGGGACACATAGAATGTGTAGGCACTCACACAGACACATTAAAGAGAATGTCTGATAGACAACAACAAAACAAAGCGGCATGGAGGTGCATGCCTGCAACTGCCACCCACATCCAGAGGGTCAGGACTTCAAGGGCTACGTGAGATCCTGTCTCACATCCTCACCAGTGGCAAACAGTCCAGAGCAGGCAAATCCATAGAAGCAGAAAGCAGACAGATGACTTGTCAAAGGTGTGGGGGAAGCATGTGCTACGGATTGGTTTGCTGGTTTTGCTCCGAGGTTCTAGTGATGCCTGTGTACCTTTGGAAGCATATTAAAGCACTTTGAATAAGTGAACCACAAAACATGTAAAGGTTTGAATAAAGCTCCCGAGGGCTGGAGGTGTAGCTCAGTGGTACAGTACATGATAAATATTAGCAAGACCAAAGCTAAGATCCACAAAACACAGACTTGGTTCCTTAAATCTTCTTTACAGAGACTGGAGATGATAGCCGAGAAAGGCCTGGGACAGCCTGTGAGTGAGCTGTGGACCTCAGCTGGTGGAGGGCAGCGTGTCCGTGAGGGCCTGCCCCTACCTGTGTGGACCTCAGCTGGTAGAGGGCAGCGTGTCCGTGAGGGCCTGCCTGTACCTGTGTGGACCTCAGCTGGTGGAGGGCAGCGTGTCTGTGAGGGCCTGCCTGTACCTATGTGGACCTCAGCTGGTGGAGGGCAGCGTGTCTGTGAGGGCCTGCCTGTACCTATGTGGACCTCAGCTGGTGGAGGGCAGCGTGTCCGTGAGGGCCTGCCTGTACCTGTGTGGACCTCAGCTGGTGGAGGGCAGCCTGTCCGTGAGGGCCTGCCTGTACCTGTGTGGACCTCAGCTGGTGGAGGGCAGCGTGTCCGTGAGGGCCTGCCTGTACCTGTGTGGACCTCTGCTGGTGGAGGGCAGCGTGTCCGTGAGGGCCTGCCTGTACCTGGGTGAACCTCCAGCTCCCAGACAGATGCCCTGCTGTGATGTTGTGATTGGCCCAGGAGTGAGCCTATTAGGAGGTGTGGCCTTGTTGGAGTAGGTGTGTCACTGTGGGTATGGGCTTAAGACCCTCCCCCTGGCTGCCTGGAAGTCAGTCTTTCACTAACAACCTTCAGATGAAGATGTAGAACTCTCAGCTCCTCCTGCAACATGCCTGCCTGGATGCTGCCATGTTTCTGCCTTGATGACAGTGGACTGAACCTTTGAGCCTATAAGCCAACCCCACTTAAATGTTGTCTTTTATAAAACTTGCATTGTCTGTTCACAGCAGTAAAACACTAAGACAGAAGTTGGTACCAGGAGTGGGGTATTGCTGTGATAGGCCTGACCATGCTTTTGTTCAGAAGAATGTGGATTTTGGGACTTTGGATTTGGAAAGCCATGGCATTCTTTAAGTGGGGCTTAATGGGCCAGACTAGTAGGAATATGGAAGACAGTGGTGCTGAGGGTTGTTTGAACTGTGTAGGCCTGTTGCCCCAAGAGGCTTCAGTGGAGAAGCACTTTAATATGTGGCTGAGAGACTGTTTTTGGGATGTTTTAGTAAAGAACATGGCTGCTTTCTGCCATTGTCTGAAGAGACTGCCTAGGGCTAAGGTAAAGAGATTTATATTAACTGCATCTGCAAAGAAGTCTCAAAAAAGCCCAACAAAGACTTTGTTCTCTGGTTAAGTCTGATGAAGAGAATTTTGAACAAACATAGCAAGCTGAGAAAGGAAAAGTACAAAATATAGTTTGAGTATTAAAGGGACTCCAGGAAGTGAAATGGAGCTGAATTCAAGGATATTAAACTGAATTAAAGGAGTGGTGACCTTGGGGGCAAGATTCACTCAGTTAACTTTAGGTCCAGGCTTGGTAGTACAAGCCTTTAATCCCAGGAGGCAAAGATAAGCAGATCTCTGAGTTCAAGGCCAGTCTAAAACAGAGCAAATTATAGGTGAAGAAAAACTTTAATCCAGGCTTGGTGGACCACACCTTTAATTCCAGTGCTTAGGAGACAGGCATGCAGATCTCTTGAGTTCAAAGTCAGTCTAAGGAGCAAGATTCAGGACAGCCAACTTAGGCAGTGAAGGAGCTGGGAAAAAGGAAGCTAGTGATAATGTAATAGAACAAGGGGGCCAATGTTCCAGCTCCTGCAAGCAGCAGAACTCAGCAGCTTCAGCCATGTGTCTCTGGCTTTATATTCAAGAGAAGGAGACTACTGAAGCAATTGATGCTGGTTAGCTGGAGCTAAGAAATTAGTGGTGATTAAGAAAAGACCAGCATCACTGAGGTGAAATATGGGAAGTGTTTTCTGAGAGCACAAAGAAGCTGTATTCCAGAGATAGCCAAGTGTTCCTCATGCTGCAGCTGTACTTGGTAATGTGTAAGAATCATCCAGGTGGTACTGGTTTTGAAGGCATGAAGGCATCATGAAGAACAGCTGAGGCTTGGTACTGAGAGGCCATGGAAGGCCATTGGTGAAAGTGTACCCTCAGTTGTAATTGACAGCCCAGGACTGAAGGGGTCATGCAAAGGAGTTGAGGCTTGGTACCATGAAGAGAGCCTATGAGAGGCTTTGGTGAAGCATAGTTGCAGTGGAAGACCCTAGCATATTGGAGATTCCAGTACCATGGGATGACCACCAAGAACAGCAGTGGCAGTGGAGTGGATTAATCTGAACTTAGAGTGCTACAAAGGGCAGAGCTGGAGAAGTGACACCAGCTCTTTGGAGATACACAGAAGATCATGTGTGGATCTCAGGCATTGGAACAAGAAGCTGTGAAGCTGAAATTGACTTGGGGTACCCAAGATGTTATAGATGCCAGAGCCACAGGATGCCTGCCAAGGAAAGCTGCTAACAGGGAGTGGAACAAGCCCAGGAGAAAGGACCTTGTTGAAGTCAACAAAGATGAAAAAGGAGTTGGATATCTGAAGACTGCATTACCATCAGACATGGAGATGCAGAGTTTGGACTTTTCCCAGCTGGTTTCCTGTCTTGTTTGGGGGATTACGGTTAAGTGATTGGATGAATCTCAAAAGAGACCTTGAACTTTGGACTTTTAACACTGTTGAGACTGCTATAGACTACAGGGACTTTTGAAGTTGGACTAAATGCATTTTGCATTATGCTATGTTTAAGTATGGCCCCCACAGACTCATGTTAAACAAGCCTATAGGGGCCAGGGAGTGGAATGTGATGGTTTGTATATGATTGGCCCAGGAAATGAGCCTATTAGGAGGTGTGGCCTTGTTGGAGTAGGTGTGTCACTGTGGGTATGGGCTTAAGACCCTCCCCCTGGCTGCCTGGAAGTCAGTCTTTCACTAACAGCCTTCAGATGAAGATGTAGAACTCTCAGCTCCTCCTGCAACATGCCTGCCTGGATGCTGCCATGTTTCTGCCTTGATGATAGTGGACTGAACCTCTGAGCCTATAAGCCAGCCCCACTTAAATGTTGTCTTTTATAAAACTTGCATTGGTCATGGTGTCTGTTCACAGCAGTAAAACCCTAACTAAGACACCTGCCTACAACATGTCCTTCCTCCACAGCTCAGTGTGGTAGTGGGGAGGGCACAGCAGTACAAGTATAAGAGAACTGCTCTAATGTACATGTATTACTTATGAAATAATTTTCACAGAGTTAAAGAAGTACTGATACGATTTCCATTTCTGGATTAATATATACAATCAGCTCCTGAAACATCACTTTCTCATGCTTCAAAAACACCAAAATCAACTATTTTATAAGCTTATTAAAAATATAATTGAGTGATCTGGAGAGACGGCCCCGTGGCTCAGAGTGTGCACTATTTTTGGAGAGGTCCTGAGTTCAGTGTGCAGAACCCACACTGGGCAGCGCACAGCCGTCTGTAAGTCAGTCACTGTCCGTATTTCCAGTCTCAGGGGGCCAACACTCTGGCTCCTGAGAGCACCTGTGCTCACGTGCACAGACCTCATAGTCACATGCAAATATACATAATTAAACATAAGATAAATATTAAAAATACAACTATAACTACTCCAAACAAAACACCATCCAAACAAGGGAGTCAGTGGGAGTGACGGAGGAAGGGGAAGGCAGTGAGTGCTGAATAAAATGCTTTATGTCCATGTATGACACTGTCATAGCGAACTCCATTACCATAAGTAATTAAAATATGCTAAATAGCAATGGGAAGCATAACAAAGAACCAAAGTTTCATGCACGATACAAGCATGCCCTCAGAGTTCCTCATATCCTATGTCTGCTTAGGGCAAACCTATCGGTGCCTCCTGGCCTGAGGTAGAAGCTTGCAGGAGGCTTCACCTGTTCTCCATGCTCCTCTTGATCTGGCACAGTGCCCAACCCATCAGTGGCCCTCCTAGGGAAACCCACTCCTCCACTTACCCTGTATTAGTTCTCGGCCCCCTCTCTACCTTCAGGGTGCAATCTAGATTATGTCCCCAAGTCTTCAAAGCTGGTTTCTTCACCCACTCCCCATGTTATCACCACAGGTGCTCTCTCTGTGTGTACATGGCTATATCTCTGTGACTTTGTCAGTACTGAAGCTACCTGCTTCTGTGCAGAGCAGACTCCATTCTCGGCGGCTGGCTGTCTCTCCAGCTCCTTCTTAGCCCCCCTCTATCCAAGCCTGCCCACCGTCTCCAATGGCTTGCCAGCTCTCCTGTTGGCTGTCTTTATAGGTCCCGGTCCTTGATGCACCTTTCAGATCTTGATTTAAGATTCAGGTTTAAAACTCATTATCTATTTTTGGTATATGTATGTGTTTTCACATGCACATGTGTGTGCATGCACACAAGCATGCACTTGTACACATGCCCAGGACAGAGAACAACTTGTGGGAAGTGGCCCCCTTTTGACACTGTGTCCATAATGGACACTGGACTCAGGACATCGGGCTTGGGGCAAACCCCTTCATTGGCTGAGCCCCTGCAGACGCCCAAGGATCCAGCCTTTATGGAGCCTTCCTAGATCTTACTCTGCCTCATCTGAGACACTGGAGTCCTGTTTGATTGTGCATGTACCTGATTTAAATTTTCCCACATAGACTCCAAGTCCACAATAAAAGAACATCTTCTTATTCTGTCCCTCTAAATCCAACATCCGGAACGCCAACAACAAAACTTAGCAGTATATTTAAAATAACACGGCAGGTAAGACATAGAAATTCTGCTTCCAATTAGAGGGCTACCCACCTTGCACGCTACAAATGGAGTTGGCAGGTGTGAGGGAGCTCAGTTCATCTAGTGTCACTGGGCCAGGCAAGTCACAGGGAGCAGAAGGTCCACACAAGGGAGGTTTCTGGGGCAGGAGGACTGTGCGTTCAATACAAATGATCCGACCTGCCATGGAGACAGTTCAGATAATTTAAGCAATTAAGGAAAGCATGAACTTCCCAACCCGCCCCTTCATAAGCCACCGCAAGCTCTGTAGGAAGAAAGGCATAGACAGGGGCTGGTCTGTTGCTAATGTCAGACGTGTAGTGTGCAAGTGTCTACATAGAAATACATCTTAAAGACTCCTGTGAACTACGCTGAAAAAGAACAAAGGTACTACATTGAGATAAAATTGAAAAGAGTGAATTTTATGGTATTCAAGGTAATACCTAAATAAAATGAAAAAGGAAGTTTAAGTATTTGATCCCAAGAAAAGGTATAGATTGATCTAAAGCCTACTGTATCTTCATCATCATCGTCATCATCATCATCATTATTATAATGATATCCTTATTTATTTTATTATATTTTGGAACAGGGTCTCAGTGTGATGTAGGCTGTTTTTTAACTTATAATATTCCTGCCTCAGCATCCCATTATTTGGGCCTTTGTTACAGGGCAAACATATACCATGTTCTCTAGCTTTTGTTTGTTTGTTTGTTTTTCCGAGACAGGGTTTCTCTGTGTAGTCCTGGCTGTCCTGGAACTTACTCTGTACACTAGGCTGGCCTGGAACTCAGAAATCCGCCTGCCTCTGCCTCCCAAGTTCTGGGATTACAGGCGTGCACCACCACTGCCCGGAGTTCTCTAGCTTTTGATAAAAAGAACATCTAGGCCATGGCTTAGGTGGTCTCCAGGTAAGCACAGATGCTGTTAAGAACTATGGAGTGGCCAATAGTGTCTCTCTTACTACAAGTGTGTAGTGTCACACTTACTACAACTTAGGATGCTGGCTACTATCAGGTGGGCCTTGGCATGAAGTGATGAGAGCCCATGGCTGTAAGATGGCTTCTCCATCTCAAGGCTAGACTTGCGCTGGGCTTTGTGAAAGAGGATAGAGTCTCAGTGTACGCACTGTCAATCAAGCAATCAAGCATTACCCAAGCAGTCAAGACACACCAGCATACCATTGTCTTGAAGAGCATCCCTGAAGAGTAAGTTATGAGACACAGGCATGGCAAGTTCTTCTACAAGCTCTGGGCACAGCACACATGAGGGGGCTATATAGACTGGCAGAGTTTTGGGAAGATGGTGGTCCCTTTCATCCTGTGTTTGTAGGGTGATGTCAGTCACCAGCAGCCAGATTTCCTTTCGTGCCAAAAGAGTCTTTATCTATATTTCAAAATTAAAAGACACACACACAAACAAACATAAACTATTAACTATGTATAGCTAAAACCTTTTAAAAGCAATCTCAGTGGTTATTTATACTCATTATTTAATATATTATCTCAAAAATACTTTAAAATGTATAATAAAGTTTCTATATCAAGGTTATTAGATTAATGCCCAGTGACACAGTTACATCCACTCTGTGCCTGTTACAGGTCCTCTCAAGGGACAGAGGCAAGTTTTCCTTCCCTCCTAACCTATATCTGTAGGCATAGTACTGCCATTCAACAGAGTTTATATAATCTGTTACTATTCACTCAGTGTTCTTGTTTTTCCAGATTTAATCTCTCTCTCTAGTCCTTTGAACATATTTGTATCTGTGATGATTTAAATGAATTTCTTCCAAAGGCTCCTATATGTGAATATTTGGTCTCCAGTTGGTAGTCCTGTTGAGAAGTTTGTGGAAGCTTTAGGAGATAATAGTCTTTCTGGGAGAAGTATGTGACTTGCAGTGGGCTGTGAGATCCCTCTTTCCTGTTTTTTCTCCCTTTTTGCTTTTTGCTTCCTGGTTGATATGCTTGTTGTCATGCCTTCCCCATCATCACATGCTGTGTCCCCTTTGGAACTACTAACTAAAACGTTCTCTTCCAAGTTGCTATTGTTTTGGGGCTTTAGAACAGCACAGAGAAGCCCTGAGCACCATTCTTGGAACTCTTCCTTTCTGGCATACCGAGATGTTCCTTTGGTTGGCTGACCTTTGGTTGGTTGTTTTCTTTGTTTTTGCCTTCCAGTGTGTATACATGTGCACATGTGTGTGTGCATATGTGTGTGTGTGTGTGTGTGTGTGTGTGTGTGTCTTTGTGTGTGCACATGCCCTTGTAGAAGCCAGAGGGTTACTCATGAGATTCTTTCTTCTCATGGTTCCTGGAGAGTGAGCTCCGATGGTCAGGCCTGGCGGCAGGCCCCCTTAGCCACTGAAGCTCTTTCCAGCCTGCTCTCAGGGCTTTCAGTTTACAATCAGCCTTCTCTTCAAGGAGCGCTGATGAATTTTAAAGGAAACATGATATGTAGAAGCCAATATCTGGTTCTAGGTAGTCTTGTTTCTATTGGAATATAGTTGCTTTTAGCCCTCTCTGTGAGTAGAGAAAGGAGGCAGATGTGCTTGTGTCACAGTGTGTGGTGGCTGAAGTCACGTCACACACCAATGCCTCCTACTGTTGACCATTACCACAGAATTTGCTCCAGACCTCCCAGGGGTAATTTCCTCTCCAACTGAATGTGGATGCTTCAAGATGAAAGCAGGAAGATCAGAGTTCAAGGTGACCCTTGGTTCCATAGGGAATTTGAGGCCAATCTTCCCTTACCAACAGGGAGAAGGCTGGCTCTGTTTCTATTTTCTTCAGTAATATTTACGTTACGTAATCTACTCTCTAATGATAGGGCCCTCTGTTCCCCTTAACCTACATCTCCTAAGCATACCGCCCACTTGCTCGGAGCCGGCTTAGGTCGTGTGCCCACACTGCACCTGGCCTGCATTTCCATCTACTTATGTAAGTTCAGACCCTCTGGCAGAGGCAGAGCGCCAGCGTACTGCAACTTTTAAAAGGATCACAACTCCTGCAAATGACAAAAACAAAACAAAACAAAACAACAAAAAAACAAGGCAAAACATGAAACCTATTGCGCACGCACCAGAAACTTTGTTCACCTGTTTTGTATCAAAAATGTCTGCAAGAGCGCACAAAGTTTGTTCCTGACCCTCAGGAAATGACTAAGAGTTAATAAGTATGAAATAATTGTTAGCCACCTTCAAGACGAAAAAGCCTTGGAAAGCATTTGACTGAGAAGCCACCACAGCTCTGGAAGGAATCAGCTGTGTGTCTTTTAATGAAAGCATAGCATTGTCACGTGGCATTTCTGTCAAAAATGTATAGTTTGGACCTGTTAGATAATATAGACGTTATACTAAGTAATTAGCCCATGCTCTTAAAAAACCCAAAGTCGCAAAGCCTAGGCAGGTGGAAGTATTCCAGCTGAGATGTGAACGGCAGCTGAACATGCCGTCTGGTCTTTACCATGTCCTACAGTTGTAAACATGCCGTCTGGTCTTTACATGTCCTACAGTTGTAAACATGCCATCTGGTCTTTACATGTCCTACAGTTGTAAACATGCCATCTGGTCTTTACATGTCCTACAGTTGTATACATGCCGTCTGGTCTTTACATGTCCTACAGTTGTAAACATGCCATCTGGTCTTTACCATGTCCTACAGTTGTAAACATGCCGTCTGGTCTTTACATGTCCTACAGTTGTAAACATGCCGTCTGGTCTTTACCATGTCCTACAGTTGTAAACATGCCATCTGGTCTTTACATGTCCTACAGTTGTAAACATGCCGTCTGGTCTTTACCATGTCCTACAGTTGTAAACATGCCATCTGGTCTTTACATGTCCTACAGTTGTAAACATGCCGTCTGGTCTTTACATGTCCTACAGTTGTAAACATGCCCTCTGGTCTTTACATGTCCTACAGTTGTAAACATGCCGTCTGGTCTTTACATGTCCTACAGTTGTAAACATGCCCTCTGGTCTTTACATGTCCTACAGTTGTAAACATGCCGTCTGGTCTTTACCATGTCCTACAGTTGTAAACATGCCGTCTGGTCTTTACATGTCCTACAGTTGTAAACATGCCCTCTGGTCTTTACATGTCCTACAGTTGTAAACATGCCGTCTGGTCTTTACATGTCCTACAGTTGTAAACATGCCGTCTGGTCTTTACATGTCCTACAGTTGTAAACATGCCCTCTGGTCTTTACATGTCCTACAGTTGTAAACATGCCGTCTGGTCTTTACATGTCCTACAGTTGTAAACATGCCCTCTGGTCTTTACATGTCCTACAGTTGTAAACATGCCCTCTGGTCTTTACATGTCCTACAGTTGTAAACATGCCCTCTGGTCTTTACATGTCCTACAGTTGTAAACATGCCGTCTGGTCTTTACCATGTCCTACAGTTGTAAACATGCCGTCTGGTCTTTACATGTCCTACAGTTGTAAACATGCCGTCTGGTCTTTACATGTCCTACAGTTGTAAACATGCCGTCTGGTCTTTACCATGTCCTACAGTTGTAAACATGCCGTCTGGTCTTTACATGTCCTACAGTTGTAAACATGCCCTCTGGTCTTTACATGTCCTACAGTTGTAAACATGCCCTCTGGTCTTTACATGTCCTACAGTTGTAAACATGCCCTCTGGTCTTTACATGTCCTACAGTTGTAAACATGCCGTCTGGTCTTTACATGTCCTACAGTTGTAAACATGCCGTCTGGTCTTTACATGTCCTACAGTTGTAAACATGCCGTCTGGTCTTTACCATGTCCTACAGTTGTAAACATGCCGTCTGGTCTTTACATGTCCTACAGTTGTAAACATGCCCTCTGGTCTTTACATGTCCTACAGTTGTAAACATGCCCTCTGGTCTTTACATGTCCTACAGTTGTAAACATGCCCTCTGGTCTTTACATGTCCTACAGTTGTAAACATGCCCTCTGGTCTTTACATGTCCTACAGTTGTAAACATGCCCTCTGGTCTTTACATGTCCTACAGTTGTAAACATGCCCTCTGGTCTTTACATGTCCTACAGTTGTAAACATGCCCTCTGGTCTTTACATGTCCTACAGTTGTAAACATGCCCTCTGGTCTTTACATGTCCTACAGTTGTAAACATGCCCTCTGGTCTTTACATGTCCTACAGTTGTAAACATGCCCTCTGGTCTTTACATGTCCTACAGTTGTAAACATGCCGTCTGGTCTTTACATGTCCTACAGTTGTAAACATGCCGTCTGGTCTTTACCATGTCCTACAGTTGTAAACATGCCATCTGGTCTTTACATGTCCTACAGTTGTAAACATGCCGTCTGGTCTTTACATGTCCTACAGTTGTAAACATGCCCTCTGGTCTTTACATGTCCTACAGTTGTAAACATGCCGTCTGGTCTTTACATGTCCTACAGTTGTAAACATGCCCTCTGGTCTTTACATGTCCTACAGTTGTAAACATGCCCTCTGGTCTTTACATGTCCTACAGTTGTAAACATGCCGTCTGGTCTTTACATGTCCTACAGTTGTAAACATGCCCTCTGGTCTTTACATGTCCTACAGTTGTAAACATACCCTCTGGTCTTTACATGTCCTACAGTTGTAAACATGCCGTCTGGTCTTTACATGTCCTACAGTTGTAAACATGCCCTCTGGTCTTTACATGTCCTACAGTTGTAAACATGCCGTCTGGTCTTTACATGTCCTACAGTTGTAAACATGCCGTCTGGTCTTTACCATGTCCTACAGTTGTAAACATGCCGTCTGGTCTTTACCATGTCCTACAGTTGTAAACATGCCCTCTGGTCCCATACGGCCCAGGAGCTTGGAAACAACAAGTAAGGGTGCTATGGTGAACAACGGTCAGGCTCTGGGTTGTTGGGCATTGGAGATAGGAAGGCTAATTCCAAAATGACTGTAAGACTAACAAAATCTGACAACGATCTCAGGGTAAAACGTGAAAATGCTCAAGATCTGGCTATGGTTTGTCAAATGACTGAGGGACCAACTTCCAGTTTTCTTTTCTTCACTTAATTTTAAATTTTGTTGCTACTACTGTTGTTGTTGTTGTTGTTGTTGTTGTGTGTGTGTGTGTGTGTGTGTGTGTGATAGCATGTGTTGATTTCAAATAATACTTATGGAGTTTCTCTCCTTCCACCTTCATGTGGGTCCAGGGACTGAGCTCAGGTTATTAGGTCTGATCACTAAGCCATTTTTGTGGATCCTTATTTTTCTTTTAATTAACTATTAAATTATTTCCAGTACTAAGGCATATACAAAGTTGAGGTTAAGCGTATCTCTTACAGCCAGGAGGGGGGTGGTGCACACCTTTAATCACAGTACTTGAGAAGCAGGGAGATTGATTCCAGATCAACCTGGTTTACCGAAAGTGAGTTCCAGGACAGCCAGGGCTACATAGAAAAACCTTCTCTCTCTGTCTCTCTCTCTCTCTCTCTCTCTCTCTCTCTCTCTCTCTCTCTCTCTCTGTCTCCACACACACTCACACACACACACACACACACACACACACACACACACAAAACCTCCCCCAAAGAGTATTTTTTTATATAAAAAAAACCCTAGTAATATACAATAGCTAAACTTTGTTTAAAATAAATTTTTTCCTATATAGTTGCTAAAACTTGGGAGCAAACAAGATCTTTGGCAGATCTTTCCTCAATACTATGACAGGATACCTGAGGAAAGGATGCTTCAGAAGTTGTAGATGTCTGTAGTTCTCCAGCACAGTCAGGTGTGGTGGGTGTGGTGGGTGTGGTGTGGTGGGTGGGGGCACTGTGGCAGTGGGGCTTAGCATTAGCAGTCAGGAAGCAAAGGGAGAGGCTGGGGCTCAGCGCGCTCACTCGTGCCCATTCAGCGTCTGAATGGAGGTCCTGAGTGCTCTTTGCATGGAAACGACGAAAGCACTAGAGTGCTGGAGATGCCAGGACCACAGGATTCTCACTGAGGTGGAGCTCAGCCATGTGCAAGGTTTGGTATGTTGTGGGCGCAGAGCTGGAGGGCAGGACCACTCGAGCCTTTTTGATCCCAGAAGATTCCACCAGAAGCTCCAGATGCCAGAGACTGAGTTTCAGGATTTGTTTTTTTGTTTTTTTGTTTTTTTTTTCCTGCTGGGTTTCAGTCTTGCTTTGGTCTGATTGTCCCTACCCCTCTTTCTGTTTAATGTTTCATTGTAGTTGGAAGTGTGCAACTTACTTTGTATGTTATAGGGGCTCACAGTTAAGAGGCTGCCTGAGTATCAGAATAGTGCCTCACTTACACTTTTATGCAATGTTAAAACTACTAAAGACTTCTGAGATTGAATCACATGCATTTGCTTTACAGATGGCCACAAGTCTGTGAGGGTTCCTGTATCCTTATGCATACAAAACAAGAACATGGACAAAAACATGGACAATGCTGTTGCGTTGTGCTGCGTGGTTAGGTGTGCACCTACCCACTTGGAGCACAGCTTTAGTGACCTTCATCTGCTTTCTAGGCTGACTCTGGAGAGACCCGGCCCAAGGAAGG
Organism: Apodemus agrarius; assembly: GCA_964023405.1. Taxonomy (NCBI): domain Eukaryota; kingdom Metazoa; phylum Chordata; class Mammalia; order Rodentia; family Muridae; genus Apodemus; species Apodemus agrarius. The sequence goes on along the minus strand of OZ030018.1, from coordinate 87,054,137 downwards.
CACTACTCCAATTTAACCTCTTTCCACTTCCCTTGACCTAGTCTGGAAACTGCCTCAAACATGTCCAAAGGTTTGTCTCCTAGGTGATTTTTGATTCTGTCAGGTTGAAAATCAATATTGACCATCATAGTAGGTAAACAGATAAATGAACTTTGATACATCTAGATAACTGGATACTTATTACTGAGTGAAATGAGCTTTCAAGTCACTGATGAGACATGGGTGCCTAAATGTTTGGTATGAAAAGAAGAAGCAGTGTCAGAATGGTGTGTACTCTATGAATAGAATATGCTGGCACTCTGGGTTCAACTGCCTGCTTACGGGTCTGTAGGAGGAAGGGATGACCGGGCAGAGCACAGAAGACTGTTATGGCAGAGTAAGATTCTGCCCGATATTACAATGGAGAATAAGTGTCATTAACTAGGAACTTTATGCAACTGTGGCAACGGTGGGTGATGATGATAACAGGGGATTATGTATTTATGAAACAGGACATTTATGGAAAAGTTTTTTTTACCTTATCCTTGATCTTATATATACCTCAAACTATGCTAAAACATAAAATCTGTTAAAGAATTCTTATAGCTACATGTCACCTAGAAAAAGTATTTGAACATGGAGAGTTTGTGTTCCTAACTTGTTTCTTGCCATAGGACCATCAGACACCCCACCCCAGCACACTGACAGCCAAGATGATTGCCCCTGCCTATTTGGAATCTGCTTATTACATACAAGGCTGTCAGCACGCCTACCCAATCCCTGAGGTACTCAAGTAGAGGACTCACTTATTACATACAAGGCTGTCAGCACGCCCACCCAATCCCTGAGGTACTTAAGTAGAGGACTCAACATGTTCTGCCACTGTTTCCCTCCATGTGCTACTGACGTTTAACCCTGTCCTCACTCTCGGCCTCTGAGCTACAGCATCTCCCTGAAGGGCAATTGGCATTTGTACCACCACTGGCTTGGAGAGTCCTGAGCCTATAATGTGGAAGTCTCAGATACTTAGGGCATCATCATACACCAGGTATATTTACACAAATAGAGTACTATTCAGCTATCAAAAACGATGAATTCATGAAATTCTTAGGCAAATGGATGGAACTAGAAAATATCATCTTGAGTGAGGTAACCCAATCAAAAAAGAACACACATGGTATGCACAAACTGACAAGTGGATATTGGCCCAGAAACTCCCAATACCCAAGATACAATTCACAGACCACATGAAACTCAAGAAAAACGAAGACCAAAGTGTGGGTGCTTCAGTTCTTCTGAGAAGGGGAACAAAATATTCACAGAAGCAAATATATAGATAAAGTGTAGAGCCAAGACTGAAGGAAAGGCCATCCAGAGACTGTACCACCTGGGTATTCTTCCCATACACAGTCACCAAACCCCGACACTATTGTGGATGTCAAGAAATGCTTGCCGAAAGGAGCCTGATATGACTGTCTCCTGAGAGGCTCTGCCAGAGCCTTATAAATACAGAGGCGGATGCTCACAGCTAACCATTGTACTAGTGTGGGATGCCCAATGGAGGAGTCAGAGAAAGGACTGAAGGACCTGAAGGGGTTTGCAACCCCATAGGAGGAACAGCAATATCAACCAACCAGATCCCCCAGAGCTCCCAGGAACTAAACCATCAACCAAGGGGTATACATGGCTCTAGCTGCTTATGTAGCAGAGGAGTGTCTTGTCAGGCATCAATGGGAGGAGAGGTCCTTGGTCCTATGAAGGCTTGATAGATGCCTCAATGTGGAGGAATTGATGGCAGGGAGGTGTGAGTGGGGTGGGTGGAGAAACACCCTCATAGAAGTAGGGGGAGCAAGAATGAGATAGAGACTTTCCAGGAGGTGGTGGGTGGAGTGGGGAGAAACTGGGAAAGGGGATAACATTGGAAATGTAAATGAAGAACACATCCAATAAAAAATGTTTACTCATTTATGAATGGTAATATGTGTGCTTTCACACTTCACACTAGAAACAACTAATTTCAACATTATCCAAGAACTAACTGCATTATCTAAGAGTCACAGCATACTATCTGGCCCTTTAAGGGAACTGGGAGTTAGTGATGCATGCTTTTAGTCCCAGCACTTGGGAGACAGAGGCACTTGTGATCACTCAGAATTCAAGGCCAGCCTGGTCTACATAGTGAGTTCTAGGACAGCCTGGGCTACAGAGTGAGTTCCAGGATATACAGAGAAACCCTGTCTCAAAAAACAAAGCAAAACAAAAACAAAGGAACAAACAAACAAAAAAAAAGCCTGTCTGCCTCTATTACAGTTGAGGAAGAAGCTAGTATACCATGTGTATATGATGACACAATTTGAATTTTATTTACATATGTGCAACCCTCTAATAACTCAATTTGAAATTAAGAAACATTTTTTCACTGACTATGGATTAGAGAAATGCAAAGCAAACAAACAAAAAAATAAACATCTCCATTAGCTCCACAATAGAAACAACTCTAAAATAAACCAAAATTAAAAACAACAGCAACAACAAAACCCCAAAGAGATCCATATAGTTCACACAGAAACTGCACTCACACAGGATTGCTGCAAAGCAGGAGGGCGAAGCACAGGCTCACCTAGATTTTAGAGACAGTTTCCTATGTCACTCTGCTAATTTCCAATAGACTCCATAGGATGGGGGGGTAGGGAGACAAACAGACAGACTAACATAGAGACAGAACTATTACCTGTGGTCTTTGATAAATCACTCTGGCATAGAAGCTGCAACGCGTACTGCACTCATTGGTCTGCAAAGACATAGACTGAAAACATCACACAAAGCACATAGGAACTATGTAAGTGTTTAAGGAATGTGTTAGAAACACAGTCATTACCTGGAGAATGTCTTTTAAGCAGCGGACAACTGGAGGCTGGTAAAGCTTGGAAATGTGGTCTCCTTCAATTGCATCCATTTGTCCCAGACTCGGATGTGCAGAGAAGATATAACAGAAGATAGGAGGAGGCAGAGAAGTCTTTGTCTGTTTAGCATAAAGGAAAATGCAGCGTAAGAATGTCTTTTAAGGGGAATCAGTATCCCTGACCTCAAGCTTTACTACAGAGCAATAGTGTTAAAAACTGCATGGTATTGGTACAGTAACAGACAGGTAGATCAATGGAATAGGATTGAAGTCCCAGAAATGAACTCACACACTATGGTCACTTGATCTTTGACAAAAGAGCTAAAATCATCCAGTGGAAAAAAGACAGACTTTTCAACAAATGGTGCTGATTAACCTGGCTGTCAGCATGCAGAAGAATGCAAATCAATCCATTCTTACCTCTTAAGTCCAAGTGGATCAAGGACCTTCACTTAAAACCAGACACACTGAAACTAATAGAAAAGAAACTGGGGAAGACCCTTGAGGACATGGGCACAGGGGAAAATTTCCTGAACAGAACACCAATAGCTTAGGCACTAAGATCAAGAATTGACAAATGGGATCTCAAAATTGCAAAGTTTCTGTAAGGCAAAAGACACTGTCAATAGAACAAATCGGCAACCAACAAATTGGAAAAAGATCTTTACCAACTCTACAGACTCTACTCATACAGCCCTGACAGAGGGCTAATATCCAATATATACAAAGAACTTAAGAAATTAGACTCCAGAGAGCCAAATAACCTTATTTAAAAAATAAACAAACAGAGCTAAACAAAGAATTTTCACCTGAGGAATACTGGATGACTGAGAAGCACCTAAAGAAATGTTCAACATCCTTAGTCATCAGGGAAATGCAAATCAAAACAACTCTGAGATTTCACCTCACACCAGTCAGGTTGACTAAGATCAAAAACTCAGGAGACAGCAGGTGCTGGTGAGGATGTGGAGAAAGAGGAATACTCCTCTACTGCTGGTAGGATTGCAAGATGGTACAAACCACTCTGGAAATCAGTTTGGTGGTTCCTCAGAAAACTGGGCATGATACTACCAGAGGACGCTGCTATACCACTCCTGGGCATATACCCAGAGGATTCCCCTGCATGCAATAAGGACACATGCTCCACTATGTTCATAGCAGCTCTATTTATAATATCCAGAAGCTAGAAAGAACCCAGATGTCCCTCAAAAGAGGAAGGGATACAGAAACTGTGGTATATTTATACAATGGAATACTATTCAGCTATTAAAAATAATGAATTCATGAAATTCTTAGGCAAATGGATGGAGCTAGAAAATATCATCCTGAGTGAGGTAACCCAATCACAAAAGAACACACATAGTATGCATTCACTGATAAGCCCAGAAGCTTGGAATATCCAAGACACAATTTACATATCAAATGATGTCCAAGATGAAGGAAGAACAATGTATGGATGGATACTCTGGTCCTTCTTAGAAGGGGGAACAAAATACCCACAGAAGGAGATACAGAGACAAAATGTGGACCAGAGTCTGAGGGAAAGACCATCCAGAGACTGCCCCACCTAGTGATCTATCCCATATACAACTAAAAACCCAGACACTATTATCAATGCCCACAAGTACTTGTTGACTAGAGCCGGATATAGCTGTCACCTGGAAGGCTCTGCTAGTGCATGACAAATACAGAGGGGGACACTCTTAGCCAGCCATTGAACTGAGCACAGGGTCACCAATAGGGGAGCTAAAGAAAGGACCCAAGGAGCTCAAGGGGTTTGCAGTGCCATAGGAGGAACAATGATATAAGCCACCAGGTACTCCCAGAGCTGCCAGACCTCAACCAGATAGTACACATTGTGTTACTCATGGCTCCAGACACATACGCAGCAGAGGATGGCCTTGTTGGACATCAAAGAGAGGAGAGGCTCCTGGTCCTGGAAAGGCTCGATTCAGCAGTGTAAGGGAATACCAGGACAGGGAATCAGGAGGAACAGGGGAGGGGGGGGATGGCTTATGGGACTTTCAGCAGGGGGAGGGACCAGGAAAGGGGAAATCATTGAAATGTAAATAAAGAATATATCTGATTAAAAAAAAAGAAAGTGAATTCACATTAACAAAAAAGAATGTCTTTTAAAAGATTAAAAAATACGATTACCATAAGTTCTTTAGTATACATATGCTTATGCTTGGCTTGATGGTACAGGCCTGTGATTTCAGTTTGGGAGGCAGAAACACAAGGATCACAAGTTCAGGGCTTACCCGGGGCTACAGGAAGACTTCATGGGCAGTCTGCTCCATTTAGTGAGACCTGTATAACTCAGTGGTAAAGAACTTACCCAGTATTAAGACCTTAGCTTTAATTCCTGAGACTGGAGTGAACACACATGCATGGACACACAATTTGCTTTTGGATGTATATTCTCAAGGGAAGGTTAGATAAGAAATGGGTTACTAGAGGATGCCTTCAAATCATGTTACAGTAGCCACCTTCTGGTCCACCCAGAAAAAAAAAAAAAAAAAAAAAAAGAAATGGGTTACTTTGTGCATCGGACAGACCAAGCATAAGAATACTTTGCATAGATTTAAGATTTCGTTTTGGATTTAGTCTTCATACCAGACATAGTAGCATAAACCTATAACTCTTGGGAGGGAGATGAAGGGGCATCCTAAGATATGTCCTAAGGCCCAGTGTCAAAACTAAACAGAAGGAGAAGAAATTTATTCTTCAGACTATACTGAAAGTACCATTTAAGGGTTGTTTCTTCTTCTACAGTCTGCAGACAGGCATTTTTGAGGACTATGCTCTCTGGCACATGCTCACATGTCATATGTAGCACCCTGGTAAAAAGCCAGTGTTGACACGCTGGGGAGAGAGCTCAGGAGGGCAAGTTCTTGCCACAAAGTTCAATTCTCCGGAACCCACAAACAAGAGGTATGGAGACAGAAGGACCCGAAAGGCTCACTGTCCAGGCATTCTAATCAAAATGGTGGGTTCCAGGTTTGACCGAGATCCTCCACCAAACACCTGACGCGGAGAAGAAACTAAAGATATTCTGACATCAAGGTTTGGCCTCCACATAGACCTGTTAGATGCATGTGTAAGCATTTCTTCACAATGTGGTAAGGAAAAGGGAGTTTTCTGCTGACTATCTGTGGATCTAGTTTATGTTCCAGCTGCTAACTAAGTGCAAAGGAGTGGGAAAGATGTGGTGTCTGCTCCCAAACGAGGCTACCTAGGAACCTGCCTGACAGTATCATGGTTGAGTTTGGTGGTCCACACTTGCAATCACAATACTTGCGAAGCTGAAGCATCTGGATAGTTTTGAGTTTAAGGGCAGGATAGACTCCAAAGTGAGGCCAAAGTGCAAAAATATGCATTTTTCACAAAAAACTGAAATATAAACAAAAATTTATCAAGAATTTACCAGAGAAACAAGAAAAAGGACCATGAGAATGTCGGCACTAGAGGAGTTGCAGCCATGGTTCTAGATGGCACTCATCTATCACTCCAGACAAGGAACTAGCTGCAGAGCTCCTGCTGCCCAAGAATGACATGGGCTGTATGACTGCAGAGGGAGTACGGAAGTCCGGTCCTGAGAAGGGCAGGTGTCTGTGCACAGAGGACTTTTCCAAGGCTGGGCTTACCTCTCCACAGGGCTGGCCACAGGAAGGCTCAGTCAGAGGTATCACTGGGGGCCACAAACTGTCAATTAAACTGAAGAGCCCCGGTGTCCTAAAACAAGAAGAGACACTGTTGGAGGAATTCATCAACAAAATTTGCCAATAAAGTACCAGACAGCAAGCTATTTAGGAACTTAAAGAAGGCAGTTCTTTATACTGTGATGAACCTGCATGTAGCATGCCATTACTGAAATTGATAGGCAGAAAACACCTGAAGAGCAGGCAGGCACACCTCGACCCCAGTGCATGGAGCCTAAGGATAGGAAGATTAAGAGTTTGAAGATATCCCTGCTAAATGACAAGCAGTGACTAAGAGATTAAAATTGTTTTGAGTGGTTATCTGAGAAGGGTTTGGAAGCAATATTTGTATTTCCCTTTGGATTGTTGTTGTCGTTGTGGTTGTTGTTGTTGTTGTTGTTGTGTGTGTGTATGTATGTATGTATGTATGTACATATATAATTGTTTAATGCAAAATTATAAAACATTTATAGTGGCAAGTACTTTTACCCACTTTTTTTTTTTTAAGGATTTTTTTTTTTATTGATCTTCACTCCTGCGACTGAGTGGACTGTTACAGCCAGAAACACAGAGAACACCCCAGTGTAAGATCACTTGGGACTTGGTCTGCCAGGGCCTCACCTGCACCCAGGAGCTCGGCAGCACTGCAGCATCTGTGCACCTAACCTGACAGGGGATCTGCCCTGCAGGGAGTCCTGCATTTAGAGGGAGTCCCGCATTTAGAGGTGAGGCCGCCATCTTTGCTCCTGTGACTGAGCAGCCGGGTGCGGGTACAGCCAGGTACACAGAGAACACCTGAGTGTAAGATCACTTGGAACACGATCCACCAGGGACCCACCTGCACCCAGGAGCTGGGCGGCTCCACAGCACTCTGTGCCAAGGGAGAGCCCCAGGGATGATGAGACAGGCTTGAAGGCACACAGGATGGACAAGCACCAGCCAGAGACAGCAGGACAAACTAACACCAAAGGTAACCAGATGGCAAAAGGAAATGTAGGAATGTTACTAACAGAAATCAAGGCAACATGGCACCATCCAAACCCAATTCTCCCATAACAGCAAGTCCTGGATACCCCAACACATCAGAAAAGCAAGATTTGGATTTAAAAATCACAGCTCATGATGCTGATGGAGGGCTTCAAGAAGGACATAAATAACTAACTTAAAGAAATACAGGAGACTACAGAGCAATTGTGTTATAAACTGCATGGTATTGGTACAGCAACAGGCAAGTAGATCAATGGAATAGGATTGAAGACCCAGAAATTAACCCACGGACTTATGGTCACTTGATCTTTGATAAAGGAGCCACAACCATCCAGTGGAATAAAGATAGCCTTTTCAACAAATGGTGCTGGTTCAACTGGAGGTCAACATGCAGAAGAATGCGAATTGACCCACTCTTATCTCTTTGCACTAAGATCAACTCCAAGTGGATCAAGGACCTCCACATAAAACCAGACACACTGAAACTATTAGAAAAGAAACTTGGGAAGACCCTGGAGGACATGGGCACAGGGGAAAGTTCCTGAACAGAACACCAATAGCTTACGCACTAAGATCAAGAATTGACAAATGGGACCTCATAAAATTACAAAGTTTCTGCAAGGCAAAGGACACTGTCAGAAGGACAAAACGGCAACCAACAAAGTGGGAAAAGATCTTCACCAACCCCACATCCGACAGAGGGCTAATATCCAATATATACAAAGAACTCAAGAAGTTAGACCCCAAAGAACCAAATAACCCTATCAAAAATGGGGTACAGAGCTAAACAAAGAATTTTCACCAGAAGAAATTCGGATGGCCGAGAAACACCTTAAGAGATGTTCAACATCATTAGTCATCAGGGAAATGCAAATCAAAACAACCCTGAGATTCCACCTCACACCAGTCAGAATGGCTAAGATTAAAAACTCAAGAGACAACAGGTGCTGGCGAGGATGTGGAGAAAGAGGAACAGTCCTCCACTGTTGGTGGGATTGCAAAATGGTAAAACCGCTCTGGAAATCAGTTTGGCGGTTCCTCAGAAAATTGGGCATGTCACTTCCAGAGGACCCTGGCATACCACTCCTGGGCATATACCCAGAGGATCCCCCTGCATACAATAAAGACACATGCTCCACTATGTTTATAGCAGCCTTGTTTATAATAGCCAGAAATTGGAAGGAGCCCAAATATCCCTCAAAGGAGGAATGGATACAGAAAATGTGGTATATTTATACAATGGAATACTACTCAGCAATTAAAAATAATGAATTCATGCAATTTGTAGGTAAATGGTTAGACCTGGAAAATATCATCCTGAGTGAGTTAACCCAATCACAAAAGAATACACATGAAATGCAATCACTGATAAGTGGATATTAATGAGCCCAGAAGCCCTAAATACTCAAGGCACAATTAGCAAGTCAAATGATTCCCAAGAAGAAGAAAGGAGAGGACCCTGGGCCTGTAAAGATTGGATCCAGTTTTGTAGAGAAACCATGTGGGGAGGGGGAATGATTGGGGAATAGTTGGGGGGGAGAGGAATTATGGGACGTATGGTAGGGGGGAACTGGGAAAGGGGAAAGCCTTTGGAATGTAAACATAGAATATAGAAAATAAAAACTAAAAAAAAAAAAAAAAGAAAAAGAAAAAAAAAGAAGAAATACAGGAGAACACAAGTAAGCAGGGAGAAGCCCTTAGAGAACTACAGGAAACCACAACAAAACAGGTGGAGGAATTGAACAAAACCATCCAGGATCTAAAACTGGAGGTAGAAACAATAAAGAAATCACAAAGGGAAACAACTCTGGACATAGAAAACCTAAGAAAGAAGTCAGGAGTCCTGGATGCAAGCATCAACAACAGATACAAGAGACAGGAAAGGGAGTAGAAGCAGGATGATCAGATGTTCAAATGAGTTTTACACTAGCTTGCGCTAAATGACCTTGACCAAAAAAAAAAAAAAAAAAAAAAAAAAAGCAATCTACAAATTTAACACAAACCCCATCAAAATTCCAACACAATTCTTCACAGATATGTAAAGAACAATTCTCATTTTCATATGGAAAAACAAAAAAACTCAGGATAGTGAAACAATTCTTGGATATATTCTTTTTTACATTTCAACCGTTATCCCCTTTCCCAGTTCCCCCTCCTGGAACCCCCCTATCCCATCCTCCCTCCCCCTGCTTCTATGAGGGTGTTCCTTCACTCCCACCTCTCTGCCCTCAATTCCCCTATGCTGGGGGCATCTATCAGTTTGGTCCTTCACAGGACCAAAGATCTCTCCTCCCATTGACGCCTGACAAGACAATCCTCTGCTACAAATGCTGCTGGAGCCATGTGTACCCCTTAGTCCCTGGGAGCTCTCAGGGGGGGGGTTTGGTTGGTTGATATTATTGTTCTTCATATGAGGTTGCAAATCCCTTCAGCTCTTTTAGTCCCTTCTCTTAACTCCTCCATTGGGGACCCCGTGCTAGGTCCAATAGCTGGCTGCGAGCATCCACCTCTGTATTTGTCAGGCTCTGGCAGAACATTTCAGGAGACAGCCATATCAGGCTCCTTTCGGCAAGCATTTCCTGGCATCCACAACAGGATAGGGGCTTGGTGACTGTTTATGGGATGGCTCCCCAGATAGGACAGTCTCTGGATGGCCTTTCTTTTAGTCTCTCCTCCACACTTTATCTCCATATTTGCTCCTGTGAGTATGTTTCCCTTCTCAGAGGAACTGAAGCACACAAACTTTGGTCTTCATTCTTGAGCTTCATGTAGTCTGTGGATTGTATCTTGGATATTGGGAGCTTTTGGGCTAATATCCACTTATCAGTGAATGCATACCATGTGTGTTCTTTTGTGATTGAGTTATCTCACTCAGGATGATATTTTCTAGTTCCATCTATTTGCCTAAGAATTTCATGAAGTCATTGTTTTTAATAGCTGAATAGTACTCCATTGTGTAAATACACCACAGTTTCTGTATCCATTCCCCTGTTGAAGGACATCTGGGTTTTTTCCAGCTTCTTTCTGGCTATTATAAATAAGGCTGCTATGAACATTGTAGAGTATGTGTCCTTATTACATGTTGGAGCATCTTCTGGGTATATACCCAGGAATGGTATAGCTGGGTCCTCAGGTAGTGCTATGTCCAATTTTCTGAGGAACCACCAAACTGATTTCTGGAGTGGTTGTACCAGCTTGCATTCCCACCAGTGGTGGAAGAGTGTTCCTCTTTCTCCACATCCTCACCAGCATCTGCTGTCTCCTGAGTTTTCCTAAGAGGCTCTGCTGGTACCTGACAAATATAGAGGTGGATGCTCTCAGCCAATAGTTGGATTGAGCACAGGGTACCCATTGGAGGAGACAGAGAAAGGACCCAAGAAGCTAAAGGGGTTTGCAGCCCCATAGAAGGAACAACAATATGAATCAACCCCCAGAGCTCCCAGGGACTAAACCACCAACCAAAGAGTTCATGTAGAGGGACTCATGGCTCCAGCCACATATGTAGCAGAGGATGGCTTTGTCGGATATCAATGAGAGGACAGGCCTTTGGTCCTGTGAAAGCTTGATGCCCCAGTATAGGGGAATGCCAGGACAGGGAAGCAGGAGTTTGTAGGTTGGTGAGCAGGGGAGGGCGAATGGGATAGGAGGTTTTCAGAGGGGAAATGAGGAAAGAGGAACCATTTGATATGTAAATAAAGAAAATATATAAGAAAAAAGAGAAAAACCAAGTATCTTCAAACTGTTAAAAAAAGTTGTTTTCTATATATCATAATTGGACAAATTAATTATTTTGATCTACATTTTTAGGAATATTTATATTGTTAGGGTTTATAAGTAGTGTATTTTGTGAAAGTTTAGGAGAGTTGCTAACAAACACAGTAAGGGGCATAAAAGACGCATTACCTTGTTTTCTGGGCTATGGGTGGATGACCAGCAGTGGATGATGTCACTAATAGGCAATTATAACATCCAACATTCCAAAAGTATTTAGTAATTTGTTTTCAAGAAACACAGTTTCCAAAAGAACAAAAAGATTCTCCAAATATTTATTTGGATGGCTGCATGCCAAAGCAAAGTGAAATGCATAAAATAAAGAAATGAGTCCTAACTCCCAAAAGTATAAAATATTTTGCCAACAAGTTAAATATGGAACAGGATTCAAACAGTTTTTGGTAAGGCTGTATATATGTAGAGAGTACTCACTGAGTATGAGTGACACCTGGGGAAGTTTGCTTGCAGATGGATTATCTGGATCATTGGACACTCCCTATGGGAAATCTATTTCCTTTGAAATGAATGACCCTCCCAGAGTAACATATAAGAGCTGTGCTAACTATTAAGTACATATACATTCCATGCTGGTGGAAGAACATCAATTCTACACAGGCGAAGATCCCAGCTCTCAGGCTTGGCTATGATTATCTGTGTCAGAATTTCAACATTGTGTTCCCACAGTCTCTAGCCTAAGGGGCTCTCTGGGCTATCATGAGCCGGGTAGCAGCTCAAGATTGAGTCATAAGGCACTCTTACCAGAGCAGCCTTGCTGGAGTGAGTCTAATGGTAGATATTTGACCTACCTACTCTCAGTCTTCAAAGTTCTGATTTGAAAAGTGTTGATACAAATATTCTAGTTAGGAATGAAGTCAGGATCAGCTTTAGTAAGAATGGGGTTCATATACCCAATCAAGCTTGTCATATGTCTAGATATGCTTTCCAAACACCTGAGCAAATAAATCTTCACTTTCACCCCAGAATCATATAATGCAATTGCACTATAATATAGGAATACAAAAAAGGAGGTAATTGCCATTAAGACACATAAGCATAACAGATAGAATGCTCTTATATCTACTAAGTTTATCTTACAGCAGATCTATTTATGGAATATAATTCTTCCAGGTCCATAAACTCTCAAACAGAGACATCACTCATCTGAAAAGTGTTACAGAAAGGGCTGACAGGATAGAGACTCAGCTGTCAGAAGAAATAGTGGTGAATGTTCATGATTTAGAATGGTCACACTGGGTGGTCAGCATGCAAAGGATAGAAGTTGCTGTCAACAAATGATTCAGAACATTACTGACTTGTAATGGGCTTACTGTAGTGATACTAGAAGCTCAAGTGTTACTATAATTAAATAATTATTAATAATGAAGGAGTAATATGTGACTTGAAGAAAGGTAACAATGAGTTTGAGAACCCCAGATTTATTGTTTATGATATTTAATTATATCATAGGATACTTTAAAAAAAAAGGTCTCTTCCTAGATATGCCCCTTGGTAAAACAGAGGGATGAATCTTTTTTTGTTATGATTATTTTTATTTAAACTATATAGTTACATAAACAGAAATATTTATATCTAATAGCAGTTCTAGAGATTTCTTTTTTTTTTTAAAGTATTTTTTATTGGATATATTCTATATTTACATTTCATTTCCCCTTTTCTGGTTCCACGCCCCCCAAAGGTCCCACATGCCCTTTTCCCTCCCTCAGTTCCCTCATCCACCCCTTCCCACTTCCCTGTTCTGGTATTCCCCTACACTGATGCTTTGATCCTTTCCAGCACCAGTGTCCACTCCTTTCTTCTTGTCGGACATCATTTGGTATGTGAATTGTGTCTTGGTGTCCCAAGATTCTAGGCTAATATCCACTTATCAGTGAGTGCATACCATGGGTATTCTTTTGAGACTGGGTTACCTCACTTAGTATGATGTTCTCCAGCTCCATCTATTTCTCTAAGAATTTCATGAATTCATTGTTTCTAATGGCTGAATAGTACTCCATTGTGTATATATACCACATTTTTTGTATCTATTCCTCCGTTGAGGGACATCTTGGTTCTTTCCAGCTTCTGGCTATTAAAAATAAGGCTGCTATGAATATAGTGGAGCATGTATCCTTATTGCTCTTCTGGGTATATTCCCAGGAGTGGTATGGCTGGGTCCTCTGGAAGTATCCTGTTCAGTTTTCTGAGGAACCACCAGACTGATTTCCAGAGTGGTTGTACCAGCTTGCAGTCCCACCAGCAGTGGAGGAGTATTCTTCTTTCTCCACATCCTCGCCAACACCTGATGTCTCCTGAGTTTTTAATCTTAGCCATTCTGACTGGTGTGAGGTGAAATCTCAGGGTTGTTTTGATTTGCATTTCTCTAATGACTGATGATGTTGAACATTTTTTAAGGTGTTTCTCAGCCATCCGAATTTCTTCAGGTGAAAAGTCTTTGTTTAGCTCTGTACCCCATTTTTGGATAGGGTTATTTGGTTTTCTGGGGTCTAACTTCTTGAGTTCTTTGTATACATTGGATATTAGCCCTCTGTCGTATGTGGGGTTAGTGAAGATCTTTTCCCAATTTGTTGGTTGCCGATTTGTCCTTTTGACCATGTCTTTTGCCTTACAGAAACTTTGTACTTTTATGAGGTCCCATTTGTCTATTCTTGATCTTAGAGCATAAGCAATTGGTGTTCTGTTCTGGAATTTTCCCCCTGAGCCAATGTCCTCAAGGGTCTTCCCCAGTTTCTTTTCTATTAGTTTTATGTGGAGGTCCTTGATTCACGTGGAGTTGAGCTTAGTGCAAGGAGACAAGAGTGGATCAATTCTCATTCTTCTGCATGTTGACCTCCAGTTGAACCAGCACCATTTGTTGAAAAGGCTATCTTTTTTCCACTGGATGTTTTCAGCTCCTTTGTCAAAGATCAATTGGCGTTGGATGTGTGTGTTCAATTCTGGGTCTTCAATCCTATTCCATTGATCCACCTCCCTGTCACTGTACCAATACCATGCAGTTTTTAACACTACTGCTCGGTAGTATTGCTTGAGGTCCAGGATATTGATTCCCCCAGAAGTTCTTTTACTGTTGATGATACTTTTAGCTATCCTGGGTTTTTTGTTATTCCAGATGAATTTGAGAATTGCTCTTTCTAACTCTATGAAGAACTGAGTTGGGATTTTGATGGGGATTGTGTTGAATCTGTATATTGCTTTTGGCAAGATGGCCATTTTAACTATATTAATCCTGCCAACCCATGAGCATGGAAGATTTTTCCATTTTCTGAGGTCTTCTTCAATTTCCTTCTTCAGAGACCTGAGGGTTTTTTTTTTTATTGCATATATTCTATATTTACAATTCATTTCCCTTTTTCTGGTTCCCCACCCCCAAAGGTCCCACATGTCCTTTTCCCTCACCCTGCTCCCGCATCCACCCCCTCCCACTTTACTGTTCTTGTACTCTCCCACAATGATGTTTTGGTCCATTCTAGCACCAGTGTCCACTCCTTTCTTCTTGTGAGACATCAATTGATATGTGATTTGTGTCTTTGGTGTTCTAAGCTTCTAGGCTAATATCCACTTATCAGTGACTGTATACCATGGGTATTCTTTTGAGACTGGGTCACCTCACTTAGTATGACATTCTCCAGCTCCATCCATTTCTCTAAGAATTTCATGAATTCATTGTTTCTAATGGCTGTATAGTACTCCATTGTGTATATATACCACATTTTTTGTATCCATTCTTCTGTTGAGGGACATCTGGGTTCTTTCCAGCTTCTGGCTATTATATATAAAGCTGCTATGAACATAGTGGAGCATGTATCCTTATTGCATGCTGGTGAATCTTCTGGGTATATTCCCAGGAGTGGTATGGCTGGGTCCTCCGGAAGTATCACGCCCAGTTTTCTGAGGAACCGCCATACTGATTTCCAGAGTGGTTGTACCACCTTGCATTCAAGACCTGAGGTTTTTGTCATATAAATCTTTCACTTGTTTGGTTAGAGTCACACCAAGATACTTTATATTGTTTGTGGCTATTGTGAAGGATGTCATTTCCCTAATTTCTTTCTCAGCCTGCTTATCCTTTGCGTATAGGAAGGCTACTGATTTGCTTGAGTTGATTTTATAACCAGCCACTTTGCTGAAGTTGTTTATCAGCTGTAGGAGTTCTCTGGTGGAGTTTTTTGGGTCACTTAAGTATACTATTATATCATTGGCGAATAGTGATAGTTTGACTTCTTCCTTCCCAATTTGTATCCCTTTGACTTCCTTATGTTGTCGAATTGCTCTAGCTAGTACCTCAAATACTATATTGAAGAGATATGGTGAGAGGGGGCAGCCTTGCTTAATCCCCGATTTTAGTGGGATTGCTTCAAGTTTCTCTCCGGTTACTTTGATGTTGGCTACCGGTCTGCTGTAGATTGCTTTTACTATGTTTAGGTATGGGCCTTGAATTCCTGTTCTTTCTAAGACTTTTAGCAGGAAAGGATGCTGAATTTTGTCAAATGCTTTTTCAGCATCCAATGAGATGACCATGTGGTTTTTTTCTTTGAGTTTGTTTATGTAGTGGATTACGTTGATGGATTTCCGTATATTGAACCATCCCTGCATCCCTGGGATGAAGCCAACTTGATCATGGTGAGTGATCGTTTTGATGTGTTCTTGGATTCAGTTGGCAAGTATTTTATTGAGTATTTTTGCATTGATGTTCATAAGGGAGTTTGGTCTGAAGTTCTCTTTCTTAGTTGGATCTTTGTGTGGTTTTGGTATCAGGGTAATTGTGGCTTCATAGAATGAGGTGGGTAGTGTTCCTTCTGTTTCTATTTTGTGGAATAGTTTGAAGAGTATTGGTATTAGGTCTTTGAAGGTCTGATAGAATTCTGCACTAAAACTATCTGGTCCTGTGCTTTTTTTGGTTGGAAGACTTTCTATGACCCCTTCTATTTCTTTGGGGGTTATGGGTCTGTTTAGAAGATCTATTTGATCCTGATTTAATTTTGGTATTTGGTATCTGTCTAGGAAATTGTCCATTTCCTCCAGATTCTCCAGTTGTGTTGAGTATAGGCTTTTGTAGTAGGATCTGATGAGTTTTTGAATTTCCTCAGTTTCTGTTGTTATATCTCCCTTTTCATTTCTAAGTTTGTTAATTTGAATATTGTCTCTGTGCCCTTTGGTAAGCCTGGCTAGGGGTTTATCTATCTTGTTGATTTTCTTAAAGAACCAGTTCCTGGTTTTGTTGATTCTTTGTATGGTTCTTTTTGTTTCAACTTGATTGATTTCAGCCCTGAGTTTGATGATTTCCTGTCTTCTACTCCTCCTGGGTCAAATAGCTTCTTTTTGTTCTAGAGCTTTCATGTGTGCCATTAAGTTGCTAGTATATGCTCTCTCCTGTTTCTTTTTGGAGACACTCAGGGCTATGAGATTTCCTCTTAGCACTGCTTTCATTGTGTCCCATAGATTTGGGTATGTTGTGCCTTCATTTTCATTAAATTCTAAATAGTCTTTGATTTCTTTCTTTAATTTCTTCCTTGACTAAGGTATCATTGAGTAGAATATTGTTCAGCCTCCATGTGTATGAGGATTTTCTGTTGTTTTTGTTGTAACTGAAGTATACTCTTACTCCATGGTGATCAGAAAGGAGGCATGGGATTAGTTTGATCTTTTTATATTTGTTGAGGTCTGTCTTGTGACCAATTATATGGCCAATTTTGGAGAAGGTACCATGAGGTGCTGAGAAAAAGGTATAGTCTTTTGCTTTAGGATGAAATGTTCTATATATATCTGTTAAATCCAATTGGTCCAACGTTTCAATGAGTTTCCCTGTGTCCCTATTTAGTTTCTGTTTTCCTGATAGGTCCATTGAGGATAGTGGAGTGTTGAGGTCCCCCACAATTATTGTGTTATGGGCAATGTGTGCTTTGAGCTTTAGTAAAGTTTCTTTTATGAATGAGGGTGCCCAGAGGGATGAATCTTACAGCCAATTGTGCTGGATAGTTTTATGTCAACTTGTCACAAACTAAAGTCATCTGCAAGGAGGGAGCTTTAACTAAGAAAATGCTTCCAGGGTTGGAGAGCTAGCTCAGTAGTTAAGAGCACTTGCTATTCTTGCAGAGGCCTGGATTTGATTCTCAACATCCACAAGGCAGTTCATAACTGTCTGTAACTCCAGACACAGGGGATCTGATGCCTACGTTTTACCTCCTTGTACACATGGTACATACAGATCTATGCAGGCAAAATACTTTTAACTGCCAAATAATAAAATGAATTAAAAGAAAAAGAAAAAGAAAAAAAGAACAAATGCTTCCATAAAGATGGGCTACAGGTAACCATATAGGGCATTGATGGGTGACAGCCCAGTAGGCCCTGGGTTGGTCCTGGGGTGTGTAAGAAAGTGGACTGAGGAAGCCGTGGGAACAAGGCAGTGAGCAGCAGCCCTGCATGGCCTCTGCATGTGCTCCTGCCTGTGGTCTGGTCCTGCTTGAGTTTCTGCCCTCACTGCTCTTGATGATGAATAGTTACAAGAACCCTTCCTACCCCCAGGTACTTTGGATATTGGTGTTTCATCACAGAAATAGTAACCCCAACTAGGACAACAACTATCATAAAACTGGATTTGTGGCATAAGCCATAGAAGAAATCCATGTCTACTGCTTCAAACCTCGCACAGATCTTACTGCTTTCATTTTGCTAAGCAGATGTGTTATCAAACTGCTTAGTAACATTTATATCCATCCAGTAGACAACTGCTATGTAGGCAGAAATTAAGGTAGACACAAGTAACAAGTCACAGGGTTGAGTGCTCTTCTCTAAATCGGACTTTAACACCACCCCATCAATATTCATGGACGAGGAGACACACAAGCGTGGGGTGGGGAGGAGTGTTGTGAAATGCTGCCTTCTGGACAGGACAGAGCCCTTGTACTTCTGAATGTACAGCAGCACAGACCTGAACACGATTAAGTGAGTAGTGAGATTTGTGCACACTCCAGAGGGCAGCACTAGCTGGCGTCAGTGGGGAGAAGGAGCCCGCAGCATGGGAAGGGAAAGTGTTGGGAGTGTTTGAGGGCGAGTGGAGATTTGGGGGAGCACATGATCAAGGTACATTGTAGACATTTATCAACTTGACAAAGAATAAATTAAAAATACTTAAAGAAGAAAAAATATGTTCCTTATTCCTTCTAATGTACAGAACAAAATTACTGATGAAGTAAGAACCATGGTTTGGACAGTCTGTACACCATGACATTTCCCACTACTCAACTGTTCAAGGTCAGATGCCACAGCACTTGCCACAGAACTGGATCTCATGTAGTCTAAGCCGGCCTCAAACTATGTAACTGATAATGGCTTTGAACTTCTGATCTTCCCATCTCTACCTCTTAAATCCTGGGATTACAGAGGTGTGCCATCACACTCAGAAAAAAAGCATTAATACTTGACAATTTAAAACAATTTCGCTTATTTTAACATTCAGGAAGCAAAGGCAGATAGATCTCTGTGAGTTTTAGGCTGTCTTAGTTAGGGTTTTACTGCTGTGAACAGACACCATGACCAATGCAAGTTTTATAAAAGACAACATTTAATTGGGGCTGGCTTACAGGCTCAGAGGTTCAGTCCATTGTCATCAAGGCAGAAACATGGCACCATCCAGGCATGCATGGTACAGGAGAAGCTGAGAGTTCTACATCTTCATCTGAAGGCTGCTAGTAGAAGACTGACTTCCAGGCAGCCAGGGTGAGGGTTTTAAGCCCACACCCACAGTGACACACCTACTCCAACAAGGCCACACCTCCTAATGAGGTCACTTCCTGGGCCAATCATATACAAACCATCACATAGGCCAACTTGGTTTATATATATATAAAAGAGTTCTAGGTCAGCCAGGACTACCTAATGAGATCCTGTCTCAAAGGGGGGGGGAAACAATTTATGCTTTTTCATTGAGTTAGACTTTCATGTACAGGCACTATTAAACATTTTTTTTTTTTTACAGTCATAGTTTAGAAAACTATAGAAAAGAAGTCTTCAATTACAGGGTCAAGAAGTAAAATATACATACAACTTTAAAAAAGTTTTGCTTTTGCTTTCTGTTTCCCTTTCTTATGACTGAAATGGTCAGATTTCATTAGCTGGTTCCAAGATGCTGAAAGCTCTAGCCAGCCAAGGCAGGGTCAGTGGGAAGATCTGGACTGACAGAAGGCTTTCCTTCTGACCTAGGCCTCCAGTTAAACAACTGGGTAAAAACTAATCCTGAATAGTTACTGCGGCAAATTTAACAACAATTGTCTTACTTAGGTTTCCACTGATATGAAGATATACTATCACCATGGCAACTCTTATAAAGGCAAACATTTAATTGGGGCTGGCTTACAGGTTCAGTCCATTATCATCAAGGTGGGAAGCATGGCAGCATTCAGGCAGGCATGGTGCTAGAAGAGCTGAGAGTTCTACATCTTTATATGAAGGCAGCCAAGAGAAGACTGTCTTCAAGGCAGCTAGGAGGAGAGTCTCAAAGCCCACGCCCACAGTAACATACTTCCTCCTCCAAGGCCACACCTCCTAATAGTGCAATTCACTGGGCCAAGCATATTCAAACCACCACAATTAATATTTTTACTAGAGACATTTCACTTCATACATGTGATATACTGTTCTTATCTGTCTTCTTTTAATTTCAACAAAATATTAATTAGAAGGGTGTTTAATTATTTTGATTATCAATTATGTTTCTCTAGGGATATTGTATGGTCACTCAACTACCAGTCTTACTTTAGAGTCCAGGTATGAGCAGTCCTGGCTTACTATCTTAATAAAAATCTGAGATAAAAGCCAAAAAGTTTGCCTTTTATTTGTTATTATATAACACCTTCCAGCATGTTCTTACCTTCCTCTTGTAGCTTTCTGTAGAACCTTCACTCCTGACATGCTGCAGGTCCTCCCTTCTAACTGTCTGTTCTTCCAGAGGGCGCTGCTCAAGTAAACTTCTCCGAACATCCCACAGGCATCCTGCACTAGGAGGCAGGACCTGCAAAAGGCAGCATATTTATTTTCTAATTAACAATCTTCTTCTCCAAGACTCTACCAAAGTCACCTTCATAATAATGAGTAAGGGCAAATGAAGTTGGATTCAAGTACACTATTTTTTTTAGTGTGTGTGTATGTGTGTGTGTGTGTGTGTGTGTGTGTGTGTGTGTGTGTAATAGGGTCCATGATGAAACCCCATGTGCAGGGCAAAAGCTCTATACTCCCTGAGATCTTATTTATAAGGAGAAAACCTCTGGATTCCATGATAAAGCCTTATCCACATGAGAAAAAAATTTAGACTCCCCCATGAAGTCTCATCCACAGCAACAGAAATTCTACATCAGTGGTTCTCAGCCTTCCTAATGCTATAACCCTTTAATTTTGTGGTGATCCCAACCATAAAATTACTTTCATTGCTACTTCATAACTGTAACTTTGCTACTGTTTTGAATCGTAATGTAAATACTGGATATATGACCCTGTGGAAAGAGTTTTTGGACCCCAAAGATTGAGAAATGCTGCTCTAGATTCCATTAAGAAGCCCATCCACAGATCACTTGCTTTGCAATAGAAAAAAAATGAAAATCCTGGAAATAAATGTATTCATATTAAAATAATTAAAAACAAAAAAATATGTGAGTCTATGGAAAAAGTATGAGGAGCAGCCCTACTGAGGGATTATAATGCTAAATTAACAAGGGTGAAAGTTCATAATTTTTAAAAAAGTAAATTCACAAAAACATTAATATGACAGAAGCTATAAAAATGGACTGGCAGATATGACAAACAAGCAGAATTTCAGGAACTAAAGTTACATTTATTCACATAGCAAACTCACACATTTGAGTGTGGGAAATTGCTACATGCATCCATACAGTGTGCTTACGGGATTGGGGTATATGCGGGGATGTTGCCAGAACTTATTTTGCAAGCTGAGAGAGTAAACATGAGAAGGGCAGCAACAGTGGTCAGGATGAGGACAAGGACAAGCCCGCTCCAATGGGGTTCCAGAGAGCAAGTGTACAGGGAGTGCAGTGACTTTCTTTTATCATTTTTATTGGTTATTTTATTTGTTTACATTTCAAATGTCCCCTTTCTCAGTTTTCCTTCTGCAAGCCCCCAATCCCTTCTCCTGCCTCTTTGAGGTGCTCCTCACCACCCTACCATTCCCATCCACACACCCACCTACCCACTCCTACTTCACTGCCCTAGCATTCCCCTACGCTGGGGCATCAAGTGTCCACAGAACAATGGCCTCCCCTCCCATTGATGGCAGATAAGACAATCCTCTGCTACATTTGCAGCTAGAACCATGGGTCACACCATGTGTACTCTTTGGTTGGTGGTTTAGTCCCTGCAAGCTCTGGGGAGACTGATTAGTTGATATTGTTGTTCCTCCTATGGGACTCCAAACCCCTTCAGCTCCTTCAGTCCTTCTCTTAACACTTCCCTTGAGCTCCCTGTGTTCAGTCTGATGGTTGGCTGTGAGCATCCACATCTATATTGGTCAGGCCAGAGCCTGACTAGGCTCCTGTCAGCAAAGGCTTCTTGGCATCAGCAATAGTGTCTGTGTTTGGTGTTTGCAGATGGGATGGATCCTTAGGTGGGATACTCTCTGGATAGCCTTTCCTTCAGTCGCTGTTCCACTCTTAGTTCCAGTATTTTCTTTAGACAGGAACAATTCTGGGTTAAAAATTTTGAGATGGGTGGGTGGCCCCATCCTTCAACTGGGGGCTGTGCCTATCCACTGGATATGGTCTCTACAGGTTCTATCTCCCCTGTGTTGGGTATTTCGGCTAAAGTTATCTCTGTTGGGTCATTGAAACCACATGATCATCTCATTAGATGCTGAAAAAGCCTTTGACAAAATACAACACCCCTTCATGTTAAAAGTCTTGGAAAGATCAGGAATTCAAGGTACATACCTAAACATAATAAAAGCAATATACAGCAAACCAATAGCAAATATTAAACTAAATGGTGACTTGAAGCAATGCTTCAAATAAGGGACTAGACAAGGCTGCCCACTCTCTCCCTGTCTATTAAATATAGTACTTGAAGTTCTAGCTAGAGCAATTAGACAACAAAAGGAGGTCAAAAGGACAAATTGGAAAGGAAGAAGTCAAAAATATCACTATTTGCAGATGATATGATAGTATAGTATATAAGTGACCTCAAACATTATTTCTAAATCTCATAAACAACTTCAACAAAGTGGCTGGATATAAAATTAATTCAAACAAATCAGTAGCATTCTTCTACTCAAAGGATAAAAGGGATGAGAAAGAAATTAGGGAAACAACACCCTTCACAATAGTCACAAATGATGTAAAATACCTTGGTGTGACTATAACCAAGGTATAACCAAGAACTTCAAGTCTCTGAAGAAAGAAATTGGAGAAGACCTAAGAAGATGGAAACTTTTTTCAGAACCTTTTGAGTATAGGAAGGATACTGATTTGTGAGTTAATTTTATATCCAGCCACTTTGTTGAAGTTGTTTATGAGGTTTAGAAATAATGTTTGAGGTCACTTAAGTATACTATCATAATCATCTGCAAATAGTGATATTTTTGACTTCTTCTTTTCCAATTTGTCCTTTTGACCTTTTGTTGTCTAATTGCTCTAGCTAGAACTTCAAGTACTACTATATTGAACAGGTATGGAGAGAGTGGGCAGCCTTCTCTAGTCCTTGATTTCAGTGGGATTGCTTCCAGTGTCTCTCCATATAGTTTAATGTTGGCTACTAGTTTGGTGTATATTGCTTTTACTATGTTTAGGTACGGGTCTTGAATTCCTGATCTTTCCAAGACATTTATCATGAAGAGGTGTTAGATTTTATCAAATGCTTTATCAGCATCTAATGAAATGACCATGTGTTTTTTTTTTCTTCTTTGAGTTTGTTTATGTAGTGGATTACACTGATGGATTTCCATATAGTGAACCATCCCTGCACCCCTGGGATGAAGCCTACTTGATTGTGGTGGATGACCGTTTTGATGTGTTCTTGGATTCAGAATTTTATTTAGTATTTTTGCATCCATATTCATAAGGGAAATTGGTCTAAAGTTCTCTTTCTTTGTTGGGTCTTTGTGTGGTTTAGGTTTCAGAGTAATTGTGGCTTCATAAAACAAATTGGGTTGTGTTCCATCTGTTTCTATTTTCTGAAATAGTTTGAAGAGTATTGGTATTAGGTCTTCTTTGAAGGTCTGATAGAACTCTCCATTGAACCCATCTGGTCCTGGGCTCTTTTGGTTGGGAGACTATCAATGACCCTATTTCTTTAGGAGTTATGGGATTGTTTAGATAATTTATCTGATACTGATTTAACTTTGGTACCTAGTATCTGTCTAGAAAATTGTCCATTTCATCTAGATTTTCCATTTTTGTTGAGTATAAGTTTTTGTACTAGGATCTGATGATTTTTTGGATTTGATCAGGAACTGCAGAGGTTTGAAAATAATCCCCTATCTTCTGGCTTTATCCATCAGCTTTATTTTTTAAAGGAGTACTTTCCAATTGGTATGTAATTTAGGCTGAAACATTTATAAATGACTAATGCCATCACAAAAAATAATTTCTTGATTATATACTTTAGAAAGAAAGAAATAATCCTAAGAAGAGTGCTGGAATTCCTGGTATATACTACAATGTCTAACTCTGGAAAGTACGCTTATTATTTATATTAGCATGGCAATTAATGTATTTTTATTATCTATATCTATCCCCATAGAATACATGCCAGCTTGAATTCACTGACCACGCTCAGGTCAGTGCCAATCATCCTCCTATAAAATCTGGGGGCTCATCTCTCTCTCTCTCTCTCTCTCTCTCTCTCTCTCTCTCTCTCTGTGTGTGTGTGTGTGTGTGTGTGTGTGTGTGTGTGTGTACATGCAAGTATACAGGTACTACATTGTGCATGTGGAGGTCAGAGGAAAACTTGTGGAGTTGTTTCTCTCCTTCCACCTTTATGTGGGTTCTGGGAATTGAACTGAGGCTATTAAGCTTATGTGCAAGGCCTTTTACCCACTAAGCCCCACATGAGAGGGAGAGGAAGAGGGACAGGGACAGGGAGAGGGACAGAAAGAACAGTAATTTTTTTATTTTATTTTGTTTATTCTTTGTTTACATTCCAAAGGCTTTCCCCTTTCCCAGTTCCCCCCACCATATGTTCCATAAGTCCTCTCCCCCCAAACTATTCCCCAATCACCCCCCCCCCATTTCTCTGTTCTGGATCTACAAAACTGGATTCAATCTTTTCAGGCCCAGGGTCCTCTCCTTTCTTCTTCTTGGGAATCATTTGACTTGCTAATTGTGCCTTGAGTATTTAGGGCTTCTGGGCTCATTAATATCCACTTATCAGTGATTGCATTTCATGTGTATTCTTTTGTGATTGGGTTAACTCACTTAGGATGATATTTTCCAGATCTAACCATTTGGTGTACCCACCAATATATTTTAAACTTGCCATGATTCATGATTTTCTTTGTTCTGTAAATCTGTAAAATCTTTATGAAACTGCTTCTTTATTGGAACATTGAATTTGGTGTAACCTACATCTGTGTTCCTGGACCATGGTTACTCATAATGGCTCTAGTATAATTTAACACTTTCTACTTTCTTTGAGTTCTGCAGTCGTGCCATGGGTGGAGCACACTTTTAATCCCAGCACTTGGGAGGCAGAGGCAGGTGGATCTCTGAGTTCTAGCTCAGCCTGGTCGACAGAGTAATAAGTTCCAAGACAATCAGAATTACACAGAGAAATCCTATCTTGAAAAACTAAGAAGATGAGACCTCTGGTTTTTATGTGAACAACAGGATCTCATATAACCTAGGCTAGTTTTGAATTTGTTGTGTGGCTGAGGATAACCTTGAAATTTTCATCTCCTAACTCGATCCCAAGTGCTGGATTGTAGCATGTGCCATATGCTTGTCTATTTTGTTTCTTTAAATAATTCACTGAATTTAAGTAAAGTTGTTTCATGAGCACAAGTTGGGGCTTATTTATTGGAGTATGGGTAACTTATCAGTAGCAACACCATCTAAAAAATGACTCTTCTTCTACCAGCCATGAACTGTCTACAGCTTCTCAGTCAGGATGGGTCCTCATAAGCCCCTTCTCTGTTCACACTGGACTGCTGCTAGGCTCAGTTTTGTGCATGTAACCTACAGCTGTGTGTGAGTCCCTGAGAATAATGGTGGGTCATGTCAAGAAGAAAGCATTTTACAGTTGTCTTAGGACTGATGCTATTGCTGTGATAAAGACACTGACCATAAGCAACTTTGGGAGGAAAGGGTTTATTTGATCCTAGGGTTTGTAGTCAATGAGGTAACTCAAGGCAGAAGTCTGGATGCAAAAGCTGATGCAGCGCCTGTAGAGGAAACACTGATCATTGACTTGCTTAGCCTTCTTTTTTATATGATTCAAGGCCACTTGCCCAAGGGGTAGCATCATCCCCCATAGGATGGGCCATCCCATTTTCTTAATATCTAGTTAAGAAAATGCCCTTCAAACTTGTGTAAAGACAAGTCTTATGGAAGCTTTTTCTTAACGGACTTGTGTGAGGTTGACATGAAACTGACTAGTGCACAGCATAGTCTCCCTTCCAGCCTTTACATTCCTCCTCCCTCTCTTTGGATAAGATTTGGGTATAGGGTGACAGATAACATATATGGCCTGTTTAAGGAAGGACAATTAAGATTTATTTATTCTCAGTGCTTTGGTCAATTATCCAATGCCTACTGCAAAAAGAAGCTTCTCTAACTAATATTGAAATCATTATTCTATGGGTATAAAACAAATACTTAGGAGACAGCTTTATAACATGTTCATTTGGTAAAGCAGTAGCTTCCACATCCCCAAGTAGGATCTCCTTGGCAGTAAGGTTTTATAAAATACTAGATACAGCATATTGGGCATGAATTTCCTCTTCAAGAATGGATCTCAAATCCACGGAAAATGCTTTATAATCCCAAATGGTCATACCACAATTGTACCAGTGAAGCTATTGAATCAATACTGGCACATTTACCCAACAGGTTGGTACTATAGCATCAGAGGTCTACCAGTGGGTAAGATCACTGATGACTCTTCTCCCTCATCATCGCCATCCCCCAAAGCTAGAAAAGCTTCTCAGCAGAGGAAGCTTCTGGCTCAGCCCTAGCTTGATTTTTCTATGTTGTATAGTTTTCACACAAAAAAATTCTCATCATTTAATTCCAGTAGACAACTATGGAGGTTTGAATCAGAATGGGATAATGTCTCCCATATGCACATATATTTAAACACCTGATGCCCATGTTGGGGCCATTGTCTGTGGTCTTCATGGAAACTTTCAGAGATAGACCCTGGTTAGAGGAAGTGGTTACCAGGGGCTAACTTTGAGAGTGTGTAGCTTCACTCTGCTTTCTCTGTGTAGATGGATACATGACCAGGGGCTAACTTTGAGAGTGTGTAGCTTCACTCTGCTTTCTCTGTGTAGATGGATACATGACCAGCTTCCTGATTTTGCCACCTTACTTCCCTACATGTTGCAATGGCTCCGACACTGTGATAGTTTCTATTCCTTTGGAACTCTAAGCCAAAATAACTCATTTTATTCCTAAGCTGTTTTTGGTTATACCATTTTATCACAACAGAAAGTATATATAGAACCATATTTCAAAAGATATAATACATGGCTGAGAAACATTTTTAAACTGTTATAAAATACAATACCAGGGAAATGCAAATTAAATACACTTTATAATTTCATACCTCAACTCTTGGCAGAATTGTCAGGATTTAAGAAAAAAGAAAGACATTAAGAACAGATGCTAGCATGGATGTAGGGAAAAGGGAACATTTACTCACTGCCTGTGGGAGTGCAAACTGGTAGTCACCATGGAAATCAGTGTGGAGGTGCCTCAAAAAGCTAGAAATAGATCTACCATGAGATTTATACTTTAAAAAAAACACCCTGTTTTTCAACCCAGACTGTTGCCAATAGGTTTCTATCTACAAACTGATAGCAAACGCCCACTGTTGAAGACAAACCTATACTCTTCCTTGTACATGAAGAGTTTGAGTTGGTACCTACACAGAACCTTCACCCATGTTCTAGTGTCTATGCCACAGAGAGGCACTCTGCGTGCTCCTGAAAGTAAAAGGTAAACACTAACACAACCACAAAACCTCTGATCTTCAATCTGTCCTGCTGCAAAACACACTGGGGCAATGGTGGCACAGACTTTGTAGGCGTAAACAACCAATATCTGATTTGACTTAAGGTACACTTCATGATATAAAACCCATACTTGACACTCTTTGGGTGACTAAGAATCAGAGCTGAAATAGCCCAGAGACCTACGATAAAGCCAAATATTACTGGTATAAAAACAAAACAAAAACCAAAACAATAAAATGACTACTAATAATATTCTGCTATATTCATTTCTTAGTTATGGTTTTCATTGCTGTGAAGAGACACCATAACCAAGGCAACTCTTATAAAGGAAAACATTTAATCTTACAGTTTTAAAAAGATTTAGTCCACTATCATCATGGTGGGAGGCATGGTAGTGTCCGGACAAACACAGTAGCAGAGAGTTCTACATCTTCATCCACAGGCGGGAGAGGGGGACTGCGTGTCACACTAGGCACTCTCACAGTATGCCTATGTCAGCTCTCTCCCCAAGGAGCCAAGAAGACAAAATAGCTTTCTATTATAAACCTGGTAATTCAAACTGCTCAATGCAGGCACAATGGTTTATGATTGCCATGCTGGATGATGAGGAAGAAAGACTGGAATTGAGAACCTGTCTCAAAAGCAAACAAACCCTAGACTAACATGGTGGCAGAGAGAACACAAGCAAAGATGTGACCAGGGCACTCTTGGGGGGTATGAATTCCTTTCCAAGACAAGGAATTTCAATGATTTTAGTTCCAGAATGTCTATACATACATATATGTTTTTAGAGCAGGTTGAAGCTCAGATACCAAGACCAGAAGAGATGGGGTCCATTGTGTGGTATGTCCTGGAAGACAGCAAGCAAGCACAGTGCTATCTTCAGACTGTTGGGAGATACTGGGGATAGCAGAGGCAAGCTATGAGAGATGTGTGTCAGAAGATTTGACACCTTAGAGTTGTGCGAAGAATTAGCGTGATGTGGTGTTCATAACAATCCTCACTTTGGGAAGTGGACTGAAGTTTGTTCATTAGCTGCCCTGCCACTGGTAAGGTAAACATGCACACTGATCCACATCAAGGGAGCTCTCAGAACTGTGTGAATACTTGTGTCGAAGGAGAGATGAATGCTATCTTTAGGAGTGATTAATTTAGATTACCAAGAGAAAAATGTTTCACAGGGAGGCAGTAAGATGTTCGTGGTTAGAGTAAGAGCCCCAGAACTGGATTTATTCTATCAGACAGCTCACCATTCTGTGCTTGAAATAATATTCTAATATGTAAATTCCATTCTTGAAGTACTGAGGCATAAAACAAACACCCTTAACCAAACAGGCTCCCATGTCTCTGGTATTATGTGGAACAGAGAAGCCTGCCAGGCCTGGAGAAGAGGTTTAACTCTGTGCTCTGTGGCTGACGAGCACAACTCCACTGGCTCGTGCTACTCCTTACTCCCATACAGTCCAGGGGACTTTAATTTACTTAACACCAGCTGAGCTCCTATACTTTTTTTCAAACTCAAAAATCTTAGTTTCTGTCATCCAACGAGACAATCTAAATCGCTAGTGATATTCATTTACTTGTCTTCATAGAGGGGTAATCTTTATGTGAAAGCAAAGAGGGGGGATATGATAGCAGCCAAGGCTTCTGTCTGAAGCAGCCTGTGATGATGGGTGTTATGGCAGCAATCTCATCCCTTAGTTACTGCAGTTTTATTTGTAATGTAAGTTTTTGCTAAGGGTAAAGCAAAAAACAACTTGAAGTGCAGTACTTATATTTGCCCTGTCCTAGCTAGCCACTCAGTTCCACCCAGGAAGAATCCCCGCAGTCGGGAGACAGTCACAGTGGTACACACAATGGCATCGGCCTCTAATCCCAGGGCCAAGGCAGAGATCATGATGTGAGGCCACTCTGGTCTCTATACAGCAAGTCCAAAGGTACTCTGTGATATATAGTAAGACCCTGTCTCAAAAACAAACAAAACCACAAAGAGAAAGCAGATGATGTTTGTGAACCTGTATTACCCTTCAAAACACAAAACAACACACATAAGAGGTCTAACATGCTAGACATATAAAGGTCTATTATATAGTTAATATTTGCCTTTGAAAAATGTTTTCCATCCTGTGTGTGCATATATGTGTGTATACACATTTACATGCACTGGTGACTGAACTCGGGGCCTAGTACGTGGAAATCAAGCATTCAGTCAAAGCTATATCCAGACCCTGAAAAGCTTTTTATTTCTTGCCTTTATCAGTTTCATTGTAGAACATTTACATATAATACAAAATGAAAACTATAAAATGAATGACAAAGACAAAGATTTGTAGAGGGTATTTAAAGACTATAATTCCTCTGAGAATTTCACCCTCTCCCTCTTCCTTCGAAACGAAGTTCTCCTTTTTTCATTCAGTGGTACAATCTCACTGCTCCACCGAGAGCGAGCAGGGGAACGCGGGCGTGTGTGTCAGCACATGCACACTTGCCAAGAAGAAAGATTAAGTGGCCATGTGGGTGTTTACGCGGAGATCGGGGCAGTTCTTAGCAGTCCACCAAGAATTCCGGGAATCAAGACAGGCTGGCTGTTCTATTCTAGGTCACTGTCAGAGGCTGCAGTCTCTGAGGATTTACAAGATCTTATTCTCTACTTCACAATCATTTACTAAGCATCAACTCAAGAGCAAGGGAGAAGGAACGGGAATTATGAAGTATAAAAGTAAAAATCAAGAGCAGGAGAAGAGCGGCACAGGAGCAGGAAGAGCAAGGAGAGGCTTGACCCAGAAGAGGGGAGGAGGGCTGCTCCCCGCAGCTGGGAGCTGGACACAGGACACTGCGTTCCCTTTTCTCAAAAAAACAACCAGGCGTGGGATCTCAAAGTAAACACTTAATCCTGATGTTTATCTTTTTAACATGAAGAGATGTTAACAGCGTGTTTTTTTGCTATACAGAAATGTTTCTTATTCATTTAAAAACCGTATTTTTTTTTCCTGCTAAAACATGACAGGATCTCTCTCTCTCTCCCTCCCTCCCTCCCTCCCTCCCTCCCTCCTCTTCCTCCTTCCTTTCTTTTTTTTTCTTTTTTCTTTTGGTTTTTTGAGACAGGGTTTCTCTGTGTAGCCAAGGCTGTCCTGGAACTCACTCTGTAGACCAGGCTGGCCTCGAACTCAGAAATCTACCTGCCTCTGCCTTCTGAGTGTTGGGATTACAGGCATGCGCCACCATGCCCAGCTCTCATTTCTACATACTAAAATAGGGTCACCCTATGTATCCCAGGCTTTCTTCAAACTTGAAGCTCATTGTTACAGTTTCCTAAGTACTGACATTACAGGCATGTACCATCATTCTTGGTATGAACTTTCCAGTATCACTGGCACAAATAATAACCTTTCCTTGCTAATGCTCATCTGGTTTGATACTCTGTAGGATCTTGTATCTGTTACTACTGTCACAACATTAAGCAGTTCCTGTGAGATTACAGATGACCCTGCTCATCTGTTATCAGCTATCCCAGAAATGATAGTCTGCCTTGACTCAGGCAAACAGTTTCTGGAAGGACAGATTGCAGGTGAGACGGTTGTAGAGTACAACAATTTCCTCATTCCCAAGCCCCTCCAGCCTGAGAGAGGCTGTCCTAAGCAGTGTGTGTTAATAAGCAGTCCTGTCTGCGGAAGGCCAGACTTCTGTCTCTGCTGCTTCAGAAACCAAAAAGTTCTTCATTTTTTTTGGAGGGGGGGGTGTAGGGGTATAGATGTCAACTTGTGAAGGAAACGTGGGATGGAGAGCAGGGTGCCACAGGCTCTGATGCCTGTGTTATATGACATTAGATTTAAGGTGGTTCCCGAAACCTGGTGAGACAGTTTAATTCTGGGGACTCTGGAGCCCCAAGAGCCCTGCTTGCTGTTGTTTCAGTTCATCAAGTTCATGAGCAAAGAGGTGAAAAAAAAAGTTTGGAGATATCTTGATGATGAAGATGGGACTTGCCCCAAGAAATTCCATGCCTCTAATCAACAGGAAGTAGTTTATTTTGTTGGCTGAAATAAATATATTCACCCTTTCCCCTCTAACCTTTGCCTTCTACCTACTGTTGGGGGGTTGGAAGAAATTAGGGTACAACAAGGGTTGTAAGGGCGGTAGAGGCTAAGAACCTAATAAAATAGTAAAAAAAAAAAAAAAAAAATTGCCAGCAAGACTTGTCTAATGTAATGGTTTATAAATCATATCATTTATAAAGCACATATATATACTCTATCCTCTCTGACTCTACCAAATGAAAGCTGCTTTAGTAAAATGCATACATACAAGCCCTGCACACAAAATTAATGAAAACCTTGTAAGTTATCATAAAAATCTATGGACAGCTATTCTAGGAACAAAACTCCTGAAACTTGTTGTTTTAGTGTACTTTAAATAAGTTACTTTCAATATTAAACCATATGCAGTTTCCTGTACCAAAGACAGTAGGTAGTGAGGCAGTCACTGTTAGATGGTCACTCTCTTCTTCCCAGGAAGGAAGGCTGGTTCCAGGTGGAAATTCGCTTCAGCCTGCTTACTTCAATCTGTAAGGCGTCTGCCAATCCTGAGTATCCCGCCTCCCAACTTCCTCCCCACCGGGTGTTCTCAGCTGGCATTACTCATGCTCACATTACCACCTTCAGATCTGTCTTGCAATGGAGTGCTCTCTATCTTTTTGTTCTTCCCATGAGCAGAGTAGCCAAATCTCCTCCCTCAGTAGCTCTATCACAGACCTTCCTTCTTGTCAAGTTGGCAAGGGCTTTATTTACATCTGTCAATCATTTTTGTAAAAATTAAAGAAAATATTGAAACATCTTCAAATTTTTCCACTAAATTATTCCAGAGAAGTTCCTCCTGAAGTCTCTTCATCTCCAGGCATGTTTATGTGTGTTCTGTATAGATGAGAACTTCCCACGCAGTCTTGGTGTACACTGACATCTCTTTCAGCCTGCTTATGTCACCTTGCTGTTCATGGCCTCTAGAGCTTCACAGTCAATAAGCCTGTCTCCTCTGCAGATATGTGAGCTCCTCCTCATCATCTTCCTTTCACTTTCATGACTCTGACATTATTTTTTTCAGGCACATGATGATATCACTATTTTCTTGTGCCTGAGTTACAGGGATCCACTGAATGTGCAAGAACTTTACACTTGTGATGGGCATTATCTACCATATCCCTGGAAGGTGTCATACTATATTTAGAATAGATATCATATTTGGTCAGCAAATGACCATAATGTTTTAAAATTATCCTTTTTTAAAATTAATTAATTTTTTAACACTCCATAATTTATTCTCCCCCACCCCGTCCACCCTCCGACGGTTCCACATCCCATACCTCCTCCCCAACCCCTTGTCTCCACATGGGTGTTCCCACCCCCCACCCCACCTGACCTCTAAATTCCCTGGGGCCTCCAGTCTCTTAAGGGTTAGGTGCATCATCTCTGAACGAACACAGACCCTGCTGTCCTCTACTGTATGTGTTAGGGGCCTCATATCAGCTGGTATACGCTTCCTGTTTGGTGGTCCAGTGTTTGAGAGATCTTGAGGGTCCAGATTAATTGGGACTAATTAATTCTAGTCTTCCTACAGGATTGCCTTTCTCCTCAGCTTCTTTCAGCCTTCTCTAAATTCAACAACAGGGGTCAGCAGTTTCGGTCCATTGGTTGGGTGCAAATATCTGCATCTGACTCAGCTGCTTGATGGGTGTTCCAGAGGGCAGTCATGATAGGTCCCTTTTTGTGGGTGCTCCATAGTCTCAGTAATAGTGTCAGGCATTGGGACCTCCCGTTGAGCTGGATCCTACTTTGGGCCTGTCCCTGGACCTTCTTTTCCTCAGGCTCCTCTCCATTTCCATTCCTATAGTTCTTTCACACAGGAACAATTATGCGTCAGAATTGTGACTGTGGGATGGCTTCCCTCTCGCTCATTTGATGCCCTGTCTTCCTGTTAGAGGTGGACTCTGCAAGTTCCCTCTCCCTACTGTCAGGCATTTCATTTAAGGTTCCTCCCTTGGAGTCCTGAGAGTCTCTCATGTCCCAGGTCTCAGGTGCATTCTGCAGGGTCCCCCCAACCTCCTACCTCCTGAGGTTGCCTGTCTGCATTCTTTCTGCTGGCCTTCAGGGCTTCAGTTCTTTTCCCTCACCCAATACCAGCTAAAGGGCTCCTTAAGCTTTCCTGACTGCTACTGTCAGGTGATTGTGCCCCCCTCCACATATTATTCCACATGACAGTGTGTTTTTTTTCCCACAAGGCAATAGTTAATGTTCCATAGGAGTTCAACTTTTATCATGGCTAGACCATCTTCTAAGAGCTTTATGGGGGTTGTCTCATTAGCATACATCAGCTCCACTGCAGGGATGGCAGAAGTGAGGCCCCAAATAGATATTATTTCCAAATTCACATAAACACATGCTATCTCACTGTATATCTCTGCTCCACTTAAAAGAAAACTTGAGAGTATGCCTTGTTTCTTGTCCATTGCTCTATATACGTAATCCTACAACATCAAATACCTTATAAGTACTTAAAAAAATATAACATGATCATCTCACCATCCTGGGAATAGTCTCCCTGAAAACCCCTTGTGTGATAGTGGTACAGTGTTGATGAGAGACGGGGTGGGGGGGTGGGGGGGGTGGGGGGGTGGGGGGGTGGGGGGGTGGGGGGGTGGGTGGGGGGTGGAGGGGAGGGAGGGGAGAAAGAAAGATCTTTATCTCTTTATCTTCCATTTGGGGTTTATGCTATTTAGTCATCTGATCCAAATCTTCTTGCTAGGTGTGTACTTTAAACCTGTGACCCTCATGGCTTTTCCTCATTGGTTGTTCTCACAGGACTGGCTTAATGGCTATGTACCTAAGCATAATTGTGCGGTACAATCATTGGTATGGACCACTAACCAGCTCTCTGTCCTGACTGTTAGCCAGGACAGACTGAAGTCAGAGTTCTCAGGTTCCACAAATGAGAACACCCCACTCTAAACCTTTGTTGACACAGTGCTAGAATTTAAACACTAATTAAAAGCATCTATATGTCACTAACTATGATAGATGACCTCAAAAGAAGTTTCTATAGTTTAACAGAACATATCACTGGGGGACAAAAGCAAACCATTCTTGAGTGGGAAGCAAATGCTGCTCCACAAGGTCATGAGGTACAGATGGACTTTACCTTTCCTGGTGTAGGAAGGGATGTCTCCACAAGGTCATGAGGTACACAGATGGACTTTACCTTTCCTGGTATAGGAAGGGATGTCTCCACAAGGTCATGAGATACAGATGGACTTTACCTTTCCTGGTGTAGGAAGGGATGTCTCCACAAGGTCATAAGGTACACAGATGGACTTTCTCTTTCCTGGTGTAGGAAGGGATGTCTCCACAAGGTCATGAGGTACACAGATGGACTTTACCTTTCCTGGTGTAGGAAGGGATGTCTCCACAAGGTCATGAGGTACAGATGGACTTTACCTTTCCTGGTGTAAGAAGGGATGTCTCCACAAGGTCATGAGGTAAAGATGGACTTTCTCTTTCCTGGTGTAGGAAGGGATGTCTCCACAAGGTCATGAGGAACAGATGGACTTTCTCTTTCCTGGCATAGGAAGGGATTTCTCCACAAGGTCATGAGGTACACAGATGGACTTTACCTTTCCTGGTGTAGGAAGGGATGTCTCCACAAGGTCATGAGGTACAGATGGACTTTACCTTTCCTGGTGTAGGAAGGGATGTCTCCACAAGGTCATGAGGTACACAGATGGACTTTACCTTTCCTGGTGTAGGAAGGGATGTCTCCACAAGGTCATGAGGTACACAGATGGACTTTACCTTTCCTGGTGTAGGAATGGATGTCTCCACAAGGTCATGAGGTACAGATGGACTTTACCTTTCCTGGTGTAGGAAGGGATGTCCCCACAAGGTCATAAGGTACACAGATGGACTTTCTCTTTCCTGGTATAGGAATGGATGTCTCCACAAGGTCATGAGGTACACAGATGGACTTTCTCTTTCCTGGTATAGGAAGGGATGTCTCCACAAGGTCATGAGGTACACAGATGAACTTTACCCTTCCTGGTGTAGGAATGGATGTCTCCACAAGGTCATGAGGTACAGATGGACTTTACCTTTCCTGGTGTAGGAAGGGATGTCTCCACAAGGTCATGAGGTACACAGATGGACTTTACCTTTCCTGGTGTAGGAATGGATGTCTCCACAAGGTCATGAGGTACACAGATGGACTTTACCTTTCCTGGTATAGGAAGGGATGTCCCCACAAGGTCATAAGGTACACAGATGGACTTTCTCTTTCCTGGTATAGGAATGGATGTCTCCACAAGGTCATGAGGTACACAGATGGACTTTACCTTTCCTGGTGTAGGAAGGGATGTCTCCACAAGGTCATGAGGTACACAGATGGACTTTACCTTTCCTGGTGTAGGAAGGGATGTCTCCACAAGGTCATGAGGTACACAGATGGACTTTCTCGTTCCTGGTGTAGGAAGGGATGTCTCCACAAGGTCATGAGGTACACAGATAGACTTTACCTTTCCTGGTATAGGAAGGGATGTCTCCACAAGGTCATGAGGTACACAGATGGACTTTCTCTTTCCTGGTATAGGAAGGGATGTCTCCACAAGGTCATGAGGTACACAGATGGACTTTACCTTTCCTGGTGTAGGAAGGGATGTCCCCACAAGGTCATGAGGTACAGATGGACTTTACCTTTCCTGGTATAGGAAGGGATGTCTCCACAAGGTCATGAGGTACAGATGGACTTTCTCGTTCCTGATGTAGGAAGGGATTTCTCCACAAGGTCATGAGGTACACAGATGGACTTTACCTTTCCTGGTATAGGAAGGGATGTCTCCACAAGGTCATGAGGTACACAGATGGACTTTACCTTTCCTGGTATAGGAAGGGATGTCTCCACAAGGTCATGAGGTACACAGATGGACTTTACCTTTCCTGGTATAGGAAGGGATGTCTCCACAAGGTCATGAGGTACACAGATGGACTTTCTCTTTCCTGGTATAGGAAGGGATGTCTCCACAAGGTCATGAGGTACACAGATGGACTTTCTCTTTCCTGGTATAGGAAGGGATGTCTCCACAAGGTCATGAGGTACACAGATGGACTTTAACTTTCCTGGTGTAGGAAGGGATGTCTCCACAAGGTCATAAGGTACACAGATGGACTTTACCTTTCCTGGTATAGGAAGGGATGTCTTTCTAATGGCACAATAACATAAACACTAGAGCTCATGAAATTCCATATTTTCTAATACAAAAACCTTTTTGTTGTATAATATACACAGAAAATTTTCTATGAATGAAGGAATTTCAGCTTTTTCTAGCAAAGTTCACAATTATAGACTTATAAAGAAAAATAATATCAAACAGAAACAGAATATTGAACCTATAAATCATTCAAATGTTAGTATTTTCTATTAAGGTAAGTAGTTATGGATTATAGGCTAAATTTGGTTAAAATACTATGTATGTATTGTGTATGTATGTGTGTATGTATGTATGTGTGTATGTATGATGTATGATGTGTGTATGCATGTTTGTATGTATGTATGTTTGTGTGTGTGTGTGTGTGTGTGTGTGTGTGTGTATGTATGTGTCTCATGTATGTGTCTGGGTGGGTGGCTGTAGAGTTTAAAAGAAGGTGTCAGAACCCCTGACCTACAGTTGTGCATGCTTGTGAACAATATGTGGGTGTTGGCAACTGAACCTAGGTCCTCTGTAAGAGCAAGAAGGATTCTTAACTACTAAACTATCTCTCCAAGAAATAAAGTTCTAAAATACTGAGATAGGATCTGACTATGTAATTCTGTCTGGCCTAGAACACCCTATATAGATCAGACTGGCCATGGTTTACAGAGATCTGCCTATCTCTGTCTCCAGAATTCTGGGATTAACTATGTGGACCAACACTCCCAGTCTATATTCAACTTAAAAAGTGAAGTGTGCATGTGCTGTTAGCATTTTAGAGCTTTATAAGTCATTACAGTGCTCTATGTGTTTAAGATGTTGGCTGCAAAGACTGACACAACAGCAACAGTTTCCTTTTTTTTAAGATTTATTTATTTATTTATTTATTTATTTATTTATTATATGTAAGTACACTGTAGCTGTCTTCAGACACTCCAGAAGAGGGCATCAAATCTCATTACGGATGGTACCATGTGGTTGCTGGGATTTGAACTCAGGACCTTCAGAAGAGCAGTCAGTACTCTTAACTGCTGAGCCATCTCTCCAGCCCCAACAGTTTTCAATAGAGTAAATAAAAGTTCTAGATTAATGTCACAAGAATAAATATAGTACTGGCCTTAGGTATGAATAAAGGATTAGTCTCCCAGGAGAATGGACACAGGCTTACAGGCCCATAGGAATGACAAGCTCCAGCTAGAAACAGCAAGACCAACTAACACCAGAGATAACCAGATGGTGAAAGGCAAGCAAAAGAACCCTACCAACAGAAACCAAGGCTACTTGGCAACATCAGAACCCAGTTCTCCCACCACAGCAAGTCCCAGATACCCCAACACACTGGAAAAGCAAGAGCTGGATTTAAAATCTCATCTCATGATGCTGATAGCAGACTTCAAGAAGGACATAACTCCCTTAAAGAAATATAGGAGAACATTGGTCAACAGGTAAAAGCCCTTAAAGAGGAAACCCAAAAATCTCTTAAATAAATACAGGTGAAGATGGGTCAACAGGTAGAGGTCCTCAAAGAGCAAACACAAAAATCCCTTAAAGAATTACAGGAAAACAAACAAACAAGTGAAGGAACAGAACAAAACCATCCAGGATCTAAAAATGAAAGTATGAACAATAAAGAAATCACAGTGCAAGACATCTCTGGATATAGAAAACCTTGGAAAGAATTCAGGATCATAGATGAAAGCAAACAATGACAGAATACAAGAGATAGAAGAAAGAATCTCAGGTGCTGAAGATACCATAGAAAACATTGACTCAACAGTCAAAGAAAATGCAAAATCCAAAAAGCTGGTAACCCAAAGCATCCAGGAAATCCAGGACACAATGAGAAGACCAAACCTAAGGATTATAGGTATAGAAGACGGTGAAGATTTCCAACTTAAAGGGCCAGTAAATATCTTCAACAAAATGATAGAAAACTTCCCTAACCTAGAGAAAGAGATGTCCATGAACATACAAGAAGCCTTCAGAATTCCAAAAAGAATGGACCAGACCAGAAAGTCCTCCCAGCACATAATAATCAAAATGCCAAAAGCACTAAACAAAGAAAGAATATTAAAAGCAGTAAGGGGAAAAGGGCAAGAAACTTATAAAGGCAGACCTATCAGAATTACACCAGACTTCTCACCAGAGACCATGAAAGCTAGAAGATCCTGGGCAGATCTCATACAGACCCTAAGAGAACACAAATGCCAGCCCAGATTATTATACCTAGCAAAACACTCAATCACCATAGATGGAGAAACCAAGATATTCTATGATAAAACCAAATTTACACACTATCTTTCCACAAATTCAGCCCTATAAAAGATAATAGATGGAAAACGCCAACACAAGGAGGGAAACTATACCCTAGAAAAAGCAAGAAAATAATCTTCCAACAAACCCAAAAGAAAGTAACCATACAAACATAAAAATAACATCAAAAATGACAGGAAGCAACAATCACTATTCCTTAATATCTCTTAACATCAATGGACTCAATTCCCCAATAAAAAGACATAGACTAATAGAAATATTTTTCATGTGAATTTTCAATTTTATCAGAAAATGTTTATAATTCCACCTTCAATCAACTTAGAAATATTTTTAGGTCTACCATTTTCTATCTGTATAATTTTCCATGATAGTCTTTAATTTTAACGTGTTTTTCTATATACTACTTGAAATTTTTGTTTTTTTTTTTTGTTTTTTTTCGAGACAGGATTTTTCTGTGTAGTCCTGGCTGTCCTGGAACTCACTCTGTAGACCAGGCTGGCCTCAAACGCAGAAATCCGCCTGCCTCTGCCTCCTAAGCACTGGGATTACAGGCGTGCGCCACTACTGGCTGTATATTTTATCAGAAATATTTTCTTTTTAGATCTTTAGTCTTATCAGAAAATGTTTACAATTCCACTTTCAATCAACTTAGAATTATTTTTATGCCTAAAATTATCTGTTTTTCCATAATCTTCAATTTTAACATGTTATTCCATGTTTTCTTACAATTTTATCAGAAATATTTTCCATGTAAATCTTCATTCTATCATAAAATATTTCTACTTCCTTTTTCAATTAATTTAGCAATGTTTTTCATGTCTACCATATTACTCTTTAATTTTCCATGAAAACTGTCAATTTTTTTTTTAATTTTTATTTTCTATATTCTAGGTTTACTTTCCAAAGGCTATCCCCTTTCCCAGTTCCCCCCCCACCATCCGTCCCATAATTCCTCCCCCTCCCAACAAATCCCCAATCATTCCCCCTACCCCCACAGTTTCACTGTTCTGGGTCTACAAAACTGGATCCAATCTTTTTTTTTTTTTTTTTGTAAGGCTTTTTTTTTTAAAATTTTTTTATTTTCTATATTCTATGTTTACATTCCAAAGGCTTTCCCCTTTCCCAGTTTCCACCCACCATAGTTCCCATAGTTCCTCTCCCCCCCAACTGTTCCCCAATCATTCCCCCTGCCCCCTCAGTTTCTTTACTAAACTGGATGCAATCTTTACAGGCCCAGGGTCCTCTCCTTTCTTCTTCTTGGGAATCATTTGACTTGCTATTTGTGTCTTGAGTATTTAGGGCTTCTGGGCTCATTAATATCCACTTATCAGTGATTGCATTTCATGTGCATTCTTTTGTGATTGGGTTAATTCACTCAGGATGATATTTTCCAGGTCTAACCATTTACCTACAAATTGCATGAATTCATTATTTTTAATTGCTGAGTAGTATTCCATTGTATAAATATACCACATTTTCTGTATCCATTCCTCCTTTGAGGGATATTTGGGCTCCTTCCAATTTCTGGCTATTATAAACAAGGCTGCTATAAACATAGTGGAGCATGTGTCCTTATTGCATGCAGGGGAATCCTCTGGGTATATGCCCAGGAGTGGTATGCCAGGGTCCTCTGGAAGTGACATGCCCAATTTTCTGAGGAACCGCCAAACTGATTTCCAGGGCGGGAAAACTGTCAATTTTGTTCAATTTTGTTGGAAATATTTTCCTTGTAGATCTTCAATTTTATCATAAAATTGAAAATTTTACTTCCTTTTTCAATAAAAAATTTTTATGGTGCTGAGAAAGAAGTTAGGGAAATAACAGCCTTCACAATAGCCACAAACAAGATAAAGTACCTTGGTGTAACTCTAACCAAACAAGCGAAAGATCTGTACAACAGGAACTTCAAGTCCTTGAAGAAAGAAATGGAAGAAGACCTCAGAAGATGGAAAAATATTTCTTGCTCCTGGATTGGCAGGATCAATATAGTAAAAATGGCCATCTTGCCAAAAGCAATATACAGATTCAATGTGATCCCCATCAAAATCCCAACTCAATTCTTCATAGATCTAGAAAGAGCAATTCTCAAATTCATCTGGAGCAACAAAAAACCCAGGATAGCTAAAACTATTCTCAACAATAAAAGGACTTCTGGGGGAATCAATATCCCTGACCTTAAGCAGTACTACAGAGCAATTGTGTTAAAAACTGCATGGTATTGGTACAGCAACAGGCAAGTAGATCAATGGAATAGGATTGAACACCCAGAAATTAACCCACAGACTTATGGTCACTTGATCTTTGATAAAGGAGCCACAACCATCCGATGGAATAAAGATAGCCTTTTCAACAAATGGTGCTGGTTCAACTGGAGGTCAACATGCAGAAGAATGCGAATTGACCCACTCTTATCTCCTTGCACTAAGATCAACTCCAAGTGGATCAAGGACCTCCACATAAAACCAGACACACTGAAACTATTAGAAAAGAAACCTGGGAAGACCCTGGAGGACTTGGGCACAGGGGAAAGTTCCTGAACAGAACACCAATAGCTTACGTACTAAGATCAAGAATTGACAAATGGGACCTCATAAGATTACAAAGTTTCTGCAAGGCAAAGGACACTGTCAGAAGGACAAAACAGCAACCAACAAAGTGGGAAAAGATCTTCACCAACCCTACATCAGACAGGGGGCTAATATCCAATATATACAAAGAACTCAAGAAGTTAGACCCCAAAGAACCAAATAACCCTATCAAAAATGGGGTACAGAACTAAACAAAGAATTTTCACCAGAAGAAATTCGGATGGCTGAGAAACACCTTAAGAGATGTTCAACATCATTAGTCATCAGGGAAATGCAAATCAAAACAACCCTGAGATTCCACCTCACACCAGTCAGAATGGCTAAGATTAAAAACTCAAGAGACAACAAGTGCTGGTGAGGATGTGGAGAAAGAGGAACAATCCTCCACTGTTGGTGGGATTGCAAAATGGTAAAACCGCTCTGGAAATCAGTTTGGCGGTTCCTCAGAAAATTGGGCATGTCACTTCCAGAGGACCCTGGCATACCACTCCTGGGCATATACCCAGAGGATTCCCCTGCATACAATAAAGACACATGCTCCACTATGTTTATAGCAGCCTTGTTTATAATAGCCAGAAATTGGAAGGAGCCCAGATATCCCTCAAAGGAGGAATGGATACAGAAAATGTGGTATATTTATACAATGGAATACTACTCAGCAATTAAAAATAATGAATTCATGCAATTTGTAGGTAAATGGTTAGACCTGGAAAATATCATCCTGAGTGAGTTAACCCAATCACAAAAGAATACACATGAAATGCAATCACTGATAAGTGGATATTAATGAGCCCAGAAACCCTAAATACTCAAGGCACAATTAACAAGTCAAATGATTCCCAAGAAGAAGAAAGGAGAGGACCCTGGGCCTGTAAAGATTGGATCCAGTTTTGTAGAGAAACCGTGGGGGGGGGGAACGATTGGGGAATAGTTGGGGGGAGAGGAATTATGGGACGTATGGTGGGGGGGAACTGGGAAAGGGGAAAACCTTTGGAATGTAAACATAGAATATAGAAAATAAAAATAAAAAAAGAAATAAAGGGTATAATATCTGAAAAATCTTTAGAATGGATAACTACTTATTGTATTTAATTAAATGTCCCTTTAAATCTTAGATCTAATCACTTCACAAAAATTCAGGTTTTGTTTGTTTTTCCAGCCAGGTATCTCTGTATGTTTTTCCAGCCATGACTGATCTGGAACTCAGTCTGCAGACCAGAAACCTCCCTGTTCTAAAATTCAGTTTTATTACTACTAAGCAATATATAGGGACTTGTAGATTTTGGAGAACTATAAATAAAAGATATTGATAATAATATTTAATGAATGAAATTTTATGTTCATAAAGATTTGTTGATACCCTCTACTTCTTTCAAGACTTTTATTTATGTTTCTCGCATGCTCTTTCTGATTCCTTTGGCAAGTATGAAGGAGCTGTCACCTTCTGTGACTTCCAGCACTCCAGAGGCTGAGCAGCAAACACTGCTGCTGGAGCTCCCTGGTGATTTAGAACCTGTCAATCTGAAGCACAGGTTGTGGGGCTACTCTTGCTAGTCTACCAGAGCAAAGGTCAGGGCCAGGGAAATAAGGCATTCCATTGGTGAATTTACCTTGTGACCCCCTCCCACTGGGTGGCCTAGATACAGAAGCAGTAACTACAGTGTCAATTCCCTGGGGCCAGCTATGGCCTGGGGTACAAAAGAACTTTGGCCACACAGAAGACAGCTCTTGGTGCTGCTTAGAAATTCCATTTCCCCAACGACTCTATGGCTCACCTAAATCTTTTTAAGTTGCAGGGAGACAAGTTTATTATTACCAAACCTGACACATTCAGAATATAGTCAATGAATGAGAACTAAGTCTCGGGTAGGCAAAGTCTACGCACCCTCCCCTGAACATCTCACCACACACCTTTAAAGAGAAAATACAAAACGATGAACAAATAATGTATTAAGATATGCCTGTCTATAAATATTATTATCTCTCTCTCTCTCTCTCTTTTTTTTTTTTTACAAACTTGTAATGTGGCTGTTCTTATAAAAGTGGGGATTCTGATCTCAAAACAACATTTAATTTATGGGTCTTTTATCTACAACTTGATTAATATCTGATAGACTATCTTTAGTGAGGCTGGAGAGCAGGCTTAGTGTGTAAAGTTCTCGCTATCCAAGCTCGAGGGCTTGAATAAGTTCCCTGCCACTCCTGTGAAAAGCCCAGTGCGGCAGGCCATGCCTGTACGGCCAGTGCTGGAGTTAGGGGAGACAGGCTGCAGTGGCTAGTTTTATGTCAGCCTGATGAAAGCTAGAGTCATTTTAGAAGAGGGAACTTCAAATCAGAAAGTTCCCCTGTCAGACTGGCCTTTGAGCAAGCGGGCAGCACATTTCATGATTGCTGTGGGAGGATCCCACACACTGTGTGTGGTGCCACAGTGGTGGTCCTGGGTGATATAGAAAGCAGGCCGAGCCAGCCATGAGGAACAAACAAGCCAGTAGGCTGTGCCGCTCCACAGTCACGTCAGCACCTGCCCCAGGACGCTGCACTGAGGTACTGCCCTGAGCTCCTGCAGGAATACATTCATTACAAGCTATAAATACATGAAAGAGCTTCATGGTGCTTTCTAGACATTTAGTCTATCAAATGAATGATCTCCAGCTTCTGTGAGAGACCTTGTCACAGAAGCGAAGGTTTGTGTGTGGTGTGTATGTGTCGGGTCCATATAGTGAACTCCAGGCTACCAAACAGTAACAACAAAAGCAGATACCTCCACACTTGCACATATATAGCACAAATATAGCTTAGTTTTGTAGGATTCACAAGGTAAATATAATACCTACCCCCACATGTACACATATACGTATATACCACACAAGTGTGTGCCACACACAGATATATCTTTAGCTTTATAGGGCTCACAAAGCACGCACGACATTCCTACATTTACTCACTACTGTATGGCAAGTAGAAAACAAAAGGCATGATAAAATACATACATACATACATACATA
Source organism: Apodemus agrarius (assembly GCA_964023405.1). Classification (NCBI taxonomy): domain Eukaryota; kingdom Metazoa; phylum Chordata; class Mammalia; order Rodentia; family Muridae; genus Apodemus; species Apodemus agrarius. Next base: position 87,009,515 of record OZ030018.1, on the reverse strand, counting down.
CATACATACATACAGTTTGGTGGTGATAAAGAATGCAATTAGTAGAAAGAATCTCTTTATTTGACCACTGCCACACTTGCTTCCTAAGCGAAGGCTGCAGACATGAATAAAGCGTGCTTCCTAAATTGACGAAGTTTAGGTCTGTGAGTTCCACAGAGATCCAGGACGACGCTTTTGAAAGCAGCTCATGTGATATGCTCCACAATGAGAAAAGTGAAGGTAGCCAAAACTCCAAACATACCACCACCACACCTACCACCACATACACAACCACACATATACAAACACACACCACCACACACATACACACACACACACACACACATACCACACACATCACAACCAGAATAGCTAAATGAAAAATACTGAGAATGCCAATGCTATTAAAGAAGCAGGCAACAAGGTTAGTTTAATGTTGCTGATAGAAACATAACATGGGAGAGCCAACTGTGGTGAATGGATTATAAAGATATATAACATTACAAAGTGAAGCATTACTTGTACAAATGTAAACACCAGGACTGGGTTTGTGGGTATTTATTCACCGAATCCAAACTTGTCACACCACGTCATCCACAGCACACAAACTGGAGGCATCCTAAGTGTCTTCAGCATGTCAGTGAACTCTAGCCATCCCCGGCCACATTATGGCTATAGACGCATTCATGCAATATCTATATAACATCCTGGAAACGATAAAACTACAGAACATGCTAATAAGCTGGAGATGGAAGATTTCACCTGTGTGGTGTTCACTGTGGTGGCATACATAATGACAAAAAGCACAGAATGTATATCTACCTATAAATCGTACAAGGAAAACTTTTACAAGTAAACAGAGAATACTAGGCTGGTGAGATGGCTTGAATGTAAACCACACAAACCTGAATACTTCAGTTTGGTTCCAGAACCCACAGGCAAAAGAGAGAAAAGTGTCCTGATTTTTATCTACTGGCCTCCATTCAAGTGCCCAGGTATTCTCTGTCTTTGCTGTCTCTCTCATACATTTATGATAAGTTAAATAAAAAAGTAAACAAAAAATAAAAAGTCAGCTTCTTCTTTGACACCAATGGCATTAAAACTTTACTGAACACAATTATAGCAATTACTAATAAAAATCGCTAGGCTCTATGTTGGTAAACAAAATCACTACTTTTTGTTTTAACCATAAACACTGTCCCAACACAACCCAAGAATAAACATCTTTCTAGTTAGTATATTCTCACCACAATTTTGATTAGACAGAGAAGTTACACATCTGTGGTACTGACCTTTCAACCAGGGTATGCAGGTGAGAAAGGACTTTTTCAGGCCAGGCCTCTCAGGAGCCATGGGAATGACTTAAGCATAGGGTCAGGCAGGACAAGGACACACATCCACAGTCTGAGGCACAACAGACTCAGTGCAGTGGCTGCAGTTCTAGACTTTGTTTAAATGGGTCATGTGATCAGAAAAGACCTTCCTCTTGACTCCTGTATTACATCTGACGGTTGTGGTTAGGAGTGTGTGGTGCTCTTTTAAAGGATCAGAATTCTACTCCCCTTAGCAGCTCACAAGTGCCTGCCACCACTCCAGGAAATCTGATGCTGTCTTCTAACCTCAATGGGCACAATAAGCATACCCATATGCAAACACACACACACACACAGACACACACACACACACACACACACACACACACACACCCACCCCACAATCTACAGCTAGAAAGAAGGTCTGGAGGCTGAGATTCTGCTCTTTTTCAAGGCCTATTCCTTCATGAAGAACAACACTGGAATCTTTCCTAGTTGCCCAGCTTGCCAAAGGAAGTAGGAGTAACAACAGAACACTATTTCCTCATCTCATTAGAGTCTAAGATGACTGACCTTTGTTTACTCATCAAGAAATAACCTGCTGAAAGCACTGCTAACTTACTAAATTGCTGGCTATAGATATCTGTTTTGACAGGCGAGTTCTTTCCAGAGAAAAGCTGGTAGATACTGTATTGCTTATGAGGTAAGTGAAATGAGTTCAATTTAAATATCATCTATAGCAGTGTTGGTTCTCGCCAGAGTGAACAGTTGAGAATAACATCTTTGTGTGCTCTTGGGATTTGAATCTGCAGCCTCATGTATGCTAACCAAGCACTACAGTAGTGAGCTATATTCTCTAGCCCCAAAATAACTTCTTACACTGTAAATGTGAAATAACTTGGGTACCACTTTCATTAAGGCTAATTGTCTCTTGCATTTGTCAGCATTAATGGTCACAGTTAAATAAAACTGGCCCCATGTTCCCTCTCAGCCTGGGATGGGTTCCAACTTCAGAACCCTTCATGGGAATCCTGGACAGTGGGCATCTCAGATTCACCCCTTCTAGAATCGCTGTGTAAATGCCCTGAAGGCTTGGTACTGTATGGAAAGTTTGAGTACTTTATTTCTGGACTTCTAAAAACAAACAAATAAACGAGAAGGGATATAAAGACCACCCCACCCCACCCCACCCCACCCCACCCCCCGCACTTAGATGTTCTAGTAGCCAAGTTCCTTCCCTCTTGAATAGTCAAAAATGTTAAGCAGAAGAAAACATTCACTGATGTTCTATGGACAAAAGATTTCATGACTTCAACCTAAAGTAAATATAACACACATGAGAATGGGACTCAGAATAGATTTACTACTTTTTTGCAAATATTGAAAATCTTGAAAATATTTAGGTCTGATAATCTGAGGCTAATCCTTGGCCTCGCCACGCTGGAACAAGATAAGCAACACCTATGAGTTGTCCTCTGACTCCACACAGGCACCACGGCACAGACATGCCTCCTTCTAAATAGTTCATACTGAAGGACCAGGCTGACAGTTCTGTGGTCACATTATTCCATGTACAACCTGAGCCATGAACACAGCACAAATGAAGTGTTGAACAATGCTGCTTCTATTTTGAGTTCGGCCAGATCCCTTGCCATGTGTTAGCTCTTGGTAAGTGGTAAAGCAAAACTTCACCACTTGTTGGAAAGAGATTAAATGAACCACTAGGGTAAATCACAATATAGGATACATCACCATTATAACAAATATTTTTCATGTTATATAATAAAAAATGTTGCAAGAAAGTATTTTCTGGCCTCACCTCCATTTCTCTAAAAATAGTCAAATCCAGAAGGCCTCACTCATATGTTCCATTTGGGTGCTGGGATGGGGGATGTGTGTGCAGACTTCTCTTTCACATCTGTGACTCCTGCAAAAATATCTGGCAGTACATTCAGTTCTGTGTCTTAAACTCACAGGGCCAATTCTAAAATAATGTTATAAATGCTCATGGTTATCATCACCTAACTAATCTAAAATGGTAGGTCCTTTAGCTTCCTAAGATCATTGCAGGGAAATGGCTAAATTCTAGGTGCTGCTCTGTTTAGAAAGACATACAGTTTGTCGTAGAATTTGAATTTGAATTTCAATATAAGTGATACCCATGTAGCTTTAAAAATATCTTTAATGTATTAAATATGCAATGTTTAGGCAGTAAGAATCCCAAGGGCTGTAAAGAAAAGCTTCTCACTTCCCTAATAGAAATCTTTCTTAAAACCTAGGGCACAGAGAATCCATGGCTTTACTCAAAACAAAATTAAAAAGCTTTGGGACAGTCGCAGATGCAGCCTCAGCTTTTCGCGCACTTCCAGGACAGGACAGAACACTTTCACAGTAGGGCGGGGCCTGGGATTATCACAAATGTGGGTGTGCTTCAGCTTCTTCACTATGGCCCCCCCCTCTGGCCCCTCTCGGGGACCAAGGCTGCCGGCCACCTTCCTGTTCTAACAGCCTCTGACTTTCCCTTTCTGAATCAGGAAGCAGATCTGATTTACAGATAATGAGAACAAGGACCAGGAAAATCAGATCACCGCAGCTATGCTCAGAAGGCAGGGCTGCAGACTGGGTGTTATTATTGAGTAAGAAGTCACATACTCGGAGTATGGCAGCCAAGATGGACGCATGGATATCTAGGAAAAGCTACTATCCAGTGGACACTCAAGAGTAATATTTATAGAAAAATGAGGTCATGAGACTAATTCACACATTTACTATATTACAAAATAGTCTGTGAAATTATTTCTCTGTAATGCCGAGAAACCTGAAACTGTGAGTAATAAATAACTCAGGGTCACATGCTTGAGTCAAGATCCCAGCCGGCATCAGAATTTAGGCCTTTGATTACACATTCTGTATTCTTTCCCACTAACCTCTACTGGTTTTTCTCTTTTCTTTCTTTTCTTTCTTTTTTTTTTTTTTTCCTGTTGGGATGCTTCTATTTCTCCTCACTTTCCTCCCAGAAGTGAGAAAAAGTATCCATGGGACACAAGGTGGTCTATACACTGGTCACGAAGGCACGGGGCAGTAGAAAGGGAACGAGGCAGGGAGAGGAGAACAGAGGGGGCCATGCCCAGGAGAACAAACCAGACATAACGTAGCCAGTCTATAACAGGAGCAGAGCTCACTGGATGCTGGAAAACAATAAATAAAAATAAAAAAGGTAAAATCACTACATAATTCTTTAATAAAACTTTCGTATTTTTATCTGGTTGAAAAATCTGAGGTGTGACTTACTTTGGTAGTGGTTGGGTGCTAAGGATCACAAACCTTAGGCATTGTACATGGTACTATCCCACAAAGCTATGTACCCTGGTCTGAATAATTTTATGATTTATAATATCTAAGAGGTAACATGTTTAGAGAAATTTTAACATTTCAGAGCCATTTTATGTCATGTGGCAGGGACCAGATGATATGAAAATTAATATATGAATTAATTAATATACTATATTTACTAACATGTTTATTATATGTTAATATATAATGTACCACTGCAATTTCTTTTTTGAAGGTAGTTTAAAAAAAAACAAACCAAAGCCCATATTTACACCTTCCATCACTGTTTTGATATATAATGTGTGAGGTTAGAGCTGACCTACAACAGAGGTTCTTATTGCCAGTACAAAGAAAAATCTAGACATCAAGCCATCTCCCTCCTTCCACAGATCAGAAGCTGGCGAATTCCATCCTGTGGACCAAACGCTCACTTCTACCGTGTCTGCAGGTGAGCATCTACTGGCCCACAGCAGTGCCGTCCATTGATGTGTGTGTTCTATACCTGCTTTAGATGGTTGTTGGGAAACACCGTGTTTGCCCATGTTATATATGAAAAAACAAAACAAAACAAAACCCAAGACCTATGGTAGTCTAGCCAATTCATTGTCTACCTCATTAACTTTGAGCTATATGTGTGGGATGGTGATGGTAAAAGCTGAGGACTCACTTTACCTAATATATGAATTACTAAATTATTTATACTGTTTATGAATGGGAAGACTGGCTGCACCGGTGGCCTCTCTTCACATACAGGCAGACACGCACAGAAAGAACGCCGGCTCTTCTGTTTCACAAGTTACTCACTAAGCATTCTTCAGAGGCTCTCTGTGAACAATGAGACTGATTACAGAGCAGGCTGTTTAAAAAAAAAATTGGCTAAAATCTCTAAACAAGACACACACACACACACACACACACACACACACACACACACCTAATAAACCTTATTTAAGAGGGTTTTTCACTTTATTAGATAGAAAGAAAAATGCATTCTAATGAAAAGTATTAATTTATCCTAAATAAATGATTCATATAAAAAGTTTGCTTTTACCTTCAGGTAGTTTACCCAGAAAAGTCACAGTAATATGAATGATTCTGTTTAACTTAACTAGAAATAGTTGGATCTATTCTCTATCCCCCAAATGATGATACCTAGTTGTGTTTCAAACAATAATGACTTTCTCCATCTAATTTAAAACATTAAAAAGAAAAGAAAAAAAAATGCTTCTTAGCTAGGGTTTGGCGATGCCTGAATGCACCATTCCAGGGTGACTGGTTTAATAGGAAGTGATCTATATTTTGTAGTCTCTTTTCTTCTTGTTGTTTGATTTTTTCAGTATGGAAAGGAACAGCATCCAGGGAGCATTAACCCCACCCCCACCCCCACCCGGACATTCTCAATCACATCACATGACTGCACAAGTGGCTTTATGTAAACAGCACTAGTGGCTTCATGAGTAATAAAACCTGTTTCCGTCAGAAGCCCTTTGTCATGCGTAAGAGATCTGAACACTAATAGGCAGGCCTGGCCCCTATTAACCAGCTACAGCTGGTTCATTGTTATAAAAAGAACTAATGAAAACACAAATGCTAACTTCCCAACTTCTCCCACGTCAAGGCTGTACTAAGACTGCCCCTTCCAAACGCTCTCAGTGAATTATTTGGCTGGATCTGGTTCCCTGAAGTTGTTTACTGAACAGTATGTGCAAGGAACGTGCCAAGCACTAGTGGTAGGGCGGAGTTTAACATGATCTGCTAATACGAATACCTTTTTTTTTTTTCCTGGAAGATCTTGGGTCTAGTTCTGCAACAAACAGGAGACAGAACAATTTCAAAAGCAAAGGGAGAAGACCCTCAGTAATCTGTTTTCCTTCTCCCCTTCCCAATTCTTTCTTTTCTCTCACCTCTCTTTCTTTGGAGAAAGTCTCACGTATCCTGGGCTGTCCTCAAACTTGCATTCTCTGCTGTAGCAGAGAATGATCTTGAATGACTGCTCTTTCAGTCTCTGCCTTCTGAATGCTGGGGTTATAGACATGTACCCAAATGCTCATTCTTCCATATATGTGTGTTTGTGTATACACAAACACATATAGTATGCACATGTATATAGGTAAGCAATTACTCTCCGTCCTTATTCCACAGGACTCACCTTGCTTTTTAAGAAGGAGTCTATAGTTGGGGTATGAGGCTTTGCTGAGCAGGCTAGACTGGCTGACTAAGGAACCTGAGGGCTCTTTTTGTCTTCATCTCCCCCCAGTGTTGATAATACACAGGCATCTCGACATGCCAGTTTTGTGTGGGTTCTGGGGAATTATCTCGGGTTCTCATGCTTGCACACTTTATCAGCTGAGCTAGCTCTCTAGCTCCCAGGTTCTCTCATTAAAAAAAAAGAAATCAAATTAAGTGTATGGGTGTTTTGCCTCAATCTATGTCTGATCATCATGTATACACATGGTGCCCATAAAGGCCAACTGAGGGTGTCAGCTACCATGCAACTGGTGTTACAGATCATCATGAGAAGCCATGTTAATGGGAACTGAATCTGGGTCCCTTGGAGGAGCAGCAAATACTCTTAACCTCGGTGTCTTCTCTGTAGCACAGTGTGATTTTTTTTTTTTTTTTTTTTTTGACAAAGAGCACAGGCAGCACAGGTTGGCCTCAAAATTTTGACCATCCTGCTTCAGTTTCCAGAGTACAGGATTATGCACATGTGCCATCACGGAAAAGCCATTTCTGAAGCTTACTTTCTGAGTCATTACGTCTGAGTTATGGCAATGCCTTTAGCACATATTTTAAATTCTTTGTATGTTCTTTGTTGCTTTGAGATAGGCACTAGCTATGTAGCCCAGGATGTCCTTGACCTTTGGATGTTCTCAAGAACTAGGATTGAGAAGCATGCCACCATACCTGACTCTAAATTTTTAAGGAAAACAACACACATGCTATGCACTCACTGATAATCGGATATTAGCCCAGAAGCTCGGAATACCCAAGACACAATTCACATATCAAATGATGCCCAAGAAGAAGGAAGGAGAGGCCCTGGTTCTGGAAAGGCTCAGTGCAGCAGTGTAGGAGAATACCAGGATAGGGAAGTTGCAAGGGGTGGATTGGGGAACAGGGGGAGGGAAGAGAGCTTATGGGACTTTCAGGGAGGGGGGATCCAAGAAAGGGGAAATCATTTGAAATTTAAATAAAGAATATATTTAATAAAAAAAGAAAACAGATGTGGATTTCTCCACTTCCCCCAGCTTGCTGCCATCTACAGGTACACATACTGAGTTCAGACCTGTGGCCATGGCTCTCTTCATTTTGTGAATCCTCTTGGCCTGGCCTAGCTCTAGACCTGTGCTTTAGGGAGTCATGTTTCCGTATTTCAGTTAAACCAGCCTTACCTAGCCTAGCTCAGGTTGCCCATCTCTTGCACTAGTGCAATCTAATAATGAAGGCCAGATTATCATATCAGATACACAAACAAAATAAAAAAAAATTAGTTGTCTGAACAAGTTCTTCCCCGTCAAACCCACTAGTCTCCTGGTAGTATTCAGTAATGAGAACTCCCTAGATAACCCTCTAGTCACAAATTTTAAAAGAACAATAATAAACCTTATCAAAGAATCCAATCAATTTAAGAAGACACAAACACTACACCAAACTCCAAGAGGATAACAATAAATGCTTGAGTAATGTTAGAAATTTACAAATTTCCAAATATGAATCGGCTTGCAGAGGAGGGCGCCATCTTTCCTCGGGGCACTGCAGGCTGCTGACAGCTCTAGGCAGGTGTGTGGACAGACTCTTAACCTAACATCGACTACCCAGTCAGGCCCTTGCCAGCACCCAGAGCTAGAGCAGCTCAGCGGCGGCGGGAGGTCTGTGCACAGACTGCTTGACCATGCACCCAGAGCCAGATCAGCTGGGCGGGCAGTCTCTGCGCCGACCTGGGCGGGCACCAACTTGCTCGGGGTGTCTGTGCCTGGAGTACATTCAGAGGCCAACATATTGCCTCAGGGCACCACAGACAGCTAACCAGACAGAGCCCTGTGAACTGGGAGCACTACCATCTAGGCTCATGTAGAGCTGAGGAGGTTATTTCAGAGCCCAGTAGCAGAAACCTTCGGGTCTCCACCTCGGGAGCACGGACACCTTCTAGGACAGAAGCACTAAACTCCAGGCTCACGGGAGCTTCAAACACCAACAAGTAACAAGACAAACTAACTTCAGAGATAAACAGATGGCAAAAGGCAAAGGTAGGAACATTACTAACAGAAATCAAGGCAATATGGCATCATCTGAATGCAATTCTTCAACCACAGCATGTCCAGGATACGCCAACACACCAGAAAAACAAGAGTTGGATTTAAAAGCACTGGTCCTGATCCTGCTAGAGGAACACAAAAAAGACATAAACAAATCTCTTAAAGAAATGCAGGGGAACATGAATAGGGTAGAAGCCCTTACAATGCAAACACAAAAATCACTTAAAGAATTCCAGGAGAATATGCGTCACCAGACAGAAGCCAATAAAGAGGAAATGAAAAAAATCACTTAAAGAAATGCAGGAGAAATTGAGTCAAAAGGCAGTAGTCATGAAAGAGGAAATACAAAAATCTCTTAAAGAATTGCAAGAAAACACAAACAAGTAAAGGAACTGAGCAAAACCATCCAAGATCTAAACACAGAGGTAGAAACAAGTAAGAAATCACAAAGGGAGACAACCTTGGAGATAGAAAACCTTGGGAAGAAATCAGGGGTCGTAGATGCAAATATCAACAGCAGAATACAAGAGATCGAAGTAAGAATCTCAGATGCTGAAGATACCATAGAAACCATTGACTCCACAGTCAAAGAAAATGCAAAATGCAAATGGCTTGTAACCCAAAACATCCAGGAAATCCAGGACACAATGAGAAGACCAAACCTAAGGATTATAGGAATAGATGAGAGTGAAGATCTACAATTTAAAGGGCCAGCAAATATATTCAACAAAATTTTGGAAGAAAACTTCCCTAACCTAAAGAGAGACGTGCCCGTGAATATACAAGAAGCTTACAGAACTCCAAACAGACTGGACCAGAACAGAAATACCTCCCATCACATAATAATCAAAACCGCAAACACACAAAACAAAGAAAGAATATTAAAGGCAGTAAAAGAAAAAGGCCAAGTAACATACAAAGGAAGACATATCAGAATCACACCAGACTTCTCTCCAGAGACCATGAAAGCTAGAAGATCCTGGGCGGATCTCATGCAGAACCTAAGATAACACAAATATCAGCCAAGACTACTCTACACAGCAAAACTCTTGATCAACATAGATAGAGAAATCAAAATATTCCATGACAAGACCAAATTTACACAATATCTTTGCACTAACCCAGCTCTACAAAGGATAATTGGAGGAAAACTCCAATACAAAGAGGGAAACTACACCCTGAAAAAAGCAAGATAGTAGCCTTCTCCCATCAAACTCAAAGGAAGATAACCACTCAAAAACAAAAATAACATCAAAAATGACAGGAAGAAATAATCACTATTCCTTAATATCTCTTAACATCAATGGACTCAATGCCCCAATAAAAAGACACAGACTACCAGACTGGATACGGAAAGAGGACCCTACATTTTGCTGCATACAGGAAACACACCTCAGAGTCAAAGACAAACACTACCTTAGAGTAAAAGACTGGAAGACAATTATACAAGTGAATGGCCTCAGGAAACAAGCCAGGGTAGACACTCTAATATCAGATAAAATTGACTTTCAACCTAAAGTCATCAAAAGAGATACAGAAGGTCACTTCTTGCTGGTCAAAGGAAAAATTTGTACAGTGACAGAGAGGTGGATCAATGGAATAGGATTGAAGACCCAGAATTAAACCCACACATCTATGGCTAATTGATCTTTGACAAAGGAGCTGAAACTGTCCAGAGGAAAAAAAATAGTCTTTTCAACAAATGATGCTGGCTCAACTGGAGGTCAACATGCAGAAGAATGAGAATCGATCCACTCTTATCTCCTTGTACTAAGCTTAACTCCAAGTGGATCAAGGACCTCCACATAAAACCAGGCACACTAAAATTAATAAAAAAGAAACTGGAGAAGACCCTTGAGGACATTGGCTCAGGGGGAAAGTTCCTGAACAGAACACCAATAGCTTATGCTCTAAGATCAAGAATAGACAAATGGGACCTTATAAAATTACAAAGTTTCTGCAAGGCAAAAGACACTGTCAAAAGGACAAATCAGCAACCAACAAATCAGGAAAAGATCTTCACCAACCCTGTATCTGACAGAGGGTTAATATCCAATGTATACAAAGAACTCAAGAAGTTAGATCCCAGAAAACCAAATAACCCTATTAAGAAATGGTGTACAGAGCTAAACAAAGACTTTTCACCTGAAGAAATTCAGATGGCTGAGAAACACCTTAAAAAATGTTCAACATCATTAGTCATTAGAGAAAAGCAAATCAAAACAACCCTGAGATTTCAACTCACACCAGTCAGAATGGCTAAGATTAAAAACTCAGAAAACAGCAGGTGGTGGCAAGGATGTGGAGAAAGAGGAACACTCCTCCACTGCTGGTGGGAATGCAGAAAAGACCGTCTCCATCTTGTCGCTAGGTCACTAGTAGAGAGGGCCAGAGATGCAGACTTAATTTGTTACTACCATCACTCGGGTGGAATTCTGCCAGGCTCTTGCCAGTGGCCAGTGCCTGGGCAGCCGAGCAGGACATCTCCATGGCCACCGGACCTTGTACCAACTCCTTTGGGAACCGACTACTCTGAGGTCCTCTTAGCACTCTCAGCAGTGGTCTCCATCTTGCCGCCTGGTCATCAGTAGAGAACCAACAAGCAGGCCCAGCCTCACAGGAGGTTCAAACACCAGTCAGTGACAAAGTCAACTAACGCCAGAGATAACTAGATGGCAAAAGGCAAACGTAGGAACGTTGCTAACAGAAATCAAGGCAGCATGCCAGCATCCGAACACAGTTCGCCAACAACAAGAAGTCCTGGATCCCGCAACACACCAGAAAAAGAAGATTTGAATCTAAAATCACTGGTCAAGATACTGATAGCTGAACACATGGATAAATCCCTTAAAGAAATACAGGAGAAAATGGATCAAAAAGTAGATTCCCTTACAAGGCAAATGCAAAAAAACACTTAAAGAAATTCAGGAGAATATGAATCAAACAATGGAAGCCAATAAGGAGGAAACACAAAAATCACTTAAAGAAACATAAGAGAACGTGGGCCAACAAGTAGAAGTTATAAAAGAGGAAACACAAGAATCCCTTAAAGAATTACATGAAAACACAAACAAGCAAACGAAAGATCTGAGCAAAACCATCCAGGATCTAAAAACAGAAGTAGAAACAACTAAGAAATTACAAAGGGAGACAACTTTGGAGATAGAAAACCTTGGGAAGAAATCAGAGGCCATAGATGATAGTGAAGATTTGCAATTTAAAGGGCCAGCAAATATCTTCTACAAAATTATGGAAGAAAACTTCCACAACCTAAAGAGAGAGATGCCCATGAATATACAGGAAGCCTACAGAACTCCAAACAGACTGGACCAGAACAGAAATACTTCCCATCACATAATAATCAAAACCCCAAATGTACTAAACAAAGAAAGAATATTAAGGGCAGTAAGAGAAAAAGGCCAAGTAACATATAAAGGAAGATCTATTAGAATTACAGCAGACTTCTCACCTGAGACCATGAAAGCTAGAAGATCCTGGGCAGATATCATGCAGACTCTAAGAGAACACAAATTTCAGCCAAAACTACTATACCCAGCAAAACTCTCAATCACCATAGATGGAGAAACCAAGGTATTCCATGACAAAACCAAATTTGCACAATATCTTTCCACAACCCCAGCCCTACAAAGGATAATAGGAGGAAAACACCAATACAAGGAGGGAAATTACACCCAGGAAGAAGCAAGATAGAAACCTCCTCTCATCAAATCCAAAAGAAGATAACCTCTCAAATATAAAATATAGTTTCAAAAATGTCAGGAGGTAATAATTACTATTCCTTAATATTTCTTAACATCAATGGACTCAATGCCCCAATAAAAAGACATAGACTAACAGACTGGATACAGAAACAGGACCCTACATTTTTCTGCATACAGGAAATGACATCTCAATGTCAAAGACAAAAATTAGCTTAGAGTGAAAGGCTGGAAGACAATTTTACAAGCAAATGGTCTCAGGAAACAAGCCGGAGTAGCCATTGTAATATCAGATAAAATTGACTTTCAACATAAAATCATCAAAAGAGACCCGGAAGGTCACTTCTTTCTGGTCAAAGGGAAAATCCACCAAGAAGAACTCTCAATACTGAACATCTATGCTCCAAATGCAAGGGCACCCTCATTCGTAAAAGAAACTTTACTAAAGCTTAAAGCACACATTGCACCTACTACAATAATTGTGGGCGACTTCAACACCCCACTTTCCTCAATGGACTGATCAGGAAAGCAGAAACTAAATAGGGACACAGTGAAACTAATTGAAACTTTGGACCAATGGGACTTAACAGATATATATAGAACATTTCATCCTAAAGCAAAAGAATATACATTTTTCTCAGGACCACATGGTACCTTTTCCAAAATTGATCATATAATTGCTCACAAGTCAGATGTCAACAAATACAAGAAGATCGAACTACTCCCATGCCTCCTATCAGATCACTATGGAGTAAGAGTGGTTTTCAATAGCAACAAAAACGACAGAAAGCCCACATACACATGGAAACTGAACAATACTCTATTCAACAACACCTTAGTCAAGGAAGAAATAAAGAAAGAAATCAAAGACTTTTTAGAATTTAATGAAAATGAAGGTACAACCAACCCAAATCTATGGGACACAATGAAAGCAATACTAAGAGGAAAACTCATAGCCCTGAGTGCCTCCAAAAAGAAACAGGAGAGAGCATACACTAGCAGCTTAACAGCACACCTGAAAGCCCTGGAACAAAAAGAAGCTAATTGACCCAGGAGGAGTAGAAGACAGGAAATCATCAAACTCAGGGCCAAAATCAATAAGGTAGAAATGAAGAGAACCATACAAAGAATCAACAAAACCAAGAGCTGGATCTTTGAGAAAATCAACAAGATAGATAAACCCTTAGCCAGAAAACCAAAGGGCACAGAGACAGTATCCAAACTAACAAAATTAGAAATGAAAGGGGGGATATAACAACAGAAACTGAAGAAATTCAAAAAATCATCAGATCCTACTACAAAAGCCTATACTCAACACAACTGGAGAATCTGGAGGAAATGGACAATTTCCTAGACAGATACCAAATACCAAAATTAAATCAAGATCAAACAGATCATCTAAACAGTCCCATAACACCTAAAGAAATAGAAGGGGTTATAGAAAGTCTTCCAAACAAAAAAAGTACAGGACCAGATGGTTTTAGTGCAGAATTCTATCAGACCTTCAAAAAGATCTAACACCAATACTCCTCAAACTATTCCACAAAATAGAAACAGAAGGAACACTGCCCAACTCGTTCTATGAAGCTACAATTACGCTGATACCAAAACCACACAAAGATCCTACAAAGAAAGAGAACTACAGGCCAATTTCCCTTATGAATATTGATGCAAAAATACTCAATAAAATTCTTGCCAACTGAATCCAAGAACACATCAAAATGATCATTCACCATGATCAAGTAGGCTTCATCCCAGGGATGCAGGGATGGTTCAATATATGGAAATCCATCAATGTAATCCAGTACATAAACAAACTAAAAGAAAAAAATCACATGGTCATCTGATTGGATGCTGAAAAAGCATTTGACAAAATTCAGCATCCTTTCATGCTGAAGGTCCTGGAAATATCAGGAAATCAAGGCCCATACCTAAATATAGTAAAAGCAATGTACAGCCAACCAGTAGCCAACATCAAAATAAATGGAGAGAAAGTTGAAGCAATCCCACTAAAATCAGGGACTAGACAAGGCTGCCCTCTCTCTCCATATCTTTTCAATATAGTACTTGAAGTTCTAGCGAGAGCAATTAGACAACATAAGGAAGTCAAAGGGATACAAATTGGAAAGAAGTCAAACTATCATTATTTGCAGATGACATGATAGTATACTTAAGCGACCCAAAAAACTCCACCAGAGAACTCCTACAGCTGATAAACAACTTCAGCAAAGTAGCTGGTTATAAAATCAACTCAAGCAAATCGGTAGCCTTCCTGTACTCAAAGGACAAGCAGGCTGAGAAAGAAGTTAGGGAAATAACACCCTTCACAATAGCCAGAAACAAGATAAAGTATATTGGTGTGACTAACCAAACAAGTGAAAGATCTGTATGACAGGAACTTCAAGTCCTTGAAGAAAGAAATGGAAGAAGACCTCAAGAATTGGAAAAATATTTCATGCTCTTGGATTGGGAGGATCAATATAATAAAAATGGCCATCTTGCCAAAAGCAATCTACAGATTCAATGCAATCCCCATCAAAATCCCAACTCAATTCTTCATAGATCTAGAAAGAACAATTCTCAAATTCATCTGAAATAACAAAATACCCAGGATAGCTAAAACTATTCTCAACAATAAAAGGACTTCTGGGGGAATCATTATCCCTGACCTCAAGCAGTACTACAGAGCAATTGTGTTAAAAACTGCATGGTATTGGTACAGCAACAGGCAAGTAGATCAGTGGAATAGAATTGAAGACCCAGAAATGAACCCACAGACTTATGATCACTTGATCTTTGATAAAGGAGCTACAACCATACAGTGGAAAAAAGATAGCCTTTTCAACAAATGGTGCTGGTTCAACTGGAGGTCAATATGCAGAAGAATGCGAATTGACCCACTCTTATCTCCTTGTACTAAGATCAACTCCAAGTGGATCAAGGACCTCCACATAAAACCTGATATACTGAAACTAATAGAAAAGAAACTGGGGAAGACCCTGGAGGACATGGGCACAGAGGGAAAGTTTCTGAACAGAACACCAATAGCTTATGATCTAAGATCTAGAATTGACAAATGGGACCTCATAAAATTACAAAGTTTCTGTAAGGCAAAGGATAAGGTCAGAAGGAGAAAACAGCCATCAACAAATTGGGAAAAGATCTTCACCAACCCTACATCAGACAGGGGGCTAATATCCAATATATACAAAGAACTCAAGAAGTTAGACCCCAAAGAACCAAATAACCCTATCAAAAAATGGGCTACAGAGCTAAACAAAGAATTTTCACCAGAAGAAATTCGGATGGCTGAGAAACACCTTAAGAGATGTTCAACATCATTAGTCATCAGGGAAATGCAAATCAAAACAACCCTGAGATTCCACCTCACACCAGTCAGAATGGCTAAGATTAAACACTCAAGAGACAACAGGTGCTGGCGAGGATGTGGAGAAAGAGGAACACTCCTACACTGTTGGTGGCACTGCAAGATGGTAGAACCACTCTGGAAATCCATGTGGCGTTTCCTCAGAAAATTGGGCATGACACTTCCAGAGGACCCTGTCATACCACTCCTGGGCATATACCCAGAGGATTCCCCTGCATGCAATAAGGACACGTGCTGTACTATGTTCATAGCAGCCTCATTTATAATAGCCAGAAGTTGGAAGGATCCCAGATGTCCCTCAAAGGAAGAATGGATACAGAAAATGTGGTATATTTATACAATGGAATACTACTCAGCAATTAAAAATAATGAATTCATGCAATTTGTAGGCAAATGGTTGGATCTGGAAAATATCATCCTGAGTGAGTTAACCCAATCACAAAAGAATACACATGAAACGCAATCACTGATAAGTGGATATTAATGAGCCCAGAAACCCTAAATACTCAAGGCACAATTAACAAGTCAAATGATTCCCAAGAAGAAGAAAGGAGAGGACCCTGGGCCTGTAAAGATTGGATCCAGTTTTGTAGGAGAGTACCAGAATAAAGCAGAGAAATGGTAGGGTGGTGATTGCGGAATAGGCGGGAGGTGGGGTGGGGTGGAAGAGGACATACGGGACATATGGTGAGCGGGGAACTGGGAAAGGGGAAAGAAAACCTTCGGAATGTAAACAAAGAATATAGAAAATAAAAAAATTGTATAAAAAAGAAATTTACAAATACACAGCTGAATATAATAATGAAGACAATCGAGAACTGGAAAACTGAATTCAATAAAGAGGTTTACATACTGAAGGGAACACAAAGGTGAATTGAAGATCGAATTGAAAATATCAAAACTTCAGTTATATATCTAATGAATTAGGCAGAAGACAGACTACAAGGAGTCAAAGATATACTATAGGATATAGACAAAATAAACAAAAAAGTTTTTTTATTGGATATATTCTATATTTATAATTCATTTCCCTTTTTCTGGTTCCCCACCCCCAAAGGTCCCACATGCCCTTTTCCTTCCCCCCGCTCCCTCATCTACCCCCTCCCACCTCCCTGTTCTTGTACTCCCCCACAATGATGCTTTGGTCCATTCTAGCACCAGTGTCCACTCCTTTCTTCTTGTCAGACATCACTTGGTATGTGATTTATGTCTTTGGTGTTCCAAGCTTCTAGGCTAATATCCACTTATCAGTGACTGCATACCATGGGTATTCTTTTGAGACTGGGTCACCTCACTTAAAATGTGGTGTGTGTATATATATATATATACACACACACACACACACACACACACACACACACAATGGAGTACTATTCAGCCATTAGAAACAATGAATTCATGAAATTCTTAGAGAAATGGATGGAGCTGGAGAACGTCAAAAAAAATTTAAAAAGCACAAGATAGGAACATACAGGAAGTGTTGGATACCATCAAAAGACCAAATATTGGAATTATAAGCATAGCTGGAAATAGAATCACAGGTCACTGGCAGAAACTGGATCTTTAACAAGATTATAGAGGAAAACTTCTCCAAACTAAGGAAAGGCACACACATTCAGATAAAAGAAGCACACAGAAACCCAGCTAAGGATTTTTGCATCAGGGAGCCAAGAGACTCCAAGGCTTCTGTGCAAAGCACGACAGGGGTGATCTCCCAGCAGTGCTTTCACTTCTGAGTGCAGAGATGAGATCTCCACCTTCTCTCTGGAGGGGAAGAGCTAGGAGCACACAGGGCATAAGATCAGTGGTGCAGCTGGGACAGAAGTTTTCCCACTGCCAGTTCTACCAGGGAGCCAGGAAACTCCACAGACTTCTGTGCATAGCCCCCCAGGAGAGAGTGATCTAGCAGTCCTTTCACTTCTAAGCTGAGGACTGAGGACACAGGCTTACAGGCCCAGAGGAAGAACAAACTCCAGCCAGAGACAACAATACCAACTAGCACCAGAGATAACCAGATGGTGAAAGGCATGCACAAGAACCCTACCAACAGAAACCAAGGTCACATGGCAACATCAGAACCCAGTTCTCCCACCACAGCAAGTCCTGGATACCCCAACACACCAGAAAATCAAGAGTTGGATTTAAAAATTGTATCTCATGATGCTGATAGAAGGCTTCAAGAAAGACTTAAATAACTCCCTTAAAGAAATACAGGAGAACATCAGTCAACAAGTAAAAGCCCTTAAAGAGCAAACCCAAAAATCCCTTAAAGAAATAAAGGAGATCATGGGTCAACAGGCAGAAGCCCTTAAAGAAAAAAAACACAAAAATCTCTTAAAGAATTACAGGAAAACACAAACAATCAAGTGAAGGAACTGAACAAAACCATCCAGGATCTAAAAGTGGAAGTAGAAACAATAAAGAAATCACAAAGTGAGACATCTCTGGATATAGAAAACCTTGGAAAGAATTCAGGAGTCATAGATGCAAGCCTCAACAACAGAATACAAGAGATAGAAGAACCTCAGGTGGTAAGATAACATAAAAAACATTGACTCAACAGTCAAAGAAAATGCAAAATCCAAAAAACTGGTAACCCAAAACATACAGGAAATCCAGGACACAATGAGAAGACTAAACCTAAGGATTATAGGTACAGACAAGAGCGAAGATTTCCAACTTAAAGGGCCAGTAAATATCTTCTACAAAATTATAGAAGAAAATTTCCCTAACCTAGAGAAAGAGATGCCCATGAACATACAAGAAGCCTTCAGAACTCCAAGCAGACTGGACCAGAACAGAAACTCCTCCTGGCACATAATAATCTAAACACCAAATTCACTAAACAAAGAAAGAACATTGAAAGCAGTAAGGGAAAAAGGGCGAGTAACTTATAAAGGTAGACCTATCAGAATCACACCAGACTTCTCACCAGAGACGATGAAAGCTAGAAGATCCTGGACAGACCTCATACAGATCCTAAGAGAACACAAATGCCAGCCCATGTTACTATACCCAGCAAAGCTCTCAATCATCATAGATGGAGAAACCAAGATATTCCATGATAAAACAAATTTACACAATATCTGCCCACAAATCCAGCCCTACAAGGATAATAGATTGAAAATGCCAACACAAGGAGGGAAACTACACCCTAGAAAAAGCAAGAAAATAATATTCCAACAAGCCCAAAAGAAGATACCCACACAAACATAAAAATAACATCAAAAATAACAGGAAGCAACAATCACTATTCCTTAATATCCCTTAACATCAATGGACTCAACTCTCCAATAAAAAGACATAGACTAATAGAAATATTTCTCATGTAAACCTTCAATTTTATTAGAAAATGTTTGTAATTCCCCCTTTTAATTAATTTAGTATTTTTTATGTCTACCATTTTACCTGCATTATTTTTCATGATAATCTTCAATTTTAATGTCTTTCTATATATTTCCTCTATTTTATCAGAAATGTTTTCAATGTAAATCTTTGATTTCATCACAAATGTTTCTAATTCTACCCTCAATTAATTTAGAAAGAGTTTACATATGTACCAATCGATATGTAAAATTTTCCATGAAATAGTCAATGATGTGTTTGTCTATATATTTCTTGAATTTTACCAGAAATATTTTTCATGTAAATCTTCAAGTTTATTAGAAAATGTTTATAATTCCACTTTCAATCAACTTAGTATACTTTTATGCCTGCCATTATTATATCCATATAAAATTTTCCATGATAATCTTCAATTTTAACATGTTTTTCTACTTTTTCTACAATTTTATCAGAAATATTTTCCACATAAATCTTCAATTCTATCATAAAATGTTTCTATTTCATATTTCAATTAATTTAGCAATGTTTTTATGTGTACCACTTTACTCTTTAATTTTCCATGAAAATTGTCAATTTTAATGTTTTTCTATGTATCTCTTCTATTTTATCTGAACTATTTTCCATATAAATCTTCAATTCTATCATAAAGTGTTTTTACTTCCCTTTTCAAGAAAAAGAAAAAAAGAAACACAGCTAAGACCAAAAAAGAAACATGTTAAGACATATCACAATTACCCAGAAGAAAAAAAAATATTGAAAGTCACAAGAGAAAAAACACAAATTGTAGAAAAAAGAAAGGCCATCAGAATAACTGAAAGTCTAAAAGTCTGAACTGCCTGGAGTTACAAGTTTGAGAAGACTATGCTCACTGCCAACAGACTATTGCAGCAGCAAAGCTGTCTGCTATGGATGAAAGACAGAACTGTCTATAATCTCAATAGCCTTAAAAAAATTCACATACAACAGAAAAATGCTAAGAATACTAAAAGCAATACTCTAGATTGAAGAAAGGAATAAGCACAGTCAAGAGGATGTCGAAAGAAAACAAATTATTTCATAATTTAATAAAAAACAAACCACAACAAACAACACAAACCAGCAAAAAGTATCAAAATTACCACAATACTATTAATATTTAGAGTGTTTTAACAAACACTCTAAATATTAATAGCCTCAATTCTTAAATTAAAAGGAACAGACTAGCTGAATGAATTAAACAAAATGCATCTGCCTGTTGCCTATGTGAAACCCTTAGCTTTAAAGATAGGCACCCTATAAACAGACAACAATGTCCCAACAAGATACAACTAACAAAAAGCTGAGTGCCAGGCGTGGAGCAAGAATGACGGCCGCGGGCCACTGTGGTTGGCCCCAGAGCTCGGAGGTTAAGACCCTGCTGCTGAATGCTCTACTTACTTGAGTCATACAAGAAATCAAACTAGTATTGATCTGGAAGCTTCATTAATAGTGGCTAGCTTTCATAATTTTGGAAGGTGTAATGCATGCTACCAGAAGAGAACAGCAATCAACATTATCCAGCTAGGAACCTTGCAAACAACAACAGCCTGGCAAAGTTTGCCACTGATGCAGAAATGACACAAATGGCATGGGGTAAGTACATGCTGCTTTCTTTTTTGTTTTAGAATTTTTTTGTAAGATTTATTTATTATTATATATATTATATATATATATATATATATATATATATATATATATATATATATGTAAAGACACTATAAATGTCTTTAGATACTCCAGAGGAGGGCGTCAGATCTCATTATAGATGGTTGTGAGCCACCATGTGGTTGCTGGGATTTGAACTCAGGACCTTCGGAAGCACAGTCAGTGCTCTTAATCTTTGAGCCATCTCTCCAGTCCATATAAATGTTTTTGATTAGATTGTACACATATGGGTGTTCTCCCTGCATGCTGTCTGTGAATCACGTGCTTCAGGGCCAGAAGAGGGCATCATATCTTCTGGAACTGGAATTATAGACTGTTGTTAGCCATATGTGGTCAGTGGGAATGGAACACTGGTCTTCTGCAAGAGCAACTTGCTGAACCATCTATTGTTCCATTTACTTTTGCTTTCACTGGTGTGTGTGTGTGTGTGTGTGTGTGTGTGTGTGTGTGTGTCAGTGTGTGTTACAACATCTACATTAGAAATCATATTGTGAAAGCCTACTGTGATGGTAATTGCCTATTATCCCAGCACTTGAGAAGTAGAGACAGAAAAATGTGAGATTCAAGGTCATCCTTGGGTATATAGTGAACCAAGAACAGTCTGGTCTACATGGGATTCTGTTCACTTGTATCACATATGTGCAGGGGGGGGAGCGCATGTGCACACACACACACACATACAGTCACTCATACAAACAAATTACTATTACTACCACTACAATAAATCATATGGTAAATGTAACTTTAAGGCAAGTATACTAATTATTATTTAATTTTATGTATGTAAAAATACACATCCATATACAATATATGCACAAGAACTAGTATATTAGTAAAGTACAATTCCCTTTCTATATTAGTAAGATTGCTAAAACACATGGTTTATGATCACTACAAACAAATCTTTAGATACCCAAGGCACCAGTGGCCCTGTTCTCAAAACCAAGGCAAAATACTCAAAAGTTCAATTTCCCACATGGTCCAACCAAGCATTACATGGTGAGGCCCTTCCTTTACTGCCCTAGGATAGCATTAAACAGTATACAGGATGTTCTACCTTGCCATTTGAGGACTGTATATTCCATTCCATTTTTCATTTTGTCCTATATGTAACCATCAGCAAGTAAGAACTTCATGCATCCAAAGGAACTGTTATTTAATCTGTGTCTACAATAGCACATATGCTACCAAAAATGTACCATATTCACCACAACTGAGTATCTAAATGTTATTTTTCTGAGTTTATATGTTTTTTGAGGTTTATATCTGGTCTTCCTATAATCCTCCACAAATACATTCTTCTTTTTCATGCCATGCCAAAATTCTAAAGTATATCAGACTTTTGTTTTGAGTTTTCTTCTCTTCATTCAAAAGTATAACAGGTCCCAGTGAAGGACACAAAGATGGCTTTCAAGACACACCGTGATTACCCTAAGGAACAGCTACTCTCAGGGTCATGCTGACTCAGACCCCATTGTCTATGTGCTAGGAGTGTGCTGAGTACCGGCAGGGGGGGATTCAGCAGAATGTTCCTCGTTACCACATTATTTGTATGTCTTTTTTTTTTATTTTTTTTTATTTATTTTTTTTTTTTTTTTGAGACAGGGTTTCTCTGTATAGCCCTGGCTGTCCTGGAACTCACTCTGTAGACCAGGCTGGCCTCGAACTCAGAAACCCGCCTGCCTCTGCCTCTCAGAGTGCTGGGATTACAGGCGTGCGCCACCACTGTCTGGCCTTTGTATGTCTTTTTTTAAGCAGAACTAAAATATAAAAATAATCTGTATCCAATCTAGATCTGACTTTGATAATTTATTTAAAATTTCCAGAGTAAAGAACAAAAAGTCTATAAATCCAATGAATTATTCTTTTACTCTAGACCTCAGTTGGATTTCTAAACATTTATGATATTTTCAAATAGAGTACCATTCACTTGAAGATCAATCACAATCAACACAGATGTATTGTCACTGAAATTAGAAGGTAACACCAGAATAGGATTGTCCAGCTCACACTGTTTGATACACACACTTTTATCCATTTACATTTCAGATGATATCCCCTTCCTGGTTACTCCTCTATAACCTCCCCATCCCATCCCATCCCCCTCTCCCCTCCCTTCTGCCTCTGTGAGAGTGTACTTCATCCACTCACCCACCCTGCCTCAACCCTCTAGCATCTCCCTCCGCTGGGGCTTCAAGCCTCCCTCCCCTCTTATTGATATCAGATAAAGCCATCCTCTGCTACATATGTATCTGGAGTCCTAGCTCCCTGTAGTGGTAGAAGTAGTAGTTTGTTTGTATGAGTGACTCTTTGGTTGGTAGTTAAGTCCCTAAGAGCTCTAGGGGTCCAGGTAGTTGATATTGCTCTTCTTATGGGGCTGCAATCCCTTTCAGGTCTTTCAGTACTTCCCCTAGCTCTTCCATTGGGTTGCCTTGGCTGTCTGATGGTTGGCTGTGAGTATCTGCATCTGTACTGGTCAGGTGCTGGTAAAGCCTCTCAGAGAACAGCCTTATCAGGCTCCTGTCAGCCAGCACTACTTGGCATCTGCAAATAGTGTGGGGGTTTGGTGTCTGTATGTGGGATGGATCCCTAGGTGGGGCGGTCTCTGGATGGCCTTTCCTTCAGTCTCTGCTCCATTCTTTGTTCCTGTCTTTCCTTTGAACATAAATGACCCTGAGATTCTACCTCATACCAATCAGAATGGCTAAGATCAAAGACTCAGGTGACAGCAGATGCTGGTGAGGATGTGGAGAAAGAGGAACACTCCTCCATTACTGTGGTACAGCAAGCTGGTAAAACCACTTTAAAAATCAATCTGGCAGTTCCTCAGAAAGTTGGAAATAGTTCTAGCTATACCACTATTAGGCATACACCCAAAATATGCTTCAACATCTAACGAGGACACATGTTCCACTATGCTTATAACAGCCTTATTTATAATAGCCAGAAGCTGGAAACAATCCAAATGTCTCTTGTACAGAAAATGTGGTACATTTACACAATTACTCAGCTATTAAAAACAATGACTTCATGAAATTCACAGGCAAATGGATGGAACTAGAAAATATCATCCTGAGTGAGGTAACCCAGATATAGAAGAACATACATGGTATGTACTTTCTGATAAGTATATTTTAGCCCAAAAGCTCAGATAACCCACAATACAATCCACAAGCCATATGCAGCTTAAGAAGAAGCAAGACCAAAGTGTAGATGCTTCAATCCTACATGGGAGGGGCAACAAAGTAATCACAGCAGGTAGAGGGAGGAAGGGACCTGGGAGGAAGAAAGGAGGGGAAGGAAAATAAAGGGGAAGCAGCAACAGGCATTGGAAGGAATAAGAGAGAGAGAAGTCCAGGGGGTCAGGGAATTGAATCGAAACAAGCAGCAGTGGGAGATGGGGAGCTGGGGGTAGACACTAGAAAGTCCCAGACTCCAGGGAAGCAAGAGGCTCCCAGGAGCCAATTATGGTGATTTTAGTAGAAATATGCCACAAAGGGGAGATAGAATCTGTAGAAACCACCTCTAGTAGACAGGCACAGCACCCATTTGAGGGATGGGGCCACCCACACATCTCAAAAATTTTAACTCTTTCTTTCTTTCTTTCTTTCTTTCTTTCTTTCTTTCTTTTTCCTTCCTTCCTTCTTTTTCCTTTCCTTTCCTTTCCTTTCCTTTCCTTTCCTTTCCTTTCCTTTCCTTTCCTTTCCTTTCCTTCCCTTCCCTTCCTTCCCTCCCCTCCCCACCCCTCTTCCCTTCCCCTTCCTTCCTTCCTTCCTTCCTTCCTTCCTTCCTTCCTTCCTTCCTTTTTTATTGGATAGTCTCATAGACAAAATTGGGGCACGGATGAATTACCTAATGTGACCTAGCTGGCTCCAAACCCTATTTTCTTTATTTACATTTCAAATGTTATCCCCTTTTCCACCCCCTCCACTCCCTATCCCATACCCCTTCCCCTGCTTCTGTGAGTTTGTTCCTCCCCACACCTACCCATTCCTGCTTCGCTGCCCTGGCATTCACCTACACTGGGGCATTGAGCCTTCACAGGACCAAGGGCCTCCCCTCCCACTGATGCCTGACAAGGCCATCCTCTGCTACATATGTGGCTGGAGCCATGGGTCCTTCCATGGGTCCCTTTGGTTGGGCACACATGCTTTCAATTTATATTCTGTTGCTTTGAGAGCATAACCCTCAGTCAATGAGATTTCTATAGCCTTTTGAAAAACAAAACAAAACAAAGCAAAACAAGACAAGACAAACCAGAAAGTGCCTAATCTGAAGACATCCCTTCCATGGCTTCTCTAAGCAAAGTACTTGGGATCATCATTAAGCCTTTGCTGATAGAACCACCTACCACAGCAGTCCTCAGCCACAGGAGACTCCATAAAATAGTTAATGTGTTGGTAAGTGGCTTAGCAGGCCAAGTTACTGTCAAGTCTAAGCTCACTCCCCAGGATAAATGTGAAGGTAAAAAAGAACTGAGTCCCACACATCGTCCTTTGAATACCATACACATGCAGTAGCACACACACAGGTACACATTCACCCACATAAGAGAATCATGTAATAAACATTTAAATTCTCATTTCTTAGTTATACTAGCCACATTTATAGTACGCAATAATTACTGAACTAGATGGTGAGGACACACAATACTCATATCATCCTCATAGCAAATTCTATTAGCATCACGAGTACACACTGTTTCAAATAGCAGTCTTTTAGAGTGACAGACTGTCAAATTGCCACTTAGTTTTTAAAGAATTGATACTTAATGGTTATTTTAGATATAGTAACACATGTCATTGCTTTTCCATAACCTTACAAAATACTTGATAAATTTGTATTACTTTGTATAACATGAACCAGTGAAAGTAAAAGAAAATGCAACAATTTCAGGTAGTGTATGTCCTGATGGCAGTGTGGTAGATATACCATGGATACTATTGACCAGCCCATGAACATTTTTAGTAAGGCATCTTATATAAATGAAACAAAATCCTTTGTTACATGGCTCTTCTTGGTTGTCAACCTGACTCACATCTGGAATTAACTAAAAGCCAAGCACCTGGGTAAACCTATGGGGATTTTTCTTAATTATATAATTTAAAATTCGAAGACCCAACTTTAATCTGGATCTTTTGAGATACATTTAATCTGGGCCACACCTTCTACTGCCAGCTTATATAAAGAACATGGGGAGTTGACTCCCAGCTTTTGAGGTCAGGCTGCTGCCATCTTCTCCCTGGTGACCAAGCAGCAGGAACAGCCAGGAGGCAGAGACCAACAGCCGCAGGACAGCTGGGTCCATCTGGGCTCCGCATGCACGCAGGGACCAAGAGCGGCAGGACAGCTGGAAGAGAGTCAGTCCCGGTTCCACCTGCACCCAGGAGTTGGGCAGTGGCACAGCACTCTGTGCCAGGGGAGAACCGGTAACCCAGGGGTGCTGAGACAGGCTTGCAGGCCAACAGGAGGGACAAGCACCAGCCAGAGACAGTAGAACCAACTAACACCAGAGATAACCAGATGACAAAAGGCAAACATAGGAATATTATCAACAGAAATCAAGGCAACATGGCAGCATCTGAACCCAATTCTCCCACAACAGCAAGTCCTGGATACCCCAACACACTGGAAAAACAAGATTTGGATTTAAACTCATATCCCATGATGCTGATAGAGGTCTTCAAGAAGGACATAAATAACTCACTTAACGAAATACAGGAGAACACAAGTAAACAGGGAGAAGCCCTTAAAGAACTACAGGAAAGCACAACAAAACAGAAGAAGGAATTGAACAAAACAATCCAGGATCTAAAAATGGAGATAGAAAAAAAAATAAAGAAATCACAAAGGGAAACAACTTTGGACATAGAAAACCTAGGAAAGAAGTCAGGAGAGTCATGGATACAAACAACAATAACAGAATACAAGAGATAAAAGAGAGAATCTCAGAGGCAGAAGATAACAGAAAGCATTGAAACGACAGTGAAAGAAAATGAAAAATGCAAAAAGCACACAAACCAGAAGATAACATAGAAAGCATTGACACAATAGTCAAGGAAAAGGAGAAATGGAAAAATCTTGTAACCAAAAACATCCAGAAAATCCAGGACAAAGTGAGAAGACCAAACCTAATCATTATAGGTATAGAAGAGAGTGGAGATTTCCACCTTAAAGGATCAGTAAATGTCTTCAACAAAGTTATAGAAGAAAACTTCCCTAACCTAAAGGAAGAGATACCCATGAACATATAAGAAGCCTATAGAACTCCAAATAGTTTGGACCAAAAAAGAAACTACTCCCGTCACATAATAATTAAAACACCAAATGTACTAAACTAGGAAAGAAACTTAAAAGCAGTAAGGGAAAAAGGTCAAGAAACATATAAAGGCAGACCTATCACAATTACACTGGACTTCTAGCCAGAGACTATGAAAGTCAGAAGATCATGGGCAGATATCATACAGACCCTAAAGGAACACAAATGCCAACCCAGGTTACTATACCCAGCAAAACTCTCAATTATCAAGATGGAGAAACCAAGGTTTTCATGACAAAAACAAATTTACACACTATCTTTCTACAAATCTAGCCCTCCAAAGGATAATGAATGGAAAACTCCCCCCCCCAAAAAAGGAGGAAAACTACACACTAGAAACAGCTAGAAATTAATATTCTTTTAACAAACCAAAAAGAAGATACACAAACATAACTCTACCTCTAATAACAAAAGTAACAGAAAGCAACAACCACTTCTGCTTAACATCTCTTAATATCAATGGACTCAATTCTCCAATAAAAAGACACAGACTGGATACATAAACAGAACCCAACATTT
Source organism: Apodemus agrarius (assembly GCA_964023405.1). Taxonomy (NCBI): domain Eukaryota; kingdom Metazoa; phylum Chordata; class Mammalia; order Rodentia; family Muridae; genus Apodemus; species Apodemus agrarius. The sequence goes on along the minus strand of OZ030018.1, from coordinate 86,981,658 downwards.
TGCTGCATACAGGAAACTCCTCAGGCACAGAGACAGACACTGCCTCAGAGTGAAAGGCTGGAAAACACTTTTCCAAGCAAATGGTCCCAAGAAACAAGCTGGTGTAGCCATCCTAATATCAAATCAAATCGACTTCCAACCTACAGTAATCACAAAAGATAAGGAAGAGCACTTCATACTCATCAAAGGAAAAATCTACCAACATGAACTCTCAATTCTGCTCCAAATACAAGGGCACCCACATTCATAAAAGAGACATTACTAAAGCTCAAAGCACAAATTGCACCCCACACAAAAATAGTGGGAGACTTCAACATCCTACTTTCATCAATGGACAGATCAGGAAAACACAAACTAAAGAGAGAAACAGTGAAACCAACAGAAGTTATGAATCAAATGGATTTGACAGATATCTACAGAACATTTTTATCCTAAAACAAAAGAATATACCTTCTCAGCACCTCATGGTACCTTCTGCAAAACTGAACATGTAATCAGTTACAAAACAGACCTCAGCAGATATAAGAAGATTGAAATATTCCATGCACTCTATCAGACCACCACGGTCTAAGGCTGATCTTCAATAACAAGAAAAACAACAGAAAGCCCACATACACATAGAAGCTGAACAATGCTCTACTCAATGATACCTTAGTCGAAGAAGAAATAAGGAAAGAAATCAGACTTCTTAGAATTTAATGAAAATAAATGCACAACATACTCAAATTTATAGGACACAATGAAAGTAGTGCTAAGAGGAAAACTCATAGCTCCAAGTGCCTCCAAAAAGAAGCTGGAAAGAGATTACACTAGCAGCTTAATGGCACACCTGAATGCTTTAGACCAGAAAGAAGCAAATACACCCAAGAGGAGTAGAAGGCAGGAAATCATCAAACTCAGGGCTGAAATCAACCAAGTCAAAACAAAAAGAACTATACAAAGAATCAACAAAATCAGGAGCTGGTTCTCTGAGAATCAACAAGATAGATAAAGCCTTAGTCAAACCAACCAGAGGGCAGAGTGACACTACCAAATCAGAAAAATCAGAAATGAAAAGGGAGGCATAACAACAGATACTGAGGAAATAAAAAAAAATCATATGTACCTACAAAAGCCTATATTTAAAAAAAGTAGAAAATCTAGATGAAATGGACAATTTTCTAGGCAGATACCAGGTATCCAAGTTAAATCAGGATCAGATAAATGATCTAAACAATCCCATAATCCTAAAGAAATAGAAGTTGTCATTAATTGTCTCCTAAACGAGAAAAGCCCAGGACCAGATGGGTTTAATCAGACCTTCAAAGAAGACCTAATACTAATACTCTTCAAACTATTCCATAATATAGAAACAAATGGAACATGACCCAATTCATTTTATGAAGCCACAATTACTCTTATACCTAATCCACAGAAAGACCCAAGAAAGAAATAGAATGTAAGATCATTTTCCCTTATGAATATCTATGAAAAAATACTTAATAAAAGTCTTACCAACCAAATCCAAGAAAACATCAAAACAATCATCCACCATGATCAAGTAGGCTTCATACCAGGGATGCAGGAATGGTTCAATATATGGAAATCCATCAATGTAATCCACTATATAAATAAACTCAAAGAAAAAAAACCCACATGATCATTTCATTAGATGTTGAGAAAGCATTTGACAAAATCCAATATATCTTCATGATAAAAGTCTTGGAAAGATCAGGAATTCAAGGTCCATTCCTAAACATAGTAAAAGAAATAAATGTACAGCAAGCCAGGAGCCAACATCAAACTTAATGTAGAGAAACTTGAAGCAATCCCACTGAAATCAGGGACTAGATAAGGCTGTCCACTCGCTCCCTGCCTGTTCAATATAGTTCTCAAAGTCCTAGCCAGAGCAATTAGACAACAAAAGGAGATCAGAGATTCAAATTGGAAAGGAAGAAGTCAAAGTATCTACTATTTGTAGATATGTTAGTATACTCAAATGACCCCAAAAATTTCACCAGAGAATTTCTAACCATGATAAACAACTTCAGCAAAGGAGCTGGATAGAAAATTAACTCAAACAAATCAGAGGCCTTCCTATACTCAAAAGATAAGGAGGCTGAGAAAGAAATTAGGGAAATGACACCCTTCACAGAAGCCACAAATAATATAAAATACCTTGGTGTGACTATAACAAAGCAAGTAAAAGATCTGTATGACAAGAACTTCAAGTCTCTGAAGAAAGAAATTGAAGAAGATCTCAGAAGATGGAGAGATCTCACATGCTCATGCATTGGTAGGGTTAATATAGCAAAAATGGCATCTGCCTAAGGCAATCTACAGATTCAATGTAATCCCCATCAAAATTCCAATTTAATTCTTCATAGCATTAGAAAGAGAAATTTCCAAATTTATCTGGAATAACAAAAAACCCAGGATATTGAAAACTATTCTCAAAATAAAAGAACTTCTGGCAGAATTACCATCCCTGACCTCAAGTTCTACTATAGAGCAATTGTGATTAAAACTGTATGGTATTAGCCAGGTGTGGTGGCGCATGCCTGTAATCCCAGCACTTTGGAGGCAGAGACAGGTGGATTTCTGAGTTCGAGGCCAGCCTGGTCTACAGAGTGAGTTCCAGGACAGCCCGGGCTACACAGAGAAACCCTGTCTCAAACAAACAAACAAACAAACAAACAAACTAACAAACAAACCAAAAAACAAAAAAACCCCAAAAAACAAAACAAAACAAAACAACAACAACAAAAACAAAACAAAACAAAACCCAAAAAACTGTATGGTATTGGTACAGAGACAGACAGGAAGATCAATGGAATAGAACTGAAGACCCAGAAATAAACCCACACATCTATGGTCACTTGATCTTTGACAAAGGAGCTAAAACCGTCCAGTGGAAAAAAGACAGCATTTTCAAAAAATGGTGCTGGGTCAACTGGAAGTCAGCATGTAGAAGAATGCAAATTGATCCATTCTTAGCTCCCTGTATAAAGCTCAAGTCCAAGTGGATCAAGGACATCCACATAAAACCCGATACACTGAATCTAATAGTAGAGAAAGTGGGGAAGAACCTGGAACTCATGGGCACAGGGGAAATTTTCCTGAATAGAACACCAATAGCTTATGCTCTAAGATCAAAAATTGACAAATGGCACCTCATAGCATTGCAAAGGACACTGTCAATAGGAAGAAACAGCAACCAACCGATTGTGAAAAGATCTTTACCAATCCCACATCTGATAGAGGGCTAATATCCAATACACACAAAGAACTCAAGAAGTTAGACTCCAGAGTAACAAATAACCCTATTAAAAAATGGGGTACAGAACTAAACCAAGAATTCTCAACTGAGGAATAACGGATTGCTGAGAAACAACTAAAGAAAGGTTCAACATCTGTAATCATCAGGGAAATGCAAATCAAAACAATTTTGAGATTCCACTCACAATAGTCAGAATGGCCAGGATTAAAAACTCGGGGGACAACCAAAAAAAAAAAAAAAAAAAAAAAAAAGGTTAAAAGCCGGGCGGTGGTGGCGCACGCCTTTAATCCCAGCACTTGGGAGGCAGAGGCAGGCGGATTTCTGAGTTCGAGGCCAGCCTGGTCTACCGAGTGAGTTCCAGGACAGCCGGAGCTACACAGAGAAACCCTGTCTCGAAAAACCAAAAAAAAAAAAAAAAAAAAAAAAAACAAAAAACAAAAACAAAAAAAAAAAAAAACAAAAAAAAAAACTCGGGGGACAGCAAATGTGGATAGGATATGGAGAAAGAGGAACACTCCCCCATTGCTGGTGGGACTGCAAGCTGGTAAAACCACTCTGGAAATCAGTTTGGTGGTTCCTCAGAAAATTGGACATAGTACTACCTGAGGACACAGCCATATCACTCCTGGGCATATACTCAGAAGATGCTCCAACATGCAATAAGGACACATGCTCCACTATGTTCATAGCAGCCTTATGTAAAGTTGGACAGAACCCAGATGTCCCTCAACAGAGGAATGGATACAGAAAATATGGTACATTCACATAGTGGAGAACTACTCAGCTATTAAAAACAATGAATTCATGAAATTCTTAGGTAAATGGATGGAACTAGAAAATATCATCCTGAGTGAGGTAACCCAATCACAAAAGAACACACATGGTTTGCAATCTCTGATAAGTGGATATTAGCCCAACAGCTCGTAATACTCATGATACAACTCACAGATCACATGAAGCTCAAGATGAAGGAAGACCAAAGTGTGGATATTTTGATCCTTATTGGAAAGTGGATCAAAACACCCATGGCTCATAGCCCACCAATAGAATGAGAATAGAGTTCCCAATGGAGCAGCTAGAGAGAGCACCCAAGGAACTGAAGAGGTTTGCAGCTCCACAGGAGGAACAATAATATGTAGCAACCAGTACCTCCAGAGCTCTCAGGGACTAAAGCACCAAACAAAGAGTACACATGGAGGGCCCTCCTGGCTCTAGCTACATATGTAGCAGAAGATGACCATTTCAGACATCAATGAGGGGAGAGGCCACTGGTCTTGTGAAGGATCAATTCCCCATAATAGGCGAATGTAAGTCAGGAAATTTGGGGAGGGGGAGTAAGAGGGGATGGGATGAGGGTTTTCGGTGGGGTGATGTGGAAAGGGAATACCATCTGAACTGTAAATAAAGCAAATGTCTCATACAAACAGAGAGCATGGAAGAAGGAAGCTCCTGTTCTTCCTGCCCTCAGGCTTGCTGGCGAGTTCATTTCTTCAGTGGTATCACAGTCTACTTAAGGGTTCTAGCATGTACCGACTACCAGATGGGAGATTCCGCCCTGTGGGTTATTGGATTCCTGGATTTTCTTTTGGTAGGCAGACAGCCATTGTCTGACAGACATGGTTTTGTGGCTAGACCACAAAAATCACATACTGATTCAGTCAGCTCTGTTCCTCTACATAACTTTAACTAATACACACATGTTCCAAATTCTAATGTAAGAAAAAGATATACAAAACAGCCTCATCCAGTAAATGCCACCTAGAAGTTCTGCGCAGAGCTTCCTGTCTTGGTCACTGTTGTGTTTTCCTTTCCCATGCGTAGGTTTGCTACTCACCATGCTCCAGGTGAGTCTTCATGTCCAACTGTGTGTCCTTGTTGGCTCCTGGCACCATCTCTGCTGAGAAGAGAGTAAACCCTCTGCACCACTACTCGGACTCTGACCCCAGACCATAGGCCAGCTCTCTGGCTTTCCACAATGTCCAGAAGAGAATCCCTCAGGGGAGCACCAACTGTGAGATGTTGCTCTGCTTTGTCATGTCCGTGGGTCCAGCCTGTGCCAGGGGTGGCCAGGCTATTATATACAGTCTGTCCAAGACATGCAAAAGGGAGAATTTCAGTTTTATGTATAGTACCATGCTGTCCAAAAAAGTGACATCATTAAGTAACTGCCAAAGCACTAGCAGTGCACTAAGAGACAGGCAGTCATGTTACACTGACATCTGCCTACTGAAGACACCACAGTAGAATTTTGCCTACTAACAGTGTCCTACTATTAATTACCTCATGGGGATAGCTTCCCTTTTTTGATTTGTCCACAAAGAATGAATACAGTTTAATTAAAATGAGTCATTTTATTAGGTGCTTGAATGTGTAATCTGCTAATTTATATACTTTGTATAATCATGTATTCTCCCAAAAACTATACAATAACACCAATGGTCATAAACCAATGATAATTCTATTTAATTTTATTATCTTCAACCTCTGTTCTTTAAATAATAATAATTATCCTTACAATGACTCTAATTATCCTAACGGGACCTAGCATGACATTGCTGAGGCAGGATGTGACACAAGGCAAATGGCTCCAGACCCTGTTATTCTGCTCCAGCGTCAGTGGCACCTGTGTGCAGGCACCTTTGGTGGCCAGAAGAAAGCACCAGACTCCTTGCAGCTGAATTACACTCAGTCATCAGGTACCTCTGTAGGTGCTGGTAATTGAACTTGGGTCCTCTGGAATAGCAGCAACTACAGTCTGGATGCTGAGTCCTCTCTCCAGCCCTCTCAAAACCTGCAGTTTCCACCACTATGCTACATGGTAACTGTCTGTTATCTAACAAAATATATGTGAGCACTATCACATAGCATAAATGGCTTAAAAGTCTACTTTTACAAATTTAATAACCTCACTCCCACTTGTGGGCTTGTGCATATCACGTAGCATGTATGTAAAGGGCGCAGGGCAGCTTTGGCACCTTCCTCAAATGACCCCTTCCATATCTATATCCCTCCTCAATAAAAAGACAGAGACTACCAGACTGGATATGCAAAGAGGATCCAGCATAGTATATGGTTCAAAGCGGGGTAAAGGTTTACCTACTTTATTTTCCCTACTTCTAGCTTTTCATCTCAGTGGTCTGTGCTGTGATGATTTTGTAGTAATCCAGAGAATTTGAGGCCAGTGTACCAGAACCAGACTCCCAACGCTGAGAGTCTTCATGGACATATATACCCTGCCCAGTACTGGTGAATTACAGTGAAATTCCAAATTCATTTTGGAATAGCTCACAGCCCCACACCCAAATTCCACAAAATCAATTTCCATCATATAACCTCAAACAGAATTTATAAAACTCTATCTCAAGGAATGTAGATATAATGCTTCGTAAAGAAAACAGAAAGGTTACTAAAGGCTTAAAACTCTTATTTTCAAAATGAACACAGAGAAATACTTTCTGTGTCCTGACTATACTAACCATAACCCCATGGGACTGAGAGTACTTTTGTATTTTAAATAAATGGAAGGATGGACAACTGTAACGAGACCATGACCATGACTAAACGCCGCTTGAGCTTTCAGAGCTTCTGGTACAATGATGCTAACATGCTCTAACATATATAGTTGAGGACAGAAGATAAATCTATTAATTTATCCACAGGTCCTGTCAAATACAGATACAAGTACTACTATAAGTGTAAAAATCATAAGTCAATGAGAATTTACCTGACTGCTGGATGAATTGTTTGTTATGTCCTTAATTCTAAACATCTGGGCCAAAGTTATATTTCTCCGTGTCAGAGCTGTGTCCTGACTATATAGGTCTTCATGCGCTGTTTCTTTTGCAACAGCTTTCTGACAAAAATAAGTATTGAGAATAATAGAGCAACTTCCATTTGGGATAAGAAGTTTTTGCCTGAAAAAGAAAAAGAAATCTATCAGTTTATTTATAACTTGGTTCTTATATTTTTTGTTAATCAAAGAATGTTGTAGTTAAATTAAGACAATGCACTAAAGTACAGCATTCCTAACAACAAGTGGGTAACAACAGACCAGGGCATGGCCTTCCAGTTACCGAGGGTCTTGGACGAGAGAGCCATCTGTAACAGTTGACAGCTAGGACCTTGCCAGCCAGCAGAATCCATGGCCCATAACAAGTAAATAGGATTCAATGACAGAATTTTACTTTCCCAGTGAAGGTCCTGAAAGTCCCTTATGAGTACTGGAAGGCCACTGCAGTCCCTAGGCTTGCTCCCTATCTGGGAGACCTGTGTCCTCTAAGGAGGACATACAGATACAAAGAACGAGCAAAGACCATGAGTATCAAAAAAGCACTCCAATACTGAATTGGATATTATTTAACTGATAACATCTTCATATATTTAAGCAACTCTAATTGTTCAAAGAATATTATATTAAAAGATGTAAGAACTTGAAGCCATGATATTGGCAAAATACATAAACAAGCTGAAAAACATATCAAAATTCTGAGGTTTTACTCAGTACTCTAATGTGATAAAACATGTTAATGCACATTCTTTAAATCAAGATATGCCATTAATAAGAAAAAACTAAAAACCTTAGTTCTGGAACAAGAATTTGATACATATGTCACCTTAATCTCTCATTACACCACACTGGTGGGTAGAGAGAAGACAGAATACTAGCTAGGGAGAAGGGAAAAAGAGAGAAGAAGGGAGGGAGAGATGGGGACGGACACACACACACACACACACACACACACACATACAAACTTAGTAACTGAGGAATGATACAGTAGTAAGAGCAGCAAGTACTCTTAACCACTAAGCCATTTCGCCAAGCTCTAATTTCTGGACTCCTGTTTAGGATGTCTGTCTAGGGAATGGTACTATGCAAAGTGGCCTAGAATTAATTTTCCACATCAATTAACTACATTTCTTCACAGACATTATTCAGTGTGTGTGTGTGTGTGTGTGTGTGTGTGTGTGTATTCAGAATACATACACATATATATTCAGAATACACACACACACACACACACACACACACACACACACACATATATATATATATATATATATATATATATATATATATATTCTTGCTAAGTCATAACCAGAGAAAACTCTTCTTGCTCCCTAATATCAATGGACTCAATTCCTCAGTAAAAAGATATAGGCTGCCATACTGGATATGCAGCATTTTGCTGCATTCAGGAAACACTCAGTGACAAAGACAGACACTACCTCAAAGCAAAAGTCTGGAAAAAAATTGTCTACGCAAACGAACCCCAGAAAAAAGCTGGAGTAGTCATTCTAATATCCAATAAAATAGACTTTCAACCAAATGTTATTTAAGAAGTTGGGGAAGGACACTACATACACATCAAAGGAAAAATCCAAAAATATGAATTCTCAATTCTGAACGTCTATGCACAAAATGCAAGGGCATCTATACTTGTAAAAGACACTTTGCTGAAGTTCCAAGCACACATTGAACCTCACACAAAAACAATAGGAGATTTGAACACCCCATTCTTACCAATGGACAGTACAAAGAAACAGAAACTAAACAGAGACACAGTGAAACTAAAAGAACCTACGACCAAGTGAATGTAACAGATTCTACAGAGGCTCCTGTGATCCAGCAGCCAGGTCAGCCAGGTATGCAGGGAACACCAGAGTGAAAGATCACTTGGTACACTGCCTGCCAGGGCTCCACCTGAACCCAGGAGTTGGGCAGTCCTATTTTTTCTCAGCCCATTTATTATTTGTATAAAGGAAACTTCCTGATTTTTATGAGTTAATTTTAAAACTGGCCACTGTGCTGAAGTTGTTTATCAGCTGTAGGAATTCTCAGGTAGAATTTTTAGAGTCACTTTTGTATACTATCATATCATCTGCAAATAGTGATACCTTGACTTCTTTTTTTGCCAATTTGTATACCCTTGATCTCCTTTTGTTGTCTTATTGCTCTAGCTACAACTTCCAGTACTATATTGAATAAATATGGGGAGAGTGGGCATCCTTGACTTGACACTGATTTTAGTCGGATTGCTTCAAGTATCTCTCCATTTAATTTGCTATTGGCTCATCAAAAATGAAAGGAAGAAATAATCACTATTCCTTAATATCTCTTAACATCAATGGACTCAATTACCCAATAAAAACACATAGACTAACAGACTGGATACGGAAACAGGACCCTACAATTTGATGCATACAGGAAACACACCTCAGAGTCAAAGACAAATACTACCTTAGAGTAAAAGGCTGGAAGATAATTTTACAAGCAAATGGTCCGAGGAAGCGAGATGGAATAGCCATTCTAATATCAGATAAAATTGACTTTCAACCTAAACTCATCAAAAGAGACACAGAAGGTCACTTGCTGGTCAAAAGAAAAATCCACCAAGAAGAACTCATAATTCTAAACATCTATGCTCCAAATGCAAGGGCACCCTCATTCATAAAAGAAACTTTACTAAAGCTCAAAGCACACAGTGCACCTAACACAATAATTGCAGGGGATCTCAACATTCCACTATCTTCAATGGACTGATCAGGAAAACAGAAACTAAACAGGGACACAGGGAAACTCATTGAAAGTTTGGACCAATTAGATTTAACATATATATATATATATATATATATATATATATATATATATATAAAATTTCATCCTAAAGCAAAAGATTATACCTTTTTCTCTGAACCTCATGGTACCTTCTCCAAAATCGACCATATAATTAGTCACAAATCAGACCTCAACAAATATAAGAAGATCAAACTAATCCCATGCCTCCTATCTGATCACGATGGAGTAAGAGTGGTATTCAATAACAACAAAAACAACAGAAAATCCTCATGCACATGGAGGCTGAACAATATTCTACTCAATGATACCTTAGTCAAGGAAGAAATAAAGAAAGAAATTAAAGACTTTCTAGAATTTAATGAAAATGAAGGCACAACATACCCAAATCTATGGGACATAATGAAAGTAGTGCTAAGAGGAAAACTCATAGCCCTGAGTGCCTCCAAAAAGAAACAGGAGAGAGCATATACTAGCAACTTAATGGCGCACCTGAAAGCTCTGGAACAAAAAGAAGCTATTTCACCCAGGAGGAGTAGAAGACAGGAAATCAAACTCACGGCTGAAATCGATCAAGTTGAAACAAAAAGAACTATACAAAGAATCAACAAAACCAGGAGCTGGTTCTTTGAGAAAATAAACAAGATAGATAAACCCTTAGCCAGACTTACCAAAGGGCACAGAAACAGTATTCAAATTAACAAAATTAGAAATGAAAAGGGAGATATAACAACAGAAACTGAGGAAATTAAAAAATCATCAGATCCTACTACAAAAGCCTATACTCAACACAACTGGAGAATCTGGAGGAAATGGACAATTTCCTAGACAGGCACCAAATACCAAAATTAAATCAGGATCAAATAGGTCATCTAAACAGTCCCATAAACCCCAGAGAAATAGAAGGGGTCACAGAAAGTCTTCCAACCAAAAACAGCACAGGACCAGATTGTTTTAGTGCAGAATTCTATCAGACCTTCAAAGAAGACCTAATACCAATACTCTTCAAACTATTCCACAAAATAGAAACAGAAGGAACACTACCCAACTCGTTCTACGAAGCCACAATTACCCTAATACAAAAACCATACAAAGATCCAACTAAGAAAGAGAACTTCAGACCAATCTCCCTTATGAACATCTATGCAAAAATACTCAAAAAAATTCTTGCGAACAGAATCCAAGAACACATCAAAATGATCATTCACCATGATCAAGTTCGCTTCATCCCAGGGATGCAGGGAGGGTTCAATATACAGAAATCCATCAATGTAATACACTACATAAACAAAATCAAAGAAAAAAACCACATGGTCATCTCACTGGATGCTGAAAAAGCATTTGACAAAATTCAGCATCCTTTCATGCTAAAAGTCTTGGACAGAACAGGAATTCAAGGCCCTTACCTAAACATAGTAAAAGCAATTTAGAGCAGACCAATAGCCAACATCAAAGTAAACAGAGACAAACTTGAAGCAATCCCACTAAAATCAGGGACTAGACAAGGCTGCTACCTCTCACCATATCTTTTTTTTTTTTTAGTTATTTTTATTTTCTATATTCTATGTTTACATTTCAAAGGCTTTCCCCTTTCCCAGTTCCCACCCACCATAGTTCCCATAGTTCTTCTCCCCCCCAACTATTCCCCAATCATTCCCCCTCCCCCCTCGGTTTCTTTACTAAACTGGATGCAATCTTTACATGCCCAGGGTCCTCTCCTTTCTTCTTCTTGGGAATCATTTGACTTCCTATTTTTGTCTTGAGTATTTAGTGCTTCTGGGCTCATTAATATCCACTTATCAGTGATTGCATTTCATGTGCATTCTTTTGTGATTGGGTTAGCTCACTCAGGAAGATATTTTCCAGGTCTAACCATTTACCTACAAATTGCATGAATTCATTATTTTTAATTGCTGAGTAGTATTCCATTGTATAAATATACCACATTTTCTGTATCCATTCCTCCTTTGAGGGATATTTGGGCTCCTTCCAATTTCTGGCTATTATAAACAAGGCTGCTATAAACATAGTGGAGCATGTGTCCTTATTGCATGCAGGGGAATCCTCTGGGTATATGCCCAGGAGTGGTATGCCAGGGTCCTCTGGAAGTGCCATGCCCAATTTTCTGAGGAACCGCCAAACTGATTTCCAGAGTGGTTTTACCATTTTGCAATCCCACCAACAGTGGAGGAGTGTTCCTCTTTCTCCACATGCTCGCCAGCACTTGTTGTCTCTTGAGTTTTTAATCTTAGCCATTCTGACTGGTGTGAGGTGGAATCTCAGGGTTGTTTTGATTTGCATTTCCCTGATGACTAATGATATTGAACATCTCTTAAGGTGTTTCTCGGCCATCCGAATTTCTTCTGGTGAAAATTCTTTGTTTAGCTCTGTGCCCCATTTTTTGATAGGGTTATTTGGTTCTTTGGGGTCTAACTTCTTGAGTTCTTTGTATATTTTGGATATTAGCCCTCTGTCGGATGTGGGGTTGGTGAAGATCTTTTCCCACTTTGTTGGTTGCCGTTTTGTCCTTCTGACAGTGTCCTTTGCTTTGCAGAAACTTTGTAATTTTATGAGGTCCCATTTGTCGATTCTTGATCTTAGTGCGTACGCTATTGGTGTTCTGTTCAGGAACTTTTCCCCTGTGCCCAAGTCCTCCAGGGTCTTCCCAAGTTTCTTTTCTAATAGTTTCAGTGTGTCTGGTTTTATGTGGAGGTCCTTGATCCACTTGGAGTTGATCTTAGAGCAAAGAGATAAGAGTGGGTCAATTCGCATTCTTCTGCATGTTGACCTCCAGTTGAACCAGCACCATTTGTTGAAAAGGCTATCTTTATTCCATCGGATGGTTGTGGCTCCTTTATCAAAGATCAAGTGACCATAAGTCTGTGGGTTAATTTCTGGGTCTTCAATCCTGTTCCATTGATCTGTTTGCCTGTTGCTATACCAATACCATGCAGTTTTTAACACAATTGCTCTGTAGTACTGCTTGAGGTCAGGGATATTGATTCCCCCAGAAGTCCTTTTATTGTTGAGAATAGTTTTAGCTATCCTGGGTTTTTTGTTGCTCCAGATGAATTTGAGAATTGCTCTTTCTAGATCTATGAAGAATTGAGTTGGGATTTTGATGGGGATTGCATTGAATCTGTATATTGCTTTTGGCAAGATGGCCATTTTTACTATATTGATCCTGCCAATCCAGGAGCAAGAAATATTTTTCCATCTTCTGAGGTCTTCTTCGATTTCTTTCTTCAAGGGCTTGAAGTTCCTGTTGTACAGACCTTTCACTTGTTTGGTTAGAGTTACGCCAAGATACTTTATGTTGTTTGTGGCTATTGTGAAGGGTGTTGTTTCCCTAATTTCTTTCTCAGCCTGCTTGTCCTTTGAGTACAAGAAGGCCACTGACTTGCTTGAGTTAATTTTATAACCTGCCACTTTGCTGAAGTTGTTTATCAGCTGTAGAAGTTCTCTGGTGGAGTTTTTTGGGTCGCTTAGGTAAACTATCATATCGTCTGCAAATAATGATAGTTTCACTTCTTCCTTTCCAATTTGTATCCCTTTGACTTCCTTATGTTGTCTAATTGCTCTTGCTAGAACTTCAAGTACTATATTGAAAAGATATGGAGAGAGAGGGCAGCCTTGTCTAGTCCCTGATTTTAGTGGGAATGCTTCAAGTTTCTCTCCATTTATTTTGATGTTGGCTACTGGTTTGCTGTAGATTGCTTTTACTATGTTTAGTTATGGGCCTTGAATTCCTGCTCTTTCCAAGACTTTTAGCATGAAAGGATGCTGAATTTTGTCAAATGCTTTTTCAGCATCTAATGAGATGACCATGTGGTTTTTTTCTTTCAGTTTGTTTATGTAGTGGATTACATTGATGGATATCCGTATATTGAACCATCCCTGCATCCCTGGGATGAAGCCTACTTGATCATGGTGGATGATCGTTTTGATGTGCTCTTGGATTCGGTTAGCAAGAATTTTATTTAGTATTTTTGCATCTATATTCATCAGAGAAATTGGCCTGAAGTTCTCTTTCTTTGTTGGATCTTTTTGTGGTTTAGGTATTAGCGTAATTGTGGCTTCGAAGAATGAGTTGGGCAGTGTCCCTTCTGTCTCTATTTTGTGGAATAGTTTGAAGAGTATTGGTGTTAAGTCTTCTTTGAAGGTCTGGTAGAATTCTGCACTAAAACCATCTGGTCCCGTACTTTTTTTTGGTTGGGAGGCTTTCTATAACCCCTTCTATTTCTTTAGGGGTTATGGGACTATTTAGCTGGTCTACTTGAGGCTGATTTAATTTTGGTATCTGATATCTGTCTAGGAAATTGTCCATTTCCTCCAGATTCTCCAGTTGTTTTGAGTATAGACCTTTGTAGTAGGATCTGATGATCTTTTGAATTTCCTCAGTTTCTGTTGTTATGTCTCCCTTTTCATTTCTAATTTTGTTAATTTGTATACTGTCTCTGTGTCCTTTGGTTAGTCTGGCTAAGGGTTTATCTATCTTGTTGATTTTCTCAAAGAACCAGCTCCTGGTCTTGTTGATTCTTTGTATGGTTCTCTTTGTTTCTATTTGACTGATTTCAGCCATGAGTTTGATGATTTCTTGTCTTCTACTCCTCCCGGGTGAATTAACTTGTTTTTCTTCCAGGGCTTTAAGGTGTGCCGTTAAGCTGCTAGTGTATGCTCTCTCCAGTTTCTTTTTGGATGCACTTAGAGCTATGAGTTTTCCTCTTAACACTGCTTTCATTGTGTCCCATAGATTTGGGTAGGTTGTACCTTCATTTTCATTGAATTCTAAAAAGTCTTTGATTTCTTTTTTTATTTCTTCCTTGACCAAGGTGTCATTGAGTAGAGTATTGTTCAGTTTCCATGTGTATGTGGGCTTTCTGTTGTTTTTGTTGCTATTGAAGACCACTCTTACTCCATGGTGATCTGATAGGAGGCATGGGATTAGCTCGATCTTCTTGTATTTGTTGACATCTGTCTTGTGACCGATTATATGGTCTATTTTGGAGAAGGTACCATGTGGAGCTGAGAAAAAGGTATATTCTTTAGCTTTAGGATGAAATGTTCTATGTATATCTGTTAAATCCAATTGGTCCAGAGTTTCAATTAGTTTCACTGTGTCCCTGTTTAGTTTCTGCTTTCCTGATCAGTCCATTGAGGAGAGTGGGGTGTTGAAGTCACCCACAATTATTGTGTTAGGTGTAATGTGTGCTTTAAGCTTTAGTAAGGTTTCTTTTACGAATGAGGGTGCCCTTGCATTTGGAGCATAGATGTTCAGTATTGAGAGCTCTTCCTGGTGGATTTTCCCTTTGGCCAGCAAGAAGTGACCTTCTGAGTCTCTTTGGATGATTTTAGGTTGGAAGTCAATTTTATCTGATATTAGAATGGCTACTCCAGCTTGTTTCCTGAGACCATTTGCTTGTAAAATTGTCCTCCAGCCTTTTACTCTAAGGCAGTGTTTGTCTTTAACACTGAGATGTGTTTCCTGTATGCAGCAAAATGTAGGGTCCTGTTTCCGTATCCAGTCTGTTAATCTATGTCTTTTTATTGGGGAATTGAGTCCATTGACGTTAAGAGATATTAAGGAATAGTAATTATTACCTCCAGACATTTTTGAAATTATATTTATTTATCTTATTTATTTTTTATATTCGAGAGGTTATCTTCTTTTGGGTTTGATGAGAGGAGGTTTCTATCTTGCTTCTTCCCGGGTGTAGTTTCCGTCCTTGTCTTGGTGTTTTCCCCCTATTATCCTTTGTAGGGCTGGATTTGTGGAGAGATATCTTGCAAATTTGGTTTTGTCATGGAATACCTTGATGTCTCCATCAATGGCAATTGAGAGTTTTGCTGGGTAAAGTAGTTTTGGCTGAAGTTTGTGTTCTCTTAGAGTTTGCATGATATCTGCCCAGGATGTTCTAGCTTTCATGGTCTCAGGTGAGAAGTCTGGTGTTATTCTGATAGGTTTTCCTTTATATGTTACTTGGCCTTTTTCTCTTGCTGCCTTTAGTATTCTTTCTTTGTTTATTACATTTGGAGTTTTGATTATTATGTGACGGGATGTATTTCTGTTCTGGTCCAGTCTGTTTGGGGTTCTATAGGCTTCTTGTATATTCATGGGCATCTCTCTCCTTAGGTTGGGGAAGTTTTCTTCCATAATTTTATAGAAGATATTAGCTGGCCCTTTAACTTGTAAATCTTCACTCTCGTCTATACCTATAATCCTTAGGTTTGGTCTTCTCATAGTGTCTTGGATTTCCTGGATGTTTTGGGTTACCACCTTTTTGCATTTAGTATTTTCTTTGACTGTTGAATCAATGGGTCCTATGGTATCTTCGGCTTCTGAGATTCTGTCTTCTATCTCTTGTATTCTATTGTTGATACTTGTGTCTATGGCCCCTGATTTCTTCCCCAGGTTTTCTATCTCCAATGTTGTCTCCCCCTGTGATTTCTTAGTTGTTTCTACTTCTGTTTTTAGTATCTGGATGGATGTGCTCAGATCTTTCGCTTGCTTGATTGTGTTTTCATGTATTTCTTTAATAGATTTTTGTGCTTCCTCTTTCATAGCTTCTACTTGTTGGCCCACGTTCTTCTGTAGTTCTTTAAGTGACTTTTGTCTTTCTTCCTTATTGTCTTCTTCTCTTTGATCCATCTTCTCCTGCATTTCTTGAAGTGATTTTTGTATTTGCCTCGTAAAGGCTTCTAACTTTTGATCCATTTTCTCCTCTATTTCTTTACGAGATTTTTCTATGTGTTCAGCTACCAGCATCCTGACCAGTGATTTTATATCCAAGTCTTGTTTTTCTGGTGTTTTAGGGTATCCAGGGATTCCTGTTGTTGGAGAACTGGGTTCAGATGCTGTCATGTTGCCTTGATTTTTGTTAGTAACGTTCCTTCGTTTTCCTTTTGCCATCTGGTTATTTCTGGTTTTAGTTGGCCTTGTTGTCAGTGGCTGGTGTTTGAATCTCCTGTGAGGCTGGGCTCACCTGTTGTTTCTCTACTGTTGAATATGTGTGACTGCTGCTTTAAGGGATCATAAGCTGGCTGCCACCCATGCGATTGTAGCCCCTGTTGGAGTCTGTCTACCTGGGCTTCTCCAGCTGTGTCCTGGTTGCAAGGAACTCCGAGACCCTAGCAGATCCCCCCCGTGAGGGTAGCCCTGGAAGGGGTGTTTACCTGGGCCTTTCCAGCTATGTCCTGGTTGCAATATGGAGGCCCGTTGCTACCGCTGGTCCAGGGGCCGGCGAGCTGGTTGCAGAATGCAGCCTCGGTGCTCACCAGAGGACACGGGGATGTCCCACAGAGCCTGGGCCTTTCCAGCTGTGTCCTGGTTGCAATATGGAGGCCCGCCACTACTGCTGGTCTAGGGGCCGGCGAGCTGGTTGCAGAACACAGCCTTGGTGCTCGCCAGAGGGCTCGGGGATGTCCCAGAGAGCCTAGGCGGGACTCCGCCTGCTTGGCTTCGAGACCCTAGCAGATACCCCCGTGAGTGTAGCCCTGGAAGGGGTGTTTACCTGGGCCTTTCCAGCTGTATCCTGGTTGCAATCTCACCATATCTTTTTAATATAGTACTTGAGGTACTAGCTAGAGCAATTTGACAACATAAGGAAGTCAAAGGGTTACAAAATCGAAAGGAAGAAGTCAAACTATCACTATTTGCAGATGATATGATAGTATATTTAAGTGACCCAAAAAACTCCACCAGAGAACTCCTACAGCTGATAAACAACTTCAGCAAAGTGGCTGGTTATAAAATCAACTCAAGCAAATTAGTAGCCTTCCTATACTCAAAGGATAAGCAGGCTGAGAAAGAAATTAGGGAAATGACACCTTTCACAATAGCCACAAACAATATAAAGTATCTTGGTGTGACTCTAACCAAACAAGTAAAAGATTTGTATGACAAGAACTTCAGGTCTCTGAAGAAGGAAATGAAAGAAAATCTCAGAAAATGGAAAAATCTTCCATGCTCATGGGTTGGCAGGATTAATATAGTTAAAATGGCAATCTTGCCAAAAGCAATATACAGATTCAATGCAATCCCCATCAAAGTCCCAACTCAGTTCTTCATATAGCTAGAAAGAGCAATTCTCAAATTCATCTAGAATAACAAAAAACCCAGGATAGCTAAAACTATCATCAACAGTAAAAGAACTTCTGGGGGAATCAATATCCCAGACCTCAAGTAATACTACAGAGCAGTAGTGTTAAAAACTGCATGGTATTGGTACAATGACAGGGAGGTGGATCAATGGAATAGGACTGAAGACCCAGAATTGAACCCACACATCTATGGCCAATTGATCTTTGACAAAGGAGCTGAAAACATCCAGTAGAAAAAAAAGATAGCCTTTTCAACAAATGGTGCTGGCTCAACTGGAGGTCAACATGCAGAAGAATGAGAATCGATCCACTCTTATCTCCTTGTACTAAGCTTAACTCCAAGTGGATCAAGGACCTCCACATAAAACCAGACACACTAAAATTAATAGAAAAGAAACTGGGGAAGACCCTTGAGGACATTGGCTCAGGGGGAAAGTTCCTGAACAGAACACCAATAGCTTATGCTCTAAGATCAAGAATAGACAAATGGGACCTTATAAAATTACAAAGTTTCTGCAAGGCAAAAGACACTGTCAAAAGGACAAATCGGCAACCAACAAATCAGGAAAAGATCTTCACCAACCCTGCATCTGACAGAGGGTTAATATCCAATGTATACAAAGAACTCAAGAAGTTAGATCCCAGAAAACCAAATAACCCTATTAAAAATGGGGTACAGAGCTAAACAAAGACTTTTCACCTGAAGAAATTCGGATGGCTAAGAAACACCTTAAAAAATGTTCAATGTCATGAGTCATTAGAAAAATGCAAATCAAAACAACCCTGAGATTTCACCTCACACCAGTCAGAATGGCTAATATTAAAAACTCAGAAAACAGCAGGTGTTGGCAAGGATGTGGAGAAAGAGGAACACTCTTCCACTGCTGGTGGGACTGCAAGGTGGTACAACCACTCTGAAAATCAGTCTGTTGGTTCCTCAGAAAAGTGGACATGATACTTCCGGAGGACCCAGCCATACCACTCCTGGGAATATCCCCAGAAGATTCCTCAGCATGCAATAAGGATACATGTTCCACTATGTTCATAGCAGCCTTATTTATAAGATCCAGAAGCTGGAAAGAACCCAGATGTCCCTCAACGGAAGAATGGATACAAAAAATGTGGTATATATACACAATGGAGTACTATTCAGCCATTAGAAACAATGAATTCATGAAATTCTTAGAGAAATGGATGGAGCTGGAGAACATCATACTAAGTGAGGTAACCCAGTCTCAAAAGAATACCCATGGTATGCAGTCACTGATAAGTGGATATTAGCCTAGAATCTTGGGACACCAAAGACACAATCCACATAACAAGTGATGTCCGACAAGAAGGAAGGAGTGGACCCTGGTTCTGGAAAGACTCAAAGCATCAGTGTAGGGGGATACCAGAACAGGGAAGTGGGAAAGGGTGGATGGGAGAACACAGGGCGGGAAAGGGCATGTGGGACCTTTGGGGCCAGGGAACCAGAAAAAGGGAAATGAAATGTAAATATAGAATATATCCTATTAAAAAAACATACTATTTAAAAAGAAAAAAAAAGAAAACAAATTGCTATTGGCTGTTGGCTTGCTATATATTGCCTTTGTCATGGGCCTGGCCTTTCCAATACTTTTAACATAAATAGGTGTTGTATTTTGTCAAATGCTTTTTAAACATCTAATGGGATGTTTATATATTTTTTCTTTGATTTTTTTTAACTTGGCTGTGACATTTTTCCTTTTATTTATTAGATATTTTCTTTATTTACTTTTCAAATGTTATCCCTTTTCCTCATTTCCTGTCCAAAAACCCCCTATCCCATTCCTTCTCCCATCCCCTCTCCCAGTGCTCACCAATCCTCTCATTCCTGCTTCCCTGTCCTGGCATTCCATTACACTGGGGTATTGAGCCATCATAGGACCAAGGTCCTCTCCTCTCATTGATATCCAACAAGGCCATTCTCTGCTGCATATGTGGTTGGAGCCATGGGTCCCTCCATGTGTAGCCTTTGGTTGGTGGTTTTGTCCCTGGGAACTCTGGAGGGACTGGTTGATTCACATTTTTGTTCCTCCTATGGTGCTGCAAATCCCTTCAGCTGTTTGGATCCTTTCTCAAGCTCCTCCATTGCGGACTCTGAGCTCATTTCAGTGGTTGGCTGTGAGCATCCACTTCTGAACTTGTCAGGCCCTGTCAGAGACTCTCAGGAGACAGCTATATCAGGATCCTGTCAGCAATCACTTGTTGGCACCTATAACAGTGTCTGGGTTTGTTAACTGTATATGGGATGGATCTCCAGGTGGGGCAGTCTCTAGGTGGCCTTTCCTTCAGTCTCTGCTGCACACTTTGTCTTTCTATCTCCTCTCATGGGTATTTTGATCCCTCTTCTAAGAAGGACTGAAGTATCCATACCATGGGTATTTTGAACCACCTTCCACTAAGGATCAAAGTATCCACATTTTGGTCTTCCTTCTGGAGCTTCAGGTGGTCTGTGAGTTGTATCTTGGGTATTCCAAGCCTTTGGTCTAATTTCCACTTACCAGTGAGTGCATACCATGTGTATTCTTTTTTGATTGGGTTAGCTTACTCAGGATGATATTTTTCTCATTCTATTCATTTGCCTAAGAATTTAATGAATTTATTGTTTTTAATTGCTAAGTAGTACTCCATTGTATAAATGTACCACATTTTCTGTATCCCTCTGTTGAGGGAAATCTGGGTCCTTTCCAGCTTCTAGCTTTTATAAATAAGGCTGCTTAGCACTGCTTTCATTGTGTCCCATCAGTTTGGGTATGTTTTGGCTTCATTTTCATTAAATTCTAAAAAGTCTTTAATTTTTTTCTGTATCTCTTCCTTGACCAAGTTATCATTGAGCAGAGTATTATTCAGTTTACATGTATATGTGGGCTTTTAAAAAAAAATTTTGGTGTTATTGAAGACCAGATTTAGTCCATGGTGATCTGATAGGATGTATGGGATTATTTCAATCTTCTTATATCTGTTGAGGCCTGTTTTGTGATCGATTACATGGTCAATTTTGGAGAAGGTACCAGGAGGTGCTGAGAAGAAGGTATACTCTTTTGATTTAGGATGAAATTTTCTATAGATATCTGTTAAATCCATTTGGTTCATAACTTCTATTAGTTTCACTGTGTCTCTGCCTAGATTGTGTTTCTCTGATCTGTCCATTGATGAGAGTGGTGTGTTGAAATCCCCTATTATTATTGTGTTAGGTGCAATAAATGTGGGTGCCCTTGCATTTGGAGCATAAATGTTCAGCATGAGAGTTCATCCTGGTAGATTTGTTTTTCTTTGATGAGTATGAAGTGTCCTTCCTTATCCTTTTTGAAAACTTTGGGTTGAAAGTTGATTTTATTTTATTTTAGAATGGCTACTACAGCTTGCTTCTTAGGACCATATGCTTGGAAATTTGTCTTCCATCTTTTTATTCTGAGGCAGTGTCTTTCTTTGTGCCTGAGGTGGATTTCCTGTATGCAGCAAAATGTTGGGTCCTGTTCATGTATCCAGTCTGTTAGTCTATGTGTTTTTTGGGGGGAATTCAGTTCATTGATATTAAGAGATATTAAGGAAAAGTGATTGTTACTTCCTATCATTTTTGTTATTAGAGGTGGAATTATGTTCATGTGGCTATCTTCATTTTGGTTTGTTAAGAGTATTTTCTTCCTTTTTCTAGGGTATAGTTTCCCCCGTTTGTTGGAGTTTTTGATTTATTATCCTTTGAAGGGCTGGATTTGTTGAAAGATATTGTATAAAGTTGTTGTCGTCATGGAATACCTTGGTTTCTCCATCTATGGTAATTGAGAGTTTTGCTGGGTATAGTAGCCTGGGATGGTATTTGTGTTCCCTTAGGGTCTGTATGACATTTGCCCAGGTTCTTCTGGCTTTCATAGTCTCTGGTGAGAAGTCTGGTATAATTCTGATAGGTCTGTCTTTATACGTCACTTGACTTTTTCCCTTACTGCTTTCAATATTCATTCTTTCTTTTGTGCATTTGGTGTTTTGATTATTATGTGACATGAGGAATTTCTTTTCTGGTCCAGTCTATTTGGAGTTCTTTAGGCTTCTTGTATGTTCATGGGCATCTCTTTTTTTAGATTTGGTAAGTTTTCTTCTACAATTTTGTTGAAGACATTCACTGGCCCATTAAGTTGGAAATCTTTGCTCTCTTCTATACCTATTATCCTTAGGTTTGGTCTTCTCATTGTGTCCTGGATTTCCTGGATGTTTTGGATTAGGAGCTTTTTCCATTTTTTATTTTGGCTGTTGGGTCAGTGTTTTCTATGGTATCTTCTGCACCTCAGCTTCTCTCTTCTATCTCTTGTATTGTGTTGGAGATGCTTGCATCTATGACTCCTGATCTCTTTCCTACTAGATTTTTTTTTTTTTTTATCTCCAGAGTTGTCTCCCTTTGTGATTTCTTCATTGTTTGTACTTCCATTTTTAGATCCTGGATAGTTTTGTTCAATTCCTTCACCTGTTTGGTTTGTTTTCCTATAATTCTTTAAGGGATTTTTGTGTTTCTGCTTTAAGGGCTTCTATCTGTTTACCTGTGTTCTCCTGTACTTCTTTAAGGGAATTATTTATGTCTTTCTTAAAGTCCTCTATTAGAATCACGAGATGTGATTTAAATCCTAATCTTCCATTTCCAGTGTGGTGGGGTATACAGGACTTGCTGTCATGGGAGAACTGGGTTCTGATGATGCTAAGTAGCCTTGGTTTCTGTTGGTAGGGTTTTTGCACTTGCCTTTCTCCATATGGTTATCTCTGTGTTAGTTGGTCTTGCTGTCTCTGGCTAGAGCTCGTCCCTCCTGTGGGCCTGTAAGCCTGTGTGAGCACTCCTGGGAGAGCAGCTCTTTCCTAGCATGACCTGTGCATAGAGGGCTGTGCACATCCCCCTAGGACAGACACTGGAGTCATGCACAGATGGCTGTGGAACAGCCCCAGCTCCAGGGTTCAGATGGTGACTGGAAGTATCAACATCTTCTACCCCAATGACCACCAGGTTTGATTTGGCTGATCTGACTGGCTAGGTGGGTGTCTCCTTCCTCCCTTACTGCTCCATATGCATCCCTCCCAATACTGCACCCTAGGTCGAAGAGGACGACCTTCCCTGCATAGCAAAAGGACCAACCAGTCTTGAGTCTAGGGTACATGAGTAACTGTGCTCCCCTGTTAGAACCTCCAAACAAACTTTCAAGCGATGTTAGATTTTATTAGAAGTGTTTTCTACATCTGTTGAGATGACTGTGATTTTTGTTCCTGACTTAATTTTGTGGTGTATTACATTCATTGATTTGAAAATGCTGATTCATCCCTTTATCTCTGGGATGAAACTAACTTAATCAATGGTAGATTACCCTTTTGAAGACTCCCAATTTCATTCTGCAAATATTTCACTGAGAATTTTTAGCATCTATGTTCATCTGAGAGATTGGTAATAAATAATTTTCTTTATTTGGTTCTAGAATCAGAGTGACACTTTGAAAAAAAGGATTTTGGTAGCATTCCTGTTTCCTCTATTTTACTGAAGAAAGTAGTTCTTTAATTTTTTTCACTTTTTTCTTTTATCGGATATTTTCTTTATTTATATTTCCAATGTTATCCCCCTTTCCATGTCTTCCCTCGCCTATCCTCCCTCCCCCTGCTTCTATGTGGGTGCTCTCCCACTCACCCACTCCTGCCTTTTCACCCTGGCACTCCCCTAGACTGGGGCATTAAAACCCCTCAGGCCCAAGGGGCACTCCTCCCATTGATGTCCAATAAGGACATCCTCTGCCACATATGGGGCCAGAGCCATGGGTCCTTCCATGTGTACTCTGGTTGGTGGTGCAGTCCCTGCCCCCAGCTCCAGGGCATCTGGCCAGGTGACAAACAAGCAGTTATAATAGGTATATAACGCAGACTTTACTTTGCCTTGGGGACATAATTGAAATAACATTTCAAATATATTTGTAATTTAGTCTTAATTCTGAGCTCCAGATGCTTGGGCCTAAGATTGGACAGTACACACATCATGGCCACTAGACTAGCTTCTGAGACCTAAGATTGGAAAGTACACATTGTGGCCACTAGACTAGCTTCTGAGACACGAGGCACATTTTCCAAAAGGGCACACATGGTAGGGACTATGTTGGGACAGTCATGCAAAGTTTTGTATCTTTAACTTGCCTATTAATTTTGTTTGTGATGGGAATCCACCTTTTGGATAAAACAACAGTAACAACATCAACAACATATGGCCCCACTTAGAGTTATGTCATAAAAGTAGTTACACAAATCTATTTTTATTTTATGAACATGCTAATATCTCCTTACACACACACACACACACACACACACACACACACATACAGGCACACATTTGCCAACTCAGGCTATGACTTAAAGTCAGTATAGATTTTTCTTAAGACTTATTAAAAATAAATTAGAATCTTTGAGTTAACATTAGTAGACACTCAGAGCCCAGAGAACCATACTCCGTTGATCAACAAGTACAAAGCAATATAGGTAGTATTGCTATTGGATGCCAAGCCCATATACAAAGACTGTATTGGAGTTTTAGCTCATTAAGTCTACAGAACAATGTTGCCTATAAGTAGGTGCCTTGGATGCTGATGATTCACCAATACCTTAAAAATGATGTTTTTGGAATAAATGTCATCCTTCTAGTTATTCTGGAAAAATCCTATGTGTTTAATAATATTCTTCCCACCAATATGTTCAAGTGTCTGTTTCTGTAACTAATGACCTTCTAGAATATAGAAGCTGTTTATCTCATGGTGGTCTATTCATCCCATATACAACATGGTAATCAAAGGCACCATGTTAAGATTCTACCAGTGACTGGAGCCATGGGTCCCTCCATGCGTACTTCTTGGTTGTTGGTTTAGATCCTGGGAACTCTAGTTGGTTAATATTGTTGTTCTTCCTATGGGGTTGCAAACCCCTTCAGGTCCTTCAGTCCTTTCTCTAACTCCTCCATTGGCCTTGTCCGGCATCAATGAGAGAAGAGGCCCTTGGTCCTTTGAAGGCTTGAGGCCCCAGTGTAGGGGAATATGAGGGCGGGGAGGCGGGAGTGAGTGGGTGGGTGGGTGGGTGGGGGCATACCCTCATAGAAGCAGAAGAGGGGGGATGGGATGGGGGGTTCTGGTGGGAAAATTGGGAAAGGGGATAACATTTAAAATGTAAATAAATAAAATATCCAATAAAAAATGGTTCTACCAAAGCTATTTATTTTCTTAAATCTCTAGTCTTTTAATTCTATTTAGATGAAAACATAAATTCACTTAAAAAAATATCAGGGCCCACTGGTCAATGGTGCTTGTTGTACAGGTTAGACAATTTGGGTGTTCAAGCACCACACCCCAATGTGGAAGAAGAAGGAAACTAACATTTTTCTATAATCCATGAAATATCCTGAATGAACTTTTGTTTGAAAACTTATGAAGAAATTTAGAACAAAACGATTCATTCAGGCTGTGTGTCAATAGAAGAAGCTTGTGAAGACAACCACCCCTAGAGTTCAAGTTGACATAAACAATTAGTAATGTAGGACCCAAGCCACAAGGGAAACACACATTCAGTATAGTTTTAAAAAGTACAAACTTCAGTTAATCTGATAAAGGTGCAAGGGTGGTTAAAAGACAATGCTTTAAAACGTTTTTGGGTTAAAACTATAGAGGAAACAATTTCAAATGACATGTGCTAGTTTTAAAGAAATTGTTGCAACAAGGGCAGCAATATCTTCATAAAGTCTCATTTCAACAGAACACCAAACCCCAGCAAAGTTGCTGTGCCTAAAGTATACCAAGGCAAGTTTCTACTGCTATGCCACACATTATAAGTACAGTCAGATACACATTTAATTATTTGACATGTAGGAAGGAAGATGCTTCCTAAAGATGAGTCAGGAACAAAGAATTTATCCCAGGTTTTGCTAGCCCTGACACTGAAATTCCTCTGACTTGCTCTATTCTGGGCCCAGTCTCGAAAGGGTAGAAAGTAGATGTCATGCGTCTGAAAATGTGTCTTTTTTAAAGTGCTGGTCTTGAATATCATGTCCTCAATTAAATTCTGGTTTCTTAAATACCTTGGGGTCTTTGCTACAACATAGGCTATACCTCCAGAGCTTTATGCACTAACACATATCAGGAATTCAATGCAATAACACACTGGAAAATTTTATAGGGCTTGTGTTCGTTATCTTGAAAAGCTAGGCCGGGCATGGTAGCGCACACCTTTAATTCCAGCACTTGCGAGGCAGAGGCAAAAGAACTCTGAGTTCAAGGCTAGCCTGTATACAGAGTAAGTTCCAGGACAGCCAGGGCTACACAGAGAAACCCTGTCTTGAAACCCCACCCCCCACAAAAGAAAAGCTAACATTCCACATATCTACAGAACTAGCAGCACAGGGACAGCACTAAGTTCCACTGCCAGCTGAGATACAGCCTAGCCTCCTCCGTCTCCAGCAGGTACCTGAGGGTTCTATCTTTGCAAGAATTCCCTTTAAATAACAATTTGTATTTTTATAGCCTAGATATCTGGATAGGAAGGATTTTGCCCCTAAGGTATATTTTCTGTCCAAGTATAAAGTGTGCACGTCTTAGGTTCTGTGTTCCACGTGCTTTGTTTGTGCCTGTAAACATGTTCATGTTCCTTTCACTGATAAGCCATACATACACCTCTCATGTCATTCTGCGCTCTTACTGTGTATCTAAGAGCAGAGAATAGTAATCATGGCACAAAATGACACAATCCAGTACATGAACCGTAATGCTAGGTTTTCTATAAGAATGCCCTCATGTCTTGGTACCAATTAACTGTCTTCCTCATTGCTGTAACCAAATATCTTACAAGATGCAAGTTAAAGAAAGCAACAACTTATTCTGACTCATAAGCTGAGGATATAACCATAGTGACATAAGTCTGCCCCTGACACTCTTCACATTTTCCCCTCCTGACAGACGGTGCTGGAGGTGGGGCCAGCATACAACTATGTAACAAATAGTTACATGCCATAACTAAAACTCTTCCTCTCCATAGTCCAAACGTAGGAGTGCAGGAGGTTATATTTTATAAATATTTATCTTGGTCTATTTGTTTTCTTGACATTCTGTGTTCTTTGAGTTCATTGTATAGTAGATAGTAATCCTCTGTCAGATCTATAGTTGCTAAAGATATTTTTCCCATTTTGTAAGCTGCTTCCTCACCCGAATGATGGTCTCCTTTGATGCACAGACGCTTAAATTTCATGAAGTCCAATTATTATTTGTTGATCTTAATACCTACACTATTGGGTATTATGCTCAGAAAGTACTTTCCTGTGTCTGTAACTTCCCCATTCTGCTCAGTCAGGTTCTGGGGACTACATTTTATACTGACATCCTAAGTCTATTTGGAGTTGAGTTTTTTTTTTTTTTTCATGGAAAGAGGTAAGAATCTAGTTTCATTCTTCTACATGTAGCTATCCAATTTGAAGAGCACTATTTGTTGAAGAGGTTGTCTTTTTTCTAACATGTACTGTTGGCATCTTTGTCAAAAATTATGTCTGTCAAAATACAGGCTTATGGCTCCTCCCTCACCCTTTGACCCCTCTCTCCCCTAAAAAAATATAGTGGGTGCTCAATTCTATTCCACTAGCAAATACTGGTGCTTATGCCAGAACTATGCTATTTTTATTATAAAAGCTTGGTAGTAATTTGAAATTTGAGACAGTGATACTTCAAACATTTTTTTTAATTGTCCAATATTATTTTGGCAATCCTAGTTCTTCTGTGGATGTTGCCTTTGGCTCTTTAGATGTGTTCCAACTAGAATACCTAGAGAAGCTTGACAATTAGGAATGAACTCTGGAGGGCTCTCAAGGGGAAAAACAAAGACAAAGAGGATTAATGGAAAAGGAAAGGTTAACTTTGGGAGGTAAGAACAGGGAAGAGTAAAAAATATGAAGAGAGATAACTAAGACTAAAGAACTTCTGAAAAACAAGATGAAAAGCTACTACTGTAGAAAAGTCCTTCAATACAATGCATATAACTATTGTTTAAATAGAGTTAACTTATAAAAGGGCAACAAAGACCCTACTAGATACCACAGGCTAACAAGTAAAAGTTCGGTAAGTCTTTGGAGGTATTAGCCAGGGAAGTCCCAATGATCACTGAAATACTGCAAACTTTTGCCATTGCCCTTGATTATCCTCCAGAATTTGATTGACTAGAAAACCTAGTTGCTGAAGATAGCACGAAGACTTCAAAGTAGTACTGATGCAGAAGCTTCTTTACTCCTAATAGCTGCCTTTCATAATGCTGGCAGGTGCTGTGTATGCTGCCATGGTATCTCAGTAGTCATCTGACTTACATCTGAGAACCGTGGAAGCTACTGTGATTATAGGCCTGTAAAGCATGTCCACTGTTCAAACAGTTTCACTAATGTCATGGGAATAATCAATTACTTAAAAATATGGAGTATGTAATCTATATTGAGGCTAAGAACCCATGGCTAGAAAGGTCATAGGCACTAGGGGAGAACCTTCTCCTCTAACTCTCCTAAAGGACCACAGTATTAAATAACTCCAAATGACGTGTTGTTACCCCGTATACTAGTGCATCTTTCAACTCTCACCAAAGAAGCTTTGTTTTTCAATAGTAGATGGTGTGTAACAGAGACCCACAAGTAGTACCAGGCAGAGAAGAAGTCTGGAGTTCTCGGCCCTAAATGGGACATCTATAATACACCTCTTCTTGCCAAGGCTCAGGAATCGTTGTGGAAGAAACAAGAAACATTTCCTTTGGTGTGATTGTGAAAAGCTGTTAGGGCTCCTAGATCTGAGACTCCAATAAATGTGCCTCTCTTCCCAGGTCTGTTCTCTTTGGAGCATTTCCTATTTGAGCTTTGTTTATTAGATCTCCAACAATTTGACAATTAGTTTAAGTTTTCATACCATGCTCACTTATAGAAGTCTGTGATTTTCTGTACCTGCTTCATAGCCACTCCACTGTTGGAAGTAGCTGTGATGTCTCTGGCCTCATAATGCTCTGATGGGGTCTGGCAACATGGCTCAGAGGGTATTTGTCACCAAACCGGATAACCTGCATTTGATCCTTGGGACACACATGGAAAACTATACTCTGACCTCCATATGTGAGCTGTGGCACACATGAGTTTGCTCTTCCATCCAACATATATAATAATTAAAAAAAACAATATTAAATGCAAGACTTTGCTCTTAAGAGAGCTCACTGCAGCTGAGGTTACTGAAATAAGAACTGTACAAGATTGTAGACTGAAGTTCAATATTTCACAAGGATGTGTTATTGTTTGCTGTGGGGTAGGGGGTGCCCTTTTCTTCAGTGGTATAACCACTAACTCCCCATGCTCCAGTAAGTATTCTCTTTTACCCATACTCATACAGGCAACCCTAATTCACCTCAGTGGTTCACACACAGAAAACAGGAAATTAGGAGGAAGCCTTGCTGAGAAGAAGGATTTCAGTGGGAGAGGGAGAGGGTCTGGCAGAGACTAACTCGAGTAAAAACAACTAAGATTCATTACATATAAGACACAGACACTACATGTTCCTTATTTCAGTTCTAGAGGATGCTTCTTTGTAAGACTCTGACAGGCCTTAGCTACCAGAGACCCTCTGAGTGAACACGTGGAGGGGGGAATCCATGCAAAAGCAAGAGTAATTTATTGTTCTATCTTGCTGGGGTTGTTCTGCACCTGAATGAGAGTCAGTGACCCCAGGAAGCCCATTCAGCCAGGCTTTACACAGCTTTCAAGGGTAGAATAGAGCAAAAGATACTAGGCACAATGTGGCAGAACAGTGTGAATTTTAAACTGATCCTTAGGGAATGAGATATCAAGGGCTTTCCTTATCTGTGCGTGGCCAGTGGTCGGTTCCCTGTCTTTCTGAAGAATGTAATAAGCCTCTCCCTTCCTGGAGGGGAGAGGAGCCAACATAAAGGAAGTATCCTAAGTTTTCATCTGTTGGCCTATCGGATATCAGTGGGATGAGAGGTCCTTGGTCCTGGGAAGGCTCGATGCCCCAGTGTAGGGGAATGCCAGGGCGTGGAGGAGGGGGTGGGTGTATGGGTGTGGGAGCACTCTCATTGAAGTAGGGGGAGGGAAGATGGGATGGGGGTTTCCAGAGGGGAAACCGGGAAAGGGGATAATATTTGAAAAATAAATAAATATCCAAAAAAAGTTTTCATCTACATTTATCAACATAGTAGAAGTAAGTAGTGATTCAGCTCCCAATTCCAGTAAGTGGAATATCTGGATCCTCCACAGAATCATGTGACTACAGGCAGCCAGCAGCTGCCCACTGGCACTGTATGTAAATGAACTCAGTCACCTCTTGGGTTTTCCCCTCTCCTCTCCCTCCTCTTTATAAAGGACACAAAATCACAGAGTAACTAACTGAAGTCTGCGCTGTACTTTTAATTGCAGGCAGGAGGCCAAGGTACAAACACAATGACTGAATTCATTTTTACAAGTAAACACTGGAACTGAATTCACCCTAGTCCGGGAAGAATGCCTCTGATCACAGCTAACAGGAAATCCAATTCAAAACAGGGTGTGTCATCCTCGATTCACACTGTGGCCTTTATACCTTTCATAAAATTCTTTGCATAGTAAAGTTTCCTTCTTAAAAATGTTCCCACAGAGACTAATCTTCATTCATGACATTATACTCAGAAATGCTTTGCAAGAGATGTCTGAATTCCAACAACTACTACCTTTGGTACAGAGCTGTAGTCTTGTTTTTGTTTTCTTTTTTTGTTTGTTTGTTTGTTTTTTTCTTTTTCTCTTTTGGTTACTGATTATTGAATAATAAGAGCCCATCAATCATTCTACCAACTCCCTTCTAATCTCTGAGTTCACTCTGACTTCATGCCAACTTTCAATTCCCTTCTTGTTCTCTGGACCACTGATAAGTTCGTATGAAAACGCTGAGGTCCTAAGAGAACTTGGACAGCCACATACTTTGGCTCAACCACATCATAACTGTGCCAGTTGGTTCCTATGCCTATTTCTTGTGACTCCAGAGTTGGCCAAGACTATCAAACAACTTCAAAATACATATGTACAAGTGTTGCTGGCCTCTAGTTCTGCAAAGGGCCTCGGGAGAGGTCTGGACTTAATGCCAGCTGCCTATGGCCTGCCTTCCCAGAATGATGCTGTATTACAGAAGTCCAGAGGTACTTCGGTCTAGCATGTAAACCAGTAAGCTAAAGGTCAGTTACAAACATATTACACTGGACATGTATGGGTGGAAAAACCAGGAAAAATGATGCAGTTTTCACAAACTTAAAGGCTAAGATGTGGAAGGAGAGAATGTCTTAATTATATCATGACACATTATCAAGTATTATCAGGCTTGAAGGCCATAGAGGATGGACACTCAAACCTTTGGACTTCACCTTCTGTTTCTAACCAAAATGGAGAGGACAGGTAGTGCCTTGCACTATCTGTACTGTGCTCATAGTTGAACACACGCCCTGAATCTCCAGGCATTTGAATTTCTAACTGGATAGAAGTGTCCCATAACTTGCTGAGCTATTAAAGTCAAGGTTAACTGTGTTTAACAACGTCATTTTTGAAGGACTTGGCAGCTATGCTAATATTGTCCAGTCTCAGACAACTTCATCTTAAGGTGGGTTATAGTATCAAATCATAAGATGCTTTCTCTCCCTTAGTTTCTCCGTGTGCTCCCAAAGCAGTGGTACAAATTCATGTTGGACACACTTCCTGAACCCTCCCAGTTCTTTTGTGAGCACAAAAGCATCTTGGAAAATCAAGGACCTAGGAGCTGAGAAAAAAAGACAAAATGAGATATGTTCCTAGTTACAAATGTATTTCTTTCATCTTCATAGTGGGAAGATATGGACTCTATTACCTTGGGTCAAAATGATAATACTCTCCATTTCTTACTTTCTACAGTTTCTTTCTGTGCATATATTACTGTGATAAACTATAGGCTCTTTCCTCATTTTGGGCCTGTATACCACTTTTTCTTGCTTCATAAGTACGTAAGTCTCTTATATTTATACTAATCTCATTCAAATGCATTTATTAAAAATGGTGGCTATGCATATGTATGTTTTCTGGGTATCCTATTGCCATGTAAAAATGTCTATTTTTCTTTTTATTTATTCATTTTAAAAAATCAGAGCACTGAGTTTTATGGACCAGACATCCACTTTGGGTTTTTCAGGCTTTGAGGAACTTATTTTACATAAGAGATCTCTCAGATTTCCCCCATGGTCATAAACCTCCAACACATTGAGGCCAGAATAAGTGGCTCTTTCCCCACTCCACATCCTTACAAAAAGGACATTACTGTGACATCTAAAAGAGGTATTCATCCTTTTACTATATTTAAACAAAGAAAAGAATAAAATTTCATCCCTACTAATCAAGGTGACTGTAGGTCCTGAATGGCATAGGTCAAAACATTTAGTCCCTGTGGACTAAAATAACTCTGGAACTGGTGACAGTATGCTCCCCCAATTCCCACTATGCTTCTGGGCCCTGTTTCTCAACAAAGTAATTGTGGGACTGAACAGTACAAGATATTACTGTTCTCTAGAAAGCTTGTGAGTCCTGATCCTTACTGGCCAGAAAACTTAGTTCTTACTGACTAAGGTAACTCTCAGTTTCGAAACTGCTGTTTCCTATTGATTTGGCTTTCAGATGTATTCTCCATGATGGAAACAACTATCACCAAGCCTGAAAAGAAAATTAAACTTAACTTTGTTTAACTTACTTGGCAATTTATATCAATTTTTGGAAAGTGTGAATAATAGCAATTATTCACCTAATAACCCCACACCTAATAAATCCATTTTGGACAATATAAAAAGCAACCAGATGTGCCCTATGTATGAGCTTTTGTTTAAAACTAGTGTAATTGACTTTCTGGGTGTATTAACAACCTAAATTGAAGTCCAAAAGCTAAGAATGAAGTCAATATATTGATCCTTACCTCTAGGCCAGATAGGTTTCAATGGATAGATAACAGGACATCTCTCAACAGGCCCTGTAGTTCTGCTAAGTGACCTTTCTATTGATCAAAGAGGCTGTAAAGACTCAGAGGCTAGCCAGTAACTAATGCACATTTTGCAGAGTCAGCAGTGGGAAATGAAATCAATTCTTCCAAGCAAAACATAATCAGCAAGTGTCTGACCTATGCTAGCAAATGGTACAACCAGTAAGGTCTAAAGGAGGATGGGGCTCCCTAAAAAGAAACTGGAGGAGGAACTCAGGCAGGAATCAAAGCAGAGGCCATGAGGGAGCGGTGCTTATTGGCTTGTTCCTGTAGGCTTGCTTATCAAGTCTTTTTATACAACCCGGAACCTGCCAAGAATGACACCACCCTTAGCTAGCTAGGCACTCCCACACACATCAATCATTAATCAAGAGAATGTCCCACAGACCCACCTATAGGCCAATCTAATGGAGACATTTTCTCAACTGACATTCCCTATAAATACACAACTCTAGCTTGTACCAAGTTGGTAACAAACAAACAAACTGGTAAAGGTACTTACAAAATTAAAATCAAGACATGCAGACTAACAAGATTTATTTCTATAATGAAAATGAATTTTTAAAATTTTTTAAAATTTTTTTTAATTATTCTATATTCTTTGTTTATATTTCGAAGGCTTTCCCCTTTCCCAGTCCCCCCCCACACACCATATGTCCCATAAGTCCTCTCCCCACCAACTATTCCCCAGTGCCCCTCCCCCCCACCATTTCTCTGTTCTGGTATTGTCCTACAAAACTGGATCCAATCTTTTCAGGCCCAGGGTCCTCTCTTTTCTTCTTCTTTGGACTCATTTGACTTGCTAATTGTGCCTTGAGTATTTAGGGCTTCTGGGCTCATTAATATCCACTTATCAGTGATTGCATTTCATGTGCATTCTTTTGTGATTGGGTTAACTAGCTTAGGATGATATTTTCCAGATCTAACCATTTGCCTACAAATTGCATGAATTCATTATTTTTAATTGCTGAGTAGTATTCCATTTTGTGTGTGTGTGTGTGTGTGTGTGTGTGTGTGTGTGTATACACACCACATTTTCTGTATCCATTCCTCCTTTGAGGGACATCTGGGCTCCTTCCAACTTCTGGATATTATAAACAAGGCTGCTATAAACATAGTGGTGCATGTGTCTTTATTGTATGCAGGGGAATCCTCTGGGTAGATGCCCAGGAGTGGTATGACAGGGTCCTCTGGAAGTGTCATGCCCAATTTTCTGAGGAACCGCCAGAGTGATTTCCAGAGTGGTTGTACCATCTTGCAATCCCACCAACAGTGGAGGAGTGTTCCTCTTTCTCCACATCCTCGCCAGCACCTGTTGTCTTCTGAATTTTTAATCTTAGCCATTCTGACTGGTGTGAGGTGGAATCTCTGGGTTGTTTTGATTTGCATTTCCCTGATGACTAATGATGTTGAACATCTCTTGAGGTGTTTTTCAGCCATCCGAATTTAACTGTGGTAGTGGATTCTAAGTGACTATAACATACCCAGTTTCTACTATGTATCAAAAGATTTGTTGTCTTGAGTTCAGTGTCTTTTATTACTCTAATTATATTTTATTATATCTTATATTTGGTTTTCCAAAGGTACTTCATCTACAGTGGATATGACCTAATCCCGTGAGCCTTTAGAAGTGTGGGTCTAGTGTGTGGTCTCTCAGGAAATGAGAGATTGAAAGTAAGACTGGGGTTGATATTCTGCAGATGGTGTGAGGAAGGAGGCCCCACCATATATGACAGTGTTTTTGAGCATAGAGCAGATCTAGGAGTTAGCCAATAAAGTAATGGGACTTATGTCCTATTATGCCAAAGCTGGCCTTGGGATTTGGATCTTTCTCTAGAGTCTGTGAAGGAAAGCTAAGCCCATTGAATAGTTTGATATCAGTTTTGTGGAATGCTGCAAATATAAGATGCATAGTTCTATGTTAACTTGTGTCTTACAAAAGGATAATAGGCTAGGCTTTATCTGATATTCTCATTTTCCTTGCAACATTATTCAGGTATCAACTCATCTATATCATAACTGACATTTCTAAAAATAACTTAGGTAAATGTCTAGTTCAATAGTAGAGGTGAATGACCTTAATACCCTGGTGTTTCAGTCTCCCCTTCCCACAGCTATGATGACAAGCATGTGCCACCATTCCTGAACTCTATCTTACTCACTCAAATTTTATTTGTTTATTTGTTTACATATTTATTCATGTTGAGTACTGGGCTCATACATTCCCAGTCCTCTTTTTAAATAATCAAAAATACTGAATACTGAATGCACATAACACAGTGATATTTAGCTTTGTTGTTTGAATCAGGGGTTGGCCCCAAACTTCTCTGTTCCTAAGATCTTTAATTTCAGGTCCTTCTGCCTTTCCTACTGAGTGCAGGGGGTCATAGGCATGTGCCACCATACTAAGTTCATTCAGGACTGGGGATAAAATTCGGGGATTCATTCATGAAAAGCAAGCACTTCACAAGCTAAGCTACATCCCCTACCTCAGTGATTTGTTTTCTTTGTGAATAGATTTTTATACTAATCAACATAGCAGGAATAGTTAGTGCAGGGTCGCTAGAACAGCTATCATGGGAAAATGTCCTCTTTACATTTCCAAACCAAGTCTAACCAGGCTTTCAAGCAAGAGGAGAAACTGTGTGGATTTATTTGCTTCCTTCCCTACCCAAGAAGCTGTCTCCTATTGATGTCCACTTGCAAAGAAAAACTTAGTTTTCTCCAATAGCGTATCACTGGGGATACTCATAACATTTAAGGGCAGGCCCCATGTTCAGCAGTAGATGGCCACCTCACAGCAAACACAGTGGTGTTTCTGGAAACTTTCTCTCTCACTACCTTGGACACTTTCTGCCTGATTGGCCTTTTGATCACACATTATGATTTCCAATTTTGCATTTTATAGCTTTTTAATTTTTTGTGTGTATATGTGTTTTGTTCTTTCTCTTTGTTGTTTATTATTTTAAATTCTGTTTTGTTTGCCTGTTTGTTTCTCAAGAAGAAAGATGCTATGGAGCTATGTGGGTAGGAAGGAGGGGAGAAACTGGAAAAACTTGAGGGAGGAAAAACTGTGATCATAATATATTTTATGAAAACATTTTATTTCTAACAAAGAGAAAAAAACAAACAAACAAAAAATGTATTTACTAAACTGTAATGAACTGTACAGAAGTGTACACTTACACACATGCCTAGCAACTCTGTCCAACTTCACACTAGCAGAAAACTTGACACTAACTGGCGTGCATTTTTTTTTCAGATTTCTGACAACTTTGACCAGTGACTTGACCTCTATACAACAGGAAGTACTCAAATGGGTTTATACCTAACTAGAGAATTATTGTTAATGTGATAGTCAAAGGCAATTATGCAGCACATTTTTAAAGGGCTTAATATTTTATCTCTAAAACCCAGAAAAACAAACATTGTGAGTAGCTAAACTTATACAAAGCTTTTTAGAAAGTAGAAGACGGGAAAAAGACAAATTGAGTTTAAAATTTAACTCAGGAAGTGACATTCTGTTTCGAGTCACTGTGCAGGAGCTGCCTACATGTACAGGCTGCACCAGGCCCTTTAATGTCCTGGTGTTGTTTTGGGTGTCTACTTGGAACACAAGATTTAGGACCAAAAATGATACTGTGAACCCAATCCCCTGAGGAGAAATACTATACAGCAGACAGTAGAATGGTTATCTTCTCCCAATGGACAGTCAAACCGCACAAAATTCACTAATGGAATACAGTTTTGACTCAAAAGCAACTTTTCATATTAACAAGCTTCAAAACTGCTTCCAAACTGCCTACAGCTCAGTCCCAGTTCATCAGCTCCTTGATGCACACACAGCAGGGAAGCTGCTTCCCCTTAATGATTCATTCTCTCTCTCTCTCTCTCTCTCTCTCTCTCTCTCTCTCTCTCTCTCTCTCTCTCTCTCTCTCCCATATGTGTATATGTGTATGAGTCTGGGGGTGGGGGCAGGTCTCACTAGGTAGCCTTTGCTATATTGGAGCTCCCTATATAAAGCAGGCTGGCCCTGCCATACTCTCCCCCACCCACAGCAGTGCTGAGGTTAAAGGTGTACACTATCACTTTCAGCCTCCCTCTCTCTTCCCTCTCCCCCTCCTCTCTCTCTAGGCACAAACATATATATGTGTGTGTCTTTTATTTTTCAAGATTATACATAATGTATAATTCTCCCCCTTCTCCCTCCAACCCTTCCCATATACCCTCTTTGATCTTTTTCTCATTGCTGTTATTGTGTGTAAAATGACCCCACATCAAATAAACTTCTCTTTCAAAAGATGAAGACAATTACAGAAACCACAACAATCAAACAGCAGAGATGCTGGAAACTAGTCCCCTTAAATCTTAAAAAGTTTCAGGATTTTTCAAGCAAAAACCCTGATAGTTTAGCTATTGCAATAATTAATAAACTCAGCATTTCAGGAGCTTAAAAATGCACATTTGGTTCCAATTACAAATTTGGCTCAGAAGAAAAATACCTCCGAAACAATAGTTTCATTATACCCTGTTTTCTCGCTCTTCTTCCTTCCTTCCTTCCTTCCTTCCTTCCTTCCTTCCTTCCTTCCTTCCTCCCTCCCTCCCTCCCTCCCTCCCACCCTTCCTTCCTTCCTTCCTTTCTTCCTTCCTTCCTTCCTCCCTCCCTCCCTCCCATCCTCCCTCCCTCCCTCCCTCCCTCCCTCCCTCCCTCCCTCCCTTCCATCCTTCCTTCCTTCCTTTCTTTCTGGAACAGTCCTCCTTCCTTCCTTGCTGGAAGCCACTACACCACTGCCAGGAAGAGAAATGCCAAGCATTCCCAGCAGCTGAGGCTGTGACATCAGAGCTGCATTCCACTTCTCTCCAGGCAGGCCTTTTGCAGAAGCTCTGGCCCTCAGCTACACCCCTAAGAGATAGCTAAGGCCTTCACTGAATCACACAGAGAACCTCTCTGCTATGTTTTAGTGCTGGCCATGATCAAAGCAAGGGAGAGAACTTTTTTCAAAGTGAAAAACAACAGCAACAAACTTTTCACAGAAGAAAGGAAACAGGAAAGAAAGGGGGGAAGGAAGAAGGGAGAAGATATGAGGAAAAAGAAAAGAGGGAAAATGGGTGTTTGGAAGGAAGACATGCCAGTTTGTGTGTGTGTGCCAACTCACCTACTTAGTGAGCAGCCTACAAGCTAACACCGGTAAGCATGACTAACTTCATCAACAAGTTCTGGGTGTGGCTGAGAAACTTAGACTCAATAAATAAGGTAGATGAGTGACTTTGTATAGCTTCCTACATTAATAATATAGGCATGTTGCATGCGCGCGCGCGCGCGCGCGCACACACACACACACACACACACACACACACACACACACACACATTTGTGCCTGTTACCTTACAGGAGATTCCACTAGACTCCACTAGGAACCTAGCAGTGGCTTATATCATCACCTGCCTAGGCTAGGTGTAGGCAGCCTATAAAAGGACTGCTCACCACCCCAGTTCTTTCTCTCTATTTCCCTGTGTATTTTCCCCCTTCCCTGTGCCTGTGCCTGTGTGTGTGTGTGTGTGTGTGTGTGTGTGTGTGTGTGTGTGTGTACCTCTCTCCACTTTTCTGTCCTTCTCCATCCCTTCTTCTCTGACCTCATGGCTCTGCTGTCCTCTGTCTACCTCTACCTCTTCTGCAGGCCTGGACTGTTGTATTTTATAAAAAGAGAAAAGGAAGCCAGGAGTAGGTTTGGTGGAGGCACAGTATAGTTTGGGGGAAGGGGTGCCTCTGCGGGCCCATGCTGAGGCATCCCTTCCCCCTGAGGTAACAGCCAGAGGAATAGTATAGAAAACAGTTTATTTAGGACATGGGGAGGGAAGGGGAGAGGAAGGGAAAGGAGAGTAGGGGAGGGGTGCAGGGGGGAGAGGCCATGAACATATGGAGAGATGGGGAGGGTAATGGGGAGAGAAGGGACTGAGAGGGAAGAGGGGAAGAGAGGAAGAACAAGAGCAAGAGAGTGAGGAGGGGGTGAGCACCCCTTCCCAGTGAGTCAGGCACACCTGGCTGTTGCCAGGTAACTGTGGGGCAGAGCCTAGAAGGAATGCCAACAGGGACTCCTATTCCTTTCCCCCTTTATATGAGATCTGTTCCATGGTGTGATTTCTAAGGGGGACACCTTGGCAGGGGCCCACCAAATACCCCTTTATTGTATTATATTTCTTAACAGGGCCTAAGGGCATACAAAACAAAAACAAACATATACATCATCCATAGGAATGAGAAAAATGAAAACAAATGAACTCCTTTTCAAGTTAAAAATTTGGAAATTGTACTTCAAGTCAAATGTGAGTTTTATTGTCCATGGCAGATAAATCTTATTTAAAACTAAATGAGTCACTGAAAGAAATACAGGAAACACAGGTAAACAGGTAGAAGCCTTTAGAGGAAACAAATCCCTTAACGAAATACAGGACAACAAAATAAAGGAGGTAAAGGAATTGAACAATTGAATCTACAGATTGGGAAAAAATACCTTCACTAACCACACATCCAATGGAGAGCTAATATCTAAAATATACAAAGAATTGAAGAAGCTAATCTCGAAAAAAATCAAAGGATGCAATAAAAACAAATGGGGTATAGAACTAAACAGAGCATTCACAACAGGGGAATCTCAAATGGCTAAGAAGCACTTAAAGAATTGTTCAATGTCCTTAGTGATCAGGAAAATGATAATCAAAACAACTCTACGATTCCATCTCATATCAATTGGAATGGCTAAGATCAAAAACTCAGGTGATAGCACATGTTGGCAAGGATATGGAGAAAGAAAAACACTCCTCCATTGCTGGTGGGATTGCAAGCTGGTACAACCACTCTGGACATCAGTTTGGTGGTTCCTCAGAAAATTGGACCTAGCACTACCTGAGGACGCAGCTATACGTCCTGCTCTTGGGCATATACCCAGAAGATTCTACAACATGTAATAAGGACACATGCTCCACTATGTTCATACCAGCCTTGTTTATAATAGCCAGAAGCTTGAATGAACCCAGATGTCCCTCAACAGAGGAATGGATATAGAAAATGTGGTATTTACACAGTGGAGTACTACTCAGCTATAAAAAACAATGAATTCATGAAATTCTTAGGCAAATAGATAGAGTTAGAAAATCTCATCCTGAGTGAGGTAACCCAATCACAAAAGAACACACATGGTATGCACTCGCTGATAAGTGGATATTAGGCCAAGAGCTCAGAATACCCAAGACACAACTCATGAGACCACATGAGACTCAAGAAGAAGGAAGACCAAAGTGTGGATACTTTGATCCTTAGTGGAAGGTGAATCAAAATACCCATGGCTCACAGCCAACCAGTAGAATGAGCATAGGGTCCCCAATGGAGCAGGTAGGGAAAGGGCCCAAGGAGCTGAAGAGGTTTGCAGCCCTGCAGGGGGAACAATAGTATGTACCAGCTAGTACGCCCAGAGCTCCCAGGGACTAAAGCACCAACCAAAGACTACACATGGAGGGACCCATGGCTCCAGCTACATATGTAGCAGAAGATGACCATTTCAGACATCAATGAGAGGAGAGGCCATTGGTCCTGTGAAGGCTTGATGCCTCAGAATAGGTGAATGCAAATCAGGAAAGTGGGCCAGGGGTTGGTGAGCTGGGGGAGGGGCATAGGATAGGGGATTTTTTTTGAGGGGTAACTAGGAAAGAGGATACCATTTGAAATATAAATAAAGCAAATATCTAAAAAATGAAATAAAAATATGATTGATGGTGGAAATGTAAAACTCTAAGTGAAGCTGTGTAGATGCAGAATCAAGATTCTAATTGCATAAAAGCTGGCTGACAGGCACAGTTGGGTTCTGGGCAAGTATCTGAGTGGCTTCCTTAAACCAGTATGGTGTTTTCATCTGTGAGTTAATTACAATATTTTTAAAAAATCAGAGATTTCAGGGGGGATGGGTCATTGTAAGAGTGCTTGGTACCCATGAGGACTAGAGATCAGACTTCAGCATTCATGTAAGCGGCAGGTGCAACACCAGAGGGTGGAGATGAGACCACTGAGGACTGGGCCTTGCTAGCTTAAACAAATCAAAACAGGGCAACCCTTCAAAGTCAGTGAGAAACTCTACCTCAAGGGAAGAAGATACAAACTGACAAACGAGGACACCTGCCATTACAGTAGCCTCCAAAACAAACCTCCCCTGACCAAGACACTGAGAGCTTTCTTCAGATAAACAATTACTTTAACCCAGTGTTCCAAAAGGTGGGTGGTGACCCCTTGGGGGCTCCATATCAGATATCTGGTATAACAGATATTTGCATTATGATTCATAACAGCAGCAAATTACAGTAATGAAGTAGCAATGAGATAATTTTATGGTTTGGGGTCACCACAACATGAGGAACTGTTTTAAATGTTCGCAGTGTTACAAAGGTTGAGAACTACTGACTACCCTATCCCATCCCAACACTCTTTCAAGCACATTTCTAAGAATTACATGATTGAAGCAGCTATAATCAAATGGCACATATCATAAAGGACATGATCACAATATGCTCAGTGGCCTTACAGCAATGATTGTTAATTTCACTATATTACCTATTATATAGACATTATATATATGTACATTACAAATACATATTAATGGGTAACAATATATATTT
Organism: Apodemus agrarius; assembly: GCA_964023405.1. Lineage (NCBI taxonomy): Eukaryota > Metazoa > Chordata > Mammalia > Rodentia > Muridae > Apodemus > Apodemus agrarius. Next base: position 86,940,005 of record OZ030018.1, on the reverse strand, counting down.
ATACAGACATTTTATATATATATATATATATATATATATATATATATATATATATATATATATTTGGGGGTAATGGTGAAAAGGAAGATGCTTACAGAGGTTCAGTATGAAAGCAATGCCTGCTCTTCATGTCTATCTCCCCGATAGCCGTTATACACTTGTTCCCAGTAGTTAACCCTTTTCATAACTCATGTCAGGTTTTCAGACCCCTCCCATGGCACAGTCCAGAAAGCAAGACCCACCGTTCTTCCTACTCCCATCCTCCTTTCTTCTCCTTTCTGACAAGCACAAGCTGGTTTTGAATTCAATATGCCGTTGTGGAAAGCTGCTGAACTCTTTTTATCTTCACATCTTTCTCTCCCTTGTATCCAGATTATATTTATTTTCTTTTTAATGTTTTTTTAATTATTTATTTTCTATATTCTTTGTTTACATTCCAAATTATTTTCCCTTTTCTGGTTCCCCCATGCCCCTAAATCCCATAAGTCCTCTGCCCTACACAAGTTCCCCAATAAACCCCTCCCACTCCTCTGTCCTGGCAATCCCCTTCAATTCTGCATCAAGGCTTTCCAGGACTCAGGCCCTCTCCTTCCTTCTTGTTGGGAATGATTTGATATGTGGGTTGTGTTTTGCGTATCCTGAGCTTCTGGGCTAATATCCGCTTATCAGTGACTGCATTCCATGTGTGTTCTTTTGTGAATGACTTACCTCACTTCATATGATATTTTCCAGTTCCGACCATTTGCCTAAGAATTTCATGAATTCATTGTTTTTAATTGCTGAGTAGTATTCCATTGTGTAAATATAACACATTTTCTGTATCCATTCTTCCATTGAGGGACATCTGGGTTCTTTCTAGCTTCAAGCTTTTATAAATAAGGCTACTATGAACATAGTGGAGCATGTGTCCTTATTGCATGCCTGGAATCCTCTGGGTATATGCCCAGGAGTGGTATAGCAGGGTCCTCCAGAAGTGTCGTGCCCAGTTTTCTGAGGAACCACCAGACTGATTTCCAGAGTGGTTGTACCAGCTTGCAATCCCACCAGCAGTGGAGTGTTCCTCTTTCAACACATCATCACCAAAACCTACTGTCTTTCCATTTTCTGAGGTCTTCTTCCATTTCCTTCTTCAGAGACCTGAAGTTCTTGTCAGACAGATCTATCACTTGTTTGGTTAGAGTCACACCAAGATACTTTATATTGCTTGTGGCTATTGTGAAGGGTGTCATTTCCCTAATTTTTTTCTCAGTCTGATTATCCTTTGAGTATAGGAAGGCTACTGATTTGCCTGAGTTGATTTTATAACCAGCCACTTTGCTGAAGTTGTTTATCATCTGTAGGAGTTCTCTGGTGGAGTTTTTTGGGTCACTTAAATATACTATCATACCATCTGTAAATAGTGATAGTTTGACTTCTTCCTTTCCAATTTATATCCCTTTGACCTCCTAATGCTGTTTAATTGCTCTAGCTAATACTTCAAGTACTATATTGAAAAGATAATGGAAAGAGAGGGCAGCCTTCTCTAGTCCCTGATTTTAGTGAGATTGCTTCAAGTTTTTCTCCATTTAGTTTGATGTTGGCTACCAATTTGCTGTATACTGCTTTTACTGTGTTTAGGTATGGGCCTTGAGTTCCTGTTCTTTCCAAAAGTTTTAGCATGAAAGGATGCTGAATTGTGTCAAAAGCTTTTTCAGCATCTAATGAAATGACCATGTGTTTTTTTTCTTTGTTTACGTATTGGATTGCATTGATGGATTTCTGTATACTGAACCATCCCTGCATCCTTGGGATGAAGCGAACTTGATCATGGTGGATGATTGTTTTGATGTGTTCTTGGATTCGGTTGGCAAGAATTTTATTTAGTATTTTTGCATCAATGTTCATAAGGAAAACTGGCCTGAAATTCTCTTTCTTTGTTGAATCTTTGTGTGGTTTTGGTATCAGCATAATTGTGGCTTTGTAGAATGAGTTGGGTAGTGTTCCTCCTGTTTCTATTTTGTGGAATAGTTTGAGAAGTACTGGTGTTAGGTCTTCTTTGCAGGTCTGATAGAATTCTGCACTAAAACCATTTGGTCCTGTGCTTATTTTTTGGTTGGAATACTTTCTATGACCCCATCTATTCTTTAGGAGTTATGGAACTGTTTAGATGATCTAATTGATCCTGATTTAATTTTGGTATTTGGTATCTGTCTAGGAAATTGTCCATTTCCTCCAGATTCTCCAGTTGTGTTGAGTATAGGCTTTTGTAGTAGAATCTGATGATTTTTTTGAATTTCCTCCATTTCTGTTGTTATATCTCCCTTTTCATTTCTAATTTTGTTAATTTCTATAGTGTCTCTGTGACCCTTGGTTACTCTGGCTAAGGGTTTATCTATCTTGGTGATTTTCTCAAAGAACCAGTTCCTGGTTTTGTTGATTCTTTGTATGGTTCTCTTGGTTTCCACTTGATTGATTTCAGCCCTGAGTTTGATGACTTCCTGTCGTCTACTCCTCCTGGGTGAAATAGCTTCTTTTTGTTCTAGAGCTTTCATGTGTGCCATTAAGTTGCTAGTATATGCTCTCTCCTGTTTCTTTTTGGAGACACTCAGGGCTATGAGTTTTCCTCTTAGCACTGCGTTCATTGTGTCCCATAGATTTGGGTATGTTGTGCCTTCATTTTCATTAAATTCTAAAAATCTTTGATTTCTTTATTTCTTCTTTGGCCAAGGTATCATTGAGTAGCCAGACAGATCTAACAGACAGCACCAGGTACGCAGACATAGCCCAATTCTAACATCGCTTGGGTCTCAGCCTGTCAGGCTTTTGCCTGCACTCAGGGCCTGGGAAGTTCTCCAGGCCATCTCTGTGCCAGCCCTGCTGGGGGAAGTTTGCCCATCAGACTGAACGGCACTTGGAGGGTCTCTCCACCATCTTGGCTCCCTGACACTGGAGTGAAGAATCGGCTAGAAGGACTGACACAGTGAGCTACAGACCCTCCTGTTTCATCAGGTGGGCAAGAGGGAAGTAAACTGGTGATGTGCCTATTGCTGCCTGAAATGCAAGCCAGGCCACAGAGGCAGACAGGCTGCCCACCCACTCAGTCACAGCGCAGAGAACAGTTGATCCCAAATTGTGCTTTTCAGTTTATGTGAACAGAGATGTTTACCATTCCAACACTTCATGTCATCGACTAAAATTATCTATTCCTGTGAAATGCTTGGAATTTCCTCATTTGTAAGATCTGAAAGGCTTCAAGTACAAACTGTATTTTCAAAAGACAGTGCATGCTATTACATCTAAGGATTTAGTACATTCCCCTAGATTTTCAGGGTACAGTCATGTGGAAATACCTAATTCACACACTAAAAGACAAACATGTTTGCGCCAAACATAGTGCCTCATGTATTTCTGAGACTATGATAAAAGTGATTAAATAAATAGCTTGTTTCTTAATCTTTTTCTTTGGATGCGTGAAATCCATGTTGTCACTGATTTATATTTATCTTGCATCTTTACTAGATATCTTTAATAAAATCCTAATATTAGAGAAAATATACAACATTTGCCGTTTAGAGGCAGGGTTACCTCACAATGATTTATTTCTAAACTATCCAATTACCTAATAATTTCCTAATTGTTTCTTTTTTGAAACAATGGATTAATAGTCACTGTGCAAATGCACCGCATTTTTATCCATTCATCAGCTGATGGACATTTAGGCTATTTCCAAACACTAAGTATTATGAAGAGCACAACAGTGACTGTGGAAGAGCAAGAGTCTCTGCAGTAGGGAGCGGTGGCCACTGGGTACATGCCCAACAGTGCTATAGTGCTACAGTGCTGAGGCGGATCTAGTCCAACCTTCCTGAAAAACTATTACATTCATTCCCCAAGTGACTGTACAAGTTTGAACTTCCACTTGAAATGAGTAAGTTTTCCAGTTCTTCAAATCCTTGCCAGCATGAGCTGTCATGTTTTATTGATCTTGGCCATTGTGACTGGTTTACATTGAAATCTTGACATAATTTCACTTTGAATTTCCCTGACTGTTACAGATTTTGAACATTTAAGTGTTTTATAGCCATTTGTGTCTCATCTTTTGAGAACTCTGCTTTGGTATTCACTCCAGTTTTAATTTCACTTATTTCCTTTCTTGATGTTCAGTTATTTTTGTTCTTTATATATTTTAGACCTTAACCCTACCAGATGTATAATGAATAAATACCTTTTCCCATTCTATAGCATGCCACTTTGTCCAAATGACACTTTGTTACACATAAGATTTGCAGCTTATTTAGGTCCCATTTATTAACTAGCAGTATTAGTGATGTGCTATTGTTGTCCCTCTCAGAAAGACTTTTCCTGTGCCAATGAGTCCGAGACTATTGAACTATTTCTTTTCTATCAAATTAGGAGTCTGATGTTGAGGGCTTTGATCCACTTGAAGTTGAGTTTTGTTCAAGGATATCTATCTATCTATCTATCTATCTATCTATCTAATACATATATATATATAAACATATATATACATATACACATACATGTCTGTAAGTGTGTGTGAGTATGTGTGTGTGTGAAAGAGAGAGAAAGAGAGAGAGAGAGAGAGAGAGAGAGAGAGAATCTATTTGAATTCCTGTACATGTAACTATTCAATTTGACAATAATTATTATGAAGCATTATGGTGATATCAAAAGCAGATGTAATAAAAAATGTATACACGGATATCTCCTTTAAACAAAAAAAAAATCCCAATAATAGCAAATTATTTTATTTCAAGAATTTTAAGAACACATCAAAAAGATTATCCACCACAATCAAGTCAGCTTCATCCCAGAGATGCAGAGATGGCTCAACAAACATTAATCCATAAATGCAATCCACCACATAAATACACTAAAGGACAGAAACCACATGGTCATCTCATTATATGTGGAAAAGGTCTTTGACTAAATCCAACACTCCTTTATGATAAAATTCTGGAGAGATTACTGAGAAGATTACTGGAGAGATTACAAAGGAAATACTTCAACTTAAAAAGACAATTTACAAGGAGCCCATGTTCAACATCTTTCTAAGAGAGAAATGTGTAACATACAGCATTTCCACTAAAATCAAGAACAAGACAAAGTTGTTTACTCTCTCCATATCTAGTCAATATTTTACTTGGTGTCTTAGCCAGAGGAATAAGACAACTGAAGGAAATGAAGGGGGATTCAATAGCAAAGGGCAAAGGGAAGGCGTCCAAGTATTTGTACTTGCAGATGCTACAATTTTATATGGAAAAGATCCTTCTAGAAAAGAGTCATCTGTAAACTTCTACAGGTAACAAATACTTTCATCAAAAGAGCAGATACAAAGTTAACATGCAAAAAATCCATGGTTTACACACACACACACACACACACACACACACACACACAGAGAGAGAGAGAGAGAGAGAGAGAGAGAGAGAGAGAGAGAGAGAGCAGTTCTCTACCTGTGGTGAGGTTTAGTCAAACCTGAAGGTCACAACTGGTTTGGCAAACCTCTATCTCTAAAATTATTTACATTACAATTTATAGTATTAGCAAAATTATAGTTATGAAGTAACAACAAAACTAATTTTATGGCTAGGGGACTACCAAAACATGAGGAACCATATTAAAGGGTTGCAACATTAGGAAGGTTGAGAACCACTGCTCTACAACATTGAAGAAAAAAATTGACATCAGAAAATTAGGACTCCCCAAAGCTCATGGATCAGTAGGATTAACACTGTGAAGATGGCTATCCCACATACCCCACACCCTCCTCCAGAGTCTGGCCTGCTCTGTCACTCTGACCTTCTCTTGAACATCTTTTCTACAGCAGCCTCATCTGTCCTTCCCTGCTATCTACACACCCTGTCTCCTTAGGCTACCCGATTCTATCCCACCCAAGACATTTCCAACCTCTAGACCCAGAGGTTCTCAACCTTCCTATTGCTGCAACCCTCACATAACAACAACAAAAAAATTCATTTTTGTTACTACTTAAAACTGTAATTTTGGTTCTGTTATGAAGCAATGTAAACTTCTATGTTTTCTGATGGTCTTAGGTGACGCCTCAACCTGCAAGTTTGAGAACTGCTGCTCTTGGCTGAACCCACCCCTATAGCTTCTCTCTTCTTTGACCCTACTTCATCCATAATATACTAAAACTAATAAAGTCCTCATACCTAGATCTCATGGCAGGAATGCCAAGATTATTAAAGATTAAGCCAGTGTGTTCTTCAAAACCTACCAGCTTATCCAAATGCTTACTAAGGAGAACAATCCAGATCAACTCCAGGACACAAGCATTAAAAGAATCATCATAAACCTCTTCAAGAATGCAAGGAGTTGGCAGCCGGATCCACCCAGCTCCCCAGGACCCCAGACCAGCGATAGCAGCAGGCCTCCATATTGCAACCAGGACACAGCTGGAAAGGCGCAGGTAGGGACTCCGTCTGGGACTAGAGCAGGGAGCGCTGCTCCTGCCCAGAGGCGGGCACAGGCGCCTAGGCTCTGCAGCACGTCCCTGCGAGCTTAGGACGTGCACCGAGGCAGCCGGATCCACCCAGCTCCCCAGGACCCCGGAGCAGCGATAGCGGCAGGCCTCCATATTGCAACCAGGACACAGCTGGAAAGGCACAGGTAGATAGATTTCTTCAGGGGCTACCACGTGAGGGGATCGGCTAGGCTCTGCCTACTAGGCAGGTCCAGCAGCACCTACCGAGGCTCTGCTGCACTCTCCCACACTTCCCAGAGACCTCAGGCCGTGCACAAAGTCAGCGGGTGGCAGCCAGCTCGTGATCCCATTGAGCAGCAATCACACATAACCACCAGTAGAGAAACAACAGGTAAGCCCAGCCTTGCAGGAGATTCAAACACCAGCCAGTGACAACAAGGTCAACTAACACCAGAAATAACCAGATGGCAAAAGGTAAACGAAGGAATGTCACTAACAGAAATCAAGGCAACATGACAGCATCTGAACCCAGTTCGCCAACAACAGGAAGCCCTGGATACCCCAAAACACCAGAAAAACAAGACTTGGATATAAAATCACTGGTCAGGATGCTGGTAGCTGAACACATAGAAAAATCTCGTAAAGAAATAGAGGAGAAAATGGATCAAAAGTTAGAAGCCTTTACAAGGCAAATACAAAAATCACTTCAAGAAATGCAGGAGAAGATGGATCAAAAAGAAGAAGACAATAAGGAGGAAAGACAAAAATCACTTAAAGAAATACAGAAGAACGTGGGCCAACAAGTAGAAGCGATGAAAGAGGAAACACAAAAATCTATTAAAGAAATACATGAAAACGCAATCAAGCAAGCGAAAGATCTGAGCACATCCATCCAGGTACTAAAAACAGAAGTAGAAACAACTAAGAAATCGCAGAGGGAGACAACATTGGAGATAGAAAACCTGGGGAAGAAATCAGGGGCCATAGATGCAAATATCAACAATAGAATACAAGAGATAGAAGACAGAATCTCAGAAGCTGAAGATACCATAGGAACCATTGATTCAACAGTCAAAGAAAATACTAAATGCAAAAAGGCTGTAACCCAAAACATCCAGGAAATCCAGGACACAATGAGAAGACCAAACCTAAGGATCATAGGTATAGACGAGAATGAAGATGTACAAATTAAAGGGCCAGCAAATATCTTCTACAAAATTATGGAAGAAAACTTCCCCAACCTAAAGAGAGAGATGCAAATGAATATACAAGAAGCCTATAGAACCCCAAACAGACTGGGCCAGAACAGAAATACATCCCGTCACATAATAATCAAAACTGCAAATGTACTAAACAAAGAAAGAATATTAAAGGCAGCACGAGAAAAAGGCCAAGTAACTTATAAAGGAAGACCTATCAGAATAACACCAGACTTCTCACCTGAGACCATGAAAGCTAGAAGATCCTGGGCAGATATAATGCAAACTCTAAGAGAACACAAACTTCAGGCAAAACTACTTTACCCAGCAAAGCTCTCAATCGCCATAGATGGAGACAACAAGGTATTCCATGACAAAACCAAATTTGCACGATATCTTTCCACAAATCCAGCCCTACAAAGGAAAATAGGGGGAAAACACCAAGACAAGGACGGAAACTACACCCGGGAAGAAACAAGATAGAAACCTCCTCTCATCAAACCCAAAAGAAGATAACCTCTCGAATATAAAAAAATAAATAAAATAAATAAATATAATTTCAAAAATGTCTGGAGGAAATAATTACTATTCCTTAATATCTCTTAACATCAATGGACTCAATTCCCCAATAAAAAGACATAGATTAACAGACTGGATACGGAAACAGGACCCTACATTCCTGCTGCATACAGGAAACCCATCTCAGTGTTAAAGACAAACACTGTCTTAGAGTAAAAGGCTGGAAGACAATTTTACAAGCAAATGGTCTCAGGAAACAAGCTGGAGTAGCCATTCTAATATCAGATAAAATTGACTTCCAACCTAAAATCATCCAAAGAGACTCAGAAGGTCACTTCTTGCTGGCCAAAGGGAAAATCCACCAGGAAGAGCTCTCAATACTGAACATCTATGCTCCAAATGCAAGGGCACCCTCATTCGTAAAAGAAACCTTACTAAAGCTTAAAGCACACATTACACCTAACACAATAATTGTGGGTGACTTCAACACCCCACTCTCCTCAATGGACTGATCAGGAAAGCAGAAACTAAACAGGGACACAGTGAAACTAATTGAAACTCTGGACCAATTGGATTTAACAGATATACATAGAACATTTCATCCTAAAGCTAAAGAATATACCTTTTTCTCAGCTCCACATGGTACCTTCTCCAAAATAGACCATATAATCGGTCACAAGACAGATGTCAACAAATACAAGAAGATCGAGCTAATCCCATGCCTCCTATCAGATCACCAGGGAGTAAGAGTGGTCTTCAATAACAACAAACACAACAGAAAGCCCACATACACATGGAAACTGAACAATACTCTACTCAATGACACCTTGGTCAAGGAAGAAATAAAAAAAGAAATCAAAGACTTTTTAGAATTCAATGAAAATGAAGGTACAACCTACCCAAATCTATGGGACACAATGAAAGCAGTGCTAAGAGGAAAACTCATAGCTCTAAGTGCATCCAAAAAGAAACTGGAGAGAGCATACACTAGCAACTTAATGGCACACCTTAAAGCCCTGGAAGAAAAACAAGTTAATTCACCCAGGAGGAGTAGAAGACAAGAAATCATCAAACTCAGTGCTGAAATCAATCAAATAGAAACAAAGAGAACCATACAAAGAATCAACAAGACCAGGAGCTGGTTCTTTGAGAAAATCAACAAGATAGATAAACCCTTAGCCAGACTAACCAAAGGACACAGAGACAGTATACAAATTAACAAAATTAGAAATGAAAAGGGAGACATAACAACAGAAACTGAGGAAATTCAAAAGATCATCAGATCCTACTACAAAGGTCTATACTCAAAACAACTGGAGAATCTGGAGGAAATGGACAATTTCCTAGACAGATATCAAATACCAAAATTAAATCAGCATCAAGTAGATCAGCTAAATAGTCCCATAACCCCTAAAGAAATAGAAGGGGTTATAGAAAGCCTCCCAACCAAAAAAAGTACGGGACCAGATGGTTTTAGTGCAGAATTCTACCAGACCTTCAAAGAAGACTTAACACCAATACTTTTCAAACTATTCCACAAAATAGAGACAGAAGGGACACTGCCCAACTCATTCTTCAAAGCCACAATTACGCTAATACCTAAACCACAAAAAGATCCAACAAAGAAAGAGAACTACAGGCCAATTTCTCTTATGAATATAGATGCAAAAATACTAAATAAAATTCTTGCTAACCGAATCCAAGAGCACATTAAAACGATCATCCACCATGATCAAGTAGGCTTCATCCCAGGGATGCAGGGATGGTTCAATATACGGAAATCCATCAATGTAATCCACTACATAAACAAACTGAAAGAAAAAAACCACATGGTCATCTCATTAGATGCTGAAAAAGCATTCGACAAAATTCAGCATCCTTTCATGCTAAAAGTCTTGGAAAGAGCAGGAATTCAAGGCCCATACCTAAACATAGTAAAAGCAATCTACAGCAAACCAGTAGCCAACATCAAAATAAATGGAGAGAAACTTGAAGCATTCCCACTAAAATCAGGGACTAGACAAGGCTGCCCTCTCTCTCCATATCTTTTCAATATAGTACTTGAAGTTCTAGCAAGAGCAATTAGACAACATAAGGAAGTCAAAGGGATACAAATTGGAAAGGAAGAAGTGAAACTATCATTATTTGCAGACGATATGATAGTTTACCTAAGCGACCCAAAAAACTCCACCAGAGAACTTCTACAGCTGGTAAACAACTTCAGCAAAGTGGCAGGTTATAAAATTAACTCAAGCAAGTCAGTGGCCTTCTTGTACTCAAAGGACAAGCAGGCTGAGAAAGAAATTAGGGAAATAACACCCTTCACAATAGCCACAAACAACATAAAGTATCTTGGCATAACTCTAACCAAACAAGCGAAAGATCTGTACAACAGGAACTTCAAGTCTTTGAAGAAAGAAATCGAAGAAGACCTCAGAAGATGGAAAAATATTTCTTGCTCCTGGATTGGCAGAATCAATATAGTAAAAATGGCCATCTTGCCAAAAGCAATATACAGATTCAATGCGATCCCCATCAAAATTCCAACTCAATTCTTCATAGATCTAGAAAGAGCAATTCTCAAATTGATCTGGAGCAACAAAAAACCCAGGATAGCTAAAACTATTCTCAACAATAAAAGGACTTCTGGGGGAATCAATATCCCTGACCTCAAGCAGTACTACAGAGCAATTGTGTTAAAAACTGCATGGTATTGGTATAGCAACAGGCAAGCAGATCAATGGAACAGGATTGAAGACCCAGAAATTAACCCACAGACTTATGGTCACTTGATCTTTGATAAAGGAGCCACAACCATCCGGTGGAAAAAAGATAGCCTTTTCAACAAATGGTGCTGGTTCAACTGGAGGTCAACATGCAGAAGAATGCGAATTGACCCACTCTTATCTCTTTGCACTAAGATCAACTCCAAGTGGATCAAGGACCTCCACATAAAACCAGACACACTGAAACTATTAGAAAAGAAACTTGGGAAGACCCTGGAGGACTTGGGCACAGGGGAAAAGTTCCTGAACAGAACACCAATAGCTTATGCTCTAAGATTAAGAATCGACAAATGGGACCTCATAAAATTACAAAGTTTCTGCAAAGCAAAGGACACTGTCAGAAGGACAAAACGGCAACCAACAAAGTGGGAAAAGATCTTCACCAACTCCACATCCGACAGAGGGCTAATATCTAATATATACAAAGAACTCAAGAAGTTAGACTGCAAAGAACCAAATAACCCTATCAAAAAATGGGGCACAGAGCTAAACAAAGAATTTTCACCAGAAGAAATTCGGATGGCCGAGAAACACCTTAAAAGATGTTCAACATCATTAGTCATCAGGGAAATGCAAATCAAAACAACCCTGAGATTCCACCTCACACCAGTCAGAATGGCTAAGATTAAAAACTCAAGAGACAACAAGTGCTGGCGAGCATGTGGAGAAAGAGGAACACTCCTCCACTGTTGGTGGGATTGCAAAATGGTAAAACCACTCTGGAAATCAGTTTGGCGGTTCCTCAGAAAATTGGGCATGGCACTTCCAGAGGACCCTGGCATACCACTCCTGGGCATATACCCAGAGGATTCCCCTGCATGCAATAAGGACACCTGCTCCACTATGTTTATAGCAGCCTTGTTTATAATAGCCAGAAATTGGAAGGAGCCCAAATATCCCTCAAAGGAGGAATGGATACAGAAAATGTGGTATATTTATACAATGGAATACTACTCAGCAATTAAAAATAATGAATTCATGCAATTTGTAGGTAAATGGTTAGACCTGGAAAATATCATCCTGAGTGAATTAACCCAATCACAAAAGAATGCACATGAAATGCAATCACTGATAAGTGGATATTAATGAGCCCAGAAGCACTAAATACTCAAGACACATATAGCAAGTCAAATGATTCCCAAGAAGAAGAAAGGAGAGGACCCTGGGCCTGTAAAGATTGCATCCAGTTTAGTAAAGAAACCGAGGGGGGAGGGGGAATGATTGGGGAACAGTTGGGGGGGGAGAGGAACTATGGGAACTATGGTGGGTGGGAACTGGGAAAGGGGAAAGCCTTTTGAATGTAAACATAGAACATAGAAAATAAAAATTAAAAAAAAAAAAAAAAGAATGCAAGGAGTTGCCGGGCGGTGGTGGCGCACGCCTTTAATCCCAGCACTTGGGAGGCAGAGGCAGGTGGATTTCTGAGTTTGAGGCCAGCCTGGTCTACAAAGTGAGTTCCAGGACAGCCAGGACTACACAGAGAAACCCTGTCTCAAAAAAAAAAAAAAGAATGCAAGGAGCTTTAAAAATAAACACACACACACACACACACACACACACACACACACACCATAAAAATTCAAGAAAGAGCTTAACTTTTCTCCTTGTATGATGACAAAAACAATAAAGACATAAGGCTGATAGAAATGACAAAAATTTGAAAATGAAATTCAATAGAGAAATGGTGAAGAAGACTCGAGCCGAAATGAAGATGGAATTAAAAAACTCAATAGTCTACTATAAAATGCAAAGGAAAGTTTTACAACTAGAAATGAATCAAGTATAAAGTCTCAAAGATAAAATAGAGGATTCAGATCAAAATATCAAGGAACATAAAAAAATTAAAATATAGAAAAGCAACACAAGCTGGGCATGGTGACATAGGCCTTTGATCCCAGCACTTGGGAGGCAGAGGCAGATGATCTCTGTGAGCTTGAGGTCAGACTGGTTTTCAAAGTGAATTTCAGGACAGCCAGGGCTACACAGAGAAACACTGTCCCACAAAACAAACAACAAAAAAAGAAAAACAGAAAATATACAAAAAGAAACGAACAAAGGACATCTGTGAGACCATGGGTAGTACAAATCTTCTAAGTATAGGAATGGATGAGGAAAAATCCCAAGTCAATGCCATAGACCAGACCTTCAGCAATGTTATAGAAGAAAACTACTCCCAAAGAAAGATACATCCATATGAAAACAAGAATTGCAGAAAATCCCCACAGGATATCATATTTAAAACATTAGCTATTTAGAACAAAGAAAGTCCACAAAAAAACCATGATAAGTCACCTATGAAGGAAATCCCACTAGTAACAGCTGATTTCCCAAAGAAAACATCAGAAGCCAGAGGAGCCTGGAGATTGCTTTCCAAGTCCTGAAAGACTATGCCAGGAACCCACACTCACATCAACTACTAGTTACCACCCACTATACTAACACCAACTCTAACCTACTAATACTACCCAGGAAACCCATCTGCCATAATTGAAAGAGAAGAAAAATTTTCATTACATTACTCAAGACACAAATAGCAAGTCAAATGATTCCCAAGAAGAAGAAAGGAGAGGACCCTGGGCCTTAAAGATTGCATCCAGTTTAGTAAAGAAACCGAGGGGGGAGGGGGAATTATTGGGGAACAGATGGGGGGGGAGAGGAACTATGGGAACTATGGTGGGTGGAAACTGGGAAAGGGGAAAGCCTTTGGAATGTAAACATAGAATATAGAAAATAAAAAAAAAAGTATAAAATTCCACCAGCAGTGGAGGACTTTTCCTCTTTCCCCACATCCTCGCCAACACCTGCTGTCTCCTGAGTTTTTAATCTTAGCCATTCTGAGTGGTATGAGGTGAAATCTCAGGGTTGTTTTGATTTGCATTTCCCTAATGACTAATGATGTTGAACATTTCTTAAGGTGCTTCTCAGCCATCCGAAGTTCTTCAGGTGAAAAGTCTTTGTTTAGCTCTGTACTACATTTTTGGATAGGGATTTTTAGTCTTCTGGGGTCTAACTTCTTGAGTTCTTTGTATACATTGGATATTAGCCCTCTGTGACATGTAGGGCTGGTGAAGATCTTTTCCCAATTTGTTGGTTGCCGATTTGTCCTTCTGACAGTGTCTTTTGCCTTACAGAAAATTTGTAATTTTATGAGGTCCCATTTGTCTATTCTTGATCTTAGAGTATAAGCTATTGGTGGAAATCAGTCTGGAGGTTCCTCAGAAAACTGGACACGATACTTCTGGAGGACCCTGCCATACCACTCCTGGGCATATACCCAGAAGATTCCCCAGCATATAATAAGGATACATGCTCCTCTATGTTCATAGCAGCCTTATTTATAATAGTCAGAAGCTGGAAAGAACCCAGATGTCCCTCAACAAAGGAATGGATACAAAAAATGTGGTATATATACACAATGGAGTACTATTCAGCCATTAGAAGCAATGAATTCATGAAATTCTTAGAGAAATGGATGGAGCTGGAGAACATCATACTAAGTGAGGTAACTCAGTCTCAAAAGAATACCCATGGTATGCACACACTGATAAGTGGATATTAGCCTAGAATCTTGGAACACCAAAAACATGATGTCCGAAAAGAAGGAAGGAATGGACCCTGGATCTGGAAAGGCCAATGCATCAGTGTAGGAGAATACCAGAACAGGGAAGTAGGAAGGGCAGGATGGGGGAACAGGGGGAGGGAAAAGGGAATAGGGGACCTTTGGGGGGCAGGGAACCAGGAAAAGGGAAATGAAATGTAAATAAAGAATATATCCAATAAAAAAAGTATAAAATTGTTTATATATTAAAAAAAAGAACCGAAGAAAAAGTACATGAAGCATTATTTTGGGCAAAAAAGATAAATGAACATAACAGAAAGACTGTGGGTAGAACTAACCTGAGTGCCTCCTCCCTGAAGACTAGCTTTCATGGTACCAAAAGGTACTATGCAGATGTCCAAAGGACAGTTGCAACCTACAGTCCTATCCACTATTATACTTAACGAGGCATTTCGACAACCAGTATGGCAGTCATGAGCCTACATGTCCAGTAGTATGCTTCTACCTGAATTATGTGCATTGTGCTATTTTAGATAAATAGCTAATTGTAGTGGAATTTTTCCCTAATTGATTGGATAATAAAGACGACAAGAAACCAATCACTGTGCAAGGAGGCCAGACTTCCAGGTCGGGGAGGAGAAGAGGGAATACAGGAGAAAGAAAGTTGCTTTTGGGCAGCGGGAGCAAGGCAACCAACACATAGGAGGCAGGAGACTTAGTTCGAGTTCTGGGTCTGCCACCAAAAGATTCTAACATAGACTAGTTGGGGAGATTAAGATGCTAGGTTCTGAGCCCAGCGATTGTATTGTCCGTTGATGTTAAACTAACATGATGTTTTCTTTCTCATGGTGATTCAACTGAGACCCACGGCAGATCCCTGTTCAGGCACCAAGAGAAAAGTAACCAGCTACCAGCTATGGCAGGGCTTGGGCTTGCAGGAAGTGCATCCCAGTGAGCCACAGGAACTTGGGAATGCAGCAGATTTGGCAGCAGTCAGCCACAAGATGGGGAGAGCCATTTCTGGGCTTTGGATCAGCAGAGCTAACTTTGGTGGGTCAGGCTTAGCTTAAAGGGAAAAAATGCAGTCTTAGCCTATATGGCAGGCTGAGAGCAGCCCGAGCGACAGGTAGCATGCATTTGTTTTGTATTAATACATGCTACATGAATGATATGACTCCTTGTGGGTTTCCAGCCATTGGTGTTATTTTAGCTTCCTCCCTCTCCCGCAAGCAGGCTTCCTTCCCACTTCCATATTAGATTGCTTGCATCCTCTTCTTCTGCATTCCTTTTTCATTATCAAATTGTTTTCTAATTAGATTTTAAGACTTGCTTAACAAGAATGAGACCATGCCTGGTACTGAAAACATTCACAGTGCTGGTGAAGTCATAGTTATTGAAGGATAATCTACATCCACGATTTTAATAAAATAGCATAGTTTCCAACAATAAACATTTGTCCTTATAAACTTATGAAGAAATTTTCTCTTTGCAACAGTGAGAGACCATTGTGATTTGAAAGTCTAGAAAGATGGTTTGGGAGTTTAGAATTCTTATTGCTCTTCCAGAGGACCCAAGTTAATTACCAGCACCCAGATAAGGTGGCTCACAACTGCCCATAAGAGTTGTGGGGCAGTTATCAGGAATCTGATTCTCTCTCATGACCTGTGAGGAAAACTGCACTCATATACACACACACTCTCAAATGTGTGCGCGCAGTACTACTTAGGTGTGCGGGGCTGTGAGCGCAGTACTACTAAGGTGTGCGGGGCTGTGTGAGTAGAACTACTAAGGTGTGCGGGGCTGTGAGCGCAGTACTACTAAGGTGTGCAGGGCTGTGTGAGCAGAACTACTAAGGTGTGCGGGGCTGTGAGCGCAGTACTACTTAGGTGTGCAGGGCTGTGTGAGCAGAACTACTAAGGTGTGCGGGGCTGTGAGCGCAGTACTACTTAGGTGTGCGGGGCTGTGCGAGCAGTACTACTTAGGTGTGCAGGGCTGTGTGAGCAGTGCTACTTAGGTGTGTGGGGCTGTGCGAGCAGTACTACTTAGGTGTGCAGGGCTGTGCGAGCAGTGCTGCTTAGGTGTGCAGGGCTGTGCAAGCAGTGCTACTTAGGTGTGCAGGGCTGTGCGAGCAGAACTACTTAGGTGTGCGGGGCTGTGCGAGCAGTACTACTTAGGTGTGCAGGGCTGTGCGAGCAGTACTACTTTTTACTTTTTACCTTGGTCTCCTCTCCTTAGCAGCAGATAAGTTCCAGTGAGCTGCTTAGTCTGTTGAGGTTCCTTAACAAAATGCTACATTGTCTTATTAAACAATAGAAATTTATTTCTTCTAGTTATGATGATGATGGTCAAGATCAAGGCACCAGCAATATAGATTTCCTTTGAATCTTCTCTCCGTGGTTGTTGAAACATAATTAACTTGGCATAATTTTCCAGGATGCTTTCAGTGTCTGTCTATCCCTGGTGTCTATCCATGCACAGATTTCTCATTCTTTTAAGGACATGTCAGAATCATTGAGCCCAACATGCAGGCCTCACATTAACTTAAGCACCTTTTAGTGCCCTGGGCCTGGAGCTTCAACACAGGACTTTCAGAGGAACTTAGTTCAGTCTTTATCCCAATCATAAGAGCAAACACATTTTCTTCTGCGTAGTAAGTCTTCAAAGTCTTCAGCCACATAAATCAGCTGATTTTTCTGTCTCTAAATGGCCCAAAGGATCTTAAATAGCAATGTTTTAAATAGCTTTCTGAACTTTATTATGTATTGTTTTATAGAGACTTGGAATTATTTTAACATTTTTAAAATTACGTGTGTGTGTGTGTGTGTGTGTGTGTGTGTGTGTGTGTGTGTACAGACCCGTAGACCTAAGTAGTTCTGCTCTCACAGCCCAGCAGACCTAAGTAGTACTCCTTGCACAGCCCCACACACCTAAGTAGCTCTGCTCGCACAGCCCCGCACACCTAAGTAGTACTGCTCGCACAGCCCCGCACACCTAAGTAGTACTGCTCGCATGGCCCCACACACCTAAGTAGCTCTGCTCGCACAGCCCCGCACACCTAAGTAGTACTGCTCGCATGGCCCCACACACCTAAGTAGCTCTGCTCGCACAGCCCCGCACACCTAAGTAGTACTCCTCGCACAGCCCCACACACCTAAGTAGCTCTGCTCGCACAGCCCCGCACACCTAAGTAGTACTGCTCGCATGGCCCCACACACCTAAGTAGCTCTGCTCGCACGGCCCCACACACCTAAGTAGTACTCTTCGCATAGCCCCGCACACCTAAGTAGTACTGCTCTCACAGCCCTGCACACCTAAGTAGTTCTGCTTGCACGGCCCCGCACACCTAAGTAGTACTGCTCGCACAGCCCCACACACCTAAGTAGCTCTGCTCGCACAGCCCCGCACACCTAAGTAGTACTCCTCGCACAGCCCCACACACCTAAGTAGCTCTGCTCGCACAGCCCCGCACACCTAAGTAGTTCTGCTCGCACAGCCCCGCACACCTGAGTAGTACTGCTCGCACAGCCCCGCACACCTAAGTAGTACAGCTCGCATGGCCCCACACACCTAAGTAGCTCTGCTCGCACGGCCCCGCACATCTAAGTAGTACTCTTCGCACAGCCCCGCACACCTAAGTAGTACTGCTCTCACAGCCCTGCACACCTAAGTAGTTCTGCTTGCACGGCCCCGCACACCTAAGTAGTACTGCTCGCACAGCCCCGCACACCTAAGTAGTACTGCTCGCACAGCCCCGCACACCTAAGTAGTTCTGCTCGCACAGCCCCGCACACCTAAGTAGTTCTGCTCGCACAGCCCCGCACACCTAAGTAGTACTGCTCGCACAGCCCCGCACACCTAAGTAGTTCTGCTCGCACAGCCCTGCACATCTGGACATGTCACGTGTTGAACAACTTTATGGCCTCTCCTTCTCTTGGGAACCTTGACTAAGGACCTGTTCTTTGCGATAGGGACATTGTTCTAGAAATGGAGATATTATATATCACTGTCACTGAATTCAATTGCTATACATTTCAGAAATGTGCAGCAAATAATTTGGTTCATGCCATGTTGATGGCTATTTAGGTTGTTTAGATTTTAAGGGTATGGTGGCCTCTATAAGCTCATATACTTGGTCTCTAGTAGGCAGAACTAATAGAGAAGAATTAGAAGATGTGGCCTTGTTGGAGAAGGTGTGTCACTGGTGATGGGCTCTGAAGTTTCAAAGGACTCCTTCCGTTCTGGATCTGCAGCCTGAGTCTCAGTTACTGTGTCAGCACCACGACTGGCTGCTGCAATGCTCTCCATGATGGCCACGAACTCTAACCCTCTAAAACTAGAAGTCTCAAATAAACACTGTTTTTATGCTTTTTCTGGTGTCATGTCACAGCACTAGAAAAGTAATTATGATGAGGAGTTAACCAAACCATTTAAACAGAAGAAAGTAATATACTGAAGGCCTTAGTAATATTTAGGAGCATCCAGATGCGGTGTCTTGTTGGGCTTCACTAACACTGAGAAGAATAAACGTCTTTCACATGTTTGCGGTTGTTGATTATATTTAGATGTCTGGCTTGTTCTCGCCCTCCTCCTTTCTACCCTCCCTTCTCTCCCATTCTCCTTCTTTTCCTCTTACTACCCACGTCTATCTCTCTGCCAGTACTAGCGACTGAATGAAGCCTGTGTGGACACGCTTTAGCACTGAGCTCGACCCCTAACCCTGCTTTCTTTTGAGGTGCCCATTTAAAGAATTTCTACGGAAATTCATAACATTATCTTTATTTCAATTCTTTTCATGTTTGTAGGTTTGCTGAAATGTCTAATGACAACATTAAAACATGCTGCCATGTGGCCTGGCTAGCACAAGTATTCTAGATTTTCTTCCTTGAGACAAACACCATCTTGTAAAAAATTTAGACTTAAATTTAATTTTAGAAAATTTTTAAAAAATTAATTTAATTTAAATTTAGAAAAAATAAGTTTTTAAAAAAATTTAGATTTCACATGCCATTTTTGGAACAAATACTAGATTTTCTGCAACTGTCCTTTTAATTCTATACTAGTATTAGGTAGCAAAAAATACCACCCCCCCAAAAAAAAAACCCAAAAAATATCAAGGAGAAAAGAATGAGGAAAGGTATAAGAAAGAAACAAGCTAGGAGCTGTACCCACAGGGAGCCTGAGGCCATTTTACAAGTAATCCTAAAACACGAGAGGTCACTGCGGATTATAAATGACCACTGGCTAGGAAAGATCTCCTATGGAAAGTAAGCTTAATGGTTAACCTCTGTATGTAACCGCTAATCAACAAATATTATAGATAAAACTTTTTATAATAACTAATAAGGTTAATAATTATTTTCCATTAAAGCAATAAAGTTGACTTTTTCATAATAAAAAACTAATATGACACACAAAAGAAAGCAAACATTAGCATTTGTACTGTTGATAACATTCTGATGCAGTAATGATTATTTATGTTCCTGAAGTTTAAATTATATTGTTTTAATCCATTCTTTTTATACTTCCCCTTAAATGACTCACAAGAAAATGAAACATTAATCTGTATTATCCTATTGTCATATAAGATCTCCTACTTCACCTATTTTTCCAGGAGGAAGAATAAAAAAAAACATCTCAGATGATATAACATACCTCTTGGGCAAGAATTCTCGCAAGGCTGTTTTTCTTACTTGTAAAGTCTAAATTATAAAACCTCTGCTGGCAGAAGAACACATTCATACCTCTGTCACACAAAACCTATGGTGGATCCTGGCTTTCCTCACTTAGCAATTCTCTAATAAAGGCACAAATATTTTTGTAAAAAGTTGTCTTCTACTCACGAGACAGATGTACAGCTGATGGCTGAGTAGACTCAGTTGTTTACACTCACCAAGGAGGGAAGATGTAAACAATGTCCTGGGGATGCCCCATCAAGTGGTCTGCAGTCTCCTTGGTGAAGAGAACCTTCAGGCGGGCTCCCGGCCCAGCAGCTGGCCCCCGGGTCGGGCTGGTGGTTGGAGGCCCTGCTAACTGCTCACACACTGCCACCAGCATGCTGCATTCCTCATGGACTTCTAGAATTTTGACAGTTAATACACTAGATTTTCTGCCTGGAAGAAAGAAGAGAAACAAACAAAAACACTTAGAAACTTCCTGTACGTTTTGGGAACAAGAATCTATAACCACTTAAACTGCTTCTGTTAGATATTGTGTACCAGTAACAGGAAAGGTAACTCTTACAAGAGTGTTCATGGATTGCTGGATGTTTTCAGTACTGATTTAGAAGGGTGGAAGGTGACCTGGATTTCAGTAGTGCCTCTCTTCTAAAGTCGGCCAATTACACAGCTTTCATCATTTTTCAACTGTCTCATCTATGACACAGATCATGCCACCTGCTCCAGTGAACATCTGAGAGAAGTAGAGGAGACAGACCAAGGTGAACCTACGCAGTAATAGTTATGAACACACACCTTGTATCAATGTAAAAGTTCAAAGAACTGGCAGTTCTGTGTGGTCCCAGTGATCCAACTAATAAAATCAAGTCATTGGAGCTGGGCGGGACACACAAAATATTCCCCGCAAAATCTTTGCAGAGCTTCATGTTGCGTGTGGTGAACCTCATGTGTAATCCTAGCTACTTGAGGGACCAAGATAAGAAAATTGTGAGTTAAAAGCTTCTCTGGGTAACTCAGCCAACAAAATGGGAAGGGGAAAGGAAGGAAGTTAGCTGGGAGGAATTAAAAAACATATTAAGGAAGGACAAATATGTTAGAATAGGCCATGTCTCTGCAGAGAAGCAGACTGCTCAGAAGGGAAACTGGGGAATTTCAAATCAATCTGACTTACTGTTCTTATTATAACACATATAATCTTTGTACAGAGGCAAAGATTAATGTGCTATTAGTTATAGTTATAGGTAATGAATATATTTTATCTCTTTCCACTTCTCACTTCTGCTTCAATCATCTTGTCCGAAGCGTCCTGTCCATTCTGACTGGGTGTGGAGTGCAGGCTTGCGCACTGCTCGCAGCACTGTTCCCCAGCCTGCACCTGCCTCCCTGTTTGGAGGGCAGGAAGGAAATGCACTGAGGGAAGGACACGAGCATGCAGAATGCCAAGCTGCTGCTTGGACTGTGTTTAGACATTTTCAAAGTACGTTCAAAAATTTATGCTTGTATTAGAGATTTATATCAAACACTGCAAAAGTGCTGTCTGTCCTATATATTCCTGGCTGCAGGCCTGTCCAGGGATGCATGATCTGCTGCATTAGTGGTACTGGACATGCAGCTAAATCCCAGGCATTCAGCTGCCACAAGTCCCTGGTCTTGTAACCACAATACTTGATATACATCACACCAGGAATGCAGAATCACCTATTCTGGTAGCAAAAGGTAACAGAACTCAGTGGTTACTTAGAGTATGCAGAAATCCCGAGCTCATAAAAGGAAAACAATTACAAAAACACACAGGTAGTATTAGAATACAAATATCTATGATTCTATCTTAAAATACTTACAAAAAAACTTAAGATGAGTCACATTATTATGGACAGCTCATTTTTGCAACATTGTTATAGTAAGCCCTAACAATATTCCAAACAAGATGAATTTTTCTCCAGTCCCATAACACCCAGAGGAAGCTCGATTACCAGGTGCTCTAAGACATGCAGGATCACAGGAGAGGTCACAATATCTGCCCCTACACCCAGAGTTACTGGGACCCCCCCCCCACCCTGGGATACAGGGATACAGGAATCCCACCTGGTTAGAGGCAAGGGTTCCTTCCAGTCTGAACCTGGACCTGGAGCAGAACTTGGGCACTAGCCCTGCATCTAATCCCACAAAGGCCAGAGGAAGCTCAACCACCAGGTGCTCTAACACCCAGGATCACAGGTGAGGGGGCCAAAACATCTGCCCCAACACCTGGAGTAACTGGGAGCACCAGGATCCAGGGACACAGGAGCCCCAGCCCAGCCAGGAACATGGGTTCCTTCTAGTTTGAATTTGCACCCAGAGCAGTTCTGGGGCACTGGCTCTGCACCCACTCCTACAACACCCAAAGGGAGCCCGACTACCAGGTGCTCTGAAACTCCCAGAATCACATGAGAGGCCACAACATCTGCCCCATCACCCTGAGTAACTGGGTCCCCAGGACCCAGGGACACAGGAACTCCTGCCCAACCAGTGGTACAGGTTCCTTCTGGTCTGAATCTGCAGCCAGAGCAGACCTGGGGTGCCGGCTCTGCACCCACTCTTATCCAGAGTGAGCCTGACTCCCAGGTACTCTGAAACACCCAGGATCACAGGATCACACAGGAAGTTCAACTCCCAGGAGATCAGACTCGCCCAGGAGCACTGCAGCTCTGACACACTTAAGATCACAGTTGACCTGAGATTTCACCTTACACCAGTCAGAATGGCTAAGATTAAAAACTCAGGAGACAGCAGGTGTTGGCGAGGATGTGGAGAAAGAGGAACACTCCTCCACTGCTGGTGGGACTGCAAGCTGGTACAACCACTATGGAAATCAGTCTGGTGGTTCCTCAGAAAACTGGACATGATACTTCCAGAGGACCCAGCCATACCACTCCTGGGAATATACCCAGAAGATTCCCCAGCATGCTCCACTATGTTCATAGCAGCCTTATTTATAATAGCCAGAAGCTGGAAAGAACCCAGATGTCCCTCAACAGAAGAATGGATACAAAAAATGTGGTATATATACACAACGGAAGCAATGAATTCATTAAATTCTTAGACAAATAGATGGAGCTGGAGAACATCATACTAAGTGAGGTAACCCAGTCTCAAAAGAGTGATAAGAGGATATTAGTCTAGAATCTTGGGACACCAAAGACATAATCCACATACCAAATGATGTCTGAAAAGAAGGAAGGAGTAGACACTGGTGCTGGAAAGGATCAAAGCATCAGTGTAGGAGAATACCAGAACAGGGAAGTGGGAAGGGGTAGATGGGGGAGCAGGGGGAGGGAAAAGGGCATGTGGGACCTTTGCGGGGCGGGAAACCAGAAAAAGGGAAATGAAATGTAAATATAGAATATATCCAATAAAAAAAAGAAAAATGAAAAAAAAGTTCACAGTTGAGGCCACAACATCTTTCCCAACACCCAGTATATTTGTGACCCCAACAGAAATCAGGGAAACACAAACCCCAATAGTTAGCTGAGAGCATCCACCTTTGTATTTGTCAGACTCTGGCAGAGCCTCTCAGAAGACAGCTCTATCAGACTCCTGTCAGCAAGTACTTCCTGGATTCCACAATAGTATCTGGGTTTGGTGTCTGTATATGGGATGGATCCCCAGGTAAAAGCCATACTGCTGAAGACATGATTTCTTTACTCTCTGCTTCTTAAAAACTCAGCCACAGCTTGCCTAAAACAGCTTCAGAGAACTACTAATCAGCACATTTAGGTGAGGAAAAATACCTCCTTTTAGCGTCTAACATGTATTTAAACTGAACTTATGAGAGTAAGTTTTACTCACAGAATACTTCCTCATTTTACTTACAGAATAGATCCTAATCTATTTACTACAATCTTGGAAGTTGTCTTTGTCATGTCCATTACTGCCCTGCTCTATAGAAAATGATCAAGGAAGTCCTCAAAACCCCTGTGAGCAGAAATTGCATACAGTCCCAAGATTTCATGAAATCTAGAAAGATTTCAGACTCTAAATTTTTCCCCAGTTTTTCCTAATGAATGGTGAATTATTGCATTCTAAATAAATTTAAGTACAGAATACATCATACAAAGCTTACTATATATGATGTCCTAACTCCCTGAAAGCCCTTCTTTTATTCAAATAAAAAGAGAATAAGTTTCGATGAGTATCTGGAGTTTTGTAAAACCTGTATCAACCCATAACAAAGTTATAAATGTCATGATTCTAATGAATCTTTATATAAATGATTGGTATCATATAACTTTAGTTTTGAAAACCTTATATTTCAAAACATAACCTCTGAGGAGTAAGCCTGAGAACACTTGAGACAGCATGTCCTGATGAAAAATTATATTTAGTCTCTCTATACAGGTACCAATCTGGTGAATCCTATTGTAATAAAGGACTTTTTTCATTTCAATTATACATTTAAACCCACCAATCATATATATAAATTTGCTTTGCATTATTAGAGCAAATATAGCTATCCATAATCTAATATCCAAGTGCTTCTCTTTCTAACCTCTCAGGTATATATTCTGTGTTTGGAAGGGGCACATGTGTGCCATGGAGGCACTAGGAAGCCAGCAGCCAGCCTATGGGAGCTGATTCTGTCTCTCTCTCCAGGGTGCAGGCTTTGGGGAGAAAGCAAAGGCTGGCAGCAAGCATATATCCATGTTGAGCATGCAGCCCCATCATAAAAATCTCATTAACTGACCAATCATGGGATTCTGCATTAGTGCTGGCTTATTTACTAAATATGGAACACAGGAAAAGAGGACTCTCTGCTATCCAACTCTGGAAAAACAAACCAATATTCTACCATATAAGTAAAGGTGACAGAACTTGACACTAGTTTTTATGATGCAAATTTATGAAATCAACATCTTATGAAAAGGACAGGGGGTGAAATTATATTATTTATTTTTCTATTAGCATATGATAAAAGAGGTCACTAATAGTCATTAAAAACTGATGCGATAAGTACCCCAGAAAGAAAAATAGCTAATAGCTATTATTGAATAGATGAATAGCTAATAAGTAGGAAGTGCTTCTGAGGTGTGAGGCTTTCACAGTCTTCACAGTGAAGGGGCATGAGCTGTGCAAAGTGACCCTGCATGACTGGAGAATAGTGATTTGGGCTGGACTAAACTGAAAGTGTTAACATCATTTGTATTACACATTCAATGTTCACAAGTTTTGGTTATCTGTGTATGAGATTTGCTGAACTAGTTGTCCAGATTGGTAACCTCTTTTGTTTTTTGTTTTATTTTCTTTGACAATATTTATTGTAGTTTACTATAACATGTATTTTCCCTACTTTCTAAATCAATAACAAGAAACATCAGGTTTTCACATTGTTTTTCTGTTCATGCTTATTACAAATTTCTTAAATTCATGATAGATACTGTCACACATTTAAGAGTAAAACATAAAAATTCTTAAAGCTTTATGAAAATGATTAAGACTTGAAATCGGTGTCTTCTATAATAGAAGCATATATCTTTTTTAAAATTTTTATTTATTTTCTATATTCTTTGTTTATATTCCGAAGGCTTTCCCCTTTCCCAATTTCCCCTTCACCCTATGTCCCTAAAGTCCTTTCCCCCACACACACCTCGCCGCCTCCGCCTCCGCCTCCTGACTATTCTCCCATCACCCCCCCCCACCCCCCACCGCCGCCTTTTTTCTGTTTTGGTACTCTCCTAAAAAACTGGATCCAGTCTTTTCAAGAAGCATATATCTTAAAGGTCTTTGTGCGAGTCCAATTCTCCACATAAAGTTCTTAAAATCCCTATCGCTTGAACACAAATTTCTTTTTTTTTTTTTTTTAATTTTATTTTCTATATTCTATGTTTACATTCCAAAGGCTTTCCCCTTTCCCAGTTCCCACCCACCATAGTTCCCATAGTTCCTCTCCCCCCCATCTGTTCCCCAATAATTCCCCCTCCCCCCTCGGTTTCTTTACTAAACTGGAAGCAATCTTTACAGGCCCAGGGTCCTCTCCTTTCTTCTTCTTGGGAATCATTTGACTTGCTATTTGTGTCTTGAGTATTTAGGGCTTCTGGGCTCATTAATATCCACTTATCAGTGATTGCATTTCAGGTGCATTCTTTTGTGATTGGGATAAATTCACTCAGGATGATATTTTCCAGGTCTAACCATTTACCTACAAATTGCATGAATTCATTATTTTTAATTGCTGTGTAGTATTCCATTGTATAAATATACCACATTTTCTGTATCCATTCCTCCTTTGAGGGATATTTGGGCTGCTTCCAATTTCTGGCTATTATAAACAAGGCTGCTATAAACATAGTGGAGCATGTGTCCTTATTGCATGCAGGGGAATCCTCTGGGTATATGCCCAGGAGTGGTATGCCAGGGTCCTCTGGAAGTAACATGCCCAATTTTCTGAGGAACCGCCAAACTGATTTCCAGAGCGGTTTTACCATTTTGCAATCCCACCAACAGTGGAGGAGTGTTCCTCTTTCTCCACATGCTCGCCAGCACTTGTTGTCTCTTGAGTTTTTAATCTTAGCCATTCTGACTGGTGTGAGGTGGAATCTCAGGGTTGTTTTGATTTGCATTTCTCTGATGACTAATGATGTTGAACATCTTTTAAGGTGTTTCTCGGCCATCCGAATTTCTTCTGGTGAGAATTCTTTGTTTAGCTCTGTGCCCCATTTTTTGATAGGGTTATTTGGTTCTTTGCGGTCTAACTTCTTGAGTTCTTTGTATATATTGGATATTAGCCCTCTGTCGGATGTGGGGTTGGTGAAGATCTTTTCCCACTTTGTTGGTTGCCGTTTTGTCCTTCTGACAGTGTCCTTTGCTTTGCAGAAACTTTGTAATTTTATGAGGTCCCATTTGTCGATTCTTGATCTTAGAGCATAAGCTATTGGTGTTCTGTTCAGGAACTTTTCCCCTGTGCCCAAGTCCTCCAGGGTCTTCCCAAGTTTCTTTTCTAATAGTTTCAGTGTGTCTGGTTTTATGTGGAGGTCCTTGATCCACTTGGAGTTGATCTTAGTACAAGGAGATAAGAGTGGGTCAATTCGCATTCTTCTGCATGTTGACCTCCAGTTGAACCAGCACCATTTGTTGAAAAGGCTATCTTTTTTCCACCGGATGGTTGTGGCTCCTTTATCAAAGATCAAGTGACCATAAGTCTGTGGGTTAATTTCTGGGTCTTCAATCCTATTCCATTGATCTACCTGCCTGTTGCTGTACCAATACCATGCAGTTTTTAACACAATTGCTCTGTAGTACTGCTTGAGGTCAGGGATATTGATTCCCCCAGAAGTCCTTTTATTGTTGAGAATAGTTTTAGCTATCCTGGGTTTTTTGTTGCTCCAGATGAATTTGAGAATTGCTCTTTCTAGATCTATGAAGAATTGATTTGGGATTTTGATGGGGATTGCATTGAATCTGTAGATTGCTTTTGGCAAGATGGCCATTTTTACTATATTGATCCTGCCAATCCAGGAGCAAGAAATATTTTTCCATCTCCTGAGGTCTTCTTCGATTTCTTTCTTCAGGGACTTGAAGTTCCTGTCATACAGATCTTTCACTTGTTTGGTTAGAGTTACGCCAAGGTACTTTATGTTGTTTGTGGCTATTGTGAAGGGTGTTATTTCCCTAACTTCTTTCTCAGCCTGCTTGTCCTTTGAGTACAAGAAGGCTACTGATTTGCTTGAGTTAATTTTATAACCAGCCACGTTGCTGAAGTTGTTTATCAGCTGTAGAAGTTCTCTGGTGGAGTTTTTTGGATCGCTTAAGTAGACTATCATATCATCTGCAAATAATGATACTTTGACTTCTTCCTTTCCAATTTGTATCCCTTTGACTTCCTTATGTTGTCTGATTGCTCTCGCTAGAACTTCAAGTACTATATTGAAAAGATATGGAGAGAGAGGACAGCCTTGTCTAGTCCCTGATTTTAGTGGAATTGCTTCAAGTTTCTCTCCATTTATTTTGATGTTGGCTACTGGTTTGCTGTAGATTGCTTTTACTATGTTTAGGTATGGGCCTTGAATTCCTGCTCTTTCCAAGACTTTTAGCATGAAAGGATGCTGAATTTTGTCAAATGCTTTTTCAGCATCTAATGAGATGACCATGTGGTTTTTTTCTTTTAGTTTGTTTATGTAGTGGATTACATTGATGGATTTCCGTATATTGAACCATCCCTGCATTCCTGGAATGAAGCCTACTTGATCATGGTGAATGATCGTTTTGATATGCTCTTGGATTCGGTTGGCAAGGATTTTATTTAGTATTTTTGCATCTATATTCATAAGAGAAATTGGCCTGTAGTTCTCTTTCTTTGTTGGATCTTTTTGTGGTTTAGGTATCAGCGTAATTGTGGTTTCGAAGAATGAGTTGGGCAGTGTCCCTTCTGTCTCTATTTTGTGGAATAGTTTGAAGAGTATTGGTGTTAAGTCTTCTTTGAAGGTCTGGTAGAATTCTGCACTAAAACCATCTGGTCCCGTACTTTTTTTGGTTGGGAGGCTTTCTATAACCCCTTCTATTTCTTTAAGGGTTATGGGACTGTTTAGCTGGTCTACTTGATGCTGATTTAATTTTGGTATTTGGTATCTGTCTAGGAAATTGTCCATTTCCTCCAGATTCTCCAGTTGTTTTGAGTATAGGCCTTTGTAGTAGGATCTGATGATCTTTTGAATTTCCTCTGTTTCTGTTGTTATATCCCCCTTTTCATTTTTAATTTTGTTAATTTGGATACTATCTCTGTGCCCTTTGGTTAGTCTAGCTAAGGGCTTATCTATCTTGTTGATTTTCTCGAAGAACCAGCTCTTGGTTTTGTTGATTCTTTGTATGGTTCTCTTTGTTTCTGCTTGATTGATTTCAGCCCTTAGTTTGATGATTTCCTCTCTTCTACTCCTCCTGGGTGAGTTAGCTTCTTTTTGTTCCAGCGCCTTCAGGTGTGCTGTTAAGTTGCTAGTGTATGCTCTTTCCAGTTTCTTTTTGGAGGCACTCAGGGCTATGAGTTTTCCTCTTAGCACTGCTTTCATTGTATCCCAGAGATTTGGGTAGGTCGTACCTTCATTTTCATTGAAGTCTAAAAAGTCTTTGATTTCTTTCTTTATTTCTTCCTTGACCAGGGTGTCATTGAGTAGAGTATTGTTCAGTTTCCATGTGTATGTGGGCTTTCTGTAGTTCTTCTTGCTATTGAAGATCACTTTTACTCCATAGTGATCCGATAGGAGACATGGGATTAGTTCGGTCTTCTTGTATTTGTTGAGGTCTGTCTTGTGACCAATTATATGATCAATTTTTGAGAAGGTACCGTGCGGTGCTGAGAAAAAGGTATACTCTTTTGTTTTAGGATGGAATGTTCTATATATATCTGTTAAATCCAATTGGTCCAAAGCTTCAATTAGTTTCACTGTGTCCCTGTTTAGTTTCTGCTTTCCTGATCGGTCCATTGAGGAGAGTGGAGTGTTGAAGTCACCTACAATCATTGTGTTAGGTGCGATGTGTGCTTTAAGCTTTAGTAAAGTTTCTTTTACGAATGAGGGTGCCCTTGCATTTGGTGCATAGATGTTCAGTATTGAGAATTCTTCTTGGTGGATTTTCCCTTTGACAAGCAGGAAGTGACCTTCTGTGTCTCTTTTGATGACTTTAGGTTGAAAGTCGATTTTATCTGATATTAGAATGGCTACTCCAGCTTGTTTCCTGGGACCATTTGCTTGTAGAACTGTCTTCCAGCCTTTTACTCTAAGGAGGTGTTTGTCTTTGACACTGAGATGTGTTTCCTGTATGCAGCAAAATGTAGGGTCCTGTTTCCGTATCCAGTCTGTTAGTCTGTGTCTTTTGATTGGGGAATTGAGTCCATTGATATTAAGAGATATTAAGGAATAGTAATTATTACTTCCTGACATTTTGGGAATTGTTATTATTATTTGTATTTGAGTGGTTCTCTTCTTTTGGGTTGGATGAGATGGGGTTTCTATCTTGTTTCTTCTGGGGTGTTGTTTCCCCCCTTGTGTTGGTATTTTTCCCCTATTATCCTTTGTAGGGCTGGGTTTGTAGATAAGTATCTTGCAAATTTGGTTTTGTCGTGGAATATCTTGGTTTCCCCATCTATGGCAATTGAGAGTTTCGCTGGGTATAGTAGTCTTGGCTGAAGTTTGTGTTCTCTTAGGGTCTGCATAAGGTCTGCCCAGGATCTTCTAGCTTTCATGGTCTCAGGTGAGAAGTCTGGTGTAATTCTGATAGGTCTACCTTTATATGTTACTTGTCCTTTTTCTCTTACTGCCTTTAATATTCTTTCTTTGTTTAGTACATTTGGGGTTTTGACTATTATGTGACGGGAAGTATTTCTGTTCTGGTCCAGTCTATTTGGGGTTCTATAGGCTTCTTGTATATTCATGGGCATCTCTCTCTTTAGGTTGGGGAAATTTTCTTCCATAATTTTGTAGAAGATATTTGCTGGCCCTTTAAGTTGTAGATCTTCATTCTCATCTATCCCTATAATCCTTAGGTTTGGTCTTCTCATTGTGTCCTGGATTTCCTGAATGTTTTGGGTTACCAGCTTTTTGCATTTTGCATTTTCTTTAATTGTTGAATCCATGGTTCCTATGGTATCTTCAGCATCTGAGATTCTGTCTTCTATCTCTTGTATTCTATTGTTGATATTTGCATCTATGACTCCTGATTTCTTCCCAAGGTTTTCTATTTCCAACATTGTCTCCCTTTGCGATTGCTTAGTTGTTTCTACTTCTGTTTTTAGATTTTGTATGGTTTTGCTCAGATCTTTCAGTTGCTTGTTTGTGTTTTCCTGTAATTCTTTAAGGGATTTTTGTGTTTCCTCCTTTATGACTTCTACTCGTTGACCCATGTTCTCTTGTATTTCTTTGGGTGATTTTTGTTTCTCCCCCTTATTGGGATTCACTTTTTGCTCTATATTCTCCTGGATTTCTTTAAGTGATTTTTGTGTCTGCCTTGTATGGGCTTCTAGTTTTTGATCTATTTTCTCCTCTATTACTTTAAGAAATTTATCTAAGTGATCCTCAATCTGCATCTTTACCAGTGATTTTAGATCTGAGTCTTGTTTTTCTGGTGTGTTGAGATATCTGGGATTTAATTGTGTTTGTCTTGCAATGGCTTCTAGCTTTTGATCTATTTTCTCATGTATTACTTTAAGAGATTTATCTAAGTGTTCCTCTATCAGCATCCTGACCAGTGATTTTAGATCTGAGTCTTGTTTTTCTGGTGTTTCGGGGTATCCAATATTTATTGCTGTTGGGGAACTGGGTTCGGATGCCGCCATATTGCCTTGATTTTTGTTAGTAGCGATCTTACGTTTGCCTTTTGCCATCTGGTTAACTCTGGTGTTAGTTGGTCCTGTAGATACTAGCTGGTGCTTGACCCTCCTGTGGGGTTGTAAGGCTATTTCCCAGTGACTGGGATACCTGAATCACTGTCCTGCGGGGCTCTTGCTCACAGATTGCTGACAGGTGGCCTGAGTCCCCCGAGGTCTTAACCTCAGGATATCCCAGGTATTTGGTTCCGCCTGTTGGGCGGCTGCTCTGCACTGCTCCTGCTCAGGGTTCGCTGTCTGATATCCTGTTTCCCCAGGGGTCTTAAAGTTGGGATATCTCAGTTATCTGGTTCCGCCTGCTGGTCCCAAGCTGCTGGGAAGCTGGCTGGGTCCGGTTTCCAGCTTCCCTGCCACTGGCTGGATGGGAGGCTGGTTCGGCCTCCGGCTGGGTCTGGGTACCTGGCACACTGGCTGACTCTGGCTTCCTCACCACCAGCTGGACGGGAAGCTGCAGGCAATATGGCAGCTGCCTGCAGGGAGCTCGGGGTCCGCCCCGCGCGCGAGTGCAGAGTGCACCCGCTATTCTGTGCCCAATTCCCACTCCAGGCCTGAGTCCCCGAAGGTCTTAAGCTCGGGCTGTGCCGGTACCTGGTTCTGCCGCCGCTGCCGGATGGTTCTGAGCACCTGGGACGCTGGGTGACCCTCCGGCTTCCCCACCGCCAGCTGGGGGGGAAGCTGCAGGCAATATGGCAGCTGCCTGCAGGGAGCTCGGGGTCCGCCCCGCGCGCGAGTGCAGAGTGCACCCGCTATTCTGTGCCCAATTCCCACTCCAGGCCTGAGTCCCCGAAGGTCTTAAGCTCGGGCTGTGTCGGGTACCTGGTTCTGCCGCCGCCGCCGGATGGTTCTGAGCACCTGGGACGCTGGGTGACCCTCCGGCTTCCCCACCACCAGCTGGGCGGGAAGCTGCAGGCAATATGTTGAACACAAATTTCTATACCACTGTTTAAGCAGGTATTTGGAAGAAGATGAAGTGTGTGTGTGCCTCTTCTTAATTATGTACAAGTATGTCACATCACCAGCAAATTCATAATGGTTGTGAGGACAGTGTCATCCTCGACAATAGACATGTTCTCCAGGTGTCAGTGCTTCCAAGGAACAGCATAAATCATGCATTATTGAAATTGTCAGTGATAATGTCCAGAGCTTATATGAGGCATATGGGGTGTACTGTACCTCTTCTGGTTGTGACTGTCTCTCTTTTTTTATTTAATGATTATATTCTTCATTTACATTTCAAATGTTATTCCCTTTCCCTGTTCCCCCCAACCCAGACAGTGCTAAAACCATTCTCCCTCTGTCTGCCTCCATGAGGATGCCCCTCCACACAACCACACAACCCACTCCCACCTACCTCCCCACTTGATTTCCCCATGCTGGGGCATCTATCCAGCCTTCATAGGACCAAGGACCTCTTCTCCCACTGATGCCCCACCAGGCATTACTCCACCACAAATGCAGCTGGAACCATGGTTGATGGCTTAGTCTCTGGGAGCCTTGAGTGGTCGGGCTGGCCAACATCATCATCATTCCCACGAGGCTGGAGATACCTTCAGCTCCTCCACTCCTCCCTCCAACTCCTCCATTGGGGTCCGCACGCTCAGTCCAGTGGTTGTCTGCTAGCATCTGCCTCTGTATCTGTAAGGCTCTGGCAGAGCACCTCAGGAGACAATCATATTACGCTCCTTTCAGCAAGCACTTCTTGTCATCCATAATAGTGTCGGGGTTTGGTAACTGTTTATAGGATGAATCCCCAGGTAGGACAGTTTCTGGATGGCCTTTTCTTCAGTCTCTATCCAACACTTTGTTTCCAAAATTGCTCCTGTGAGTATTTTGTTCCCTTTCTCAGAAAAACCAAAGCACCGGCACTTTGGTCTTCCTTCTTCTTGAGCTCCATGTGGTCTGTGAATTGTATCTTGTTTATTCTGAGATTTTGGGCTAATATCCACTTATCAATCAGTGCATACCATCTGTGTTCCATTGTGATTGTGTTACCTCACTCAAGATGAAACTTTATAGTTCCATCCATTTGCCTAAGAATTTCATGAATTCATTGTTTTTAATTGATGAGTAGTATTCCATTGTGTAAATATACCACATTTTCTGTATCCATTCCTCTGTTGAAGGACATTTGGGTTCTTTCCAGCTTCTGGATATTATAAATAAGGCTACTGTGAACATAGTGTAACATGTGTCCTGATTATATGTTGGAGCATCTTCTGGGTATATGCCCAGTAGTAGTATAACAAGGTCCTTAGGTAGTACTATGTCTAATTTTCTGAGGAACCACCAAACTGATTTCCAGACTGGTGGTGCCAGCTTGCAGTCCCACCAACAATAGAGGAGTGTTCCTCTTTCTCCACATCCTCGCCAGCATCTGTTGTCACCTGAGTTTTTCATCTCCGCACTTCTGACTGGTGTGAGGTAGAATCTCAGGGTTGTTTTGATTTGCATTCCCCTCATAACTAAGGATGATGAACATTTCTTTAGGTCCTTCAAAGACATTCGAGTTTCCTCAGTTGAGAATTCTCTATTTAGCTCTGTACCTCATTTTTTTAATAGGGTTATTTGACTCTCTGGAGACTAACTTCTTGAGTTCTTTGTATAGAATGTATATTAGCCCTTTATCAGGTGTAGGATTGGTAAAGATCTCTTCCCAATCTGTTGGTTACTGTTTTGTCCTATTGACAGTGTCCTTTGCCTTACAGAAGCGTTGCAATTTTATGAAGTCCCATTTGTCCATTCTTGCTCTTAGAAGATAAGCCATTAGTATTCTATTTAGGAAATTATCCCCTGTGCCCATATGTTCAAGGTTCTTCCACCCTTTCTCCTCTATAAGCTTCAGTGTATCTGGTTTTATGTGGAGGTCCTTGATACACTTGGACTTGAGCTTTGTACAAGGACATAAGAATGGGCTGATTTACATTTTTCTACATGCCGACCTCCAGTTGATCCAGCACCACTGGTTAAAATGTTCTCTTATTTCCACTGGATGTTTTTAGCTCCTTTGCCAAATATCAAGGGACCATAGGCATGTGGGTGCATTTCTGAGTCTTCAATTCTATTCCATTGATCTTCCTGTCTGTCTCTGTACCAATACCATACAGTTTGTTTGTTTTGTTTTTTTTTTTTAACCTCTATTGCTCTGTAGTAGAGCTTTCAATCAGGAATGGTGATTCCCCCAGAAGTTCTTTTGTTATGGAGAATAGTTTTCCCTATTCTGGGTTTTTTGTTATTCCAAATGAATTTGCAGACTGCTCTTTTCTAGCTCTATGAAAAACTTATTTTAAATTTTGATAAGGATTGCATTAAATGTGTAGATTGCTTTTGGCAAGATGGCCATTTTTATTATATTTATCCTGCCAATCCCTGAGTATGGGAGATCTTTCCATCTTCTGGGATCTTCTACGGTTTCTCTCTTCAGAGGCTTGAAGTTCTTGTCATACAGATCTTTCACTTGCTTGATTAGAGTCACACCAAGGTATGTAATATTTGTAACTATTATGAAGGGAGTCATTTCCCTAATTTCTTTCGTGGCTTGTTTATCCTCTGAGTAAAGGAAGGCTACTGATTTGTTTGAGTTAATTTTATATCCAGCTACTTTGCTGAAGTTGTTTATCAGCTTTAGGAGTTCTCTGGTAGAATTTTTGGTGTCACTTAAGTATAGGAACATATCATCTGCACATAGTGATATTTCAACTTCGTCCTTTCCAATTTGACCTCCTTTAGTTGTCTAATTGCTCTAGCTAAAATGTCAAATACTATATTGAATAGATAGAGAGTGAGCAGCCCTGTCTGGTCCCCCATTTTAGTGATATTGCTTCGAGTTCTCTCCATTTAGTTTGATGTTGGCTACTGGTTTGCTGTATATTGCTTTTACTATGTTTAGGTATGGGCCTTGAATTTCTGATCTTTCTAAGACTTTTAACATGAAGGGATGCTGAATTTTGTCAAATGCTTTTTCAGAATCTAATGAAATGACTATGTGGTTTTTTTTTTCTTTGAATTTGTTTTTGTAGTGGATTACATTGATGGATTTATGTATATTGAAGCATCCCTGCATTCCTGGGATGAAGCCTACATGACCACAGTAAAAGATGGTTTTGATGGATTTGGTTGGCAAGAATTTTATTGAGTATTTTTGCATGAATGTTCATAAGGGAAATTGGTCAGAAGTTCTCTTACCATGTTTGATCTTTGTTAGGTTTAGGTATAATCCTAATTATGGTTTTATAGACTGAATTGGGTAATGTTCCTTGTGTTTCTATTTTGTGAAATAGTTTGAAGAGTATTGGTATTAGGTGTTTTCTTAAGATCTGATAGAATTCTCCACTAAATCCATCTGGTCCTGGGCTTTTTTTTGGTTCAGAGACTGTTAATGACTGCTTTTATTTCCTCAAGGCTTATGGGACTATTTAGATGGTTTATCTGATCCTGATTTAACTCTGGCACCTCGTATGTATCTAGAAAATTGTTCATTTCATTCAGATT
Organism: Apodemus agrarius; assembly: GCA_964023405.1. Taxonomy (NCBI): domain Eukaryota; kingdom Metazoa; phylum Chordata; class Mammalia; order Rodentia; family Muridae; genus Apodemus; species Apodemus agrarius. The sequence goes on along the minus strand of OZ030018.1, from coordinate 86,903,984 downwards.
TTCCAATTTTGTTGAGTATAAGCTTTTGTAGTAGGATTTGGTGTTTTTTTTTTTTTTTTTTGAATTTTAACTCTTGTTTTGTCTCCCTTTCATTTCTGATTTTATTCATTTATATACTGTCTCTGTGCCCTCTGGTTAGTCTGGCTAAGGGTTTATATATCTTGTCAATTTTCTCAAAGAACCAGCTCCTACTTTTTGTTGATTCTTTCTATAGTTCTTTTTGCTTTTATTTGGTTCATTTTGGCCCTGAGTTTGATTATTTCCTGTTGTCTACTCCTCTTGGATATACTCCTTCTTTTTCTTCTAGAGCTTTCAGGTATGCGGTCAAGCTGCTAGGGTAAGCTCTCTCCAGTTTCTTTTTGGAGGCCCTTAGAGCTTTGAGTTTTCCTCTTAGCACTGCTTTCATTGTGTCCCATCAGTTTTGGTATAATGTGTCTTCATTTTCATTAAATTCTAAAAAGTATTTTATTTCTTTATTTCTTCCTTGACCAAGTTATCATTGAGTAGAACATTGTTCAACGTCCATGTGTATGTGTGTTTTCTGTTGTTTTTGTTAGAATTTAAGAGCAGCCTTAAACTGTGGCAGTCTGACAGGGTGTATGGAATTATTTCAATATTCCTTTATCTGTTGAGGCCTATTTTGTTACCAATTATATGGTCAGTTTTGGAGAAGGTACCATGAGGTCCTGAGAAGATGGCATATTCTTTTGCTTTAGGATGAAATGTTTTATAAATATCTGTTAGATCCATTTGGTTCATAACTGCTGTTAATTTCACTGTATCTCTGTTTAATTTCTGTTTCCACGATTTGCCCATTGCTAATAGTGGGGTATTGAAGTCTCCCAGTATTATTGTGTGTTGTGTAATGTGTGCTTTGAACTTTAGTACAGTTTCTTTTATGAAAGTGGGTACCCTTGCATTTGGAGCATAGATGTTCAGAATTGAGAGTTCACCTGGGTAGAGTTTTCCTTTGACCATTATGAAGCTTCCGTCCTTATCTTTTTTTGACAACATTTGGTTGAAAGTCGGTTTTATCTCATGTAAGAATGGCCACTCCAGCTTGTTTCTTGGGACCATTTGCTTGGAAAATTGTTTTCCAACCTTTGACTCTGAGGTAGTAACTGTCTTTGTCACTGAGGTATGTTTCTTGTATGCAGCAAAATGTTGGGTACTGTTTACTTATTCAGTCTGTTATTCTATGTCTTTTTATTGGAGGAATTGAGTGCATTTATGTTAAGAGATATTAAGGAAAAGTCATTGTTACTTCCTGTTATTTTTGTTGTTGAAGTTGGAATTATTTTTGTGTGGCTATCTTCTTTTGGATTTGTTGAAACATTAACTTCATGCTTTTTCTAGGGTGTAGTTTCTTTCCCTCCTTTTGCTGGTATTTTCCACCCATTATCCTTTGTAGAGCTGGGTTTGTAGAAAGATATTGTGTAAATTTGGTTTTGTGGTGGAATATTTTGTTTTCTCCTTCTATAATAAGTGAGAGTTTTGCTGGGTATAGTAGCCTAGGCTGGCATTTAATGTTCTCTTAGGGTCTGTATGACATCTGACCAGGATCTTCTAGCTTTCATAGTTTCTGGTGAGAAGTCTGGTATAATTCTGGTAGGTCTGCCTTTATATGTTACTTGATCTTTTTCCCTTACTGCTTTTAATATTCTTTCTTTGTTTAGTGCATTTGTTGTTTTAATTATTATGTGATTGGAGGACTTTCTGGTCTGGTCCAGTTTGTTTAGAGTTCTGTAAGCTCTTTGGTTGTTCATGGGCATCTCTTTCTTTAGGTTGGGAAGTTTTTTTCTATAATTTTGTTGAAGATATTTACTGGCCCTTTCAATTGTAAATCTTCGCTCTCTTCTACACCTATAATCCTTAGGTTTGGTCGACTCATTGTGTCCTGGATTTCTTGGATGTTTTGTGTTACAAGCTTTTCGCATTTTGCATTTTCTTTGACTGTTGTGTCCATTTCTTCCATGTTATCGTCTATGCCTGAGTTTCCCTCTTCTATCTCTTGTATTCTGTTAGAGATATTTACATCTGTAATTCCTGACCTCTTTCCTAAGTTTTCCATCTCCAGGTTTACCTCCATTTGTGTTTTCTTTGATTTTACTTCCACTTTTAGGTCTTAAATCACTTTATTCAATTCCTTTACCTATTTACCTGTGTTTTCGTGTATTTCTTTCAGTGAGTTATTGATATCCTCCTTAAAGGACTCTATTATCTTCATGAGATATAATTTTTGGACAGGTTCCTGACTTTCAGGTGTATTGGTGTATTCAGGGCTTGCTGTGGTGGGAGGACTGGGTTCTGATGATGCCCATGTATATTGGCTTCTGTTGCTTATGGTCTTGTGCTTGCCTTTTGCCATCTGGATATTCTTGGTGTTTGTTGGTCTGGGTGATTGTCTGGAGACTGCCTCTTTTGATACTGAGTTGCTTCAGTTTTCCTGATAGACCTGCAGCCCTGGCTATAGCAGACCACCTGTGGGGCTTTGGGGAGGGGTTTCTTCACAGGGGCAGAGAGGGTTCTGATTGTTGCCTTGGCTGCAATAGATCTCCCGGGAGGCCTTTCAGACTGTTGGGCCAACTGTTCTGAGTGCCACTGGTTCTCAACTGCTCTGAGTGCAGCGGGTTCTCAACTGCTCTGAGTACAGTGGGATCTCTAGGAAGGATCAGGTGACGCTGTCTTCTCTGGAGCAGAGCAGCCAAGAGTTTGCCCCAGCATAAAGGACCAGACTGTGGAAGGGGTGAAAGGAACAGAAGGGCTTATTTTGTGTGTGTGTGTGTGTGTGTGTGTGTGTGTGTTTTGGTTTGGTTTGTTTGCGTTTGCTTTTCCAGACAGGATTTCTCTACATAGTGCTGGCTGTCCTGGAACTCACTCTGTAGACCAAGTTCTCTTGAACGCAGAGATTCACCTGCTTTTCTGAGTAGGCATTCACATATTACACCATCTTATAAACAAAATTGTCTTTTCTATACTGAAAACATTTGTTTTCTGAATCATATGCTAAATTTTCATACAGCTATTTTACAGTAAAACTGAAGAAGAATGTGTGGCTTTTGTAAATGTTTGAACAACTGAAAAACTATTATCCTGGTAACGATATCCTTTCCTGTGCATGTGTGTTAGCAGGTACCTTTCACTGAACTAAGAACTCACATATCTGGTTAGACTGCAGGCACGGATCCTGTCTCTACCTCCCCAGAAAAGGTGCATGATGCTATATCAACCTTTCCAGGTGCATGCCAGAGACTTGCACTTAGATCCTCAGGCTTGCACAGCAAGCACTTCACCAACTCACCCAGCCCCATACCCCACCAAATATATTTAAATTATACACTGGAAAGCACCCCTCCCCACTTAAACAAAGACTATCAGGGAGAATTTTTTTGAGTCACAAAAACACATAAAATCACCTTCATGTATTTTAATGTACTAAAAGACATTTTAACTCGGATATTCAGCACCCATCATTTTAGAAGCAGGTGTAAATCTTACCTATGGGTGTCATTTGGTAAGAAACACATCGATGTCTCCACAAAGAAATGGCAGATCTCTCTCGATTCTGCAGTTCTTGGAGTCTTTCTGCTAGTCCGCCTCTGTTTAATGGATTATAAAATATTATGGTTAAGTAAAAACAAAAGCCTTCAAGACAGCTACAGCTTTTACACTTTACATCCCCTCCTCAGAAACAGATGAAACCTGGAAATGTTAACATCTTTTGTATTATGCTTTCTTTCTGGGTATCATTTCCAATTTCTAGTTTTCTTAGAAGGTCTATTTCCTGTTTCACAGAAAAGTTGCACTGTTATTACACTCACAATCTAACAGTTAAGTCAGTTTGGTTCCAATTCTATACTCTCTTAATTTGTTCAATAAGTGTGTTGTACACTTAATGCCTGCAGTTACCACTTAGCTCAGGTTAGAAAATGTCCCGTTCTGCCATGCAGACAGGGACTTCAAACATGCAAATACATAAAAGTAATGTTCAGGTCCATAGGCAAGAATGACTTGCCAATCAGTTGGTGGGTCCAGTAATCAAACAGGAATATAATTTGGACTCCTGAAGATGATTTAGTATCAGTCACAAATAAAGTAGAAAGATAGTAAAATTAGGAAAAATTAAAAATAAAGTAAGAAAAAATAGGATGAAAAAGGCAAAGCATGAAAAGGAGGCAAGGGGAAGAAGGGACAAAAGGAACAGGGGAAGGGAGGGTCAGTACTGCGGATATCCTCAGTGTTTTCCCTCTATTTCATCTACCCATCCCACAGTCAATTCTAAATCTAAAATTTATGGGCTGGAGCGATGGCTCATAGAAAAGCACAGACTGCTGTACCAGAGGCCCTGAGTTCAACTCCCAGCATCCATGTGACAGCTCACAACTACCAGTAACTCCAGGATCCAACACCCTCATACAGACCTACATGCAAGCAAAACATCAATGCACATAAAATTAAAAAAAAATAGTAAGTTATTTTCTAAAAATCTGAAACTTACAAGGTGCCTCTTGCCAGGAGCCATCTAGGAAAAGAAACTAGCAGGTGGTCTTCCTGAGATGGTTTCACCTGAGATGGTTTACATAGACTGTAAAGCCATGATGATATGTTTGCTCTTCTAGGCAAATCTGAAGAGATTACATATGAGGAAAGATTGCTGCTTAATATGCTTTCCCTGTTGTTACTGAATATATATCACTAGGTATTTAAGCAGATTTCTGCAGAACAATGAAGAAGTACTGTATTGGGTTTTTTTTAAATTTCTATTTTATTTATTTATTTGTTTGTTTGTTTTTCGAGAAAGGGTTTCTCTGTGTGGCCCTGGCTGTCCTGGAACTCACTCTGTTGGGTTTTTTTTTTATTTCTATTTTATCTATCTATCTATCTATCTATCTATCTATCTATCTATTTATTTATTGTTTTTTTTTTTTGAGAAAGGGGTTCTCTGTGTGGCCCTGGCTGTCCTGGAACTCACTCTGCTGGGTTTTTTAAATTTCCATTTTATTTATTTATTTATTTATTTGTTTGTTTGTTTGTTTGTTTTTCGAGAAAGGGTTTCTCTGTGTGGCCCCTGGCTGTCCTGGAACTCACTTTGTAGACCAGGCTGGCCTTGAACTCAAGGAATCCACCTGCCTCTGCCTCCCAAGTGCTGGGATCACAGGCGTGCGCCACCACGCCTGGCTAGAAGTACTGTATTGTAATGATGCTTTCCTAAAATAAAAGTAATTATTAAGCCCTTTATAATAGGACTGCTATTAAGTCCTCTCTGATATTTAAATTGCAATGAGAACTCTGCCAGTCTTAAAGTGTAATGAAGTAATTGCTTCTGAGATAGAAAGCAGGTATTTACAACTTAGAACACATTCCAAGAGGTTACAAAATAATTAACCAAAAGCCATAAAAATAAAACTAACAATTTATTGTAGGTGCAAGGACAGAAGACAAAATATTGACTAGTTTATCTATACAAAATTTCAATGATAACTTTGTTATGTTTAATTCCCCATTGAACATGTAGAGCTAATTAACCAAAGGCCATAAAAAGAAAACTAATAATTTATTGCAGGTGCAAGGACAGAAGACAAAATATTGACTAGGTTTATCTATACAAAATTTCAATGATAACTTAGTTATGGTGTTTAATTCCCCATTGAACATGTAGAGCTAATGACAGATAATGAATGTCTAATCTTATTGGATATATAATGCAAACATTCTTTGTTATAAACTTATTCAATTTATGATTTAAATTTATGTTTAAACATTTAGTGAATTTTTATTTAAAAAAAGGATGCTTGGAAAAACCACGTAATCTATTCCCCTAGATAAAACTAAGTACAAAAAAACAAAACAAAACAAAACAAAACAAAAAAAACCAACCAAACAAACAAAAAAAACCAACTATAAAGGATTCTACTGTAGGGCATTTCTTATATCCAAGCAGGAGGAGAGTGCAAGATTAGGAAGAGGAAGGAGAAGGTTAGCAATGTAGAATGACTTAGGAATTATAAGTGAACTTAAAAATTTAAGAGAGCATTCATATTGAAGAAAACCACATAACATCATCATTTTAGACTATTTCTCCACAAATCTAGAGTGTTTATCACAAATCCGTTGATATCATCCTTTTCATTGTATACACAGGAACCATTCTCTGCAGTTTACAGTAAAGAAACATTGCGATCTGAAATGCCAAACCCAGCATCATATTTCTTGGCTCTAATATCATTAGACAGTCATATATTATATCTGTGACAGAAAGGGTATGACAGATGACACTTTGAGAGTGTTGGGAGAGAGAGCTCATAAAGCACTTAATCAGATGGTTGCAATGTCTAAAAGGATTAAAGTCAGGCAGACTCTGACTCACAAAAATATGTTTCCTATTATTATGTTAAGACTGACAATGAAATGCTGTCTGTATTAAACACATGTATGAGTGTTTAATCCCTATTATTCTTTTTTTTGATTTTTTTTTATTGTATATATTCTATATTTACAATTCATTTCCCTTTTTCTGGTTCCCCACCCTCAAAGGTCCCACATGTCCTTTTCCCTCCCCCTGCTCCCGCATCCACCCCCTCCCACTTTACTGTTCTTGTACTCTCCCACAATGATGTTTTGGTCCATTCTAGCACCAGTGTCCACTCCTTTCTTCTTGTGAGACATCACTTGATATGTGATTTGTGTCTTTGGTGTTCCAAGCTTCTAGGCTAATATCCACTTATCAGTGACTGTATACCATGGGTATTCTTTTGAGACTGGGTCACCTCACTTAATATGACATTCTCCAGCTCCATCCATTTCTCTAAGAATTTCATGAATTCATTGTTTCTAATGGCTGAATAGTACTCCGTTGTGTATATATACCACATTTTTTGTATCCATTCCTCTGTTGAGGGACATCTGGGTTCTTTCCAGCTTCTGGCTATTATATATAAGGCTGCTATGAACATAGTGGAGCATGTATCCTTATTGCATGCTGGTGAATCTTCTGGGTATATTCCCAGGAGTGGTATGGCTGGGTCCTCCGGAAGTATCATGCCCAGTTTTCTGAGGAACCACCAGACTGATTTCCAGAGTGGTTGTACCAGCTTGCATTCCCACCAGCAGTGGAGGAGTGTTCCTCTTTCTCCACATCCTCGCCAACACCTGATGTCTTCTGAGTTTTTAATCTTAGCCATTCTGACTGGTGTGAGGTGAAATCTCAGGGTTGTTTTAATTTGCATTTCCCTAATGACTAGTCATAATCCTAACTTAAGAAAATTTCTATAACTGTACTCTGAATTGTGAGAAGTGATGTTTTTAAGTGAAATGACCTGATCACCATCTTAGAATGGCTAGGATTGCCTTGATTAATACAATAAAACTAGTTATTTTCTGGAGCCTAAGTAAATCCTAATATATTGCTGATTCTTAAAGTGTTAACCAAATACAGCACACATTCTCATAAGCTTTGGAAAAAGAACAAAGTGTTAACTTGTTTTCCTATTTTCCTCCTTTTATATAAAACTACATCTATTAGTTGACTGGAAGAAACTGATGCAAACTGGGTGAAAAAAGTATCAATTGTGAAGAACTTAGCAGGAGGCTTAAGAAATAGCACACAGGGCTGGAGAGATGGCTCAGTGGTTAAGAGCACCAACTGCTCTTCTGAAGGTCGTGAGTTCAATCCCCAGCAACCACATGGTGGCTCGCAATCATCCATAGTGAGATCTGACACCCTCTTCTGGAGTGTCTGAAGAAAGCTACAGTGTACTTACATACATATAATAAATAAATAAATCTAAAAAAAGAAATAGCACATAACACATAATGAGATGGAAATAACACTCTGAACGTGGTTGGATACTAAATCTTACCCTTCTCTCAGAGGTTTATATATAATATTTGAAAGTTTAGGCCACTGCAATTAATAAATAAATGTAAATAAAAGAAAATAAGTAAGTAATAAAATTTCTTTTAAAAATCCAAGAAAGTATGTTATAATTTATTGAGAAAGTATTTTTAGAAATTCTTGTTTTGATATATGTAGGCTTATATAAGTAGGAAAATAAAACATGGAAAGAGAAAACAGCCCACAAAAATAAAAAAAAAAATTTAAGAGAGCAACACGCAGAATACAGAGAGAAAAGGAGACAAAGGAGAAGCTGTAGAGAGAGCAGAAAGAACAGGCAGGCTTCCCATGGGATGGAACAGGTTGTAACAGCAAGGCTAAGCCTGCCTTACTAAGGAGGACAAAGCTTTTTTCTTACAGACTTGGGTTTAATTCATTAAGCAATAAAAGAGTAGAAGCTTTTTCTTTCCCTATGTAATAAAGAGTGGAGTTCCTTTTTCATCTAGAATAAGTGAGTTCTTTCTGCACTGGCACTTGTTTTTTTGCTCCACATACATATATAAGTATAAATTTGTGTGTAAGTATGTACTTAAGACATAAGTATGTAGCTGGGCCCTACAGGAATGCATGAAGATTTATGAATATGTGTGTGTGAACTTGTATATAAATTTATGTGAATTCATGTGTATTTGCTCGTGTGAAAAAATTTACCTTCTGCAAGTGTGGCTTTCCTCACCTGGTTCAATAAAAGTTTATTGCTCCAAACCTCCCTCCAGCCTGACAAGAGAGAGGTGAGGCTTCTGGGCAAGAGAGTAAAAACCATTACCAATTCTTTACCTAATCCCTAGCTGTTAGGCTACAGGTGTTAATCGCTCAGAATGAGCAAGAAAGTTTTTAGAATTATTTACAAGAGATCAGCAAACTTTCAGTATAATTAGAGAGCTAGATAACCAGAGGCCATCAGTCTTTAAAGCTACCTCTGTGCCCTCCTCTGTGTGCCCCTTAAAACCATCCTATGCCGGGCAGGCCCTTGGCACCACTCTTCATTAATTCACGTCTAAGAACCTACCATTATCTAGCAGCTTAACTCCAAAAGTGCTTAACCCACCACTTCCCGTCCAAAACCTGCTGTTCCCACTATCCGGCTTCTAACACTACTTTATACTTCCTGGCTGCCAATCAGTCTGCCCAGAACAGGCAGAGGGTTCAAAGGCTGTTGTGTCTCCTGCATATAAAGCATGCTTTTCACAGAAAAGGTTCCAACAGGGTTGGGAACATGATGTTCTGGAATCAGGTAACATCACCTGCACCATTAAAATAATTTTAATTTCACAGTATCTTCCCCATAGCCTCCTTCCTTCCTGGTAGCTGAACCCAGAGCCTTAAATATGTTAGACAAATATTCTATCACTGATTTATGTTCCTAGTTCATTTTTGAGATAAGATCCATGTACCACTCTAGTCTGATTTCAAATTCACCATGTCATCCAGGCTTGTCTTAAACAATAACTCTACTGCCTGTGGTGCAATTGCAAGTGTGCATTATCATGTCCAACTATCATTCTCTTCTGAAGCAACAACTTCATTTGGGGCGTTGATGGATTGGCATAACTGACTATCTTGAGTCACAATGGCCACTGAGCAATACTGGGGGAGTTTTGCTTATACTGTTTCCCAATGCAATGCAAATAAACTAAACCATCAGAGCAGTATGTGCAGCTTTAGACTGGACCCATCAGCATCAGGAATATGTCTGCTGTCTCTGATAATACAGACCACATCTATGCTGACCTGAATAAGGTCACTTTTGTCATGACCATTTAATAAGCCTTTTTCCTTTGACTGAAATCACAGAAATCCACAGGTCTTCCAACTGTGTACAATCAGATGTCTATCACTAAGTCACTAATTGATCTGTGTATAATCTTGGATCTTTCTTCTTCTTTGGTCTCATGACACTGTCCAAGGTTTTTGGATACCAGGTAGTGTTTTTTTAGAATGAGTACATAAACTTGTGCCTTATTTAAAAAAAAAAAAATTAGAATGAATACTAATTTTTTCAGCGTAAAGCACCAATCCCATTATTTGTCTCTGGAAATATTATTCTCTATGACTACTCTAGAGACTAGATCCCTTCCAAGACATGACAGTTGACTCTCTCCATGGAGTGTGAGTTTTGACATCAGTCTGTCCTATGTTCCATCCACTCTTTGGAAAGAGTTAGCTGTGGAAATATTAATAGACACCCATACCCACTGCACATGTTTTCTTCCTACTGTGATCCATCCTCCTAGCAACTCTCTGCTACTTCTGGGCATAAGATACTGTGCTGCTCACCTTCGCACCCCACCCCCACCCTACATATGTTTTCTCTTTCTACTGTGATCCATTCTCTAGGAACTCTCTGCTACTTGTAGTATAAAATGCTGTGCAGCTTGACACTGGGTTTTTTTCACATTCATTGTTTTGTTTTGGGGGAAAGGACATTATTTTATTTCAATATATAAAAAACAAAGATACCATTTGGTATAAGGTTGGAACATGTCTCTAAATGCTCCCTCACGTATCCTGCTTGACTACAAAGACTAGTCTCTGACTGATAAACCAGAAACAAGGGTTTTCCCCCACCATGAGTCTCCTCAGCCATAGGTGAGGTACTTTTATCCTTCAAAGAAGGCTCTAATATTTTCTGCATTTGTAAGCATTAGTTTGGTCAATCTCTAAACACACTTGTGTCATAAAGGTAAGCCAAAGGACTTATGCTTATTTTGACTTATATTTGATAAGGAAACAGTGATTCATCTGGCTCTACTTTCAAACATAGCACCTGCAACACTGATGTATATAATAAAACTGGATAAGCCAAACAACACATTTCTACTAAGGAAAGCAGTCATGCAAGCTAGCCATGACTAAATTCACAAATGTTTCACTTGAATGAACAATTTCATAAACTGGCTCCTGAACAGGCTTGTATATATAAAAAAAAAATCAGAATTTTGTATTGTCAATTTTTTCTCAATTAAAAAATTATTTTAAAATTAAAATCTCTGGTTTCTGTCTCTGGCTAGGGACCATCCACCACAGAGCTCCATATCCAGGCGGCACGGGAAGATAGCTAACCTCCTAGGAGTGCTGAGACACCTAGAAGTGCAGGTAGGACCACCTGCTGATCTGAAGAACCCATCCAGAACGCTCAGGCAGGAGCCTTCTGGTTTCTGTCTCCGGCTGGGGACTGTCCAGCACCATAGGTCTCAATATCCAGGAGGCACAGGGAGAAAGTTAGCCTCCCAGGAGTGTGAAGAGGCCTGAGAGCTCAGATAGGACCACCCCTGGTGCTCAGAGGAACCTGCCTGAAACCCTGAGGACAAAAGAACCCAGGGGCAGCCTGGGACAAAAGTCTTCCTATTTCCCTCTGTGCTGAACCTGGGCCACAGAGCTACATATGCAAATACCACCATAAGAGAGCTAGTTTCCCAATAGTGCCTACACACTTGCATGCACATTTAAGACCACCACTTCTCTTCAAATTCCGGGCCAAAGAGGGACCTGCCCAGAGCCATCAGGATACAGGAACCAAGGATCAGTGGAGGACAGGATCATTCTGATTTCTGTCTGCACACCTGGGCTGACAGTGTACCACAAGTTTCCAAACATAAATTCCTCCCAGAAAGAACTGATCTCCAAGGAGTACTGATACTCAGGTTTGCAGGATAGCTAAGTGACAGAGCCACCAAGACCAAATAACACCAGAGATAACCAGATAGCAAAATGCAAATGCAAAAACATTACCAAGAGAAACTAAGGCGACACAGCATCATCTGAACCCAGTTCTCCCACAACAGTGAGTTCTGGCTACACCAACAAAACAGAAAAGCAAGATTTGGATTTAAGAAGCTGGGCAGTGGTGGCTCACGCCTTTAATCCCAGCACTTGGGAGGCAGAGGCGGGCGGATTTCTGAGTTCGAGGCCAGCCTGGTCTACAGAGTGAGTTCCAGGACAGCCAGGGCTACACAGAGAAACCCTGTCTCGAAAAACCAAAAAAAAAAAAAAAAAAAAAAAAAAAAAAAGACACAGACTCCAGCCGGGGCTACCGTCGGGATGGGGGTGGGGGGGATCCTCTAGGCTCTCACTGCCAGGCAGGCCCAGCGCCACTGAGGCTCTGCAGGACTTCCCTGCGCCCTCCAGCCTTGCACGGAGGCAGTGGGTGGCAGCCACCTCGCAGTCCCTTGGAGCAGCGGTAGCAGCGGGCCTCCATATTGCAACCAGGACACAGCTGGAGAGGCCCAGGGAGACAGACTCCAGCCGGGGCTGCCATCACGCGGGGGAACCACCAGGCTCTCGCCACCAGGCAAGCCCAGTGCCGCTGAGGCTCTGCAGGACTTCTCCATGCCCTCCGGCCTTGCACCTAGGCAGCTGGTAGCAGCCAGCTCTTGGTCCCTTAGAGCAGCAGTCACGCATAATCACCAGTAGAGAAACAACAGGTGAGCCCAGCCTTGCAGGAGGTTCAAACACCAGCCAGTGACAACAAGGCCAACTAACACCAGAAATAACCAGATGGCAAAAGGAAAATGAAGGAATGTTACTAACAGAAATCAAGGCAACATGACAGCATCTGAACCCAGTTCGCCAACAACAGGAAGCCCTGGATACCCCAAAACACCAGAAAAACAAGACTTGGATATAAAATCAATGGTCAGAATGCTGGTAGCTGAACACATAGAAAAATCTCGTAAAGAAATAGAGGAGAAAATGGATCAAAAGTTAGAAGCCTTTACAAGGCAAATACAAAAATCACTTCAAGAAATTCAGGAGAAGATGGATCGAAAAGAAGAAGACAATAAGGAGGAAAGACAAAAATCACTCAAAGAAATGCAGAAGAACGTGGGCCAACAAGTAGAAGCGATGAAAGAGGAAACACAAAAATCTCTTAAAGAAATACATGAAAACACAATCAAGCAAACGAAAGATCTGAGCATATCCATCCAGGTTCTAAAAACAGGAGTAGAAACAACTAAGAAAGCACAGAGGGAAACAACATTCGAGATAGAAAACCTTGGGAAGAAATCAGGAGCCATAGATGCAAATATTAACAATAGAATACAAGAGATAGAAGACAGAATATCAGAAGCTGAAGATACCATAGGAACCATTGATTCAACAGTCAAAGAAAATACTAAATGCAAAAAGGTTGTAACCCAAAACATCTAAAAAATCCAGGACACAATGAGAAGACCAAAGCTAAGGATTATAGGTATAGACGAGAATGAAGATTTACAAGCTAAAGGGCCAGCAAATATCTTCTACAAAACTTTGGAAGAAAACTTCCCCAACCTAAAGAGAGAGATGCCCATGAATATACAAGAAGCCTATAGAACCCCAAACAGACTGGACCAGAACAGAAATACATCCCGTCACATAATAATCAAAACTCGAAATGTACTAAGCAAAGAAAGAATATTAAAGGCAGCAAGAGAAAAAGGCCAAGTAACATATAAAGGAAGACCTATCAGAATAACACCAGACTTCTCACCTGAGACCATGAACGCTAGAAGATCCTGGACAGATATCATGCAAACTCTAAGAGAACACAAACTTCAGCCAAAACTACTTTACCCAGCAAAACTCTCAATCGCCATAGATGGAGACATCAAGGTATTCCATGATAAAACCAAATTTGCACGATATCTTTCCACAATCCAGCACTACAAAGGATAATAGGGGAAAACACCAAGACAAGGATGGAAACTACACCTGGGAAAAAGCAAGATAGAAACCTCCTCTCATCAAACCCAAAAGAAGATAAACTCTCGAATATAAATAAATAAATAAATAAATAAATAAATAAATAAAAAATATAATTTAAAAAATGTCGGGAGGTAATAATTACTATTCCTTAATATCTCTTAACATCAATGGACTCAATTCACCAATAAAAAGACATAGAGTAACAGACTGGATACGGAAACAGGACCCTACATTTTGCTGCATACAGGAAACACATCTCAGTGTTAAAGACAAACACTACCTTAGAGTAAAAGGCTGGAAGACAATTTTACAAGCAAATGGTCTCAGGAAACAAGCGGGAGTAGCCATTATAATATCAGATAAAATTGACTTCCAACCTACAGTCATCAAAAGAGACTCAGAAGGTCACTTCTTGCTGGTCAAAGGGAAAATCCACCAAGAAGAGCTATCAATACTGAACATCTATGCTCCAAATGCAAGGACACCCTCATTCGTAAAAGAAACCTTACTAAAGCTTAAAGCACACATTACACCTAACACAATAATTGTGGGTGACTTCAACAGTCCACTCTCCTCAATGGACCGATCAGGAAAGCAGAAAATAAACAGGGACACAGTGAAACTAATTGAAACTTTGGACCAATTGGATTTAACAGATATACATAGAACATTTCATCCTAAAGCTAAAGAATATACCTTTTTCTCAGCACCGCATGGTACCTTCTCCAAAATAGACCATATAATTGGTCACAAAACAGATGTCAACAAATACAGAAAGATCGAGCTAATCCCATGCCTCCTATCAGATCACCATGGAGTAAGAGTGGTCTTCAATAGCAACAAAAACAACAGAAAGCCCACATACACATGGAAACTAAACAATACTCTACTCAATGACACCTTGGTCAAGGAAGAAATAAAAAAAGAAATCAAAGACTTTTTAGAATTCAATGAAAATGAAGGTACAACCTACCCAAATCTATGGGACACAATGACAGCAGTGCTAAGAGGAAAACTCATAGCTCTAAGTGCATCCAAGAAGAAACTGGAGAAAACATACCCTAGCAGCTTAACAGCACACCTTAAAGCCCTGGAAGAGAAAGAAAGTTAATTCACCCAGGAGGAGTAGAAGACAAGAAATCATCAAACTCAGGGCTGAAATTAATCAAGTAGAAACAAAGGAAACCATACAAAGAATCAACAAGACCAGGAGCTGGTCATCTCATTAGATGCTGAAAAAGCATTTGACAAAATTCAGCATCCTTTCATGTTAAAAGTCCTGGAAAGAACAGGAACTCAAGGCCCATACCTAAATATAGTAAAAGCAATATACAGCCAACCAGTAGCCAACATTAAAATAAATGGAGAGAAACTTGAAGCAATCCCACTAAAATCAGGGACTAGACAAGGCTGCCCTCTCTCTCCATATCTTTTCAATATAGTACTTGAAGTTCTAGCGAGAGCAATTAGACAACATAAGGAAGTCAAAGGGATACAAATTGGAAAGGAAGAAGTAAAACTATCATTATTTTGCAGATGATATGATAGTTTACTTAAGCAAACCAAAAAACTCCACCAAAGAACTTCTAAAGCTGATAAACAACTTCAGCAAAGTGGCTGGTTATAAAATTATAAAATTAACTCAAGCAAATCAGTAGCCTTCTTGTACTCAAAGGACAAGCAGGCTGAGAAAGAAGTTAGGGAAATAACACCCTTCACAATAGCCAGAAACAACATAAAGTACCTTGGCGTAACTCTAACCAAACAAGTGAAAGATCTGTACAAAAGGAACTTCAAGTCCTTGAAGAAAGAAATCGAAGAAGACCTCAGAAGATGGAAAAATATTTCTTGCTCCTGGATTGGTAGGATCAATATAGTAAAAATGGCGATCTTGCCAAAAGCAATCTACAGATTCAATGCAATCCCCATCAAAATCCCAACTCAATTCTTCATAGATCTAGAAAGAGCAATTCTCAAATTCATCTGGAGCAACAAAAAACCCAGGATAGCTAAAACTATTCTCAATAATAAAAGGACTTCTGGGGGAATCAATATCCCTGACCTTAAGCAGTACTACAGAGCAATTGTGTTAAAAACTGCATGGTATTGGTACAGCAACAGGCAAGTGGATCAATGGAATAGGATTGAAGACCCAGAAATTAACCCACAGACTTATGGTCACTTGATCTTTGATAAAGGAGCCACAACCATCCAGTGGAATAAAGATAGCCTTTTCAACAAATGGTGCTGGTTCAACTGGAGGTCAACATGCAGAAGAATGCGAATTGACCCACTCTTATCTCCTTGCACTAAGATCAACTCCAAGTGGATCAAGGACCTCCACATAAAACCAGACACACTGAAACTATTAGAAAAGAAACTTGGGAAGACCCTGGAGGACATGGGCACAGGTGGAAAGTTCCTGAACAGAACACCAATAGCTTGCGCACTAAGATCAAGAATTGACAAATGGGACCTCAAAAAATTACAAAGTTTCTGCAAGGCAAAGGACACTGTCAGAAGGACAAAACGGTAACCAACAAAGTGGGAAAAGATCTTCACCAACCCCACATCCGACAGAGGGCTAATATATAATATATACAAAGAACTCAAGAAGTTAGACCCCAAAGAACCAAATAACCCTATCAAAAAATGGGGTACAGAGCTAAACAAAGACTTTTCACCAGAAGAAATTCGGATGGCCGAGAAACACCTTAAGAGATGTTCAACATCATTAGTCATCAGGGAAATGCAAATCAAAACAACCCCGAGATTCCACCTCACACCAGTCAGAATGGCTAAGATTAAAAACTCAAGAGACAACAAATGCTGGCGAGGATGTGGAGAAAAAGGAACACTCCTTCACTGTTGGTGGGATTGCAAAATGGTAAAACCACTCTGGAAATCAGTTTGGTGGTTCCTCAGAAAATTGGGCATGGCACTTCCAGAGGACCCTGGCATACCACTCCTGGGCATATACCCAGAGGATTCCTCTGCATACAATAAAGACACATGCTCCACTATGTTTATAGCAGCCTTGTTTATAATAGCCAGAAATTGGAAGGAGCCCAGATATCCCTCAAAGGAGGAATGGATACAGAAAATGTGGTCAACTCAGTTCTTCATAGAGCTAGAAAGAGCAAATCTCAAATTCATCTGGAATAACAAAAAACCCAGGATAGCTAAAACTATCATCAACAGCAAAAGAACTTCTGGGGGAATCAATATCCCGGACCTCAAGCAATATTACAGAGCAGTGGTATTAAAAACTGCATGGTATTGGTTCAGTGACAGGGAAGCGGATCAATGGAATAGGATCGAAGACCCAGAATTGAACCCACATCATCTATGGCCAATTGATCTTCGACAAAGGAGCTGAAAACATCCAGTGGAAAAAAGATAGCCTTTTCAACAGATGGTGCTGGCTCAACTGGAGGTCAACATGCAGAAGAATGAGAATTGATCCACTCTTATCTCCTTACACTAAGCTCAACTCCAAGTGGATCAAAGACCTCCACATAAAACCAGACACACTAAAACTAATAGAAAAGAAACTGGGGAAGACCCTTGAGGACATTGGCTCAGGGGAAAAATTCCTGAACAGAACACCAATTGCTTATGCTCTAAGAGCAACAATAGACAAATGGGACCTCATAAAACTACAAAGTTTCTGTAAGGCAAAAGACACTGTCAAAAGGATAAATCGGCAACCAACAATTTGGGAAAAAATCTTCACCAACCCCACATCCGACAGAGGGCTAATCTCCAATGTATACAAAGAACTCAAGAGGTTAGACCCCAGAAAACCAAATAACCCTATCCAAAAATGGGGTACAGAGCTAAACAGAGACTTTTCACCTGAAGAAATTCGGATGGCTGAGAAACACCTTAAAAAATGTTCAACATCACTAGTCATTAGGGAAATGCAAATTAAAACAACCCTGAGATTTCACCTCACACCAGTCAGAATGGCTAAGATTAAAAACTCAGAAGACATCAGGTGTTGGCGAGGATGTGGAGAAAGAGGAACACTCCTCCACTGCTGGTGGGAATGCAAGCTGGTACAACCACTCTGGAAATCAGTCTGGTGGTTCCTCAGAAAACTGGGCATGATACTTCCGGAGGACCCAGCCATACCACTCCTGGGAATATACCCAGAAGATTCACCAGCATGCAATAAGGATACATGCTCCACTATGTTCATAGCAGCCTTATATATAATAGCCAGAAGCTGGAAAGAACCCAGATGTCCCTCAACAGAGGAATGGATACAAAAAATGTGGTATATATACACAATGGAGTACTATTCAGCCATTAGAAACAATGAATTCATGAAATTCTTAGAGAAATGGATGGAGCTGGAGAATGTCATACTAAGTGAGGTGACCCAGTCTCAAAAGAATACCCATGGTATACAGTCACTGATAAGTGGATATTAGCCTAGAAGCTTGGAACACCAAAGACACAAATCACATATCAAGTGATGTCTCACAAGAAGAAAGGAGTGGACACTGGTGCTAGAATGGACCAAAACATCATTGTGGGAGAGTTCAAGAACAGTAATGTGGGAGGGGGTGGATGTGGGAGCAGGGGGAGGGAAAAGGACATGTGGGACCTTTGGGGGTGGGGAACCAGAAAAAGGGAAATGAATTGTAAATATAGAATATATACAATAAAAAAATCAAAAAAAAAATAAAAAAAAAAGAAAATATGGTATATTTATACAATGGAATACTACTCAGCAATTAAAAAGAATGAATTCATGCAATTTGTAGGTAAATGGTTAGACCTGGAAAATATCATCCTGAGTGAGTTAACCCAATCACAAAAGAATATACATGAAATGCAATCACTGATAAGTGGATATTAATGAGCCCAGAATCCCTAAATACTCGAGGCACAATTAGCAAGTCAAATGATTCCCAAGAAGAAGAAAGGAGAGGACCCTGTGCCTGTAAAGATTGGATCCAGTTTTGTAGACCCAGAACAGAGAAACTGTGGGGGCAGGGGCAATGATTGGGGAATAGTTGGGGGGGGGGGAGGAATTATGGGAATTACGTATGGTGTGGGGGAACTGGGAAAGGGGAAAGCCTTTGGAATGTAAACATAGAATATAGAAAATAAAAATTAAAAAAAAAAGATTTGGATTTAAAATCACATCTCATGATGCTGTTAGAGGACTTTGAGGACATAAATAACTCCCTTAAGGAAATACAGGAGAACATGGGTCAACAGGGAGAAGCCCTTAAAAAGGAAACACAAACATCCTTTAAAGAATTACAGGAAAACACAAACAAACAAGTGGAGGAACTGAACAAAACCATCCAGGACATAAAAATAGAAGCAGAAACAATAAAGAAAACACAAATGGAGACAACTCTGGAGATAGAAAACTGTGGAAAGAATTCAGGAGTCATAGATGCAAGCATCAAAAACAGAATACATGAGATAAAAGAGAGAATCTCGGATGCTGAGGATACCATAGAAAACATTGATTCAACAGTCAAAGAAAATGCAATATACAAAAAGCTTATAACCAAAAACGTCCAGGAAATCCAGGAAACAATGAGAAGACCAAACCTAAGGATTATAAGTATAGAAGAGAGTGAAGATTTATAACTTAAAAGGCCAGTAATTATCTTTAACAAAATGATAGAAGAAAACTTCCCTAACCTAAAGAAAGAGATGCCCATGAATATACAAGAAAGCTACAAACTCCAAACAGGCTGTACCGGAACAAAACTTCCTCCTGTCACATAGTAATCAAAACACAAAATGCACTAAAAAAAAAGGGAATATTAAAAGCCGTAAGGGAAAAAGGTCAAGTAACATATAAAGGAAGACCCATCAGAATTACACCAGACATGATCTCACCAGAGACCATGAAAGCTAGAAGATCCTAGGCAGATCTCATACAGACCCTAAGAGAACATAAATGCCAGCCAGACTACTACACCCAGAAAAACTCTCAATTACCATAGATGAAGAAACCAAGATATTCCAGGATAAAATCAAATTTACACAATATCGTCCCACAAATCCAGCCCTACAAAGGATAATAGATGGAAAACACCAATACAAGGAGGGCAAATACGCTCGGGACACTGCAGGCAGCTGGCAGCTGGGGACAGGTGCATGGACAGAGTCTTAGCTTAACATCGACTACCCTGTCAGGCTCTTGCCTGAACTCAGAGCCAGAGCAGCTTGGAGGCAGGAGGTCTGTGCACCAACAGCTTGGCAGTGCACCCAGAGCCAGATCAGCTCGGCAGGTGGTCTCTGCGTTGACCTGGGCAGGCACCAACTTGCTCGGGGGTCTGTGCCTGGAGTACAGCTGGAGGCCAACATCTTCCCTCAGGGCACAACAGACAGCTAACCAGACAGAGCCCTGTGGACTGGGAGCGCCACCATCTAGGCTCCTCCAGAGCTGAGGAGGTAATTCGGAGCCCAGTAGCAGAAACCTTCTGGTCTCCAACTTCCCCGGATGCCCTCTACAACAGCAGCGCCAAACCCCAGGCTCACAGGAACTTCAAACACCAACCAGTAACAACAAGACCAACTAACTCCAGAGATAAACAGATGGCAAAAGGCAAACATAGGAAGATTATTAACAGAAATCAAGGCAATATGGCAGCATCTGAACCCAATTCGCCAACAACATCAAGTCCTAGATACCCCAACACACCAGAAAAACAAGAGTTGGATTTAGAAGCACGGGTCATGATGCTGCTAGAGTAACACAAAAAAGACATAAACAAATCTCTTAAAGAAATGCAGGGGAAAGCTGTGCGTGGTAGCTCACGCCTGTAATCCCAGCACTTGGGAGGCAGAGGCAGGCAGATTTCTGAGTTCGAGGCCAGCCTGATCTACAGAGTGAGTTCCAGGACAGCCAGGGCTACACAGAGAAACTCTGTCTCAAAAAAACAAACAAAAAAAAAAGAAAGAGAGAAAGAAAGAAAGAAAGAAGGAAGGAAGGAAGGAAGGAAGGAAGGAAGGAAGGAAGAAAGGAAAGGAAGGAAGGAAGGAAGGAAGGAAGGAAGGAAGGAAGGAAGAAAAGACTAACCAAAGGGCACAGAGACAGTATTCAAAATATCAAAATTAGAAATGAAAAGGGAGATATAACAACAGAAACTGAGGAAATTCAAAAAATCATCAGATCCTACTACAAAAGTCTATACTCAACACAACTGGAGAATCTGGAGGAAATGGACAATTTCCTAGACAGATACCAATACCAAAATTAAATCAGGATCAAATAGATCATCTAAACAGTCCCATAAGCCCCAAAGAAATAGAAGAGGTCATAGGAAGTCTTCCAACCCAAAAAAGCACAGGACCACCCGGTTTTAGTGCAGAATTCTATCAGACCTTCAAAGAAGACCTAATACCAATACTCTTCAAACTATTCTACAAAATAGAAACAGAAGGAACACTACCCAACTCATTCTACAAAGCCACAATTACCCTGATACCAAAACCACACAAAGATCCAACTAAGAAAGAGAACTTCAGACCAATCTCCCTTATGAACATTGATGCAAAAATACTCAATAAAATTCTTGCCAACTGAATCCAAGAACACATCAAAACGATCATTCACCATGATCAAGTTAGCTTCATCCCAGGGATGCAGGGATGGTTCAATATACGGAAATCCATCAACGTAATCCACTACATCAACAAACTCAAAGAAAGAAACCACATGGTCATCTCATTGAATGCTGAAAAAGCATTTGACAAAATTCAGCATCCCTTCATGCTAAAAGTCTTGGAAAGAACAGGAATTCAAGGCCCATACCTAAATATAGTAAAAGCAATATGTAGCAAACCAGTAGCCAACATCAAATTAAATGGAAAGAAACTTGAAGCAATCCCCCTAAAATCAGGGACTGGACAAGGCTGCCCTATCTCCATATCTACTCAAAACACTACGTGAACTTCTAGCCAGAGGAATTAGACAACTAAAGGAGGTCAGAGGGATATAAATTGAAAAGGAAGAATTCAAACTATCACTATTTGCAGATGATATGATAGTATACATAAGCGATACCAAAAACTCCTCTAGAGAACTCCTACAGCTGAGAAACAACTTCAGCAAAGTGACCTGATATAAAATTAACTCAAACAAATCAGTAGCCTTCCTATATTCAAAGGATAAACAGGATGAGAAAGAAATTAGGGAAACAACACCCTTCACAACTGTCACAAACAATATAATGTATCATGGTGTGACTCTAACCAAACAAGTGAAAGATCTGTATGACAAGAAGAAAGAAACTGAAGAAGACCTCAGAAGGATGCAAAGATCTCCCATGCTAGTGGATTGGCAGGCTAATATAGGAAAAATGGTCATCTTGCCAAAAGCAATGTACAGATTCAATGTAATCCCCATCAAAATTCCAACTCAATTCTTCATAGAGTTAGAAAAAGCAATTCTCAAATCCATCTAGAATAACAAAAAAGTAGGATAGCTAAAACTATTCTCAACAATAAAAGAACTCTGGGGGAATCATTATCCCCAACCTTAAGCAGTACTACCTAGCAACAGTGATAAAAAAACAAAAAAACAAACAAACAAACAAACAAAAAACAAAACAACTGCATGATTTTGGTACAGTGTCCAGCAGGTAGATTAATGGAATAGAATTGAAGACACAGAAATAAAAAAACTGGGGGAATCATTATCCTGAACCTCAAGCAGTACTACAGAGCAATAGTGATAAAAACAGCATGATTTTGGTACAGTGACAGGCAGGTAGATCAATGGAATAGAATTGGAGATCCAGAAAAGAAGCCACACAGATATGGTCACTTGATCTTTGACAAATGAACTAGAACCATCTAGTGGGAAAAAAAGAGCCTTTTCAACAAATGTTGCTAGTTAAACTGGTGGCTAACCTGCAGAAGAAAGCAAATGGATCCATTCTTATCTCCTTTTACAAAGCCCATGTCCAAGTGGATCAAGGACCTCCACATGAAACCAGATACAAAGAAACTAACAGAAGAGAAAGTGGGGCACAGGGGAAATTTTCCTGAACAGAACATCAATAGCTTATGCACTATAATCAAGAATTGAAAAATGGGACCTCATAAAATTACACAGTTTCTGGAAGACAAAGGACACTGTCAATAGGACAAAACAGCAACCAACAAATTGGGAAAAGATCTTTACCAACCCTACATCTGACAGACGGCTAATATACAATATATACAATGAACTCAAGAAGACTCCAGAGAACCAAAGAACCCTACTGAAAAATGGGGTACAGAGCTAAATAAAGAATTCTCAACCAGGGAATACCAAATAACTGAGAAGCACCTAAAGAAATGTTCAACATCCTTAGTCATCAGGGAAATGTAAATCAAAACACCCTTGAGAGTTCACCTCATACCAGTCAGAATGGCTAGGATCAAAATCTTAGGAGACAGCAGGTGCTGGCAAGGATGTGGAGAAAGAGGAACACTCCTCCACTGCTGGTGGAATTGCAAGCTGGTACAACCCCTCTGGTGATCAGTTTGTTGGTTTCTAAGAAAATTGGACATAATACTATAGGAGGACCCAGCTTACCACTCCTGGGCATATACCCAAGAGATTCTCCAACATATAATAAGAACACATGCTCCATTATGTTCATAGAAGCCTTATTTTTAATAGCCAGAAGCTGTAAAGAACCAGATGTCCCTCAACAGAGTAATGGATAGAGACTGTGGGACATTTACACAATGGAATACTACTCAGCTATTAAAAACAATGAATTCATGAAATTCTTTGGCAAAGGGATGAAACTAGAAAATATCCTGAGTAAGGTAACCCAATCACAAAAGAACACACATGGTATGTACTCACTGATAAGTGGATGTTAGCGCAGAAGCTAATACCACTTGGGAATACCCAAGATACAATTCATAGACCAATAGAAGCTCAAGAAGAAAGAAGACCAAAGGATGAATACTTTGGCCCTTCTCAGAAGAGAGAACAGCCATGGGAGGAGATACATGCACAAAGTGTGGAGTAGAGACTAAAGAAAAGGCCATCCAGAGACTGCCCCGCCTGGGGATCCACCCCATATACAGCCACCAAACCCAGACACTAATGTGGATGCCAACAAGGGCTTGCTGACAGGAGCCTGATATAGCTGTCTCCTGAGTGGCTCTGCCAGTACCTGACAAATACAGAGGTGAGTTCTCCCAGCCAACCATTGGACTGAGCACAAGGTCCCCAATGGTAGCGCTAGATAAAGGACCCAAGGAGCTGAAGGAGATGTCAGCCCCATAAGAAGAACAACAATGTGAACCAACCAGTACCCCCAGGCTCCCAGGGACTAAACTACCAACCAAAGAGAACACATGGAGAGACCCATGGCTCCAGCTGCATATGTAGCAGAGGATGGATATCAGAGGGAAGAGAGGCCCGTGGTCCTGAGAAAGCTTGATGCCCCAGTACAGTGGCATACCAGGACAGGGAAGTGGGAATGGGTGGGTTGGTGAGCAGGGGCAATCAGGAGATGGGATAGGGTGTTTTTGGAGGGGAAAAAAGAAAGGGCATAACATTTAAAATGTAAATAAAGAAAATATCTAATAAAAAATTAAAATCTGTCAATATTTTAAAGAAAGAGAAGAACAGAAGAATAGAGAATTTAAAGGTGGATGTAACCTTAAATGCTTCTTTTTTGTTGATGAATATTCTGGAGTCTTTGGAAACTTGGCTGTGTATTTCTGGGGTGTCCTCAATGTGGGCTCAGGTGAATTTGCTTCTGAGTCCGTCTGTTTAACCAAAATCTGTCTTGCATCAGATTTAAAATCCACATGGTGTTTGTGAGGGGATTCTGCATCAATAAACAGAGCATGCTCTGGGTCATCTTCTCTTTCACTCTCTGATGAATACTCCAAAATTTCTGTAGAAATTGGCTGGAAAAATTAAGAGAGATAGAATTAAGTATTCTTCATTTAAGCCCACATGCAAATATGTCTATCATTGTTGACAAAAAACTCTTTAATACTCAAAAATGAAGAGAATAGATAAACCTAGTTCTAAGATACGCATTATTTTATAGACTCCATTAAAATCAACACAAGTCTGCTTTTATCTTCATTCAGCAAGCTAGAGGTCTGTGCCACGTGCACAGGAGTCACCACGTTAAATCGGTACCACCACCTGAAAACCCAGGAGTGGCACTCTCTGATAATCAGTGGGAAAAGATGACTTCTTGACTTTGAATTTTTAATGAGGAGCCCCCAAACCACTGACTCTTGTTTATGCTAGGCAAATACAGCAGCTGACAACACCACCCTGTCCCTTCTCCATTCCATTCCAGGGAAATAATATCACCTACAATCCTGGAATCCTGCTGCTGCCCAGGACAAACAGAAACCTGCAATCTTCAGCAACTACCAGCTCTACTGGCATCCCTGGGGGCCTGTCCCAACCCACGTCAACAAACAGCCTAATGTCATCAGGATCTTCCAGCTCTGCATCCCTGGAAGCCTGCTACTACCAGGGACAATCAGTTCTACCTGTCATTCTAGAGGCCTGCTTACATCAAGGACAACCAGCTTTACATGCTGCCCCAGAGGCCTACTTCCACCAAGGATGAACAGGCCTTCCTACCAACACTGGGGACAGTAATATGGCTAAAGGCCAGTGGAAGCACAAAAAACAAAAGCCAAAGCAATATGGCAGCACCAAAACCCATCTATCCTACTATATCAAGCCATGAGTATACTAATATGCCTGAATTACAATAAAATGACCTAAAATCTAATCTTATGAAGATGATAGAGGATTTTAAAGAGGAAATAAATAAAAACCTTAAAGAAATACAGAAAAATACAATCAAACAGATGAAAGGAGTTAATTAAACTGTTCAAGACTTAAAAATGGAAATAGAAGCAATAAAGATAAACTGAGGCAATCCTAGAGATGGAAAACCTAGAAGAGTGAACAGCATCTATAGACACAAGCATTACCAACAGAATACAAGAGATGGAATAGAGAATCTCAGATGTAGAAGATACCATAGAAGAAATTGATATATCAGTCGAAGAAAATGCTAAAGCTAAAGCTTTCTAATATAAAATACCCAGGAAATTTAGGACACTATGAAAAAACCAAATTTAAGAATAATAGAACAAAGAGAAGACTCCCAATTCAAAGACCCAGAAAATATTTTTAATAATATCACAGAAGAAAATTTCCCTAACCTAAAGTAAGAGATGCCTATAAATGTACAAGAAGCTTACAGAACACCAAATAGATGGACCAACAAAAAGAAAACTGTCCTGCCACACAATAATCAAAACATTAAATGAGCAGAACAAAGAAATACCATTAAAAGATGCAAGGGACAAATGCTAAGTAACATATAAAGGCAGACCTGTCATAATTACACCTGACTTTTCAACTGAAACTTTAATAGCCAGAAGGGCCTGGAAAGATGTCTTACAGTCTCTAAGAAATAACAGATGCCAAGTCCTGGAAGTCTATACCCAGCAAAACTTTGAAAGACAGAGAAAACAAGATATTCTAAGACAAAAAAAAAAAAGCAAGATCTTTCCATTAACCCAGCCCTACAGAGGATACTAGAAGGAAAACTCCAACACAAGGAATAGATAATTCTACAACAACAAATCCAACAGACACACACACACACACACACACACACACACACACACACACAGTACAACCACCAACATCATAATAACAGGAACTAACAATCCCTGTTAATTAATATCTCTCAACATGGTCTTAATTCCCCAATAAAAAGGCACAGGTGAACAGAGTGGATGAGTAAATAGGATCCTGCATTCTGCTGCACATGAAACACACACCTCAGCAATGAAGATAAACACTATCTCAGAGGAAAGGGCTAGAAAAGGGTTTCCAAGCAACGGGACACAAGAAACAAGCTGGACTATCCATTCTAATATTTAATAAAGTGGAGTTTTAATTGAAGAAATAACATTCACTTTTTGTTGCAAACCAAATATATTGTCTCTAAGGATAAAGCATTTTAATTCAAAGTCATTCAAAGGAATGACTAAGAGTAAGAAAACTTGCCTTTTCTGACACAATTCCAATATATATTTTAGAAACCAGTTAGAAATCTTTAATATAAATAGGAACTACTTAAAAATGTAACTGACTAACATTTCTTAAAATATTTCTTCCCTGTCTTACTCAAATTCCTGAATTTATAAAATAAAATTACTATTTAAAAAGATCAAGAGGATACAAATTGGAAAGGAAGAAGTCAAGGGATCACTGTGCAACAATGATATGACAGTATACCTAAGTAATCTCCAATATTCTACCTGAGAACTCCTACAGCTGTTAAGTAACATCAGCAAAGTAGTGTGATATTACCTCATACAAATAAGGAGCCTTCCGTTATACAAATGATAAACAAGCCAGGAAAGAAATTAGGGGGGAAATCTTTACAATAACTGCAAATAATATAAAATATCTTTATGTAATCCAAGCAAGTAAAAGACCTGTATGATAAGAACTTCAAGTCCCTGAAGAATGAAATCAAAGAAGACCTCAGAAGATGAAAAGGTCTCCAAAGCTCATCAATTGGTAGGATTAACATAATGAAAATGGCCATCTTACCAAACACAATCTGCAAATTTAGTGCAATCTCCATCAAAATTCTAACACAAACTTTACAGACATTAAAAAAACAATTCTCTGCAAGCTGGTACAACCACTCTGGAAATCAGTATGGCGGTTCCTCAGAAAACTGGGCGTGATACTTCCGGAGGACCCAGCCATACCACTCCTGGGAATATACCCAGAAGATTCACCAGCATGCAATAAGGATACATGCTCCACTATGTTCATAGCAGCCTTATATATAATAGCCAGAAGCTGGAAAGAACCCAGATGTCCCTCAACAGAGGAATGGATACAAAAAATGTGGTATATATACACAATGGAGTACTATTCAGCCATTAGAAACAATGAATTCATGAAATTCTTAGAGAAATGGATGGAGCTGGAGAATGTCATACTAAGTGAGGTGACCCAGTCTCAAAAGAATACCCATGGTATACAGTCACTGATAAGTGGATATTAGCCTAGAAGCTTGGAACACCAAAGACACAAATCACATATCAAGTGATGTCTCACAAGAAGAAAGGAGTGGACACTGGTGCTAGAATGGACCAAAACATCATTGTGGGAGAGTACAAGAACAGTAAAGTGGGAGGGGGTGGATGTGGGAGCAGGGGGAGGGAAAAGGACATGTGGGACCTTTGGGGGTGGGGAACCAGAAAAAGGGAAATGAATTGTAAATATAGAATATATACAATAAAAAAAAAATCAAAAAAAAAAAAAAAACAATTCTCCACCTCATATGGAAAAAAAAATCCAGGATAGCCAAACAATTCTGAATAATAAAAGAACTTAGGGACGAATCACCATTCCTGACCTCAAGCTGTACTGAAGAGCAATAGTGATAAAACTGCATGGTATGGGTACAGAGACAGACAGATTGATTAATGGAATAAAATCGAAGACCCTAAAATAAACACACACACACACACACACACACACACACACACACCTGGGGACACATGATGTTTGACAAAGCCACCAAAAACATACAACAGAACAAAGAAAGCATTTTCAACAAATGGTGCTGGTCTAAGTAAATGTCTGAGTGTAGAAGAATGCAAACTGACCCATCTGCACAAAACTCCAGTTCATGTAGACCACAGACCTCAACATAAAATAGAAACACTAAATCAGATACAAAAGAAAGTGTGAAATAGTGTGAACTCATTGATGCAGAAGACAATTTGCTAAACAGAATACAAATGACTCTAGATCTAAGATCAATAACAATAAATGGGACTTCATGAAGCTGAAAAGCTTCTATAAGGCAAAGGACATTGTCGACAGGACAAAGGGGCAGTTTAAACCTTGGTAAAAGATCTTTACTAACTCTACATCTAACAGAGGACTAATATCCAAAATATATAAAGAACTCAAGAAGTTAAACTTCAACAAACCAAATAATTTAATTTAAAAATGGGGACAGGAGACCCATGGCACGGGTTCCTTCCAGTCTGTCTGGGCCAATGCTCTGAGCAGACCTTGGGTGAAAACTCCACAGCCAGTCCCACAACACCCAGAGGAAGCTCCACTCTAGGTGTTCTAACCTGCCCAGAATCATAGAATCAAAGGATCAGAGGATCAAAGGTTATGAGGACACAACACCTGTCCCAACACCTGGAGTATTTGGGACCAGCAGGACCCAGGCACACAGGAACTCTGCCAGACCTGTGGCACTGGTTCCTTCACGTCTGTCTTGGTCGGTGCCCCAAGCAGACCTTGGGCTCAGACTCCGCAGCCTGTCCCACAACATCCAGAGGAAGCTACAATCCCAGAGTACTAACCTGCAGAGGGTCATCAGAGATGAGGAGAACATAACATCTGTCCCAGTACCAGCAGTAACTGGGGCCAGTGGGACCCAGGCAAACAGGAACTCCATCAGAGCAGTGGTACAGGTTCCTTCCAGTCCATTTGGGCCTGTAGCCTGAGCTGGGCACTAATTTCATTGCCAGTCCCACAACACCCATAGGAGGCTCTAGTCCCAGGCATTCGAACATGCCCAGGAACATAGGATCACAAGAGTGCTGACACACCCAGGATCTAAGAATCACAGGATCCCAGAGACAGTTTGATTCTGAGGACTTCTGACACAAACAAGATCACAGGAAGGACAGGCTCCAGTTGATATAGCAAGGGCATATAAACAGATGGCAAGAGGAAAGCATAATAACATAAGCAACAGAAGCCAAGGTTACTTGGCATTATCAGAACCCAATATTCTCACCATAGTAAGTCCTGAAAACACCATCACACCAGAAAAGCAAGAATCAGATGTAAAATCACATTGAATGATGATAGAGGACTTTAAGAAGGACATAAACAACTCCCTTAAAGAAATACAGGAGAAGAAACACAAAAATCCCTTAAAAAAATTACAAAAAAAAAAAAATCAAACAGGCAAAGGAAATGAACAAAACCATCTAGGACCTAAACATGGAACTAGAAACAAAGAAGTCAGAAAGGGAGACAACCCTGGAGTTATAAGGGGTTGTTATAAGGGAGTTATAAGGGGATCCTAGGAAAGAGATCAGGAGTCATAGATGTAAGCATCAACAACAATACCAGAAATATGAGAGACAAGAATCTCAGGTGCAGAAGATACCATAGAAAACATTGACACAACCGTCAAAGAAAATGCAAAAAGCAAAACTCTCCTAACCCAAAACATCCAGAAAATCCAGCACACAATGAGAAGACCAAACCTAAGGATAATAGGTATAGAAGAGAGTGGAGATTCCTAACTTGAAGGGCCAGTAAATGTCTTCAACAAAATGATAGAAGAAAACTTCCCTAACCTAAAGAAAGAGATAACCCAATCACAAAAGAATACACATGAAATGCAATCACTGATAAGTGGATATTAATGATCCCAGGAGCTCTGAATACTCAAGGTACAATTAGCAAATCAAAAGATTCCCAAGAAGAAAGAAGGAGAGGATCCTGGTCCTGAAAAGACTGGATCCAGTTTTGTAGGAGAGTACCAGAACAGAGAAATGTTGGGGGCGGGTGGTTGTGGAATAGGCTGGGAAGGGGAGGACTTAGGGGATATATGGTGAGGGGGGACTGGGGAAGGAGAAAGCCTTTGGAATGTAAACAAAGAATATAGAAAAATTTTTAAAAAAGGAAAAAAAAAACAAAAAGAAAAAAGAAAAAAATTACCCTAAATAAATAAATAAAGAATTACCAACTAAATAAACAGTGTTGGGCAGGGGAAAAAAAAAAAAAAGAGAGAGAGATAACCATGAACATACAAGAACCTACAGAACTCCAAGTAGATTGGACCAGAAAAGAAATTCCTCCCATCACATGATAATCAAACACCAAATATTAAAAGCAGTAAGGGAAAAAGGTCAAGTAACATATAAAGGCAGGCCTATCAGAATTACACCAGACTTCTCAAAAGAGACCATGAAAGACATAAGATCCTGAGCAGATGTCATACAGACCCTAAGAGAACACAGATGCCAGCTCAGGCTACTATACCCAGCAAAATTCTCAATCACCATAGATGGAGAAACCAAGATATTCCATGATAAAAATCAAATTTACACAATATCTTTTCACAAATCCTGCCCTACAAAGGATAATAGATGGAAAGCATCAACACAAGGAGGAAAACTAAAGAAAGTAATCTACAAATAAACTCACACAAACATAATTCCACCTGTAACAAAATAACAGGAAGTAACAATCGCTTTTCCTTAAGAACTCAATATGAAAATTAATATTACCAACATATCCTAATCGATTGAAATTCAAAAATGTAAACAATTAAAATTTATTGGCTGTCATCCAGTGGTCTCTCTAACTTGTAATTAGAGAAATATGTCCAATATTGTACAATGCATATACAGTTTCTGCCTGTTTGTATGTGACAGTGTCTTGTGGTGTACCACACTGTGGTCTTGCAATCATGCTTCACCTATCTCACCCTCTCTATTAGTAGAATTGTTTATATGATGCTTTCACACTATACTATGGTTATCAGAACCACTTACATATTTCAAAATTATTTATACAGTCAAAAGAAATGTAAACAATAAATTTGGGAGGTGGTTTGTAAGAGAACAACAAAGAGTGAGACTGAATGTTTTGCTTGATATTTATAATTATTGTATCAATTTTGGAGAAATTCCTTCTTTAGTGCAGCAGAACTGTCAACTCTTAACTTAGCTACAATGGAGGTAAAATCCTTTCGTGATGTGAGGGACATTGAAGTACAGCCTTATTACAATGAACTCCAATGTCCAAAAATTGTTCTTATTTTGGGTTTGTACCACAGTTAAGAGTCAATATCTGAAGCTCTACTAGAAACAAAATAAACAAATGAAA
Source organism: Apodemus agrarius (assembly GCA_964023405.1). Classification (NCBI taxonomy): domain Eukaryota; kingdom Metazoa; phylum Chordata; class Mammalia; order Rodentia; family Muridae; genus Apodemus; species Apodemus agrarius. Next base: position 86,872,458 of record OZ030018.1, on the reverse strand, counting down.
AGACTTTATCTATTTATATTCATTTAGTAACATGTCCATCATATATATATGTACATATATGTGTGTATATATATATATATATATATACACTTACATATACACAACAATATATTATAGGGGCATGGTCATTTAGATACAGATTTTCTGCTATGGTCAAAGCTATTTCACCTGAGTGATTGTCATCATTCTCAGCCAACAGGAAAGAGGTTACATTCATTTAAGATACGGTATGTAGGTGGTACATCTCCACGGCACAGCTGGGAGCTGCTTGCCCCGTGGTTCTACCAGGCCCCTACACCAATGGTCTCCATCTTGCAGCCGGGTCACCCTTAGAGATGTGTATTGAAAGGAAGAATTCAAAGTATCACTATTTGCAGATAATATAATAGTATACTTAAGTGACCCCAAAAATTCCACCAGAGAACTCCTAAACCTGAATAACAGCTACAGCAAATTGGCTGGACATAAAGTTAACTCAAACAAATCAGTAGCCTTCCTATACTCAGAGGATAAAGAGGCTGAGACAGAAACTAGAGAAATGATACCCTTCACAATAATCACAAATAATATAAAATACCTTGGTGTAACTCTAACCAAGCAAGTAAAAGATCTGTATGACAAGAACTTTAAGTCTCTGAAGAAAGAAATTGAAGAAGACCTCAGAAGATGGAAAGATCTCCCATGCTCATGGATTGGCAGGGTTAATATAGTAAAAATGGCCATCTTGATAAAGCATTCTACAGATTCAATGCAATCCCCATCAAAATTCCAACTTAAATCTTCATAAAGTTAGAAAGAGCAATTTCCAAACTTATCTGGAATATCAAAAGATGGAGAATAGCAAAAACTATTCTCAACAATAAAAGAACATCAGGTAGAATCACCATCCTTGACCTCAAGCTCTACTACAGAGCAATAGAGATAAGAACTGTGTGGTATTGGTACGGAGACAGGCAGGAAGATCAATGGAATAGAATTGAAGATCCAGAAATGAACCCACATACCTTTGGTCACTTGATCTGTGACAAAGGAGCTAAAAACCATCCAATGGAAAAAAGGCAGCATTTTCAACAAATGGTGCTGGTTCAACTGACAGTCAACATGTAGAAGGATGAAAATCGATCCATTCTTATCTCCCTGTTCAAAGCTCAAGTCCAAGTGGATCAAGGACTTCCACATAAAACTGTATACATGAATCTAATAGAAGAGAAAGTAGGGAAGAACCTGGAGCACATGGGCACAGGGGAAATTTTCCTGAATAGAACACCAATAGCTTATGCTCTAAGATCAAGAATTGACAAATGGGACCTCATAAAACTGCAAAACTTCTGTAAGGCAAAGGACACTTTCAATAGGACAAAACAGCAATCAACAAATTGGAAAAATATCTTTATCAATCCTACATCCGATAGAGGGCTAATATCCAGTATATACAAAGAACTCAAGAAGTTTGACTCCAGAGAACCAAATAACCCTATTAGAAAATGGGGTACATATCTAAACAAAGAATTCTCAAATGAGGAATACCAAATGGCTGAGAAGCACCTAAAGAAATGTTTAACATCCTTAATCATCAGGGAAATGCAAATCAATACAACCCTGAGATTCTACCTCACACCAGTCAGAATGGCCAGGATCAAACACTCAGGGGTCAGCAAATTCTGGAGAGGATGTGGAGAAAGAGGAATACTCTTCCATTGCTGGTGGGATTGCAAGCTGGTAAAACCACTTTGGAAGTCAGTTTGGTGGTTTCTCAGAAAATTGGACATAGCACTACCTGAAGACCCAGCTATACCACTCCTATGCATATACCCAGAAGATGCTCCAACATGTAATAAGGACACATGCTCCACTATGTTCAGAGTAGCCTTGTTTATAATAGTCAGAAGCTGGAAAGAACCCAGATGTCCCTCAACAGAGGAATGGATACAGAAAACGTAGTACATTTACACAGTGGAGTACTACTCAGCAATTAAAAACAATAACTTCATGAAATTCTTAGGCAAATGGACAGAACTAGAAAATATCATCTTGAGTGAGGTAACCCAATCACAAAAGAACACACATGGTATGCACTCACTGCCAAGTGGATAATAGCCCAAAAGCTTGGAACACTGAAGATACAACTCACAGACCACATGGAACTCAAGAAGAAGGAAGACCGATGTGTGGATACTTTGATCCTTATTGGAAAGTAGATCAACATACCCATGGCTCACACCCAACCAATAGAATGAACATAGGGTCCCCAGTGGAGCAGCTAGAGAAAGGACCCAAGGAGCTAAAGAGGTTTTCAGCCCTACGGGAGGAACAATAATATGCACCAACCAGTACCGCCAGAGCTCCCAGGGGCTAAACCACCAACCAACGAGGAACCCATAGCTCCAACTACACATGTAGCAGAAGATGACCATTTCACATATCAATGAGAGGAGAGACCATGGATGCTGTGAAGGCTAAATTCCCCAGAATGGGGGGTGCAAGTCAGGAAATGGGGGGTAGTGGTGTGAGCAAGGGGAGGAGGAATGTGACAGGGGATTTTCAGAGGGGTAACGAGGAAAAGGGATTTGAAATGTAAATAAAGCAAATATCTAATAAAGCAGATATCTAATAAAAAAGAAATGGTGTGTATATTAAGATGGTATTCATATATATGTATATATATACATACATACATACATATATATATATATATACATACATACATATATATATAGCATTGTATAATAATTTTTTTTAATTAGGCCAAATTACCATGCCTGTAGGTAATGACCTATACTAATTTTAGTAGTTGCATGGCAGGCTGTTATGCTAAAATATACTGATTATTCATGAGCTATTAGCAAGCTTTTGCTATCATAAAAGTAATGTAATTATTATACATGTACACCATTTGTGTACTTGATGGAATTTATAACATATGTGAGGTCAAAGAGAAGATATAATTATAATAAATATGTTACTTACAAGATTTAAGTCAGTTTAAATTGATTAAATATCAACTTTAAAAAAACAGTAAAATAAAGATTTATGGAAGGGAGACTGGGAATGGGGATAACATTTGAAATGTAAAAAAATAAAATGATTAATAAAAAATGGGGTACAGAGCTAAACAGAGAATTCACAACAGAGAAATCTCAAATGGCTGAGAAGCATGTTTAAAAATGTTCAAAGTCAGCCGGGCGTTGGTGGCGCACGCCTTTAATCCCAGCACTTGGGAGGCAGAGGCAGGCGGATTTCTGAGTTCGAGGCCAGCCTGGTCTTCAGAGTGAGCTCCAGGACAGCCAGGACTACACAGAGAAACCCTGTCTCGAAAAACCAAAAAAAAAAAAAAAAAAAAAAAAAAAGTTCAAAGTCCTTAGTCATCAGGGAAATGCAAATCAAAATGTCCCAGAGGTTCTACCTTACATCAATCAGAATGGTTAAGATCAAAGACTCAAATGACAGCATATGCTGGCAAGAATGTAGAAAGGGAAACATTCCTCCATTGCTGGTGGGAGTGCAAACCTATACAACCACTCTAGAAATAAATCTGGCGGTTCCTGAGAAAATTAGAAATAGTTCTACCTGAAGACCCAGTTATCGTGCTCCTGAACATATACCCAAAAGATGTTCCAATATACCACAAGGATACATGATTCACTATGCTCATAGCAGCTTTACTCTTAATAGCCAGAAACTGAAAACAACACAGATGTCCCTCAAACAAAGAATGGATACAGAAAATGTGGTTTATTTACATAACAGAATACTATTCAGCTATTAAAAACAAGGAAATCATGAATTTAATAGGCAAATGGATCGAACTAGAAAATACCATCTTGAGTGAGGTAACCCAAATCCAAATACACATGCATGGTATGTGCTCACTGATAAGTGGATATCAGAAAGTACAGTATAAAGACCCAAAGAAGTTCAACCAGAAGTAAGGTCCAAGGAAGGATGCTTGAATCTCAGAAGGGGAGATAAAATATTCATAGAAGGCAGAGAGAAGGAAGGATAGAACTAAGTGAGAGAGGGAGAGGAAGAGGGATGGGGGAAGAATCAGGTATGGGTAGAGTCAAGAGAGGGCCACAGGACCAGGAAAAAGAATGGAAATCTATAGCTACCAGGGCTGGGGGGATAGGGGAAATCTCTAGGGAGTCCCAAAGACCTGGGATGGGGGAGGCCCCCAGGAGTCAAAAGGTCCCCCAGGTGACCTTAGGCAAAATGCCTAACAGTAAGGACATAGAACCTCAAGGGGCCAACTCCTATAACTGGGCAGGAGCCCCAAAGGAGGTATAAGGACACCAACCCAACCATGAAACTTTCCACCCCAAATTTGCCCTGTCGAAAAGAAATGTAGGGATGGAGCAGAGACTGAAGGTAAGGCCAACCAATAATTTACACAACTTGAGGCTCACCCCATGGGCAAGCACAAAATCCCTGGCATTATTAATGATACTCTTCTGTGCTTGCAGACAGTAGCCTAGCATAAATGTTCTCTGAGAGGCTATATCTAGCAGCAGACTGAAACAGATGCAGATACCCATAGGTAAACATTGAACAAAGGTCATGGACCTTTATGGAAGAGATGGGGGAAAGACTGAAGGCCCTGAAGGGGAAGGGAACCCCACGAGAGGACCAACAGAGTCAACTAACCTGGACCCCTGGGAGCTCTCAGAGACTGAGCCACCAACCAAAGAATATACACAGGCTAAAATGAGGCCCCTGGCACATATGTAGCAGATATGCAGCTCAGTCTCTATTCCTGTCTTGTCTGGACTCAGTGGGAGAGAAGGTGCCTAATCTGGCAGAGATTTGATGTGCCATATCCAGAGGGGGTTCCACCTCTTAGAAGAGGTGGAGGAGAGGGGGAATGTGAGGAGGCATGTGTGGGAGAGAACAGGAGGGGGAGCAGTGTTTGGATGTAAATAAATAAATTAAAAAAACAATTTTATGTTTTTTCTAATGAGACATTCCCACAAAGCCCCATGGGGATTGAACATAGGATTCTACACCACTTAGCTATATTCTTTACATTGTTTTTATTTTTAAAAAATCTCCATAGGCCAGGTATATTATGAACTATAATCCTCCAGCCTCAACCTCTTAGTAGCTGGGATTTTAGGTCTATACCCCAGAAATGGCTGAGAATTTTTCTTTAGAATGAACGTTTTCATTTCATCCTAAAGCAAGATCTCTCAGCCTCAGTTCTATTACCAGTTGAAGTTAGGAAAATATGTACTGTGGAGTGTTTAGTAACAGTCCCTGCCAACACCTATCAAAGGATAGTAGCACAGATCCAACCAGTAATGGCAAACCAGAACATGCTCAGACATACATAGCCTAATGTTTCCTAGAAACAAAAGTACCATCTGTCCTAGGAAGGGACACAGCTTGTGCTACAGACTCACAAGCAAATGTGAAGAGGATTCAAAGTACATTGGAGTTATGTGTGGGTTCTTTTTTCTTAAACCCCTGTCTACACCTCTTCTTCCACCCTTTCAACCCTCCAAAACTAGAAAGAGGAGAAAAAAAGAATAAAGGGGGGGGGAGAGAGAGAGAGAGAGAGAGAGAGAGAGAGAGAGAGAGAGAGACAGAGAGACAGAGAGACAGAGAGACAGAGAGACAGAGAGACAGAGAATCCCCAAAAATATCAGGAGCAGGAAAGAAGGGATCATTAGACATATCCTGCTGACTAGGGGCATCAAGTTCATTGAGGCAAGCTTGATCTTGGTGCTTTCAGGATATCTAATTTATTCTCATCTCTGCCAGGAACACTACAGCAAACAACATGAATTAATAGCAACCAACTACCACCACCACCCACTCCCTCTCTAGGACTGAATAGAATGCTGGGTATTACCACATGAGAGGAGGGAGAAAACACATTCTAAGGAGAGTGTGATCTAGGGGAATACAAGACAGGCAAGGAAACACAGACTAGCAAGAGACTTGGCTATGTGAGTGTTTACACAACTGGGGAGCGGCTACAGCTTTACTCTGAGGCAGCAGAGAACCACCACCTTAAGCAGGAGCTAACAGCATCAGATGCTGATGTGGAAGCATCACCAAGACAATATTCTGAATAGTAGATTGTGACATGGACGAGCACAGGACTTATGCTAACACGCGGAAAAGGATACTCAGAGCAAGACACGAGAGGATTGAGTGCATTGGGAACAGATGGTGTTGAGAGAAAACCAACAAAAAGGTGCAAGTACATGGAGGACTCACAGTAGAAATAACAAGTAAGCATGAAGTAAAAGAAAATGTCAGGAATCAACTGTGGGCATCAAGCTGCATTTATGCAGGAAGACTCCGGAACTTAAGTGTGTAGGGGCAGTTCTTAACAATGAGTTTGACTGTGACAAGTGGAATACTTAGGACTTAACTGACCCTCAGGTTACACTCCATGCCACTGGATTACTGGAGTGGCTTGGGTAGAAACAAACCTTTAAGAATCCATAGAATAGGACAGTGGTGGCGCATGCCTTTCATCCCAGTACTTGGGAGGCAGAGGCAGGCGGATTTCTGAGTTTGAGGCCAGCCTGGTCTACAGAGTGAGTTCCAGGACAGCCAGGACTACACCGAGAAATCTTGTCTCAAAACAAAAACAAAAACAAAAACAAAAACAAAAACAAAAACAAAAACAAAACAAGAACCCATAGAATAGGAACAATGTATAGAAAAGTTAGAGAAGACGGTCCATGGAAAGGACATACAATTAAGAGTCAAGCTAACAACTTAGGCATATTAAAAACGTTTATGCTATGATAGAGAAGACAGAAAAAATGGTTTTGATCTGACAAAAGGGAGATTGCACATATATAAGAAACCCTGCAGTGTAAGAGGAGGTTCTGATGCTAAGGTCTTGTTCCCCAATTGTTTCTTGACTTGCCAATAAGAAAGTCGGGGAGCCAATTGCTGGACAGTAGGTACAGGTGGGACTTCCAGGTCCTAAACGAAAAGGAGATGCAGGGAACGAGAGAGGGATTTTCCTGCCACACTCTGAAATAAGTAGGAAGCAGCAGTCATATAAGATCTTGGGCAGCCGGGCGGTGGTGGCACACGCCTTTAATCCCAGCACTTGGGAGGCAGAGGCAGGCGGATTTCTGAGTTCGAGGCCAGCCTGGTCTACAGAGTGAGTTCCAGGACAGCCAGGACTACACAGAGAAACCCTGACTCGAAAAAACAAAACAACAACAACAAAGATCTTGGGCAGCTAGAGCCTGCAGCCTCCCCTCCACAGGCAGGGACCAAAGACGTTGGGGGAGGGTCGCTAGCTGATGTAAGCCACTAAGTTTAGGGTGGAGGGATAGACAGCCATAATAAATTGATAAGGGCACACTTTTACAGGCTTGGGGTATCTAGGTGAGCAATTGTGCCCAGGGGATTCTAGGTTCTAGGAAGTGGGCTGGTAGCAAAGGTGGGTAGGAAAGAGAAGTTGGGTTAGGGCTGGCAGCTTTGATCCCAGAGCTGGACGGCACAACAGGGAGCTGGGAGGAGCCAGAACAAGCCGCCCCTGGGAAGACCATGCATGTAAAACTGCACACAACACAGGAAAACTGATGGCATGTGCTCTGAAGAATAATTTGGAAATGAAGTTAACAAAAAGAAAAAAGAAAAGTAAATCTGTTAATTCTCTTAGGAAGCTCGTATCTATTTCATTTGCTTTCAATGATAAAAAAAAAAAAGATGACACAAAAAGGCATTCTTCAGCATTACACAATGAGTGTGACAATTTTAAAGTCAAATAATATAATCCACATGAATTTCCTCAGCAAAGAACTTATGAACAGTAACTATTAACAGTAGATGAGGTAATGTCTTATAATTTTTAGGCATCAATCACTAATTAACTAACTTATGGTTTAGGTTGTCAATTGTTACATGAGAAGTAAATCATAACTTAGAATACAAGGAATGCCAGCTATCCACACTCTATCATGACTGTATAATTAATAAAAAAAATCCTCCAACTCTAATCTTGTTTTGTTTACAGTAAATTTGAAAATCGAAGAGGAGGAAATAAACTGAAACTACAGAAGACCTTGTGAGCTATTCCAAATATAGTGTGTAGAGAAAAGAAACAAGAAGAAGGAGAACTAGGTGTGAACAGCCCAGAGATTCTTACCACACACAATTGGTGTTCAACTCTGACAGAGTCCCAGCCTTGACCTGCGCAAGTGACTACCATAAAAGCAAAGTATTTAACTATGCGTTGTTTCTTAATCTTCAAACTAGAAAGACAATAGTACCATATTAACTTAGGAAATATTAGCCACTTTTATTAGCCCCAGTGGAAGATTAAGTTATGTATTTTATAATTTATTTTTATAAAGTTTTCCTCAATTTTAGCAGACACTTCATACAATAAAAGACAATGAAAAATTTAGTAAGTAATGTCGTCAGTGATAATCAAAATGATATTGTCTTAGGCAACCAAAGAAATTGTGTACTCATCACATACTATTAAGAGAACCAAAGCACAGTGAACTGCGGGCAAACAGCGGGGAGCCAGGCTGCTTACATTCATAGCATCTGAGAAAGCCAGAGGATCTCTCCACACATTAACACAATAAAAACCAGGAAACTCTCCCAGGAAGCAGCTGTTCAGTCCAGAGCTCATCGGTTGGAAATGTTTTCTCCATGTACTTACATAAAATTTCATTTCTATTTTTTATACATGACTATCAATACACTCTGTATATGTATCACACTGTTGTTATCCATTCATCAGCCTGGCGAGATTGAGGCTGTTTCCACTTCCTAGCTATCGTGATAGAGAAGCAATAAACATGTCTGAGCATGTGGAGTAAGATGGAGAGTCTTTGGCAAGGGGTGGTGTTTCTGTGTGTGTGTGTGTGTGTACATACATACACACATACGTACATACATATATGTATACATATATATACATATATACATATATATGAAGAATTCACCACACAAATTTTCAGAGTGGTTGCATGAGGGTTCCTTTGCCCACATTCTCACAAGCATTTGTTATTGGTTACTTTCTTGACTATGGCCATTGGGATTTGGGAGGGATGAAATCTCGAAGTTGTTTTGATTTGCATATCCCTAGTTTGTTAGAGCAGATGAACATTTTTTTGAGATATGTTTTTCTTTCTTTTTTTTTTTTTCTTGACAACTCTGTTTAATGCTACAGCATTAATAGGTCTTTGAATATGTCTTTAAAAAATGTTTTGGCTTTTGTTCTTTATATATTCTGGATATTAATTCTCTGTAAAATATATAGCTGGTAAAGACCCTCTCCCACTCTATGAGCTTCTGCTATACTTAGTTGATTGCTTCCTTACATGTATAGAAAATTTTAGTTTAAGAGTTTCTATTTTGTCAATTGGTATCCTTAATACATGGACAAATGGAATCTAATCCTTTCCTCATGGGGTAACAACTATGATTTCTTCTAGGATATTCAGTTTTCATATTAAATTCTTTTAGGCATTCAGGAGTGATGTTTGTGAGATGGCAAAGATGAGTTTAATTTAATTTATTCTACATGTGGAGAACCACTGATTGAAGATGTTCCCTCTCACAATGGAGGCACTAGGTACCTTTTGCATCTTTAATATGTAATGGTTTCATGTAGTCATATGAGTCATATGCACTGGTTAGTTTAATGTCAACTTGACACAAGCTGAAGTCATGTGAGAGGGAACTTCAATTAAGAAAATGTCTCCATAGGGTCTAAAGAGATGGCTCAGCAGTGAAGAGCAAACACTGGCTGCTCTTCCAGAGGTCCTGAGTTCAATTCCCAGCAACCACATAGAGGCTCACAACCATCTGCAGTGGGATCTGATGTCGTCTCATGTGTATAAAGACAGCTACAGCGTACTCATATACATTAAATGAATAAATAAATCTTAAAAAAAAAAAAAGAAGAAAAAGAAAATGTCTCCATAAGATCAAGTTATAGGCAGGCCTGTAGGGCCATTTCTTAATCATTGATTGCTGGGAAGGGCACAGGCCATTATGAGTAGTACCATCCTGGGCTGGTGGTCCTGGGTTCTATAAGAAAGCAGGTGGAGCATGGCATGGGAAGTAAGCCAGTAAGCAACACCCCTCTGTGACCTCTCCATTAGCTCTACCTCCAGGTTCTTACTGTGTTGGAGTTTTTATCCTGAGTTCCTTCAGTGACGAACACTAATAAGGAAGCATTCGACTGATAGACCCACTCTCGGCAGGTTGCTTCAGTCATGGTGATCTACCACAGCCATAGTAACGCTGACTAAGACATCGTGCACAGGCCTTTGATTTTGCTCCATTGATTGTCTGTTTTGCTAGCATTATGCTGTTATATTACAATAGTTTTGTAACATACCATGAAAGTTAGTATGGTAATACCTCCAATGTTCTTTTTGTTCAGAAATACAATCGTTATCTGGGTTTTCTGAGGTTTCCTATGAATTTCAGGAATTTTTCTATTTCTGTGAGGAATGCCATTGAGATATTTGGGATTGCATTAGATTTATAAGTTTGGTAGGATGATCATTTTTACAATAATTCTACCAATCCACGAGCAATGAATGTCTTCTTATGTTCTAATGTGTTCTTCAATCTTTCTTGAGATTTGGAGTTTTCATAAAGAAGTCTCTCACCTTCCTGGTTAGATTTATTCTTTGTGGAGAGTCTAGGCCACAAACAGCACCAATCACATACACACACACACACACACACACACACACACACACACTCACTCACTCACACTCACACATGCAAAGACTCATATGGAGCAAAAAGACCAGAGGTCAGAGAGCACCAGAGCAAAAAAGTGTCCCCTCACCCCTTTTTAAAACAGGCTATCTTAAAAGGGCCACAGCATTCATGAACTCACGGCAAGTGGCTTGCCTAAACAAGGCCTGCAGAACACAGAGCCAGTCAACATTTAAGCATGGATGTGAAAGGGCTTCCTGAGGCCCCACCTCTGAGGAAACATTGACAGTTGGTGGCTTTGGGAGAGGAAGAATAGGTTTTTTTTATAAGAGTGGGTCTCCAATAATAGGTCATGATAGACTGACCATGCTTCTTGTGGATGCCCTTGAGTATATGGGCAGCATAATTTAGCATAGGCAGATTATAAAAACAAGAAAACAAGTTGGGATAAGGTAGGAGAATAGGGGTAAATGTGGGAGGAAGTAGGGGCAAGAGTGGGCATGAGACTCACAATGTACTATGTAATTAATTTTATAATGTTAATTACAATAAAGTTTTCAGTGTCAATCTTTATAGAAACCAGCGTTCATGGACTATTCTTCAAGAAAGATAGATAGGTAGGTAGATAGGTAGGTAGATAGGTAGGTAGGTAGGTAGGTAGGTAGACAGACAGACAGACAGATACTTTCTGAATAAGACTCCAGCTGTGGGAAATAAGAGCAACAATTAACAAATGAGATCTTGTGAAATTAAAAAGCTTCTTATAGCAAAAGAAATAGTTCATTAAGTGAAAAGACAGTGAGTGTATACAGTAGGGGGAAAATCTTTGCCAATTATAAATTTAACAGAAGAGTACAGAAATATAGAAAGATCGTAAAAGACCCAACAATAAGAAAAGTGCTAATTTAATTCTTTAAAACAGGAAGGGGGCAAAGCAGAGAATTTTGAAAATAGGAGCTTACCACAAATACTTTCAAAACTGTTCAATATTTTAAGCTATCATGGAAACATGAATTAAAATGACTCTGATGAGCCGGGCGTGGTGGTGCACGCCTGTAATCCCAGCACTTGGGAGGCAGAGGCAGGCGGATTTCTGAGTTCGAGGCCAGCCTGGTCTACTGAGTGAGTTCCAGGACAGCCAGGACTACACAGAGAAACCCTGTCTCGAAAAAAAAAAAAAAAACCAAACCAAACCTGATGACTCTGATGTCTGGACTCCTGGGTCAGAAAATCTTGGTTTGATCCCCAACACTGCAAATCATGGCTCCGAAGAACTGTAATTACAGAACTTGGAAACTGAAGGCATGACGATAAAAAGCCCAAGGGCATTCTCTGTTATTCATCAAGTTCCAGGGCATCTGAGATTAATGAAATTCCATCACAAAAATAAAAGTGTTTGAGATTCCATATTAACTAAGTCACAACAGCCACTATACAAACATTTTTAAAATGTTAGTGAGGATATAGAGAAAGTCAGTATTGGCTGTGGAAACTGGTGAAATGAGTATGATATTTTCTCAAAACACAAAACAAAACAAAAACCCTAAAAATCAAATTGGATCAGTAAGATGGGTCAGGAGATAAAGGCTCCTGCTATAAATCATGATGGCCTGAGAGCATCTAGGGCCCATATGATGGAGGAAGAAAGCTAACTCCCACATGCACAAAGGATTCTTAAAAAAATACTTACTTTATGATACAGCTATACCATTCCTGAGCAAATACAAATACTATATCTAATCACAAAGACACTTATACATCTGAGTTTATCCTTAATCTATTCAAAATAAGGATATAAAATCAGTCTTTGATATCTATCAATTGATGAATGCATAATAAAAATGTGGTATATATATAATGAAATTTTAATAAGCTATAAAATAAAATTTGCAGAAAAAAATGGTATGTTAAGTTGGATAACCCAGAATCAGAAAGGCAAATACTATATGGTCTCTATCATGTGCATATCTGAGCTGCTAGTTCTTCTTTATATACATTTTTATGCAAGTGAATACCAGAGAGCAAGAAACTAAAAATGGGCCTAAGATTAGAGAGGAAAGAAGCTCTAAGAAGTATGAACGTAATAAAGCCCACGTGATAAGAAAGTAATGGGGAAATTAATAGGGTATGGCTTAAGCAAAGAGGGAAGATAGGGAACTGGATCAGAGAAGGTGACTGAGAGACTCAATCAAACATAAGTATATGTGAAAGCCAAAAAATTTGATTGACAATGGTCTTCACAGAGACATGAATGCTTAGTCACCTGGGAGTAGAATTATTTTACAAGCATTAGGAGGTATGCAGCCTTGTTGGAGTAAGTGGGACAGGCTGTGAGACAATGTTTGTCTCTGCCTGCACATCAGGATAACTCTGCTTCTTCTCCAGTACTATGTCTACCTGTGAAATGCCATGATCCTCTCCACGATGATAATGGACTCAATCTCTGAAACTGTAAGCAAGCCTTCTTTCTAAAGAGTTGCCTCAGTCATGGTGTTTCTTCACAGCAAGAGAACAATGACTTGATGAGACAGGCTGACTTTATATCAGGTTTCAAATTGTCAATTTGGGAGATTAGGCCTAAAAATACAGACTTCAGGCAGCTAGTCAGAAACTGCCCCCACCACCTGTCTTGAAGCAAGGACAAAGGAAAGCAACAGCTTCCAGCCCTCACACCCTGGTATGAGTTCTGGAATGTCCTTACGAAATTAGAGCAAGATAAGGCCACCTAACCCGAAATTCCTCAACCACAGATTCCAGCCCCCATATGCCCCAATAATGTTTTGCAATGTCCCTAAGAGACAAGAACAAGATATGGCCACCCCGGAATTCCCCTAATGTGATTTAAATCAAGCCTATGAGCTCACTCGGGTGTCCCTCTATCATGGCAATGGGAGACTCCAGCATGCTGGACTTCTGTGGAACTTCTACTCTTTGCTTTTACATACTTTTTGAGTCTATGGTATTATTCTTCAGCAAATCATGGACTCTTACATGGGGGGGGGGGCTGTCTGGGATTCGTTGGAGACCCATATAGTGGAGTATCCTTTTGATCTTTAAGTCCTGGTGCCCAGTTGTCTTGTCCATATCAGTGTTTCTGTTTCAGGTTTAATTCTGTTTCCTTTTTAATCTGGAGGCTGAGAGGGACTAACTGGACTTCTATTTTATCACATGGCCAGGTAGTGGAGGTCACTCCCGACCAGAAACTGGAAGACTTGCTAGTTCTCATCTAGATTCTGAACTGACCGTGGTCTATGGGCCTTCCATGCACAGGGAGGAAGACTGAGTCAGCCTTTCATTTATTTTTGTTTTCCCAGGAATATCCTGCTGTGTCCATCTGTGTGTGTTCTCTTGGTGCTTTTTTGTCTCCTCGTACAAATTTTTCTTTGGTTCCTAGGAGGAATCAGGTACAAAGCACCCCACTAGGCTTGATCCTGAACCATTTTAAGGACTATGACTGAGTCAGAGAAGACTTGGGTCTGGTTGTTTGTCCCAACAAACTAACCATCTTTTGAAGGAAATAAATAGCCCATCTATGGCCTGAAGAGAGGATTTCCCATCTTCCCATCATTCATACAATGAAAGTTTAGTTTATGAAGCTTGGGGTCATCCAGACAAAGGCAATACCTGGTTGAATAGCCCCATTTGAACAAAACCTTTTTTGTTACAGGCCTTGCCGCTCCCTACCCTTGTTCCTCTAAAGGAGGATCAGCCTCAGCCCCCTGACTTGCTCCCCCTTTCTGCTCCTGAGGAGGAACTCTGACCCCCTCCCTATTCCCCTACCCAGCCAGCACAGGCAGAGAGAGGAGCTGAACCTGACTCACCTGACTCCACTTAAAGTCCACCTCACATTCTGGACCGTACTGCCCAGTGGGCTGACTCTACTATGGCCTTAACTCTCCAGGCTATGGGACCTCCCAGATACTCAAGGGAGACATTTCATGACATATGTATCATTTACCAGTAATTATCCTTACAATTGAAAATTGCAAAACTCCCCACACTTTTAGAAAGAGCCCTCACAAGTCCTCTAGATTCAATCATGCTGACTCACCAGCCCTCCTGAGATGAGATGACTGTCAGCAACTACTCCAGGTCCTCTTGATGACAGGAGAGGGGGATAGATCGTGGGAACCACTCCTCAGAAATTGGTTCCAGGAGCAAATGGGCTGTCTGCTCAACTCCAGGCTGGTATTGATACACCCTTTCCTTTGACTCAACCAGACTGGGATTTTAACACTGTTGAAGCTAAGGAAAGGTCTGAATCTACTGCCAGATTCTGAGGGGGTGGGGGTGCTCCGAGAGGCCACTAGATGACCCACAAATTTATCTAAGGTGAGCCAGGTGCTGCAGGGAAAGAATGAGAGTCCCACAGAACACCTAGAAAGACTTTTTGAAGCCTATAGGACCTATACTGCTATTGACCCAGAAGCCAAGGAGCACCAATCAGCTGGGAACATGGATTTTGTTAACCAATTGCCCCTAACATCCTTTGGAAGTTTCAGACACTGAATGGCTTAGAGGTCTGCCTCTGCAACGTAAAAGCCATCCTCTATCTGCCTTTGAATGGCAAGACTTGGAGAGAGGCTTCAAGGGATAAATGACTTGGACATGCCTGCATCAAGGATTCAAGAAGTCACCACCACCTTTGAGGAAGCACTGCATGAGGACTTGGGTGAGTACATGCAGGCGCACCCCCAAATAATTCTGCTCTAGTATATATTGTGGGCCCCTGATTTAGTGATATGGCAGGAGACCACACGAGATTTGCTACAGGAGCTGAGTCAACTTGGATACTGAGTGTCTGCTAAGAAGGCCCAGCTTTGTCAACTTGAGGACACCTATCTGGGGCGCATGCTGTACTTCTGCAGAATAAAACACTTGCATTTACATAATATTTGAGTCTAGTATATCATTCTTTGGTAAATCATAGACCCTTATAGACAGGAACCTAATAGTGAATAATTTAACTCAGGCCAAAATTTAAAAAACAAAACAAAACAGAAACAGTGAACATGAGCAGATAAAATGTCTTCCTGGAATCCATGTGTTGGTAATTGGAAATCCTAAAAGGAAGTGGGATAATTCTTAATGAGTGGTTGGTCAATGCCTTGTTGCCATGCCTCCCTGTCATGATGGACATTTAAGCCTCTAGAACTAGAAGCCAAAATAAATGCTTTCATCTATAACTTGATATTAATTTTTCTATAACAATAGCAGAGTAACTCATAAGAAGTTGGTACTAGAAGGGGGTTATTGTCATGATAGGCCAGACCATGTTGTTTTCCTAAGGAATGTAGAATACTTTGGAACTTCAAACTAGAAAAGTGGTTGAATACTGTAGGGCACATGGACTGTGCCACCAGATGAATGCACATGGGACTGGTAAGGTGGAGCATGCTCGAACCCCGGAAATCTCAGAATTTGAAACTAGCAAGAGCAGAGCTAACTCCTTGTTCCCATGCCTGCCTTGGAGCACATAACCATGACCATCACGGCACCTAGAATTCTTCCCCATGTAAATAGAGGCATCACCAGCATCTTAGCCTCAGCCAATATAATGGATTTACCCCCCAAAGTCCCATCCTACTCCCCAAGGTTCATATGATCCCTGTCCACATGGAATAAAGTGTACAAATTATTTCAACAAAGATTATCTGAAACTGGCTATTTTTACTGAGCTGTAACAGTGGGGGGCAGACTCTCTCCTTCCAACTCATCATGGGCCCTACCTGGCCCAGCCCGGGCCAAGCTCCCATTGCTATCGGAAGCTTCACATCAGAGTGCTGGCTCCCAATATCACTGCAGCCACTGCTGTACTTGGACTCAGCCACCTGCCCCATGTCTGCCAGCGGCCCAAACTCTTTATTCCTTTTCTAAGAGCTGTGACACTTTTGGCATTCCTGGCCTGACAGGAGCCCTGTCGACCCCAATTGTCCCAGACTGTGGACCCTATTCGTCCTAAACTCTGCTTCACCCTCCTAGAACTGGCATACAGCATCTGACACCCCACTATACAGGTGCACCTGGGCACTGCACCAGAAGAGGCAGAACATGAAACATAGAGTACTATTAGCAGAGCTAATAGGATATCCTAATAGAAGCCTAGAAGACAGGATCTAGAGAAATGCAGACTACAGAGGCCCACCTAAAGAGATTTTAGAGAGAAGCAATATTAGCTTTTGGGATAGACACTGTTCTTTTGGTATTTTGGCAAAGAATGTGGCTTTCTTCTTCTCCTGTCCTAAGAAATTATGCACAAGCTATAGCCTTTTCAACAGATGGTGCTGGCTCAACTGGAGGTCAAAATGCAGAAGAATGAGAATTGATCCACTCTTATCTCCTTGCACTAAGCTCAATTCCAAGTGGATCAAGGACCTCCACATAAAACCAGACACACTAAAACTAATAGAAAAGAAACTGGGGAAGACCCTTGAAGACATCGGCTCAGGGGAAAAATTCCTGAACAGAACACCAATTGCTTATGCTCTAAGAGCAAGAATAGACAAATGGGACCTCATAAAATTACAAAGTTTCTGTAAGGCAAAAGACACTGTCAAAAGGATAAATCAGCAACCAACAAATTGGGAAAAAATCTTCACCAACCCCACATCCGACAGAGGGCTAATTTCCAATGTATACAAAGAACTCAACAGGTTAGACCCCAGAAAACCAAATAACCCTATCCATAAATGGGGTACAGAGCTAAACAGAGACTTTTCACCTGAAGAAATTCGGATGGCTGAGAAACACCTTAAAAAATGTTCAACATCACTAGTCATTAGGGAAATGCAAATTAAAACAACCCTGAGATTTCACCTCACACCAGTCAGAATGGCTAAGATTAAAAACTCAGAAGACATCAGGTGTTGGCGAGGATGTGGAGAAAGAGGAACACTCCTCCACTGCTGGTGGGACTGCAAGCTGGTACAACCACTCTGGAAATCAGTATGGCGGTTCCTCAGAAAACTGGGTGTGATACTTCCGGAGGACCCAGCCATACCACTCCTGGGAATATACGCAGAAGATTCACCAGCATGCAATAAGGATACATGCTCCACTATGTTTATAGCAGCCTTATATATAATAGTCAGAAGCTGGAAAGAACCCAGATGTCCCTCAACAGAGGAATGGATACAAAAAATGTGGTGTATATATACACAATGGATTACTATTCAGCCATTAGAAACAATGAATTCATGAAATTCTTAGAGAAATGGATGGAGCTGGAGAACGTCATACTAAGTGAGGTAACGCAGTCTCAAAAGAATACCCATGGTATACAGTCACTGATAAGTGGATATTAGCCTAGAAGCTTGGAACACCAAAGACATAAATCACATATCAAGCGATGTCTCACAAGAAGAAAGGAGTGGACACTGGTGCTAGAATGGACCAAAACATCATTGTGGGAGAGTACAAGAACAGTAAGGTGGGAGGGGGTGGATGAGAGAGCAGGGGGAGGGAAAAGGACATGTAGGACCTTTGGGGGTGGGGAACCAGAAAAAGGGAAATGAATTGTAAATATAGAATATATCCAATAAAAAAAAGTGATCAACTGCTTTCTTTGGTAAAGATTTTAAGACAGCATAAAACTCTTGAATGGTAACTACTAATCACTCTTATGCAATTCTAAAAATTTTCTTCCACAAGGTTCATCCTAAAGTTCCTTTTCTTGGCATCAAAGCCATAAATCAAAGTTGGCCCACATGAGTGGAATTCTCATCAATGACTTCTTAAAGGTGGAGCAAGTGACAATAATAGATATGTGAAGCCATGTCTTCCTGTATGTGGTGACATTTATCAAAAACTTGATGACAGATCACTGGTATGTGTATGTATGTGTGTGTGTGTATACACACACACACACACACACACACACACACACAATGTTATGACTTAGTGATTCAGATAATGTTCAGTTCATTAAGGACCTTGCAGGACACATGAAAACTTGGTGTCCTATCATTAAACATTCCCATTCTACTACAGCCCAGAGCTACATGTTATTTTCATAATTTTGCTACTGTTTTGAATCTTAGGATAAGAATCAGATATGTTACCCATGTGAAAGGGGCATTTGACCCCCAAAGTGCCACAACCCACGGGTTAAGAGCTGCTGGTACACAGGCCGCATTAACACGTGTAAAAAACAAAAGTACTACTTCTACAATTTAAATGCGCCCACAAATCATTATCTTTTTCCCAATGGTATCTGAGACAAGGTGCAACAATTTATCCTTCATCTTAGAGGGGATATCTCTGCTTGTTCCATACCACTGGACTCCTAGAAAAGCTTAACTCCCACTATAACTTGGCTAGATTTCTTCCCCATTCTGACACACTTGCTATATCGTGTTCACTTGATTCAATCTGCATTGTGCCATCCATATAACAGATCACTATGATACCTTGTGAAAGACACAGTAAGATCCTTATGAACTAAATCATGACACAGGGATGGAGGTTAAGACATTGGCCTTGACAACTGAAAGCAGATTAGTTCTGGTGTGCTTCAACTGGAGGTCAACATGCAGGAGAATGTGAATTGACCCACTCTTATCTCCTTGCACTAAGATCAACTCCAAGTGGATCAAGAACCTCCACATAAAACCAGACACACTAAAACTAATAGAAAAGAAACTGGGGAAGACCCTGGAGGACATTGGCTCAGGGGGGAAAGTTCCTGAACAGAATACCAATTGCTTATGCTCTAAGAGCAAGAATAGACAAATGGGACCTCATAAAATTACAAAGTTTCTGTAAGGCAAAAGACACTGTCAAAAGGACAAATCAGCAACCAACAAATTGGGAAAAGATCTTCACCAACCCCACATCCAACAGAGGGCTAATATCCAATATATACAAAGAACTCAAGAAGTTAGACCCCAGAAAACCAAATAACCCTATCCAAAAGTGGGGTACAGAGCAAAACAAAGACTTTTCACCTGAAGAAATTCGGATGGCTGAGAAACACCTTAAAAAATGTTCAACGTCATTAGTCATTAGAGAAATGCAAATCAAAACAACCCTGAGGTTTCACCTCATACCAGTCAGAATGGCTAAGATCAAAAACTCAGAAGACATCAGGTGTTGGAGAGGATGTGGAGAAAGAGGAACACTCCTCCACTGCTGGTGAGACTGCAAGCTGCTACAACCACTCCGGAAATTAGTCTGGCGGTTCCTGGACATGATACTTCCGGAGGACCCAGCCATACCACTCCTCGTCATATACCCAGAAGATTCCCCAGCATGCAATAAGGATACATGCTCCACTATGTTCATAGCAGCCTTATTTATAATAGCCAGAAGCTGGAAAGAACCCAGATGTCCCTCAACAGAGGAATGGATACAAAAAATGTGGTATATATACACAATGGAGTGTATATATACACAATGGTATATATACACAATTCAGCCATTAGAAACAATGAATTCATGAAATTCTTAGAGAAATGGATGGAGCTGGAGAACGTCATACTAAGTGAGGTAACCCAGTCTCAAAAGAATACCCATGGTATGCAGTCACTGATAGCCTAGAATCTTGGAACACCAAAGACACAATTCACATACCAAATGATGTCTGACAAGAAGAAAGGAGTGCCGGAAAGGATCAAAGCATCAGTGTAGGGGAATACAAGAACAGGGAAGAGGGAAGGGGTGGAAGAGGGAGCAGGGGGAGGGAAAAGGGCATGTGGGACCTTTGGGGGGTGGCGAACCAGAAAAAGGGAAATGAATTGTAAATATAGAATATATCCAATAAAAAAAAAAAAGATTGTGAAAAAAAGTAAATAGTCTTCTATTTTCTTTACAAGTGGCTATTTCTTACTTGTGAAAAAAACATGAAATATAGCAGTTGAAATTGGAATAATATTTCAAAATAATTTTAAAGGCTCTTAACCACTGAGCCATTACTCCAGCCCTGGAGTAACTACACTGTTATAACAAGTATAAGCTGAAGAGCTTCTACCCAACTACTGCACAAACGCTATTTCTGGATTAACAGCTATGGGTTATAATGGCAACCACCCTACTGTGCATCTTTCAAGTTCTTGGTGTAGCACACATCTCTGAAATTTATCCAGGACTGCCATGACTTTTGTCCCAGAAAGGATGAGTCCTAAGCATTAGGGGGAAATAATTGTCAGCTAGGAGTAGATATTAAAAAATTGTAACAAAGAACATAAACTGTGGACAGAAACAAAAAGGTTTAAATTCCCAGAAAGACAAAAAAACAAAAAACTAAAAAACCCCTCTGTCTCTCTCTATCTCTCTGTCTCTCTCTGTCTCTACCTCTCTCTCTGTCTCTACCTCTCTCTGTCTCTCTCTCTGTCTTTCTCCCTCTCTCTCTCTCTCTCTCTCTCTCTCTCTCTCTCTCTCTCTCTCTCTCACACACACACACACACACACACACACACACACACACACACATCTAGGTAATAACAGTTCAAAGAGATTATCTGACCTTATCTTGTGGGTTGATTGTGTGGAATTATACACCAATAGATACCTTGTTAGGCAGTAAATTATAAAAAAAAATTACACCATTTGTCCTTCCTGAGACTAGCCATTTGGGATAAGACATGAGGAGTCATTAGAGGTTAGATTCTAATTGTATTAGGAATCACAAGTCACTGAGCCAGTCTCTAAGTAGTTAATGTCTGTCTGATTGTTAGAGCTAAGTGTAGGAATATTTTCATTTGAAGCTTTTTGTCTTCACATTTCTCATGACTAATAAGCAAGGTCAAATAAGTGACAAATGATGAATATCTCTTATTTGGAAATTATCTCATATCTGAGATGAAGTATTAGGAGGAAGTTTGTTGCCACTGTCATTGGGTCACAGAACTGTGTGACAATAAAATTCTTCAATTTTTAGAGTGGTTTCCCACTGACAGAAGATAAAGGCTGGATTTAATAATTACTTGTAAGTCAAGAGGTCCTTAGTGGTAAGGGGTAACAATACAGATGGTAATAGTTAATATTTCTGAGACAATGTCATTGGGAGTTTAATTGCCTATAAGCTAGTAAATACCAATGATACAGAAAGTTAAATAAGCAGAGGTCAAAGACACAGTGGAATTAAAAACAGAAAGACAATGTGTGTGCTAAGGGAATTCACAGCTATCCTAAAAAGCTACCTAGGACTGTCCTAACCAGTAGATCTGTATGAAATTTTTTGTTTAGAAGCATGAGTAACTTTATTTTGGGGAGATTTTGCTCCACTTCTCTTGAGATTTTGACCTAGAAACAGGTCTTCTTAAGAACAGTGCATGATCCTCTTTATTCTACAGATAAATGTATCCAGGTTCTTCTGTCATTGAAAGATTACTCCTGCTCGAACTTTCTCTGGTAATAAAGGATTACTCCTGCTAGAGTTGGGGCTTTGTTGCTGTGCCTCTATAGCAGCTACCATGGGCCTCCAGTAAGACAAAAAAAGAGAATTCTGCTGAGATTCTCATCAGCCAAAAGAGTTCTAAACAAACGAAATAGCCCAAGAATGTCTGTTCTAGAACTAGGTTGCACTGTGGCTACTACTCTACGAGTTAAGGCCAAACTGAATACTGGGCATTTCTTGAATTGTTTGTGTTATGTTTATAGCTAAAGTATGAAACTGAAATGCTTTCTTTAGAAAAGAGCTTACTGCTGGGTGGTGGTGGCGCACGCCTGTAATCCCAGCATTCTGGGAGGCAGAGGCAGGCGGATTTCTGAGTTCGAGGCCAGCCTGGTCTACAGAGTGAGTTCCAGGACAGCCAGGGCTATACAGAGAAACCCTGTCTCAAAAAAAATAAATAAATAAATAAAATAAAAAATAAAAACAAAACAGAAAAGAGCTTACTGCCGGGCGGTGGTGGCGCACGCCTGTAATCCCAGCACTTGGGAAGCAGAGGCAGGTGGATTTCTGAGTTCGAGGCCAGGCTGGTCTACGGAGTGAGTTCAAGGACAGCCAGGGCTACACAGAGAAACCCTGTCTCGAAAAAACCAAGAAAAAGAAAAGAAAAAACGAAAGAAAAGAGCTTACTTTGGGGAAATCTCACCAAGAATGGCAGTCACTAAGGAACCTTCTGGTTTCCATCTTCAAGAAATGAGCTGATCCTATGCCACAGAGATCCATACCCAAATAGTGCCTGGAGATAGCTGGTTTCCCAGGAGAGCCAAAAAACCTGCGAGGTCAGGTAAAACCACCACTTCTGTTCAAATTCCTGAGGCAATAGCTACCCTCTCAGAGCCATCAGGTCACAGGAAGAAAGGGACAGCTGGGGACAGGATCCATCTGGTTTCTGTCTGCACACCAGACCTGACCCTGCATCACAGCCCTTCAAACCTAAATTGTTCCTGGAAAGGACTGATCTCCCAGGAGTACTCACTCTGAGGCTTGCAGGAGGGACAAGCCACAATAAGAGACAGAAAAAAGAGCGGAACAGCAGAGATAGCCAGATGGCAAACGGCAATGGCAAGAATATAAACAACAGAATCCAAGGCTACTTGGGATCATCAGAACCCAGTTCTCCCACCACAGCAAGTCCTGGATACCCCAAAACATCAGAAAAGCAAGACTCTGATTTAAAATAACATATTATGATGCTAACAGAGGAGTATAAAAAGGACATAAATAACTCCCTTAAAGAAATACAGGAGAACACAGGTAAACAGGCAGAAGCCCTCAAAGAGGAAACACAAAAGCCGGGCGTGGTGGCGCATGCCTGTAATCCCAGCACTTGGGAGGCAGAGGCAGGCGGATTTCTGAGTTCGAGGCCAGCCTGGTCTACAGAGTGAGTTCCAGGACAGCCAGGACTACACAGAGAAACCCTGTCTCGAAAAACCAAACCAAAAAAAAAAAAAAAAAAAAAAAAAAAAAGAGGAAACACAAAAATCTGTTAAAGAATTACAGGAAAACACAAACAAACAGGTTAAAGAATTGAACAAAACCATCCAGGATCCAAAAACAGAAATAGAAACATTAAAGAAATCACAAAGGGGGACAACCCTGGAGATTGAAAACCTAGGAAAGAGATCAGGAGTCATAGATGCAAGAATCACCAACAAAGACAACACTTAGAAGAGAGAATCTCAGGTACAGAAGATACCGTAGAAAACATTGACACAATAGTCAAAGAAAATTCTAACCCAAAAAAAAGCTTCTAACCCAAAACCTCCAGGAAATCCAGCACACAATGAGAAGACCAAACCTAAGGATAATAGGTAGGGAAGAAAGTAAATATTCCCAACTCAAAAGGACCAGTAAATATCTTCAACAAAATTATAGAAGAAAACGCCCCAAACCTAAAAAAAGAGATGCACATAAACATACAAGAAATCTACAGAACTCCAAATAAATTAGACAGAAAAGAAAATCATCCCATCTCATAATAATCAAAACACCAAATGCACAAAACAAAGAAAGAATACTAAAAGCAGTAAGGGAAAAGGGGTCAAGAAACATATGAAAGCAGACATATCAGAATTACTCCAAACTTCTCATCAGACACTATGAAAGCTAGAAGATCCTGGGTAGATGTCATACAGACCCTAAGAGAACACAAATGCCAGCCCAGGCTTCCATACACAACAAAACTCTCAATTGCCATAGATGGAGAAACCAAGATACTCCATGACAAACCAAATTTACACAATATCTTTCAACAAAGTAAGTCCTACAAAGGATAATAGATGGAAAACGCCAACACAAGGAGGGGAACTACGCCCGAGAAAAAGTAAGAAAGTAATCTTTCAACAAACCCAAAGGAAAATAGCCACACAAACATCAAAATAACATCAAAAATAACAGGAAGCAACAATCATTTTTCCTTAATATCTCTTAACATCAGTGGACTCAATACTCCAATAAAAAGACATAGACTAACAAACTGGATACATAAACAGGACCCAGCATTTTGCTGCATACAGGAAATGCACCTCAGTGTCAAAGACAAACACCACCACAGAGTAAAGTACTGGAAAACAATTTTCCAAGCAAGTAATCCTAAGAAACAAGCTGGAGTAGCCATTCTAATATCGAATAAAATCAACTTTCAAAAAAAAAAAAAAAACTCATCAAAAAAGAAAAGGATCAATTCGCATTCTTCTGCATGTTGACCTCCAGTTGAACCAGCACCATTTGTTGAAAAGGCTATCTTTATTCCACCGGATGGTTGTGGCTCCTTTATCAAAGATCAAGTGACCATAAGTCTGTGGGTTAATTTCTGGGTCTTCAATCCTGTTCCATTGATCTGCTTGCCTGTTGCTATACCAATACCATGCAGTTTTTAACACAATTGCTCTGTAGTACTGCTTGAGGTCAGGGATATTGAGTCCCCCAGAAGTCCTTTTATTATTGAGAATAGTTTTAGCTATCCTGGGTTTTTTGTTGCTCCAGATGAATTTGAGAATTGCTCTTTCTAGATCTATGAAGAATTGAGTTGGGATTTTGATGGGGATCGCATTGAATCTGTATATTGCTTTTGGCAAGATGGCCATTTTTACTATATTGATCCTGCCAATCCAGGAGCAAGAAATATTTTTCCATCTTCTGAGGTCTTCTTCGATTTCTTTCTTCAAGGACTTGAAGTTCCTGTTGTACAGATCTTTCGCTTGTTTGGTTAGAGTTACGCCAAGATACTTTATGTTGTTTGTGGCTATTGTGAAGGGTGTTATTTCCCTAATTTCTTTCTCAGCCTGCTTGTCCTTTGAGTACAAGAAGGCCACTGACTTGCTTGAGTTAATTTTATAACCTGCCACTTTGCTGAAGTTGTTTATCAGCTGTAGAAGTTCTCTGGTGGAGTTTTTTGGGTCGCTTAGGTAAACTATCATATCGTCTGCAAATAATGATAGTTTCACTTCTTCCTTTCCAATTTGTATCCCTTTGACTTCCTTATGTTGTCTACCCACTCTTATCTCTGCACTAAGATCAACTCCAAGTGGATCAAGGACCTCCACATAAAACCAGACACACTGAAACTATTAGAAAAGAAACTTGGGAAGACCCTGGAGGACTTGGGCACAGGGGAAAAGTTCCTGAACAGAACACCAATAGCTTATGCTCTAAAATCAAGAATCGACAAATGGGACCTCATAAAATTACAAAGTTTCTGCAAAGCAAAGGACACTGTCAGAAGGACAAAACGGCAACCAACAAAGTGGGAAAAGATCTTCACCAACTCCACATCCGACAGAGGGCTAATATCCAATATATACAAAGAACTCAAGAAGTTAGACCGCAAAGAACCAAATAACCCTATCAAAAAATGGGGCACAGAGCTAAACAAAGAATTTTCACCAGAAGAAATTCGGATGGCCGAGAAACACCTTAAAAGATGTTCAACATCATTAGTCATCAGAGAAATGCAAATCAAAACAACCCTGAGATTCCACCTCACACCAGTCAGAATGGCTAAGATTAAAAACTCAAGAGACAACAAGTGCTGGCGAGCATGTGGAGAAAGAGGAACACTCCTCCACTGTTGGTGGGATTGCAAAATGTTAAAACCGCTCTGGAAATCAGTTTGGCGGTTCCTCAGAAAATTGAGCATGTCACTTCCAGAGGACCCTGGCATACCACTCCTGGGCATATACCCAGAGGATTCCCCTGCATGCAATAAGGACACATGCTCCACTATGTTTATAGCAGCCTTGTTTATAATAGCCAGAAATTGGAAGGAGCCCAAATATCCCTCAAAGGAGGAATGGATACAGAAAATGTGGTATATTTATACAATGGAATACTACTCAGCAATTAAAAATAATGAATTCATGCAATTTGTAGGTAAATGGTTAGACCTGGAAAATATCATCCTGAGTGAATTAACCCAATCACAAAAGAATGCACATGAAATGCAATCACTGATAAGTGGATATTAATGAGCCCAGAAGCCCTAAATACTCAAGACACAAATAGCAAGTCAAATGATTCCCAAGAAGAAGAAAGGAGAGGACCCTGGGCCTGTAAAGATTGCATCCAGTTTAGTAAAGAAACCGAGGGGGGAGGGGGAATGATTGGGGAACAGTTGGGGGGGGGAGAAGAACTATGGGAACTATGGTGGGTGGGAACTGGGAAAGGGGAAAGCCTTTGGAATGTAAACATAGAACATAGAAAATAAAAATTAAAAAAAAAAGAACTAAAGAGCATTTGCTGGAGCTCAATAAATAAGTTATTTATTGAGTTAAAAGACATAGTTTTAAATTTAAATAAAACAAATACAATTTTTCAAGGCATTTAATTGCCAAGTTTGACTTTATAAGTATCAAAAAAAATACATGTAGGGGCCCATGGCTCCAGCTGAATATGTAGCAGAGGATTGCTTTATCTGCCATCAGTGGCCCTTGGTTCTGTGGAGGCTTGATGCTACAGTGTAGGAGAATGCTAGGGCTCTAAGACCAGACTAGGTGGACAGGTGGGGAAGCAGCCTCATACAATCAGTGGAGAGGGGATAGAGGGTTTCTGAAGGGGAAACTGGGAAGGGGGATAACATTTGAAATGTAAATAAATAGAATAGCCAATAAAAATTAAATTAATTGAAAAAAAAGATAAGGAAGGACACTTCACACTCACAAAGGAAAAAAAAATCTACCAAGAATAACTCTAACTCTGAACATCTATGCTCCAAATACAAGGGCATCCACTTTCATAAAAGAAACTTTACTAAAGCTCAATACACATATTGCACCTCACAAAATAATAGTGGGAAACTTCAACACCCCACTTTCAGCAATGGACAGATCATGGAAACACAAGTTAAACACAGACACAGTAAACCTAATGGAACTTGGACCAAATGGATTTGACAGATATCTATAGAACGTTTTATCCTAAATCAAAAGAATATACCTTCTTTTAGTACCTCATGGTAACTTCTACAAAATTGACCATATAGCATGTCACAAATCAGACCTCAACAGACATAAGAAGATTGAAATAATCCCATGCCTCCTATCAGATCACTATGTATTAAGGCTGGTCTTCAATGAAAACAAAAACAATAGAAAGCCCAAACACACGTGGAGGCTGAACAATGAATGCTTTACTCAATGATACCTTGGTCAAGAAAGAAATAAAGATATCAAACACTTCGTAGAATTTAATGAAAATGAGGACACAATGTACCCAAACTTATGGGACACAATGAAAGCAGTGCTTAGAGGAAAACTCATAGTTCTGAGTGCTTCCATAAAGAAACTGGAGACATCATACACTAGCAGCTTAACAGCATAACTGAAATCTCTGGAACAAAAAGAAGCAAATACACACAAGAGGAGTAGACAGCAGGAAATAATCAAACTCAGGGCTTAAATCAACCAAGTATAAAGAAAAAGAACTATACAAAGAATCAACAAAACCAGGAGCTGGTTCTTTGAGAAAAATCAACAAGATAGATAAACCTTTAGCCAGACTAACCAGAGGGCACAGGGACAGTTTCCAAATTAACAAAATCAGAAATGAAAAGGAAAGAGGAAATTAAAAAACAAATCATCACATCTTATTACAAATGCCTATAACTCAATACAACTGTATAAAAAAGGATGAAATGGTCAATTTTCTACACAGATACTGAATATCAAAGTTAAATCAGGATCAGACAGACCATCTAAATAGTCCCATAATCCCTAAAGAAATAGAAGCAGTCATTAAAAGTCTCACAACAACAACAACAACAACAACAACAACAACAACAGCGCAGAACCAGATGGGTTTAGTGCAGAATTCTCCCAGACCTTAAAAGAAGTCCAAATACCAATACTCTTCAAACTATTCCACAAAATAGAAACAGAAGAAACACTACCCAACTCGTTCTAGGAAGATGATACCAAAACCTCACAAAGACTCAACAAAGAAAGATAACTTCAGACCAATTTCCCTTATGAATATTGATGCAAAAATACTCAATAAAATTCTTACCAACTGAATCCAAGAACACAACAAAATGATCATTCACCACAATCAAGTAGGCTTCATCCCAGGGATGCAGGGATGGTTCAATATATGGAAATCCATCAATGTAATCCACTGTATAAACAAACTCAAAGAAAAATGATCATTTCATTAGATGCTGAGAAAGCATTTGACAAAAATCTAACAGCACTTCATGATAAAAGTCTTGAAAAGATCAGGAATTCAAGGCCTATACCTAAGAACAGTAAAAGAAATATACACCAAACCAGTAGCCAACATCAACGTAAATGGAGAGAAACTTGAAGCAATCCCACTGAAATCAAGAACTAGATAGACAAGGCTGTCCACTCTCTCACTACCTGTTCAATACAGTACTCGAAGTCCTAGCCAGAGCAATTAGACAATAAAAGGAGGTAAAAGGGATACAAATTGGAAAGGAAAAAGTCAAACTATTACTACTTGCAGATGATATAATTGTATACTAAAGTGACCCCAAAAATTCCACCAGAGAACTCCTTAACCTGATAAACAATTTCAGCAAGTTGGCTGGATATAAAAGTAACTCAAACAAAGCAGTAGCCTTCCTATACTCAAAGAATAAAACGTTTGGAAAAGAAATTAGGGAAATAACACCCTTCACAACGGCCAAAAACAATATAAAGTATCTTGGTGTGACTCTAACCAAACAGGTGAAAGATCTGTATGACAAGAACTTCAAATCTCTGAAGAAAGAAATCAAAGAAGACCTCAGAAGATGGAAAGATCTCCAATGCTCTTGGATAAGCAGAATTAATAGAGTAAAAATGGCCATCTTACTAAAAGCAATCTACTGACTCAATGCAATCCCCATTAAAATTCCAACTCAATTCTTCACAGAGTTATAAAGAGCAATTCTCAAAATTATTTGGAATAACAAAAAACCCAGGATAGCGAAAACTATTCTCAAAAATAAAAAAACTTCAGTGGGAATCACCATCCCTGACCTCAAGCTGTACTACAGAGCAATTGTGTTAAAAAAAAAAAAAAAAAAACTGCATGGTATTGGTACAGTGACAGGCAGGTAGGTCAATGGAATAGAATTGAAGACCCAGAAATGAACTCACATACCTATGGTCACTTGATCTTTGACAAAGGAGCTAAAACCATCCAATGGAAAAAAGACAGCATTTTCAACAAATGGTGCTGGTTCAACTGGAGGTCAACTTGTAGAACAATGCAAATTGACCAACTTATCTCCCTGTTCAAAGCTCAAGTCCAAGTGGATTAAGGACCTCCACATAAAACCAGATATACTCAATCTAATAGAGAAAGTGGGGAAAAATCTCGAACTCATGGGCACAGGGGGAAAGTTCATGAACAGAACACCAATGGCTTATGCTCTAAGATCAAGAATCAACAAATGGGACCTTATAAAATTGCCTTTCGCCATCTAGTTATCACTGGTGTTAGTTGGTCTTGCTGTCTCTGGCAGGAGCTTGTCCCTCCTGTGAGCCAGTACGCCTGTATCAGCACTCCTCAGAGCCAGGGAGCCAGAGCATTGCCTGAAGATCAGCTCTCCCCTGGCAGGACCTGTGCACAAAGACCTGAGGAACAGCCCCAGTTCCCAGCTGCAGATGGCCACATGAAGGATCCTGACCCAGCTACCATGTTCCTGTGCGCTGTGTGCTCCTGGTGGTCCCCCCTTGAACAGTCACCAGAGATAAAATGATGATCTCACCTCCAAGCCTGGGAGTCAGAGCCCCCCCCCCCCAGAGATCAGTTCTCCCCTGGCAGGACCCATGCACAGAGGCCTGTGGAACAGCCCCAGCTCACATTAAAATTGACAATTTTCATAGAAAATTAAAGAGTAAAGTGGGAGACATGTAAAACATTGCTAAATTAATTGAAATATGGGATAGAAACATTTTATGATAAAATTGAAGATTTATGTGGAAAATATTTCTTTTTTTATATTCTTTTTTATTGGATATATTCTATATTTACATTTCATTTCCCTTTTTCTGGTTCCCTGCCCCACAAAGGTCCCACATGCCCTTTTCCCTCCCCATGTTCCCCCATCCACCCTTTCCCACTTCCCTGTTCTGGTATTCCCCTACACTGATGCTTTGAGCCTTTCCAGAACCAGGGTCCACTCCTTCCTTCTTGTTGGACATCATTTGGTATGTGGATTGTGTCTTTGATGTCCCAAGATTCTAGGCTAATATCCACTTATCAATTACTGCATACCATGGGTATTCTTTTGAGACTGGATTACCTCACTTAGTATGATGTTCTCCAGCTCCATCCATTTCTCTAAGAATTTCATGAATTCATTGTTTCTAATGGCTGAATAGTACTCCATTGTGTATATATACCACATTTTTTTGTATTCATTCTTCCGTTGAGGGACATCTGGGTTCTTTCCAGCTTCTGGCTATTATAAATAAGGCTGCTTTGAACATAGTGAAGCATGAATCCTTACTGCATGCTGGGGGATCTTCTGGGTATATGCCCAGGAGTGGTATGGCTGGGTCCTCCGGAAGTATCTTGTCTAGTTTTCTGAGGAACCGCCAGACTGATTTCCAGAGTGGTTGTACCAGCTTGTAGTCCCACCAGCAGTGGAGGAATGTTCCTCTTTCTCCACATCCTTGCCAACACCTGATGTCTCCTGAGTTTTTAATCTTAGCCATTCTGACTGGTGTGAGGTGAAATCTCACATTAGCCAAAATATCCAACAAAGGGAAGATAGAACCTATAGAGACCACATCCATGGCCCCAATTGAGTGATGGGACCACCCACCCATCTAAAAAATTTTAACTCAGAACTGGTCCTGTCTAAAGGAAATGCAGGGACAAAGAGTGGAACAGAGACTGAAGGAAAGGTCATCCAGAGACTGCCCCACCTAGGGATCCATCCCATTTGTAGACACCAAACCCAGACACTATTACTGATGTCAAGAAGCACTTGGTGACAGGAACGTGGTATGGCTGTCCGCAGAGAGGTTCTGCCAGAGCTTGACCAATACAGATGTGGATGCTTGCAGCCAAACATAGGACTGAGCATGGGGACTCCAACAGAAGACTTAGGGGAAAGGCTGAAGGAGCTGAACGGGATTGCAAACTCATGGGAAGAACAACAATATCAACTAACTGGATTACCCAGAGCTCCGAGGGACTAAACCACCAACCAAAGAGAACACATGGAGGGACCCATGTAGGAGAGGATTGTCTTTTCTTTTCTTTCCTTTCTTTTTACTTTTTTCTAATTAGATATATTCTTCATTTACATTTCAAACGTTGTCCCATTTCCTGGTGGCTCCACTCCCCAAAAGTCTCATAACCCATCTCCCTTCCCCCCTGTTCCCCAATCAATCCTTTCCTGCTTCTCCATTCCAACATTCCCCCACACTGTGGCATCGAGCCTTTTCCAGGACCAAGGGCCTCTCCTCCCTTTGATATCCAACAAGGCCATCAGCAGAGGATTGTCTTATCTGGCATCAATGGAAGGGGAGGTCCTTGATCCTGTAGAGGCTAGATACCACAGAGCAGGGGAATGCTAGGGCAGTGAGGAGGGAGTGGTGGGGAAGTACCCTCACAGAGGCAGAGGGGAAGGGCATGGGATGGGGGGATTGTGGAGGGGAAACCAGGAAGAGGGACATTTGAAATGTAAATAAATAACCAATAAAAAAGAAAGAAAGAAAAAAAAGAGGGCACCTACCACTCCCCAGCATCCCCCTAATGTGCTTTAAATCAGAACTTTGAGCTCACTTTGGGATCTTTTTATCTTTGTAGATGGTAGACCCCAGTATGGTGGACTTCTGCAAAATAAAACACTGTATTTACATACAGTGTTATTCCAGGGGTATTTCTTCAGCAAATCATGGACCCTTACAGTACTGTGTTTCAAACCATGTTTAGTGAGACACAGCCCAGTCTTTCATGGCTTGCCCTCCTCTGCCAGCTCCAGGTAAGACCAACATGTACCCTCAATCTGCCAGAGGCTGAAGGTTATCTGCTTAGACCTTTGTAGAGAAACAAGCATGACGACTTGCTTTACACAAAGATAGAAGAAAGATACAAATTATTGCTAAGACTTTTTCATTCAGGCTAGCAATTTGGAACACAGGGCCTTCTCTTCCATAGGCAGGAGTTTACCACTGAGGTAAACCTCCAGACTATTTCTGGTTACAAGTGAGACTTCTTTTATAGTCAAGGCAAAGACCAAGGAAAGAAAGAACTGACAGAGGAGCCATCTTTATGAGAGGAATGGAGCCACGAGAACAAAGGTAAAACAATGTTCATGAGAATAAATCAAACATGGTGAAATACCAGGGTATAACTCTGAGCTGTGCAATCCAAAGATGCTCTCCTGCAAGGGACCTTCATGCACCAGCCAGAGTAACAGCATGAAGAGAACAAGAAACTGCTCAGTCACATCATTTGTAACAAATTCTGTTGAATAAAAGTTAAATACGTTTTCTCTTTAAGATTTTTGTTTCATTTTTGGTCGGTTGGGTTTTCTTCTTGTTGTTGTCATTTTTGTTTTGTTTAGTTTTGTTATATTTTGTTTTTTGTTAAGTCAAGCAGTGGTAGTGCATAGCTTTAATCCCAGCACATAGGAGGCAGAGGCAGACAGATTTCTGAACTCAAGGACAACTTGGTATACAGAGTGAGTCTCAGAACAGCCAGAGTTACAGAGAAACCTTGTCTTGAAAAAATTTTTTAAATTTTTAAATAGTTGGGGAAGAGGTGTGTGCACAGGCTCCATAGGCTAAGGCATGAGGAAGATACAAAATGCCCAGAGTGGGTACTAAGAACTGACCTTGGGGTCTTCTGGAAAAACAGAGTATGCTGTTCTTCATTGCCCTAAACAGGCTTCTTTATAGTTAGATTTCTTGAGAGCTCTTAATATGTATATTATGCCCTCTGTGGAATCTTGTAATACTCAAGTTTTCTCTAAACTTAATTTGTCAAATTCAGTCACTGTTTGACTGAGTATAACATAGAACAGCATAATTTAATCATGTGAATGAAAATGACATCATCTCTTCAATGCCATGTGCTAGATATACTGGAATACTCTCTTGATAGTTCACAATTATTCTTATGGAGTAGTATTCCTTTGGATTTTGAGGTAAAGTTGTTCTCATGAGCCAGGTGGGTTTTGCTCTGCTCCATCTACAAAGCACCTGCCTGTCCTACTGCAACGCTCCACCTCTGTTCTTTATAGCTTCTCGAGGTAGCTACTAAGAGCACAAACTTCTTTTGTTATGTTTCTTGGGAACAGCAAAGCTCAATCTGGGATAACAGGAGAACAATACAAGATATACAAAACACAGATTTTGCACTTCAGAATGGGTATCTTCACAATTAAGTCAAGCAGGTCAGAGCCTCCAACAGTAATTTTTTTCAGAAGCTCAGTGCCTCCTTTCAGATCCAAAGTTAGTTCCAAAGACAAATTAGATCACCTGCCATGGACACCTCACCATATCTCACATGTACATAAAGGGTCTTCTTTGGAATAACCTACCTTTAAAAAAAAGCCTCATGAAATCACTTGGTGGTAAACGAAGGGAAATGTAGTAAATTTACACTGAATGAGTCAAAAAACAAGTCAAAAGATTAATTTTGAGAGAATCCCATTATCTATACAACATTCTATACATTATACTAGGTTCTACCTATAAAATACCAGGAGCTGAAACAGGAGAAAAGATGGACATATAAATGCATATTTTACTTTACTAGCTCCAAGCATGATGGAAGAAAATATGAGATATGTCTTAAAATTAAATTTGTACTATACATTTTCCTGTAACCATAAGGTTCAATAAAGGTGACATTCTAAGGACCATAATATTAAGAAATTAAAGCATATGTTTCCAGTCCCAAAAGCTAAAGATGTTTAATATATACTGCAGAAAATTTTATTTGCCACAGTGAGCTACAACAGTATTGTAGAAATAAGTCATCCCTGCAAATTGTTCTTTGATATTTATTCAAGAATATGAGCTACAGAAAATAGTAAGCACTTTCAGCTCCTTTAAAAACTTCAATCAGGGCTGGTGAGCTGGCTCAGTGGTTAAGAGCACTGACTGTTCTTCTGGCAGTCATGAGTTCAAATCCCAGCACCCACATGGTGGCTCACAACCACCTGTAATGAGAAACAAAAAACCTTTGGGCTGAGTAAATGGGGCCTAGAGCAAGAGGGAGTAGGGAAGGGGGAACCCCTAGAATCAGCATATAATCTAGGGAAACAAGCTTTCAGGAAAACACTTGATTTAGATTATGACCTGACACAAAACACTGTTTGTCTTGGCTATTATATTTATCAATTCCAAAGGACCCATAACAACAAAGTCACCTTTGGTTTAATTTATGAATTCATATAAGTATTTATTACAAGAAAATATAATATAAATAAATGGAACAAAAGAAGTTAATGTTAATTTTAAAAGTGAAGTAGGTAAACTAACTAAAAGAACACATTTGAGGTATAAATTACAAGAGGTATATATTACAAGAATTAGGAAGACATTTTCTTTCTCAAGTACATGCTACGGGGCCTCTTACCACATAGGCTTTAGGAATGTGCTAACTAAGCAAACTGAGTTGCTCCTGTTTCACACACTAACCAATGAGTTGTTCTCTTGAATAGTCCTTAGCTGGCACTGGACCTTGAGACTAGGGCTCTTGGAACATTCTGATAGAAATACTTTGCATGCCTGCAGTCTTTATTACTCTACCTTCTGTTTGAAAAGTCAGGGCTAATAATGTAATTTATGGTGAGTATTTGGCTCTTCTTTTCAGAGACTAGTGTTTCAGTGACGACTACTTGTTCAGTCAAGCCTACATGGCATATAACACAACTAAAATCAAATAAAAACACTGAAATCTAGGACCACAGGAGCTTCTCCAGTAATGCTTTGCACATGCAAATTATTATAAATAATTGCTAGAGGGACTAAGTATTTCATGTGCATAATGTCCCTGGTGTCTTCTAGAGTGCTCTTGTGGCACCCTTGCTGTATAAATGATGACAGTGAGGCTATCTATGTCCGAGTCTTGTGATGCCTCTGCAAACTCAGGAAACTTCAGAATGGTCTTGGCAACAGAGTTATGGATGTTATTTTAACACATTTTTTCATTATATCAATAAAAAGGGGTTAAAGTTTAGTTATATAACCTTGGTAATCAGCTAAAATTGAATTTAAAAAAACATGTTTAGGAGACAAAAATAGCAATCTCAATCTATGGAAGCTATATAAGTTTAAGTGAATATAGCTAAGAAATAAATCATCTAGAATAGGATACATGGGTTTTTGTTGCTCCTTTTTCTTATTATATCTTTTTTTTTTTTTAATGGGAATGTGTACATGAAGAGGTAAGGACAACCTGGCAGGAGTCAACTTTCTCTGCACCACGTAGATCCTAGGGATCAAACTAAGATTACCGGGCTTGGGGTTGCCTTTACCTGCTGACCCATCTCACCCACCCTCAAACAATCTTGCTATGAAGGACCATACAGTGTGTGTCACACTCAGTTCTACCCACGGTAGTATAATAACAGCCACTAACATCTTATAAGTATCACATCAATGAATGTAGGTGGACTATGTATGTGTATATGTGAACATAGGTGGTAAGCTGGATTTGGCCTGCAAAATTTCTCAAGGCTACTGGTGAGTAATTGATTTTCAATAATATGATTTTTAAAAATTTTTTTATCCTAGGAAAAAATTACAAGGAAAGTGAACAATTAACAACAAAAAAGAGGGGAGGGGAATCGCAGAGTGTTTTTCTTAATTGCTCCATGTAACTTAATATTAACAACTAAAGTTCAGTCACCTAAGTCAGAGGTATGAATAAATTTTAAATTTTAATTCAGTATTTACTATGACTTCGGTAAGTGTCCTCCAAAAACATAGCTCTTAAAGTCTTAATCCCCAGACTGTGGTGGAATCATGAAATGAGTTACATAGGAGGTTCTGGGTCATAGAAGTTGGCCCTCAACAGAAATCTGCTTCATGACCTCCTAGGAAAATCAGGTTTATTCCCCACTAACAGAAAAAGAGCTGACAGATGGAATGATTCTATCAAGTCCAGTTGCTGAATAAGTGAGTTTATTGAGGTTAGTTGCAGACACAATGAGTGACTCACAAATAGCTGTACCACTGAAGTCTTGCTTCAAGTTATTTTTTTTTAAGCCTCACATATAATGTAGTATCACATGCGATGGAGCTGGAGAGAAAGGTTAGAATCTCAGTGGAGGGTCTCATGACACACACTCCCAACAGACATGGCTAACTGCTTTGGACAAAGGCTCCTATAGTTTGCTACAGTCACTCTTCTTCAAAATGGTGGTAAGGTCACACCAGGGAAAATAATAATAACACTATGGGATCAAAAGAGCCTTGTCTTTGTCTCTGGTTTCAGACTACCATGAAATGGGAGACTTGCTCTACCACATACTCCCCACTTACCATTGGAGCAAAAGCAACAGGCCAATGGAATGATTACAGGCTGAATCCAAATACACCTTTTCTCTTTATAAACTAGTTGTGCTAAGCATCTGTTGGAGTAGCAAAAAACTGACTAACACAATATCCAGTAGCACAACATACATTTATTATAACCCCAAGAGGGGTGAAAATAAAACCTATGCATAAGACTGGCTGCTCTCCGGCACTGTCATATTAAGAACTGGCAATATTCCTTGTACTGGTTTTCTAATACAATATAACAAATGACCACAGCTTAAAACAGCACATGTTCATTATCACATGCTATATTTGGGTGTTATCTGAGCAAATAAAAAGCTCTACAGAGTACCCAAGGTTATAATCAAGATGCTAACTGGGCTCCCTTATCTTCTA
Organism: Apodemus agrarius; assembly: GCA_964023405.1. Classification (NCBI taxonomy): domain Eukaryota; kingdom Metazoa; phylum Chordata; class Mammalia; order Rodentia; family Muridae; genus Apodemus; species Apodemus agrarius. Next base: position 86,835,054 of record OZ030018.1, on the reverse strand, counting down.
GAGTTCAAGGTCCCTTCTTCCTTCCTTCCTTCCTTCCTTCCTTCCTTCCTTCCTTCCTTCCTTCCTTCCTTCCCTCCTTCCTTCCCAACAATTTTACATGATACTACAGAGAGAGAAATTAATGACACTAACAAGAGGCATAAATAGGAACTCTAAAACTATATATACAGGGCAAAATAGCTACATCTGTATAGTTTGGAAACATACAAACCAGAGATTTTTAGGTTTTCCTTTACTTTGAGGTAGACAATTTAATTGCTTATAAGTATAGTGTTTATCTTAAAACAACAGACAACTACAGATAGATACAAAGTTGACAATGTTTAAACAGTACTAGTTTATATTATGTCCTTTTAACTTCTAGAGGATTCTCAGGTTTATCTATATTATGTTTTCTTAAAATCCTTTTCAATTGCTTTTCTCACTATCTACCACTAATCAATTTGTTTTAAGAATTTCTCTCATGGACAAAAAGATGGCTTAGTACAAACCATCAACACACTTAGAGTAAAAATTAAATTATTAAGGTACAGCTCAACTTTCACTAAAAGAACATAACCAAATAGTAACAAACACCTGATCGCCAGGCCTTGCAACAGCAGTTTGAGAAGCAGTAACTTGCCAAGACCAATTTCACCTAGCTTATGCTCTGAATACACTTATATCTGAAGATTATTCCCTTTCTGATTTATTGAATTAGTTTAGAATTCTAAAAGATGGATATTAAGCTAGACATTATTGCATATATATTAAACAATCGTTTGGGAGTATCATTAAAATTGAAACTCTTCTTGATTTGCAAATCAGTAACAGTATACTGACCTTCCTTCCTATAGAAAAGTCACTGGCTCCATCTCGCCAAAGATACATTGAAAGGCTCTGATGTACCTGCAAAAAGAAAACCAACCACCAAGGCTCCTGACAACTTTAAACCCTGAAACTGCAAATCCTCTGAATGCCTGTCACCTTCCAACTGTGAGAAAATGAATCTAATTACTAATGTGTGTGTATTCAATCCTTTTCACATTGTCAGGTAAAAAAAAGTTCATTTGGACCATAAAATAATTTAATGCACTCTGAGTGAAAGTTACACACACACAATTTCCACTTTTCAAATAAAGATTAACAATTTAAGGAACTAATGTATAAATTGTCATACAAATGTGATGTTTTTTTAAAAAATACATATTTTTTTCAGGTAAGGGAAGGTGCCGTTTATCATTTTATAAGAGAGAGAACAAGGCATGTGGGCAGGTGGGCCAACATGGTGGCTTTTTTACGCAAGCACAGCTCTTCTACCTGAAGTGTTACCCTGACGACTCCTGGTCAGCACGAGCATGAGGACCGGGTATGGCTGTGCAGGCTAAGTATGTGCTCATCACCACGCCCAGCGATGGCCCTGGGCGTGGACAAGTGCCCTTCATTTAGCATTCCCTTCTCCAACCTGAACATTCTGGGTAACCTTTGCAGCTGAGCACCTAGGCAGTGCACTGAGATTCAGCTGGGGGAGGGGGGAAGGGAAGAAGGAGGGGAGGGGAAGGGAGGGGAGGGGAGGGGAGGGGACACTCCTATACTTGCTGTAGGAGCATATATCATAAGGGCTTTCTTAACCCACTTGAAATTGGTCACTAGCACACATTATGACCATCTCATTAATACATTTATTTGTATTATAACTGTTTTCCAGACTGTGAGCTCCTTGACCCACTTACTTGTATTTTATGGATCTGCTTAACTATATTTCTACCCTGGAGAAATCTACTGGCAAAATATAAAATTAATAATTTTCAACATATCACTTACTGAAAACTCTTCATCTAATTTATTTAAACAGTGGCAAGGGCAAATCTTTTTTGACAACATAACTTTTCCTCAGGTTCTAGGAGACCTGGGGCAACTTCTGAAGAAGCGTTAAGAGCTACACTTGGAATCATTTCTGAGGTTGAGATGAGCCATGAGGCTTCTTCCTTCCTACATGTCACATACAGAAACCGGCCCTCCAGGGACCATAATCAATGATACAATTAAGCCATTGCTTAATCTGTAAATTACCCTCTTGTGTCCTTTTTACAACTGCTAGTCAGAATACCAACTGCCTATTATGACACAGCAACTGAGAAACATGAAGCTAAAAGCTATGTTGGGGACAATTCACTTGTGACTTACTGATAGACTTTCTCAATCCAAATCATGATGAAACAACCAGTTAGTGTTGCAATGCACTTCCAGCTTTAGGTGAAAACACAGCACTCAACACAGACGTGGCTGGTGAGAAGAGCGCACACAGGAAGTTGTTCCTCACCCCCCCCAAAAAAATGCAGTTTCTAAGATGAAAAAGTGAAGAGGAAGTTTCAAGCACTTAAGAAAATACTGAAGAAACTAATGTCTCAAATATAACTAAAATATTCAGTAAATTCAGATTATCATCAATTATAAATATAAAACCTCAACAATGCACTTTGGTTAGGTAAAGATAGACGACAAGTCAAATCAGGTCTATGTGGTCCTTATTCTGTTCAGAAGAAGCTATCTGCAGCTCTATTTCTTATACAAATATTTTCTGGGAAAAAAATCTGATAATCTGACTAAAAGAGACAAAGAGGAAGGATACTCTTGATGACTTGTTCCTACCAGAAGATTCTTAGTCATGTTTAACTTTACAATGTACTGAAATAAACATCCTGTTCAGCTATGAAGCCAGCACCAAATTCTCTTCCATAACTTTCCGATCTCTATATATAGCTAGTTTCACTGAAACTTTATTTCCATGTGCCTTGGAAATGTACACTAATCTATGTACATACATACATATACACACATATATATGTGTGTATATATATATATATATATATATATATATATATATATATAACCTGCCATTTCTTTGGGATACAGCTGTCATCCTTTCATTATAAGGTCTGAAAATCTAATAGAAAGCAATTTCTAGCCCCTTCCTCTGTAGATACTCCATAACCTGTATCATTTGAAAAAACCTGTTGAATACCATGCATCTCCTAGGTGTGATATCATACTAGAACTCAGACTGTTTAAGGTCTTCATGTGTTAAGTGCTGTGAAAATGCAGGGGACTAGTGGGGAAGAGACAATAGAGGTGATCATTAAGGTACTTCCCTTTTTATATACCCATGTTCCTACTAAGACTGTGAGCTGCACAGCTGCCCATGCTACCTATACTCTTTCTTTAATTGCTTATTTTATTTATTTACATCCTAAATATTGCCCCCTCCCAGTCTTCCCTACCCTTCACCTCTGAGATTGTGCCCTCCCCAGGTATCCGCCACCCTGGGGCATCAGGTCTTTATAGGATTAGGCACAGCCTCTCCCACTGAGGCAGGACTAGGTAGTCCTCTGGTATATATGTGCCAGTGGCCTCAGACCAGCTCTTTGGTTGGTGTCTCAATCTCTAGGAGCTCCCACAGTTCCAGGTTAGTTGACACTGTTGGTCCTCCTATGGGGTTGCCACCCCCTTCAATTCCTTCAATCCTTCTCCTAACTCTTCCATGGAGATCCCTGACCTCCTTCCAATGCTTGGCTCTGAGTACCTGCATCTGTCTGTCAGCTGCTGGGTAAAGACTCTCAGAGGGCTGCTATGCTAGGCTCCTGTCAGCAAGCACAACATAGCATCAGTAACAGTGCCAGGGATTGGTGTCATGGGATGGATCCCAGGTTGGCTCTGTCAGTTCCTTCAGCCTCTGCTCCATTTCTGTCCCTGTATTTCTTTTAGACAGGATAAATTTTGGGTCAAAAGTTTTGTAGGTGAGTTGGTGTCCCCATCGCTCTAGTGGGGTCCTGTCTGGCTACTACTGGATGTGGTCTCTTCAGGTTCCATATCCCCACAGTTAGGCATTTCAGCTAAGGTCAACCACATTGAGCCCTGGAAGCCTGCCCCATCCCAGGTCTCTGGGACTTTCTAGAGATTCCCCCCAACACCACCTCCCATCACTACATATTTCCATTTATTGTCATGGCCCTCTGAGGCTCTCTTCTGTCTCTCCCCATACCTGGTCCTACCCACTTCCCTTCACCTCTCCCAACCAGGCCTCTGCCTTCCTCTGCCTCCCATGACTATTTTGTTCCTTCTTCTAAGTGGTATTTAAGCATCCTCACTCAGGGCTTTCCTTCTGATTTAACTTCTTTGGGTCTGTGGGTTGTATCATGGATATTCTAAACTTTTTGATTAATATCCACTTATAACTGAGTACATGTCATTTTGGGTATGGGTTGCCTCACTCGGGATGATTATATTCTTTTTTTTAAATGATACTAATTTACAGTTTTAGAGTAATTTTTATCATTTATGAATTTATAAATGCATTTTTGAGACAGTTTTTTTTTTTTTTTTGAGACAGGGTTTCTCTGTATAGTCCCAGCTGTCCTGGAACTCATTTTGTAGATCAGGCTGGCCTCAAACTCAGAAATCCACCCGATTCTTCCTCCCAAGTGCTGGGATTAAAGGCGTGCACTACCACTGCCCGGCAGGATAATTATTTTTCTAGTTCCATTTGCCTGCAAAATTCAAGATATCCTTGTTTTTAATAGCTGAATAGTATCCCACTGTGTAAATGAACCACATTTCTGAATCCATTTAGTTGAGGGACATCTGAGTTGTTTCCAGTTTCTGGACGTTACAAATAAACCTACTATAAATATAGGGGAGCTATCTATTGTTGTGCTATGTTGGAGTACATTTTGGGTATATACTCAGCATCAGAATAACTGGGTCTTCAGGTAAAACTATTTCAAATTATCTGAAAAACTAACATTGATTTCCAGAGTGGTTGTACCAGTTTGCAATCCCACCAGCAATGGAGGAGTGTTCCTCTTTCTCCACATCCTTGCTAACATATGCTGTCACTTGAGTTTTTTATCTTAGCCATTCCGATTGGTATGAGGTGGAAGCTCGGCGTCCTTTTGATTTCCTAAAGATGTTAAACATCACTTTGAGTGCTTCTTGGCCATTCTAGATTCCTTTGTTCGAAACTGTTTAACTCTGTATCCAATGTTTTAATTCGGTTGTTTGGCTTTTTTTTTTTTCTTTTTCTTTCTTCTTCTTTTTTTTTTTTTTTTTTTTTTTTGAGTGTAACTTGAGCTCTTTATATATTTTGTTTATTAGCCCTCAGTCATATGTAGGGTTAATGAAGATCTTTTCCCAATCTATAGGCTGCCCTTTTGTCCCATTGACAGTGTCCTTTGGCTTACATAAGTTTTTCAGCTCATGAGATTCCATTTATCTGTTGATCTTAGAGCATGAGCTATTGGTGTTCTGTTCAGGAAATTTGCTCCTCGGCTAATGTGTTCAAGGCTATTTCTCACTTTTTCTTCTATTATTTTCATTGTATCCAGTTTTATGTTAAGGTGTTTGATCTACTCGGACTTGAGTTTGGGGCAGAGTGATAAATACTGATCAATTTGTATTCTTCCACATGCAAACCGCCAGTTAGACTAGCACCATTTGTTAAAGATGTCTTCTTTTTTTTCACTATATGGTTTTGGCTTTTTTTGGCAAAGATCAAGTGTCTATAGGTGTGTGGGCTTATTTTTGTTTATTATTGCTTGGGGTCAGGGATGGTAAGTCCTCCAAAAGCTCTTTTATTGTACAGAATTGTTAAAGTTGAGAATTGCTCTTTTAAGGTCTGTAAAACAGCTATGTTGGAGTGGTGATGGGAACTGCAGTGAGTCTGTAGACTGCTTTTGGTAAGATTCCATTTTGACTATGCTGCTACTATGGATCCATGAGCACCAAAGATGTTTCCATCTCTGAGGTTTTCTTTGAGCTCTTTCTTTAGGGACTTGATGTTCTTGCTTGGTAAGAGTTACCCCAAGATATTTTATGTTATTTGTGGCTATTGTAAAGGGTGTTGTTTCCCTAATTTCTTTCTCAGCCTATTTATCTACTGGGATTTTTTTGGGGGGAGGGGGATTTTATATCCAACCAATTTGCTGAAAGTGGTTATCAGCTGTTAAGAGTTCTCTGATAGAATTTTGTGGGTTGTTTATGCATACTATATCATCAGTATAAATAATAATACCTTGACGTCTTCCTTTCCAATTTGTTTCCCCTTGATCTCTTTTTTTTTCTATATTCTATGTTTACATTCCAAAGGCTTTCCCCTTTCCCAGTTCCCCCCTCCCTATGTCCCATAGTTCCTCTCCCCCCCCAACTATTCCCCAATCATTCCCCCTCCCCCCACAGTTTCTCTACAAAACTGGATCCAATCTTTCCAGGCCCAGGGTCCTCTCCTTTCTTCTTGGGAATCATTTGACTTGCTAATTGTGCCTTGAGTATTTAGGGCTTCTGGGCTCATTAATATCCACTTATCAGTGATTGCATTTCATGTGTATTCTTTTGTGATTGGGTTAGCTCACTCAGGATGATATTTTCCAGGTCTAACCATTTACCTACAAATTGCATGAATTCATTATTTTTAATTGCTGAGTAGTATTCCATTGTATAAATATACCACATTTTCTGTATCCATTCCTCCTTTGAGGGATATTGATCTCTTTTTTGATGTCTTATTGCTCTAGCTAGAACTTCAAGTACTTTATTGAATAGATAGGAAGAAAGTGGGCAGCCTTGTCTTGACTCTGATTTTAATGGGATTGTTTCATGTTTCTCTCCATTTAATTTGATGTTGGTTTTTGGCTTGCCGTATATTGCTTTCATTATGTTTAGATATGTGCCTTGAGTTCCTCATATCTCCAAGACTTTTAACATGAAGGGGTGTTGTTGAAGGCTTTTTTAATATCTAATGAGATGATCATTTGAATTTTTTCCTACGAGTTTATGTGTGTATACACACACACACACACACACACACACACATACATACACACACACACACACAATCCATATAGATAGATGGATTTTCATATATTGAACCATCTGTATATCCCTGGGATGAAGCCTACTTGATCATGATGAATGATGTTTTTGATGTGTTCTTGGATTGGGTTTGTGAGAATTTTATTGAGTATTTTTGTGTCAATATTCATAAGTAAAATTGATCTGAAGTTCTTTTCCTTTGTTGGGTCTTAGTGTGGTTTATATATCATGGTGGGTGTGGCCTCAGAATTAAACACATGGTGTTTCTTCTGATTCTATTTTGTAGAACAGTTTCAGAAGTATTGGTATTACCTCTTCTTTGAAGGTCTGGTAGAATTCTGCACTAAAACAATCTGGTCCTGGGCTTTTGTTATTTGGGAGGTTTTTTTATGACTGCTTCCAGTTCCTTGGGGGTTATGGAACGGTTTGGACAGTTTCTCTGATTGTGATTTAACTTTGTCATGTGGTATTTGTCTATAAAATCATCCATTTCAGCTAGATTTTCCAGTTTTGCCAACTATAGGCTTTTGAACTAAGACCCGATAATATTTTGAATTTCGTTAGATTCTGTTGTTATATCTCCCTTTTTATTTCTGATTTTGTTAGCTTGGATACTGTCTCTTTGCCTTTTACTTACTTTGGGTAAGGGTTTATCTGTCTTGTTGATTTTTTTTTTTTTTTGAAAGAACCAGCTCTTGATTTTGTTGAATCTTTGAATTGTTCTCTTTGTTTCTAATTGGACGATTTTAGCTCTGAGTTTGACTACTTCCTGCCTCTACTGCTCTTGGGTGTGTCTGTTTCTTTTTGTTCTAGAGCTCTCAAGTGTGTTGTATAGTTGCTAATATGAGATCTCTCCAGTTTCTTTATGAAGGCACTGGTGCTATGAATTTCCTCTTAACCCTGTTTTCAGTGTGTCCCATATTTTGAGTATGTTGTGCCTTCATTTTCACTGAATTCTAGAAAGTCTTTTATCGTTTTCTTTGTTTCTTCCATGACCAAGTTATCAATGAGTAGAGAGATGTTGAATTTCCAACATGTGGGCTTTTTTTGTTTGTTTGTTTCCATTGTTGTTGAAATTCAGCCTTAGCCCATGTTGATCTGATAGAATGAAAGGGTTATTTCAATCTTGTATCCATTGAGGCTTGTTTCGTGTCTAATTATATGGTCAGTTTTGGAGATGGTTCCATGAGATGCTGAGAAGAAGGAATATTCTTTTGTTTTGGGGTGAAATGTTCTATAGGTATCTGTTAAATCCATTTGGTTCATATTTTCTGTTAGTTTCACTGTGTCTCAGTTTAGCTTCTGTTTTGATGACTAGTCTATTGGTGAGAGTGGTATGTTGAAGCCTCCCACTATCATTGTGTAGGGTTCAATGTGTGTTTTGAGCTTTAGTGAAGTTTCTGGTATGAATGTGAGTACACTTGCATTTGGGGCATATATATGTTCAGAATTGAGACTTCATCTTGGTAGATTTTTTTCCTTTGAGTATGAAGTATCCTTCCCAATCTCTTTTGATTACATTTGATTGAAAGCCTATTTTATTACATAGACTGTGTTTCCCTCCATGTGTTGAATTTCCCTTCTAGTATCCCCTGCAGGGCTAGAAATATTAGTTTTAGTAGAAATATTGTTTAAATTTGGTTTTGTCATGAAATATCTTTGTTTCTCCTTCTATGGTGATTGAGAGTCTTGTTGTATATTATAGTCTGGGCTGACATCTGTATTCTCTTAGGAGTCTTCAAGACATCTGTCCAAAATCTTATGACTGTTAGAGTTAGATTAGTTGTGCTTAGAAGTCAGGTATAATTCTGATAGGTCTACCTTTATATGTTGCTTGACCTTTTTCCCTTGCAACTTTTAATATTCTTTCTTTTTTCTGTACATTTAGTGTTTTGATTATTATGTGGCAGAATATTTTCTTTCCTGGTCCAATTTACTTGGTGTTCTTGTGCACTTATGGGTATCTCTTTCTTTAGGTTAGGGAAGTTTTCTTCTATGATTTTTATTGAAGTTTTTTTTTTTTTCTGGCCCTTTCAAGTGGAAATATTCACCTTCCTTGTGTCCCAAATTTCTTGAATGTTTTGGGTTAGGAACTTTTTACATTTGGCATTTTCTTTGACCAATGTATTAATTTCTTGTATGGTATCTTTTATCCCTGAGATTCTCTCTTCCATCTCTTGTATTCTGTTGGTGGTACTTATGTCTGTAGTTACCGTTCTCTTTCCTACATTTTCCATCTCCAGGGTTGCCTCCATTTGTACTTTCTTTTTTGCTTCTATTTCCAATTTTAGATTTTGTACAATTTTGTTCATTTCATTCACCTGTTTGATTGTGTTTTCCTGTAGTTCTTTAAGGGAATTGTTTATAATCTCTGTAAAGGCCTCCATCATCTTCATGAGATGCTTTAGGTCAGTTAGAATAGCCAGGGCTTGCTGTAGTAGGAAAGCTGGGTTCTTATCGTGCCATATTGCATTACCTTCTGTTGATTATGCTCTGGTGCTTGCTTTTCACCATCTGGTTTTCTCTGGTGTTAGCTGGCCTGGGTTTCATGGATTAGAGCAGGCCTCTCAGGAGGGAGGTAGAACTGTGTGTCCAAGGTTAGAGCAGGCCTCCTGGGAGGCATACAGAGCAGTGTCTCTGTTGAGAACAGATCTACTGTGACCCTGGTTAGAACAGGCTTTCTATATCCCTGTGTCCCTGGTTAAAGCAGTCCTCCTGGGAGACAGACTGGGTTGTGGGGTGGGGAAGCTTGCAGGTAGATCTTCTGAGAGTGTAGGTGGAAGTGTGGACTGGGGGTACAGCCTATACTCTTCAACTGTTGTTTACAAGCTCTGTATTAATTTTTCTACGTCTGGGACTAAATCCTACAAAGTTAGAGGTTTAAAGAAATGTAGTTGGCAATGATATTCACTTTAGAGGTTCCTATGCTCAGCATTCCACAAAACTGATATCAAACTATTCAATGGACTTAGCTTTCCTTCACAGACTCTAGAGAAAGATCCAAATCCCAAGGCCAGCTTTGGCATAATAGGACATAAGTCCCATTACTTTATTGGCTAACTCCTAGATCTTCTCTATGCTCAAAAACACTACCATATATGGTGGGGCCTCCTTCCTCACACCATCTGCAGAATATCAACCCCAATCTTACTTTCAATCTCTCATTTCCTGAATACTAGACCCACACTTCTAAAGGCTCACGGGATTAGGTCATATCCACTGTAGATGAAGTACCTTTGGAAAACCAAATATAAGATATAATAAAATATAATTAGAGTAATAAAAGACACTGAACTCAAGACAACAAATCTTTTGATACATAGTAGAAACTGGGTATGTTATAGTCACTTAGAATCCACTACCACAGTTAAATTCGGATGGCTGAAAAACACCTTAAGAGATGTTCAACATCATTAGTCATCAGGGAAATGCAAGTCAAAACAACCCTGAGATTCCACCTCACACCAGTCAGAATGGCTAAGATTAAAAATTCAGGAGACAACAGGTGCTGGCGAGGATGTGGAGAAAGAGGAACACTCTTCCACTGTTGGTGGGATTGCAAGATGGTACAACCGCTCTGGAAATCAGTCTGGCGGTTCCTCAGAAAATTGGGCATGACACTTCCAGAGGACCCTGTCATACCACTCCTGGGCATATACCCAGAGGATTCCCCTGCATACAATAAAGACACATGCTCCACTATGTTCATAGCAGCCTTGTTTATAATAGCCAGAAATTGGAAGGAGCCCAGATATCCCTCAAAGGAGGAATGGATACAGAAAATGTGTATACACACACACACACACACACACACACACACACACACATTCACACACACAATGGAATACTACTCAGCAATTAAAAATAATGAATTCATGCAATTTGTAGGCAAATGGTTAGATCTGGAAAATATCATCCTAAGCGAGTTAACCCAATCACAAAAGAATACACATGAAATGCAATCACTGATAAGTGGATATTAATGAGCCCAGAAGCCCTAAATACTCAAGGCACAATTAGCAAGTCAAATGATTCCCAAGAAGAAGAAAAGAGAGGACCCTGGGCCTGAAAAGATTGGATCCAGTTTTGTAGGAGAGTACCAGAACAGAGAAATGGTGTGTGTGTGGGGGGGGTGTGATTGGGGAATATTTTGGGGGGAGGGAGAGGACTTAAGGGACATATGGTGGGGGGGAACTGGGAAAGGGGAAAGCCTTTGGAATGTAAACAAAGAATATAGATTAAAAAAAATAATATAAAAAAAAGAATCCACTACCACAGTTAAGCAAAACACACACACACACACACACACACACACACACACACAAATAATCTTTAATTCCAGTACTCAGGAGGCAGATTTCTGTGACTTCAATGCTAGTCTGGTCTACACAGTGAGTTTAACGACAGCCACGGCTATATAAAGAGAGCTTGTCTCAAAAAAACAAAAACAAAAACACAAAAACAAAAAATTAGTAAAAACAAAACAATATCAGAGAGAGAGAGAGAGAGAGAGAGAGAGAGAGAGAGAGAAGAAGAAGGAGGAGGAGGAGAAGGAGGAGGAGAAGGAGGAGGAGGAGGAGAAGGAGGAGGAGGAGGAGAAGGAGGAGGAGGAGGAGGAGGAAGAGGAGGGAAGAAAGGAAGGAAATTATATAACCACAAAAATTATAGGTAATTCTCACATCTATGCCTCTATTTCTTTTAGCTTTAACCCATTTATCTTTGCAAATGTGCCAGAGACATTCATATTGAGATACATTTGTATATGTCAATTTCACATGATAAAATCAAAAAATAAATAACTTTTATTATCTAAGATCTCTATTATACTACCTAGTAGAGAGTACTCCAGGATTTCAGCTATCAAGTGGGCATTTTATTTGTAATTTATTGTCTTCTTTTTATATCAAATGGAATTGAAACTCCTTCACTGATGATAAATATTAAGAATTCAATCTTCCTCTTCATTCTCAGGTAGTGCTCATTTCTAAAACAAGATTATTAGAAATAATTGGTCCCCTAATCTGACCTCTTGCTGATTTTTTTTTATCTCTGTGTGCCCATGTGCACCATCTCATACATTCCTAGAGAGAGAAAGTTCCTAATACTGTGCTCCATGTTCTCTCCAGGTAAAGCTATAAAATACCTTATCTCAGGGCCCAGCTACTGTCCCCCAGGGCTCTAAACTCAACCCCTCACACACACCAAATACTCTCATATTCTCAGAATCAGGGATCCTTTCCTTTCCTCACCCAACATGAAGTCTCTGCTCAGTTTCCTGCTCAAGCAGACACATTCTGCCTAAAAACTCCAGAAAGATTCTGCTCACTGGCTTCATCCACAATCTCTTCTTTTCTTGTTCTGACAAGTCTACCTAACTTGTTCTGGTATCTACTGTTCTTAACACATGCATTTACCATTTACCCCTCTCTCTTTACCATGAAAGATATGTATCTCTGTGATTCCCTTTCCTCCTTTTTCCCTCTCCTTCTCCCTCCCCCCCACAACTATATCCCATAGCATCTTATAGTGCAAACACAGAAAGCTAAACTATTTCTTTTGCCTATTGTTCTAATTTGTATTGAATTGCTGTGATACAACTCCATAACCAAAGCTGGGTGTGGTGGCACATACCTTCAATTCCAGCACTTAGAAGGTATAGAGCAAGTTCCCAGGAAGTCAGGGCTACACAAAAAAAATCCTGTCCCAACATGTCCCACCTGCCCACCCCCCAAAAAAAATCTCACCATGACTAAAAGCAACTTGGAGAGAAAGGAGCTTATTTGGGTTACATATCCCAACTTACAGTCTATCATGAAAGGAAGTCAGAGCAGGCACTCAAACCTGAAGGTAGAAACTAAAGCAAAGGCCAAGAGGAATGTTGCTTACTGGTTTGCTAGGCCTTTCTTGTAGAACCCAAGACCTCCTGCCTGGGGGGTGGCATCTTCCAACATCAATCATTAATTCATGAAAGTACTCCATAGATTTGCCTACAAGGCCAATATGATTTGAGGCCTTTTCTCAATAGAGATTTCCTCAATTTTTTGTCAGATTGACAAAAAAACTAAGCAGCAGACCCACAATTGATCTTTTACTCATTCTTATCATCTTTCATCTTTCTTTACCTAGAAGAAGAAAGGTTAATAAACTAGGACATCTACTCTGGTCTAACTGAGAATGAAGTTATTGCTTAGATAATATAACTAAGTAAATTCAAGTCAATTTATTTAACATTTAAGTTAGACTTAGGATTATAAAAATGTCCATAAATGGAAAAGAGATTCTTAAAAAAAAGAAATTTCTTCATTTAGACATCAAAAACATAGAACAAAAGAAGCATAATGCAAGAAAAGAAATCATAAAATGTATATTTTCATGTATATTAGATGGAAAACTGGGAAAAGTCTATCTATAGGGAGCATGTGAATGAGGTTCTCACTACTTGATGGAACCCCAAATAGACTTGGTAAGATGTATGCTTTCCATGTCACCATCAAACACTTGGGGCATATTAAACATATTTTCAAATACATATTACTTATCAACTAAGGAATATGGAGCTACATGTCTAAACATAAGAGATGCGGTATGACACCTGAGCGAAGGAGGCAAGAAAGCCAGAAGAAACACCCGGCTTACAACGTTGACTTGTTTTCCAGGACAGGACAAGTCATCTGAGACTTTGGAATTGGTCAAGGTCAGTTTAAAGTGACACAGTATTAAAGGTGATCAGATTCTGTTCTAGGTAAAATAAATAAAATGCACCAATAACCAAATGTCTGATTTCTTAAAGGATAATACTTTATTTGAGTAATAAAAACAAAGACTGTGTATTTTCCTTCTTTGTGTTCATCTCAGAAAAGCTTGATGCCAATGTACTTATAACACAAGTTCCAGCTGCGAGATAAATCTCAGTGGTAGTGTATCTTAGAACAAATATGGCCCTACATTCAATCTCCAGTAAAAATCCCATACATTTCCTGTTTGATAGACAAAGTCCATTATAAGAATGCTAAGAAGTTGGTTCAGCTGACAAGTAAATAGAAGTAATCAAAGATCAATGGGAAATATATTTAAGATAAGGCTGACTCTGGGCACTCTACCAGAGATATATGCTGTACAGAGAAGCCTTAGCCAAAGGGCACAGAAGAGGCTAATCAAACATGACATCTAACCAGTGACAGTGCAACAGAACTTAGAATGGGGCATTTTGACCCTGTACACATCCCCATCTGTAATGGGTTAGTCTGACGATGCTTGTATTCAAATGCTAAATTCTGTACTCAAGATCTGGTTGCTCCAAGATGAGCAGATCCTCACATATACCAGATTTTGTTGTATAAGCCTTGCCTTCCAACTTATCCGCGATTAGTTAATAAAGATGTCTACAGCCTGTGACATGGTAGAAGAGAGGTAGGTGGGGCATTTGGCTCCTGAGCTTGGGGTCTGAGGCAGGAACCACAAGAGAGGAGAAGAGAGAGAAGGTGAAAGAAGAAGCCACGATGAGATGGGTGAATTGTGAGAACATCAGTCCAGGAAGAACATGACAAATGATATCTCTGAGTTATTGACAGGGAAGTAGATAAAACAGAATAGAGGGTTGATATCTGCCCAGCTCTAATGTTTTAAGGCTTATTATAAATATAAAGGTTTAGTGTCTTTTATTTGGGAACTAAATGCTATAAGGTAGGGTAGAATCCCCCAAATAATATTCACCACAACACCTATCATTGCAGGACTTTCAAACTAATGCAACTTCAAGCTCAGAAAGAACCTCTCACTTTGCACTGCTACAGGCCATTTCTTATATTCACTTAAAGAAGGATACCTCATTCACAAGTAGAAAAATGTAGAGTGCCCTGAACCCATGCCTCTGCTCCCAAAAACTGTTCTGTGGCCCCTTTGGTTACTCTAGGACTTATATCAAAGGACATGCTGCATGAAGAGACCAAGGAAGATACAACATTTCCCTGAGAGCTAAGGGTACTTTGCTCCTGACTTTCATGATAAACAAAAGGTATGTTCTCTGGGACAAATGAAGTCAACTAAAATACAACTTCAAGCTCTTGCTGGTATCCTGCCTTCAGTGCCCTGCATTTCACTTAACCTGTTGTCTATATCAAGTTTTCTCATCTACATTCCTGCTCTTTAGCATGATCCTCTACCTCAGTAATTATCAAGAAACACAATCACCTGTTTAAAAAAAATACTCCTCCCCAGAGTTAGATCAGAGAGTTGAGGTAAGCAAAGAATATACACAGACACACAGCAGTCTCTTCAGTGCTGCTGCTGATTGCTAAGGGACCAGTCTCTGAGAACCACAACTCTACCCAATATTTACTGAATATCTGGTTTCATTTCAGCTTACAAACAGACTCATCCACCCCAAGTTTGTAACCTTTTCTGAAACAATGAATGACTGTCTCCATCCAGACGCTGCTCAAGAAGCAGAGTATACCACAGTCATTACAGTGGCATCTTTGTAAGCCCATTCTGTGTCTGCATAATTAAAGTTCAGATAGATAAAGGCAATCAGTATATGATGAGCTGTTCTTGTTTTTGTTGTTGTTGTTGCCATCATTGTCGTTTTATAGAGACAGAAACTCACTTAGTTGCCTAGGCTTGTCTTGAAATCCTGAACACAAGTGTTCTGCCTCAAGACCTTCAGAGGATGAGGCAATAGAAACATGTCACTATGCCTGACTTGAACAAAATTCTTCAAAAAGCAATAATTTATTCCTATTTAAAAAAACATTTTTCATCCTATAACTTCACATAAATATTACAGTGAGTTCTAAAGGAATTGTGATGGTTTATCTTCAGTGTGAACCTGACTAGATGTGAATTGCCTGGTGTACCCAAAAGGATGTTTCCAGAGAGGTTTAGCAGAAGAGGGAATACCTCAATATGCAAGTCACCGTCTGATGGATCAGGGCTCCAGACTGAATGAAAAGAGCCAAAATCAGAAGTCAGCCAAACACGAGGATCCACTCTGCTTCCTGACTGTAGAAGCAATGGGACTGTTCATTCCATGTCCCACCACCACGCCCTCCGTACCGTGACAGACAGCCCTTCAAACAGTGCGGCATAATCAAACCTTAAGGTTAAGGCTTTTTTCCCCCTCAGGCACTTCTCTGAGCAATGAGAAACAAACTAATATAAGTAAATACTACTATATTAGACATGACAAAACAGAAGTCAAGGCTTAAGAGATCACATTAGTAATTTACTACGTATTTTTGTATCATTATAGGCATGTAATCCATCTATCAGTTGCACCTTTTAAAGGTTTCAGTCACCATGACTCATTATTTCACTACTTTTAAGCATAACAATATTTAAGAAATGTGTGAAATATGTAAAATTCTCTATAGAAAAAAATGTCGGTTCATCTCCATATGTAACAACAATTAGTGGGAAAAGAGTCCACAAATTTAAAAGAACATGGAAGGCTATATGGGAAGGTTTGGATAGAGGAATATTATGTGATTATATTATAATCTCAAAAACAATTTTTTAAATGTTGGAACAAGGGTTTTACTCTGCCACGACTACAAATGTAGCAATGTTTACAGGTCAAGAATTCCAAAAACCAGAGTAAGACCTGAGAAAGCACCTTAAAGCTCTGGAAGCACAAGAGAAACAACAGGCAAGTTTTTCACTTTTAATTTTTGCTCCATTTGAACATGATGTGAACATGAAGAAATTAGGAAAACTCTCACACAACCCTGAATAGTTAGCATTCTTGAAGTTGAAGGCACCTAGGAACACTGGATCTTATTCTTGAACAATCACAGCTAGCTGGAACTGACCTTCTGCAGGGACAGGAGAACCTTTCTGGGTACTTAGAACCCTGGCTCACTCTTCTACATCATCTGCTTTGGAGAATGGAGTCATGTAGTTTACAGTACGTTCTCCAAAATCAATCATATAATTGGTCACAAGACAGATGTCAACAAATACAAGAAGATCGAACTAATCCCTTGCCTCATATAAGATTACTATAGAGCAAAAGTGGGATTCAACAGCAAAAAAAAACAACAGAAAGCCAACATGCACATGGAAACTGAACAATACTCTACTCAATGACACCTTGGTCAAGGAAGAAATAAAGAAAGAAATCAAAGACTTTTTAGAATTCAATGAAAGTGAAGGTAAGAAATACCCAAATCGTTGGGACATAATTAAAGCAGTGCTAAGAGGAAAACTCATAGCCCTGAGTGCCTGCAAAAAGAAACAGGAGAGAGCATATACTAGCAACTTAACAGCATACCTGAAAGCCCTGGAACAAAAAGAAGCTAATTCACGCAGGAGGAGTAGAAGACAGGAAATCATCAAACTAAGGGCTGAAATCAATCAAGTAGAAACAAAGAGAACCATACAAAGGATCAACAAAACCAGGAGCTGGTTCTTTGAGAAAATCAACAAGATAGATAAACCCTTAGCCAGACTAACCAAAGGGCACAGAGACGGTATTCAAATTAATAAAATTAGAAATGAAAAGGGGGATATAACAACAGAAACTGAGGAAAATAAAAGATCATCAGATCCTACTACAAAAGTCTATACTCAACACAACTGGAGAATCTGGAGGAAATGCACAATTTCCTAGACAGATATCAAATAACAAAATTAAATCAGGATCAATTAGATCGGCTAAACAGTCCCATAACTCCTAGGGAAATAGAAGGCGTTATAGAAAGCCTCCCAACCAAAAAAGTATGGGACCAGATGGTTTTAGTGCAGAATTCTATCAGGCCTTCAAAGAAGACCTAATACCAATACTCTTCAAACTATTCCACAAAATAGAAAGAGAAGGGACACTGCCCAACTCATTCTATGAAGCCACAATTACACTGATACCAAAACCACACAAAGATCCTACAAAGAAAGAGAACTACAGGCCAATTTCCCTTATGAATATTAATGCAAAAATACTAAATAAAATTCTTGCCAACCAAATCCAAGAGCACATCAAAATGATCATTCACCATGATCATTCAAAATGATCATTCCCCAGGGATGCAGGGATGGTTCAATATATGAAAATCCATCAATGTAATCCACTACATAAACAAACTAAAAGAAAAAAAACACATGGCCATCTCATTAGATGCTGAAAAAGCATTTGACAAAATTCAGCATCCTTTCATGTTAAAAGTCGTGGAAAGAACAGGAATTCAAGGTCCATACCTAAATATAGTAAAAGCAATATACAGCAAACCAGTAGCCAACATCAAAATAAATGGAGAGAAACTTGAAGCAATCCCACTAAAATCAGGGACTAGACAAGGCTGCCCTCTCTCTCCATATCTTTTCAATATAGTACTTGAAGTTCTAGCGAGAGCAATTAGACAACATAAGGAAGTCAAAGGGATACAAATTGGAAAGGAAGAAATCAAACTTTCAGTATTTGCAAATGATATGATAGTATATGTAAGTGACCCAAAAAACTACACCAGAGAACTCCTACAGCTGATAAACAACTACAGCACAGTGGTTGGTTATAAAATCAACTCAAGCAAATCAGTAGCGTTCCTGTACTCAAAGGACAAACAGGCTGAGAAATAAGTTAGGGAAATAACACCCTTCACAATAGCCACAAACAATATAAAGTATCTTGGCATGACTCTAACCAAACAAGTGAAAGATCTGTATGACAGGAACTTCAAGTCCTTGAAGAAAGAAATCAAAGAAGACCTCAGAAGATGGAAAAATATTTCTTGCTCCTGGATTGGCACGATCAATATAGTAAAAATGGTCATCTTGCCAAAAGCAATATACAGATTCAATGCGATCCCCATCAAAATCCCAACTCAATTCTTCATAGATCTAGAAAGAGCAATTCTCAAATTCATCTGGAGCAACAAAAAACCCAGGATAGCTAAAACTATTCTCAACAATAAAAGGACTTCTGGGGGACTCAATATCCCTGACCTCAAGCAGTACTACAGAGCAATTGTGTTAAAAACTGCATGGTATTGGTATAGCAACAGGCAAGCAGATCAATGGAACAGGATTGAAGACACAGAAATTAACCCACAGACTTATGGTCACTTGATCTTTGATAAAGGAGCCACAGCCATCCGGTGGAATAAAGATAGCCTTTTCAACAAATGGTGCTGGTTCAACTGGAGGTCAACATGCAGAAGAACGCGAATTGACCCACTCTTATCTCTTTGCACTGAGATCAACTCCAAGTGGATCAAGGACCTCCACATAAAACCAGACACACTGAAACTATTAGAAAAGAAACTTGGGAAGACCCTGGAGGACTTTGGCACAGGGGAAAAGTTCCTGAACAGAACACCAATAGCTTATGCTCTAAGATCAAGAATTGACAAATGGGACCTCATAAAACTACAAAGTTTCTGCAAAGCAAAGGACACTGTCAGAAGGACAAAATGGCAACCAACAATGTGGGAAAAGATCTTCACCAACTCCACATCCGACAGAGGGCTAATATCCAATATATACAAAGAACTCAAGAAGTTAGACCCCAAAGAAACAAATAACCCTATCAAAAATGGGGCACAGAGCTAAACAAAAAATTTTCACCAGAAGAAATTCGGATGGCCGAGAAACACCTTAAAAGATGTTCAACATCATTAGTCATCAGGGAAATGCAAATCAAAACAACCCTGAGATTCCACCTCACACCAGTCAGAATGGCTAAGATTAAAAACTCAAGAGACAAGAGGTGCTGGCGAGGATGTGGAGAAAGAGGATTACTCCTCCACTGTTGGTGGGATTGCAAAATGGTACAACCGCTCTGGAAATCAGTCTGGCGGTTCCTCAGAAAATTGGGCATGACACTTCCAGGGGACCCTGTCATACCACTCCTGGGCATATACCCAGAGAATTCCCTTGCATGAAATAAAGACACATGCTCCACTATGTTCATAGCAGCCTTATTTATAATAGCCAGAAGTTGGAAAGAACCCAGATGTCCCTCAACGGAGGAATGGATACAGAAAATGTGGTATATTTATACAATGGAATACTACTCAGCAATTAAAAATAATGAATTCATGAAATTTGTAGGCAAATGGTTGGATCTGGAAAATATTATCCTAAGTGAGTCCAACCAATCACAAAAGAATACACATAAATTGCAATCACTGATAAGTGGATATTAATGAGCCCAGAAGCTCTGAATACTCAAGACACAATTAGCTAAGCAAAAGATTCCCAAGAAAAGGGATGGAGAGGACCCTGGTCTGGAAAAGACTAAATCCGGTTTTGTAGGAGAGTACCAGAACAGAGAAATGGTGGGGAGGGGGGTGATTGAGGAATGGGGGGAAGAGGACTTATGGGACATATGGTGAGAGGGGAACTGGAAAGGGGAAAGCCTTTGGAATGTAAACAAAGAATATAGAAAATAATAAAAAAAAGAAAAGAAAAAGAAGGTCAGTAACAAACAGAATGAACAGAAAATACTTCTCCAAGATGGCCAAACTACAATTTTACCAGTAACAATCTGGCCCATGCACAATAACAGGCAACTTGCCAGCCACATAGCAAGGAGATCATGAGCTATATCTTGCTGTCTCTCTTCTGGAAAAATGAATGCCTCCATTTCTATAAAGGATAGCAGTACCTTGTTCCAGGCCTTTATGCTTACTGGCATAGGCATACTGCCAGTTCATATGGCACTGTTATAAACCTGCTTTTACTGAGAACCTGTGTTTAGGAGGAAGAAGCCAGTAGCACATTCTGAAATGATTTCATAATTCAAATATTGTCAAGACAAAAAGTATAGACAATATATAGAAATTATTTTACTGTTCTCATAAATGAGATACTCCCTGTAGTAGGTTGACCTAATGCTTCTTGTAATCTAATATGAATTTGGGACCCCTAAGTCTGGTTACCCCAAAGGCAAGTAAGTGCACATGTAAGATACTGAGTGATCCTGCCCCCAGTTAATTGTGACTGGTAAATAAAGATGCCAACAGTCAATAAATGGGCAGAAGGGAGATAGATGGGGTTGAGGTTTATGGGCTTGGAGCAGAGAAGACCTGAGGAGGAGGAGGAGGAGGAGGAGGAGGAGGAGGAGGAGGAGGAGAAGGAGGAGGAGGAGGAGGAGGAGGAGGAGGAGGAGGAGGAGGAGGAAGAGGGGGGAGGAGGAGGAGGAGGAGGAAGAGGGGGGAGGGGAGGGGGAGGAGGAGGAGGGGAGGAGGAGGAGGAGAAAGAAGAAGCCACCATGGAATGAAGGAAGAATGTGGGGAAGGAAGAAGGGAGCAGCCATGGGTTGAGAGAGAGGAAAGTGTGGCCCTAAGGGCTGCCCAACTGGAGCTAAGAGCAGCACAGATGAAACATAGTCAGTAATAACTTGGGTTATCCATAGGGGAACAGATGCTAACAGCATGGAGACTAGGCAGCTGTCCAGCTACGCACTGTTCGGCTTAATGCATACTGAGACTATAAAGGCTATGTGTATCTTTTTTCTGAGAACTTAATGATCAAGGCGGGGTGGAAGTTCCGTACTGGGATTTAAATAATTTTTAATATAGCTCCATGCACTGGACTTGATAAAACAAACTTTTGAGTGACAGTAGTTAGGTAAACTGATGTTGTAGAACTCTGGAGACAATGTTCAAATCAACCCAATACCCTTGTCCTGAAAGAAAAGCATTACATAGAATTAGCACACTGTTTAAATCAGCTCCTTTTCTCCAACTTGGCCCCTAAGAGACAGACAAATAGAAAGGCTGGCTCTGGTTTCCTTAGAAAAATAGAGAACTTGGGAGACCCAAACAGAGGAACCAATCCAAGATGTCTTCCAAAAGAATGACGTAGTCAAAACTTGAAACAAAGGTTTTTGTCCCAATACAGTAGAAACAGAGATTTAAACTTCTCACTGAGAATATACAGACTAGTGATAAAAACCAGATCTATCCTTAGATGAGTGAACATAAATAAGGGTTGAGATTTCTGCTCACTCCTATCACCAGAGGCCTATAAAATCATAGTTATATTAAGATACCATAGAATTGGTATCTTAATATAAAAATAAGTTTTACAAAAATGTGAATACCAATTATCTCTATCCAAAGACTGCACAAAACATTGTAATTATGTATTATTTTAAAACTTAGTAGAGTGTGTGTGTGTGTGTGTGTGTGTGTGTGTAATCTCATATCCTAAATTCCTAACTGTAAATGTCAGTAAGACTAAAGACACAAGAAACACATTTTGTGCAAATAAATCACACACACACACACACACACACACACACACAAATTCCCATGGAAGTGTCACAATGATCAAGTAAATGATCTTGAGTTGAAAAACAAATTCTAACTAGATATGCCAAAGCCATGCCATGCTTAAGACAATTTACAGGGAATGACAATGTGTCTTTATGTCTTACTCTTCTCTTCATACTACTGCTATGGGGATGATTAAAAACGTTAAGCCTTAAGGAAACCTGGTGTTATATAGTGTGTACTGACACAGTTAGAAAATGGATCAGTAGAAATGACTTAAGTTATTATATCTAAAATAGAGAGGGAAAGCGATGTTGTTGCCTTTTTAGTTCTGTTTTGTTGTTGTTGTTGTTTCATTTGCTGCTGCTGCTACTGTTGGTTTCCAAGACAGGATTCTCCTAGGTCCAGGCTAACCACAATCTAATAATGTGTCTCAGGCTTGCCTTTAATCTGTGATACTCCTGCCTCAGAATCGTAAATGCTAGGATTACAATCATATGCCACTGCACACAACTTGATGAAAATGTAAGCTATGAAATAAGAAAGGTATGCAGGAAAAAAAATTAGCAGCCTTATTTATAATAGCCAGGACCTGGAAAGAACCCAAATGTCCCTCAAGAGAGGAATGGATAGAGAAAATGTGGCATATATACCCACTGGAGTACTATTCAGCCATAAGAAACAATGAATTCATGAAATTCGTTAACAAACGAATGGAACTGGAGATCATCCTAAGTGAGGTAACCCAGTCTCAAAAGAACACTCATGGTATGCACTTACTGATAAACGGGTATCAGCCTAGAAGCTTGGAATACCCGACACAATCTACATATCAAATGATGCCCAAGAAAAAGGAAGGAGTGGCCCCTGGTTCTGGAAAGGTTCAGTGCAGCAGTGTAGGGGAATACCAGGACAGGGAAGCGGGAAGGGGTGTATTGGGGAGCAGGGGGAGGGAAGAGGGCTTATGGGACTTTCGGGGAGGGGGGATCCAGGAAAGGGAAAATCACTTGAAATATAAATAAAGGATATATCAAAAAGAAAGAAAGAAAAAAGAAAGAAAACACTAAGGAGGAAGAGGAGGAGAAGAAAGGAATGTCTCAACAATAAAAGAACTTCTGGGGGAATCAATATCCCCGACCTCAAGCAATTGTGTTAAAAAACTGTATGGTATTGGTACAGTGACAGGCAAGTAGATCAATGGAATAGAATTGAAGACCTGGAAATGAACCCACAGAATTATGGTCACTTGATCTTTGATAAAGGAGCTACAACCATCCAGTGGAAAAAAGATAGTCTTTTCAACAAATGGTGCTGGTTCAACTGGAGGTCAGTATGCAGAAGAATGAGACTTGATCCACTCTTATCTCCTCGTACTAAGCTCAACTCCAACTGGATCAAGGACTTCCACATAAAACCAGACACACTGAAACTAATAGAAAAGAAACTGGGGAAGACCCTGGAGGACATGGGCACAGGGGAAAGTTTCTGAACAGAACACCTATAGCTTATGCTCTAAGATCAAGAATTGACAAATGGGACCTCATAAAATTACAAAGTTTATGTAAAGCAAAGGACACCATCAGAAGGACAAAACAGCAACTAACTAATTGGGAAAAGATCTTCACCAACCCCACATCTGACAGAGGGCTAATATCTAATATATACAAAGAACTCAAGAAGTTAGACCCCAGAGAACCAAATAACCTTATCAAAAAATGGGGTACAGAGCTAAACAAAGAATTTTCCCCTGAGGAAATTCGGATGGCTGAGAAGCACCTTAAGAAATCTTCAACATCATTAGTCATTAGGGAAATGCAAATCAAAACAACCCTGAGATTTCACCTCACACCGGTCAGAATGGCTAAGATTAAAAACTCAGGAGACAGCAGGTGTTGGCGAGGATGTGGAGAAAGAGGAACAATCCTCCACTGCTGGTGGGATTGCAAGATGGTACAACCACTATGGAAATCAGTCTGGCAGTTCCTCAGAAAATTGAGCATGACACTTCCAGAGGACCCTGTCATACCACTCCTGGGCATATACCCAGAGGATACCCCTGCATGCAACAAGGACACATGCTCCACTATGTTCATAGCAGCCTTATTTATAATAGCCAGAAGTTGGAAAGAACCCAGATGTCCCTCAATGGAGGAATGGATACAGAAAATGTGGTATATTTATACAATGGAATACTACTCAGCAATTAAAAACAATGAATTCATGAAATTTTTAGGCAAATGGTTGGAAATGGAAAATATCATCCTAAGTGAGGTAACCCAATCACAAAAGAATACACATGAAATGCAATCACTGATAAGTGGATATTAATTAGCTCAGAAGCTCTGAATACTCAAGACACAATTAGTATGCTGGATAATTAACAGGGAGGGGGGAAGGAGGAAGGAAGGGAGAGAGTGAAGGGGGAGGGAGGGAGAGGGAGAAGAAGGAGGAAGCTAAATAGCAAATAAATAGAAATTACTCTTTTAGGACCTGAACACCCCCAAACCTACTGCAATCATAAACATATCTTCTTCAGTTCTCTTTACTACTTACTGACTTTCATGAAGTATTAAATATTACATGCTTAACATACATAGAGTCTTTTCTTTCTATTGCCTTGCCTAAATTTTTTTCAGAATTCTAAATTTCAGATTTTAGGCTGTTTTTCTTATATGTAAAACCCACAGAATTTATTTATAGAAATGGTTCATTGTGCACAGGTTAACTTAGGAACAGGGAGGGGCCCCAGCAGTGTGGGCAGAGGAGATATCCAGAGGCCCTCGAGCAACATGGTCTGCCTGCAGGGGGAACCACTACAAAGTCTAAGTACGTGGTGGACAGATGGGTGAAAAAGAGAATTGTGAAAGCTGAACGTCGTGTAGAAAGGTCGGACCAGAGACAAGAGGATGGAGAGCGCGCGATGGCCTGTTATCTGCCCTGCGACCTGAGTCCACGGTAAAATGCCAGCCCACACTACCGCTGGTGACCATGTCTGGTCTGTGTCTATGTCTGTGGCTCATATTACCATTAAAGACCATTCATAAGTCCCTGGTCTGGGCTGTAACCTGGGATCATGTGCCACACTAATGTGGAAGGGAGGTGCAGAGCTGGCTCCACCCCCTCACTGGCCGCAGCACTTAAGAGGGTGACCGGCATAGTAGAGCTGACCCTGGTGGCAGGAACATGGATGAGCCAGGGTGCAGAAGAGCTGGCCCAGTCCCTGGCCAGCTGCAGCACCTGGGAGAGCCACCCGTACCCCTGAACTGAGAAGAACAGTAGAGCTGTCTCTAGTGGTATGGGTGAAAAGGAGCTGCCCCAGAGGCATGAGAGCTGAAGAGCTAACTCTGCAGCACTGGGAGAACTGGCCGAAGTAATGCTGGAGATCTCCCCCTAGTGGTACAAGTGTAGGGGAGATGGCACGCTGACCAACTCAGCTACCAGCCAGGCCCAGATCCAGGGCTTTGAACTGGTCTACTCCAGCATCTACCTCATCTCTGAACTGCTAGAGAGTGCAAATGAGCCAGTCCTACTGATCAGATATCAAAGAGGAGTCCCAGTGAGGATCCAGTACTGATCCTGTCACAGAAGCCAGAGGCCTCCAACCAGACCAATGAATCATTGTAATGAACATTTGCCAGTGAAGATGCGTGGACAGAAGTGTATACTGTGGGACACACTGTGACACACTACAGCAGCGTCCATGATGAGATGCTTTCTAGACTTTGTTTTCGTTTGTTTATATTTTATTTTGTGTTTTTTCTTTAGGAGGAGGTTACGAGGGCAGAGGGTAGGTACAAAGGAATGGAGAGATGAGTGGGATTAGAGGGCATGATGTGAAACTCACAAAGAATCAATAAAAAGTTTGTTAAAGATCCTTGTATTTTCCTTCTAAAAATGTTCAATTCAAAAAACTAAATATGCTGAGCAGTGGTGGTGCACACCTTTAATCCCAGCATTTGGGAGGCAAAGGCAGGCTGATTTTTGAGTTCAAGGCCAGCCTGGTCCACAGAGTGAGTTCCAAGACAGCCAGGGCTACACAGAGAAACCCTGTCTCAAAAAACAAAACAAAAACAAAAACAAAAAACCCAAATATTATACACAAAGGAAAGAAAAGGCATTCCCGCTTCATTGTATAATAATATAACCCCCTACCACGATAAAATGACAGGAGTAAAAACACAAGTGAGAAATTTAATTAAAGCAAATCTGTTATTTCCCCCAATCATCTGACACCCGTCACTCTGCTCTCCATGGGCAGAATCTGGCAGGCCTCTCAAGTAAACCAAAGGAAAGACTCCACCAGAGCAGAATACTACAGTCCCCCACGCAGGTCAGGCAAGTTCTAACAGGTACCTTAAAAGTGAGGGCTGGGACCAGGTGGAATGGTTTTCCCTCCCTGAGACCCAAATACCACACTGTGCCAAAACCTAGATGCAAGGTTTTGCTACACAAGTAGATGACGACAAGCAGGCTAGCAAAGTAAGTGAACTGTTCCCTTACAAACCTAAATGGTAAACTCCAACTACCCTTTATCACTTTCTTTTAAATATTACTCCTGTAAGAACATCATACGTAAGTGAGACAGCTAAACTGTCTAGATGACCACCAAAAATTACCCTTACAAGCAAAGTTATTTGGGGCACATTTCTATTATTTGAGATACAGCCAAGTAAATCTCACATGCAAAATAAACACAGTACTCATTTCAACAGTCACTCTGGAAACCGAATGAGAAAACAATGTGCAAAACTGAGTCTGTAGTACCCAACATATTATGTAACACATTGGGTATAATATGCATACACATGAAAGCTGTCTCTACTGTGTAGTTGTAAGATTGAAGTTTATTATCCAAAGCTTTCAGACATTTTCATTCAGATTGGTCTTACTTTACAATAACAATTCAAAGGCCCCTTCCTATCCACTGTAAATGTGCAACCTATTCAATAATAGTCTTCATTGAAATCCCTTTCGGAAATACAAGTGCTACAAATCACAGCTACTTATTTAGTTCATGGAACATGGGTTAAAGTACACTACTACAGAAAATGTTGGGAACAGACTTTCAAATGTTGAGGTTCTGAAATAGTTCATGTTTATTACATATTATTTTTTCTATTAAAGTACAAAATTATTCTTCATCTAGTTTTTCACATGGTTATATATCTTGATTGTATCAGAATGCCTGTTTGGCCAAGTACTCTCAGTTATAACATCAAAACTCAGGACTAATGAGGTCCTCCGAGGGTGCATTCATTGCAATAAAAATTATGTTTCCATGACAGTTCAAATGCACTGTTTATTATATACACTCATTTCATAAGTACTGCCTGATAAAGGTAGAGAATTTTTTAAAGAGTTTTATTTTTATATATGTATATATTGTAGCTAAGTGTGTCTTTTGTGTGTATGCCACATATATGTAGATACCTACTGAGGACAGAATTGGATATTGAATTTCCTAGAGCTACAGTTACAAATAGTTACCTCCATTTCTATTAATACCACTATGTATGTGTGATTGACCAATTCCTTATCCAAGAACTCAAGAAATTGAAAATCCCAACAGGTGCCCTTCAGACCATGGTCTATACCTACAACTTATTTGGAAGGATATAAATGAGTATTTTTGGCAACAGATTTAATGGGAAGATAGGGTTCTTCAAATATCACTGGCCTCTTGATACCCAGTTGATATAACCAATGTAGAAAAAAGTAAAAAATGTTCCAAAGGAAAAGTTCTACATCACTTTTAAACAATTGGTTGGTTTTTAAATACTTAATGTATTTATCAAATTCTAATATGTAAAAATACATATTTAAGATTTATTTGCTTCATGTATATGTGTATATACTGTACATATGACAAAAATAAATGTTAACAAAGAAAAAACCTCCATCATAAAGCACTGGACTCTGCTTTGCATTAATTGACATGGTTAATGGTAATTCTGGTTAAGAAGAAATGAATTTCTTCCAGAAAGAAATCAATAAATAAAAAATGATAAGTATAGATATTAACCACATTAGCACACATGTGTGTGAGCACATACACACACACACACACACACACACACACACACACACAATCATAAAAAGCACATATTCCAATAGCCTCTAAGGTAAGCCTCTCTTTTTGTTTTTTTTTGTTGTTGTTGTTGTTGTTGTTGTTTTTTCATTTTCATTATCAGAAACTTCCTAGTTAGGTTAAAAACTGGTTTAAATAGAAAAAAATAAAAGTTTATTTTCTGAGAATTTGGTACACTACTTGTAATACCCCATATATGCAAAATAAATATTCTTAGGGAACATTTGCTTAATATATACAATTTATATGTCTATTCTTGAGGCTTTCTTTGTATTTGTATTTCTAATGTAAAAGTCAGAATGGGGCAGAGCAGTGGTTCAGGGGTCCCAGCCAGGCGTGGGCTCTGTGCCCTGAAGGGGGACCCTGCACTCCCTGCAGCCTCCGCCATCTTCCCAGCTGTTTCCACCTAGCAGGCTGGACCAGGTACCTGAGATATCCTGAGTTTAAGACTTTTGGGGACTCAGGACACCAGACAACGATCCCTGATCAGGAGCCACGCAGAGCAGTGATTCAGGTACCCCAGACAGGAGTGGGCTCTGTGCCCTGAAGGAGGACCCTGCACTCCCTGCAGCCCCCACCATCTTCCCGGCTGTTTCGACCTAGCAGGCAGAACCAGGTACCCGAGATATCCTGAGTTTAGGACCTCTGGGGACTCAGGCCACCTGTCAGCAAATCTGTGAGCAAGAGCCTCTCAGGGCAGTGGTTCAGGTGTCCCAGTCATGGGGAAATAGCCTCACGAGCCCACAAGAGGTTCAAGCACCAGCTAGTAACTACAGGACAAACTAACACCAGAGATAACCAGATGGCAAAAGGCAAATGTAAGATCAGAAATCAAGGCAATATGGCAGCATCTGAACCCACTTCCACAACAGCAATAAGTCTCGGATACCCCAACACACCAGAAAAACAAGATTCAAATCTAAAATCACTGGTCAGGCTACTGATAGAGGAACACATAGATAAATCTCTTAAAGGAGAAAATGGATCAAAAGCTAGAAGCCCTTACAAGGCAAACACAAAAATCACTTAAGGAAATTCAGGAGAATATGGATCAAAAAAATGGAAGACAATAAGGAGGAAATACAAAAATCACTTAAAGAAATACAAGAGCACATGGGTCAACAAGTAGAAGTCATAAAAGAGGAAACACAAAAATCCCTTAAAGAATTACATGAAAACACAATCAAGCAAGTGAAAGATCTGAGGAAAACCATCCAGAATCTAAAAATAGAACTAGAAACAACTAAGAAATTGCAAAGGGAGACAACGTTGGAGATAGAAAACCTTGGGAAGAAATCAGGAGTCATAGATGCAAATATCAACAAGAGAATATAAGAGATAGAAGACAGAATCTCAGATGCTAAAGATACCATAGTAACCATTGACTCTACAGTCAAAGAAAATGCAAAATGCAAAAAGCTGGGAACCCAAAACATCCAAGAAATCCAGGACACAATGAGAAGACCAAACCTAAGGATTATAGGTATAGATGAGAGTGAAGATTTACAATTTAAAGGTCCAGAAAAAATCTTCTACAAAATTATGGAAGAAAACTTCCCCAACCTAAAGAGAGAGATGCCCATGAATATACAGGAAGCCTACAGAACTCCAAACAGACTGGACCAGAACAGAAATACTTCCCGTCACATAATAATCGAAACCCCAAATGTACTAAAAACAGAAAGAATATTAAAGGCAGTAAGAAAAAAGGGCCAAGTAACATATAAAAGAAGACCTATCAGAATTACACCAGACTACTCACCTGAGACCATGAAAGCTAGAAGATCCTGAGCAGATCTCATGCAGACTCTAAGAGAACACAAACTTCAGCCAAAATTACTATACCAGGCAAAACTCACAATCGCCATAGATGGGGAAACCAAGGTATTCCATGACAAAACCAAATTTGCACGATATCTATCCACAAACCCAGCCCTACAAAGGATAATAGGGGGAAAACACCAACACAAGGGGGGAAACCATACCCCAGAAGAAGCAAGATAGAAACCCCCTCTCATCAACCCCAAAAGAAGAGAACCACTCAAATATAAAAAACGATGCCCAAAATGTCAGGAAGTAATAATTACTATTCCTTAATATCTTTTAAAATCAATGGACTCAATTCCCCAATAAAAAGACACAGACTAACAGACTGGATATGGAAATAGGACCCTACATTTTGCTGCATACAGGAAACACATCTCGGTGTCAAAGACAAACACTACCTTAGAGTAAAAGGCTGGAAGACAATTTTACAAGCAAATGGTCTCAGGAAACAAGCCAGAGAAGCCATTCTAATGTCAGATAAAATTGACTTTCGATCGAAAGTCATCAAAAGAGACCCGGAAGGTCACTTCTTACTGGTCAAAGGAAAAATCCACCTAGAAGAATTCTCAATACTGAACATCTATGCTCCAAATGCAAGGGCACCCTCATTTGTAAAAGAAACATTACTAAAGCTTAAAGCACACATTGAGGCTAACACAATGACTGTAGACAACTTCAACACTCCACTCTCCACAATGGACCGATCAGGAAACCAGAAAATAAACAGGGACACAATGAAACTAATTGAAGCTTTGGACCAATTGGATTTAACGGATATATATATAGAACATTCCATCCTAAAGGAAAAGAATACACCTTTTTCTCAGGACCGCATGGTACCTTCTCCAAAATCAATCATATAATTGGTCACAAGACAGACCACAACAAATACAAGACTGAATTAATTCCATGCCTCCTATCAGATCACTATGGAGTAAAAGTGCTCTTCAATAGCAAGAAGAACAACAGAAAGCACACATACACATGGAAACTGAACAATACTCTACTCAATGACACCTTGGTCATGGAAGAAATAAAGAAAGAAATCAAAGACTTTTTAGAATTCAATGAAAATGAAGCTATGACCTACCCAAATCTATGGGACACAATGAAAGCAGTACTAAGAAGAAAATTCGCCCAGCTCCCCAGGACCCCGGACCAGCAATAGCAGCAGGCCTCCATATTGCAACCAGGACACAGCTGGAAAGGTGCAGGTACACAGACTCCATCTGGGGCTACCGCGCAGGGAGATCTGCTAGGCTCTCGCACCCAGGCAGGCCCAGATGTGCCCGCCTAGGCTCTGCTGCACTTCCCAGCGACCTTAGGCTGTGCACCCAGGCAGCCAGAGGCAACCAGTTCCCAGGACCTTGGACCAGCGATAGCGGCAAGCCTCCGTATTGCAACCAGGACACAGCTGGAAGGGCACAGGTAGACAGATTCCATCAGAGGCTACCACGTGGGGGGATCTGCTAGGCTCTCACTACTAGGCAGGCCCAGTGGCGCCTGCCGAGCCTCTGCTGCACTCCCCCCGCACTTCCCCGAGACCTCAGGCCATGCACAAAGTCAGCGGGTGGCAGCCAGCTCATGATCCCATTGAGCAGCAATCACGAATAACCACCAGTAGAGAAACAACAGGTAAGCCCAGCCTCACGGGAGATTCAAACACCAGCCAGTGACAACAAGGTCAATTAACACCAGAAATAACCAGATGGCAAAAGGTAAACGAAGGAACGTCACCAACAGAAATAAGGCAACATGACAGCATCTGAACCCAGTTCGCCAACAACAGGAAGCCCTGGATACCCCCAAAACACCAGAAAAACAAGACTTGGATATAAAATCACTGGTCAGGATACTGGTAGCTGAACACATAGAAAAATCTCGTAAAGAAATAGAGGAGAAAATGGATCAAAAGTTAGAAGCCTTTACAAGGCAAATACAAAAATCACTTCAAGAAATGCAGGAGAAGATGGATCAAAAAGAAGAAGACAATAAGGAAGAAAGACAAAAATCACTTAAAGAAATACAGAAGAACGTGGGCCAACAAGTAGAAGCTATGAAAGAGGAAACACAAAAATCTATTAAAGAAATACACGAAAACACAATCAAGCAAGCGAAAGATCTGAGCATATCCATCCAGGTACTAAAAACAGAAGTAGAAACAACTAAGAAATCGCAGAGGGAAACAACATTGGAGATAGAAAACCTTGGGAAGAAATCAGGGGCCATAGATGCAAATATCAACAATAGAATACAAGAGATAGAAGACAGAATATCAAAAGCCGAAGATACCATAGGAACCATTGATTCAACAGTCAAAGAAAATACTAAATGCAAAAAGGCTGTAACCCAAAACATCCAGGAAATCCAGGACACAATGAGAAGACCAAACCTAAGGATTATAGGTATAGACGAGAGTGAAGATTTACAAGTTAAAGGGCCAGCAAATATCTTCTACAAAATTATGGAAGAAAACTTCCCCAACCTAAAGAGAGAGATGCCCATGAATATACAAGAAGCATATAGAACCCCAAACAGACTGGATCAGAACAGAAATACATCCCGTCATATAATAATCAAAACTGCAAATGTACTAAACAAAGAAAGAATATTAAAGGCAGCACAAGAAAAAGGCCAAGTAACTTATAAAGGAAGACCTATCAGAATAACACCAGACTTCTCACCTGAGACCATGAAACCTAGAAGATCCTGGGCAGATATAATGAAAACTCTAAGAGAACACAAACTTCAGCCAAAACTACTTTACCGAGCAAAACTCTCAATCGCCATAGATGGAGACATCAAGGTATTCCATGACAAAACCAAATTTGCACGATATCTTTCCACAAATCCAGCCCTACAAAGGATAATAGGGGGAAAACACCAAGACAAGAACGGAAACTACACCCGGGAAGAAGCAAGATAGAAACATCCTCTCATCAAACCCAAAAGAAGGTAACCTCTCGAATATAAAAAATAAATAAAATAAATAAATATAATTTCAAAAATGTCTGGAGGTAATAATTACTATTCCTTAATATCTCTTAACATCAATGGACTCAATTCCCCAATAAAAAGACATAGATTAACAGACTGGATATGGAAACAGGACCCTACATTTTGCTGCATACAGGAAACACATCTCAGTGTTAAAGACAAACACTGCCTTAGAGTAAAAGGCTGGAAGACAATTTTACAAGCAAATGGTCTCAGGAAACAAGCTGGAGTAGCCATTCTAATATCAGATAAAATTGACTTCCAACCTAAAATCATCAAAAGAGACTCAGAAGGTCACTTCTTCCTGGCCAAAGGGAAAATCCACCAAGAAGAGCTCTCAATACTGAACATCTATGCTCCAAATGCAAGGGCACCCTCATTCATAAAAGAAACCATACTAAAGCTTAAAGCACACATTACAACTAACACAATAATTGTGAGTGACTTCAACACTCCACTCTCCTCAATGGACCAATCAGGAAAGCAGAAAATAAACAGGGACACAGTGAAACTAATTGAAACTCTGGACCAATTGGATTTAACAGATATATATAGAACATTTCATCCTAAAGCTAAAGAATATACCTTTTTCTCAGCACCACATAGTACCTCCTCCAAAATAGACCATATAATTGGTCACAAGACAGATGTCAACAAATACAAGAAGACGGAGCTAATCCCATGCCTCCTATCAGATCACCATGGAGTAAGAGTGGTCTTCAATAACAACAAAAACAACAGAAAGCCCACATACACATGGAAACTGAACAATACTCTACTCAATGACACCTTGGTCAAGGAAGAAATAAAAAATAAATCAAAGACTTTTTAGAATTCAATGAAAATGAAGGTACAACCTACCCAAATCTATGGGACACAATGAAAGCAGTGCTGAGAGGAAAACTCATAGCTCTAAGTGCATCCAAAAAGAAATTGGAGAGAGCATACACTAGCAGCTTAACGGCACACCTTAAAGCCCTGGAAGAAAAACAAGTTAATTCACCCAGGAGGAGTAGAAGACAAGAAATCATCAAACTCAGGGCTGAAATCAATCAAATAGAAACAAAGAGAACCATACAAAGAATCAACAAGACCAGGAGCTGGTTCTTTGAGAAAATCAACAAGATAGATAAACCCCTAGCCAGACTAACCAAAGGACACAGAGACAGTATCCAAATTAACAAAATTAGAAATGAAAAGGGAGACATAACAACAGAAACTGAGGAAATTCAAAAGATCATCAGATCCTACTACAAAGGTCTATACTCAAAACAACTGGAGAATCTAGAGGAAATAGACAATTTCCTAGACAGATACCAAATACCAAAATTAAATCAGCATCAAATAGATCAGCTAAATAGTCCCATAGCCCCTAAAGAAATAGAAGGGGTTATAGAAAGCCTCCCAACCAAGAAAAGTACGGGACCAGATGGTTTTAGTGCAGAATTCTACCAGACCTTCAAAGAAGACTTAACATCAATACTTTTCAAACTATTCCACAAAATAGAGACAGAAGGGATACTGCCCAACTCATTCTTTGAAGCCACAATCACGCTAATACCTAAACCACAAAAAGATCCAACAAAGAAAGAGAACTTCAGACCAAACTCCCTTATGAACATCGATGCAAAAATACTCAATAAAATTCTTGCCAACCGAATCCAAGAGCACATCAAAACAATCATTCACCATGATCAAGAAGGCTTCATCCCAGGGATACAGGGATGGCTCAACATACGGAAATCCATCAATGTAATCCACTACATAAACAAACTAAAAGAAAAAAAACACATGGCCATCTCATTAGATGCTGAAAAAGCATTTGACAAAATTCAGCATCCTTTCATGTTAAAAGTCCTGGAAAGAACAGGAATTCAAGGTCCATACCTAAATATAGTAAAAGCAATATACAGCAAACCAGTAGCCAACATCAAAATAAATGGAGAGAAACTTGAAGCAATCCCACTAAAATCAGGGACTAGACAAGGATGCCCTCTCTCTCCATATCTTTTCAATATAGTACTTGAAGTTCTAGCGAGAGCAATTAGACAACATAAGGAAGTCAAAGGGATACAAATTGGAAAGGAAGAAGTCAAACTATCATTATTTGCAGATGATATGATAGTTTACTTAAGTGACCCAAAAAACTCCACCAGAGAACTTCTACAGCTGATAAACAACTTCAGCAAAGTGGCTGGTTATAAAATTAACTCAAGCAAATCAGTAGCCTTCTTGTACTCAAAGGACAAACAGGCTGAGAAAGAAGTTAGGGAAATAACACCCTTCACAATAGCCACAAACAACATAAAGTACCTTGGCGTAACTCTAACCAAACAAGCGGAAAGATCTGTACGACAGGAACTTCAAGTCCTTGAAGAAAGAAATCGAAGAGGACCTCAGAATATGGAAAAACATTTCTTGCTCCTGGATTGGCAGGATCAATATAGTAAAAATGGCCATCTTACCAAAAGCAATATACAGATTCAATGCGATCCCCATCAAAATCCCAACTCAATTCTTTATAGATCTAGAAAGAGCAATTCTCAAATTCATCTGGAGCAACAAAAAACCCAGGATAGCTAAAACTATTCTCAACAATAAAAGGACTACTGAGGGAATCAATATCCCTGACCTTAAACAGTACTACAGAGCAATTGTGTTAAAAACTGCATGGTGCTGGTACAGCAACAGGCAAGTGGATCAATGGAATAGGATTGAAGACCCAGAAATTAACCCACAGACTTATGGTCACTTGATCTTTGATAAAGGAGCCACAACCATCCAGTGGAAAAAAGATAGTCCTTTCAACAAATGGTGCTGGTTCAACTGGAGGTCAACATTCAGAAGAATGAGAATTGACCCACTTGCACTAAGATCAACTCCAAGTGGATCAAGGACCTCCACATAAAACCAGACACACTGAAACTAATAGAAAAGAAACTGGGGAAGACCCTGGAGGACATAGGCACAGGGGGAAAGTTCCTGAACAGAACACCAATAGCTTATGCACTAAGATCAAGAATTTACAAATGGGACCTCATAAAATTACAAAGTTTCTGCAAGGCAAAGGACACTGTCAGAAGGACAAAACGACAACCAACAAAGTGGGAAAAGATCTTCACCAACCCCACATCCGACAGAGGGCTAATATCCAATATATACAAAGAACTCAAGAAGTTAGACCACAAAGAACCAAATAACCCTATCAAAAAATGGGGTACAGAGCTAAACAAAGAATTTTCACCAGAAGAAATTCGGATGGCCGAGAAACACCTTAAGAGATGTTCAACATCATTAGTCATCAGAGAAATGCAAATCAAAACAACCCTGAGATTCCACCTCACACCAGTCAGAATGGCTAAGATTAAAAACTCAAGAGACAACAAATGCTGGCGAGGATGTGGAGAAAGAGGAACACTCCTCCACTGTTGGTGGGATTGCAAAATGGTAAAACCGCTCTGGAAATCATTGTGGCGGTTCCTCAGAAAATTGGGCATGTCCCTTCCAGAGGATCCTGGCATACCACTCCTGGGCATATACCCAGAGGATTCCCCTGCATACAATAAAGACACATGTTCCACTATGTTTATAGCAGCCTTGCTTATAATAGCCAGAAATTGGAAGGAGCCCAAATATCCCTCAAAGGAGGAATGGATACAGAAAATGTGGTATATTTATACAATGGAATACTACTCAGCAATTAAAAATAATGAATTCATGCAATTTGTAGGTAAATGGTTAGACCTGGAAAATATCATCCTGAGTGAGCTAACCCAATCACAAAAGAATACACATGAAATGCAATCACTGATAAGTGGATATTAATGAGCCCAGAAGCCCTAAATACTCAAGGCACAATTAGCAAGTCAAATGATTCCCAAGAAGAATGGAGAGGACCCTGGGCCTGGAAAGATTGGATCCAGTTTTGTAGAGAAACCGAGGGGGGAGGGGGAATGATTGGGGAATAGTTGGGGGGGAGAGGAACTATGGGACATAGGGAGGGGGGAACTGGGAAAGGGGAAAGCCTTTGGAATGTAAACATTGAATATAGAAAATAAAAATTAAAAAAAATCGAATAAAACAAAAAAAACAAAAAAATACAACTAAAAAGACATTTAAATCACAAACATATATATTTGTGTGTGTGTGTGTGTGTGTGTGTGTGTGTGTGTGTGTGTATGCCTATGTGTGTATGTATTATGTTATCTTGTGGTGTTTTACTGTTTACAGGAGAATGGCCCTCCATAGGCTCATGTATTTAAATGTTTGTTCTCCACTTGGCATTAGGAGGTATAGCCCTAATGGAGATGTGTCACATGGTGTGGGCTTTATGGTTTCAAGATTCTACACAATTCCTAGTTCTATGTGTGTGTGTCTCTCTGTATGTCTCTGTCTGTCTCCCTCTTCCTATCCATCTTCCTCTCTCTCCCTCCCTCCCTCTACCCCCTTCTCCGCCAAGAGCTTGTGATGTGATGTAAGTTCTCAGCTGCTATTTTAGCACCATGACTATCTACTTGTTGCCATGTTCCTCATTATAATTGTCATGGACTCAAACCCTCTGCATGTTCCTCATTAGAATGATCAATTCTTCTGGAACCATCAGCTCCCAAATTAAATCCCTTATTTTACTATGTGATTTCCTCATGGTGTTCTGTCACAGAAATAGAAAAGTAACTCAGAGCTGAGTGGATAGCATACTATAACATAGTTTCCCGGACTTTTTGTTCATGTGTATTTTTGGGATGATTCTCTGTATGTCGTAAAATTTATACACCCCTTTAATTTCTTCCCATATTTCAGTTGTCTCATTTAAAAATGTCATTAAATACATTCAATATTTACAGTTTCTTGGAAAAAAAAAAAAAAGAAGAAGAAGAAAACTCATAGCCCTGAGTGCCTCCAAAAAGAAACATGAGAGAGCATACACTAGCAACTTAACAGCACACCTGAAGGCCCTGGAACAAAAAGAAGTTAACTCACCCAGGAGGAATTGAAGACAGGAAATCATCAAACTAAGGGCTGAAATCAATCAAGTAGAAACAAAGAATCAACAAAACCAAGAGCTGGTTCTTTAAGATAGATAAACCCTTAGCCAGACTAACCAAAGGGCACAGAGACAGTATCCAAATTAACAAAATTAGAAATGAAAAGGGGGATATAACAACAGAAACTGAGGAAATTCAAAAAAATCATCAGATCCTACTACAAAAGCCTATACTCAACGCAACTGGAAAATCTGGAGAAAATGTACAATTTCCTAGACAGATACCAAATACCAAAATTAAATCAGGATCAATTAAATCGGCTAAACAGTCCCATAACCCCTGGAGAAATAGAAGGGGTTATAGATAGTCTCCCAACCAAAAAAAAGCACAGGACCAGATGGTTTTAGTGCAGAATTCTATCAGACCTTCAAAGAAGACCTAATACCAATACTCTTCAAACTATTCCACAAAATAGAAAGAGAAGGCACACTGCCCAACTCATTCTATGAAGCCACAATTACACTGATACCAAAACCACACAAAGATCCTACAAAGAAAGAGAACTACAGGCCAATTTCCCTATGAATATTGATGCAAAAATACTAAATAAAATTCTTGCCAACCAAATCCAAGAGCACATCAAAACGATCATTCACTATGATCAAGTAGGCTTCATCCCAGGGATGCAGGGATGATTCAATATACGGAAATCCATCAATGTAATCCACTACATAAACAAACTAAAAGAAAAAAACCACATGGTCATCTCATTAGATGCTGAAAAAGCATTCGACAAAATTCAGCATCCTTTCATGGTTTCATCAAGGATGAAAGCATCATTTCAGTTAAAAGTCCTGGAAAGAACAGGAATTCAAGGCCCATACCTAAATATAGTAAAAGCAATATACAGCAAACCAGTAGCCAACATCAAAATAAATGGAGAGAAACTTGAAGCAATCCCACTAAAATCAGGGACTAGACAAGGCTGCCCTCTCTCTCCATATCTTTTCAATATAGTATTTGAAGTTCTAGCGAGAGCAATTAGACAACATAAGGAAGTCAAAGGGATACAAATTGGAAAGGAAGAAGTCAAACTTTCAGTATTTGCAGATGTATGACAGTATATGTAAGTGACCCAAAAAACTACACCAGAGAACTCCTACAGCTGATAAACAACTTCAGCAAAGTGGCTGGTTATAAAATTAACTCAAGCAAATCAGTAGCCTTCCTATACTCAAAGGACAAGCAGGCTGAGAAAGAAATTAGGGAAGTAACACCCTTCACAATAGCCAAAAACAATATAAAGTATCTGGGCGTGACTTTAAACAAACAAGTGAAAGATCTGTATGACAGCAACTTCAAGTCCTTGAAGAAAAAAATCGAGGAAGACCTCAGGAGGTGGAAAAATATTCCAGTCTCTTGGATTGGCAGGATAAATACAGTAAAAATAGCCATCTTGCCAAAAGCAATCTATAGATTCAATGCAATCCCCACCAAAATCCCAAATCAATTCTTCATAGATCTAGAAAGAGCACTTCTCAAATTCATTTGGAGTAACAAAAAACCCAGGATAGCTAAAACTATTCTCAACAATAAAAGGACTTCTGGGGAACTCAATATCCCTGACCTCAAGCAGTACTACAGAGCAATTGTGTTAAAAACTGCATGGTATTGGTACAGCGACAGGCAAGTAGATCAATGGAATAGAATTGAAGACCCAGAAGTGAACCCACAGACTTATGGTCACTTGATCTTTGATAAAGGAGCTACAACCATCCAGTGGGGAAAAGATAGCCTTTTCAACAAATGGTGCTGGTTCAACTGGAGGTCAACATGCAGAAGAATGGGAATTGACCCACTCTTATCACCTTGCACTAAGATCAACTCCAAGTGGATCAAGGACCTCCACATAAAACCAGACACACTGAAACTAATAGAAAAGAAACTGGGGAAGACCCTGGAGGACATGGGCACAGGGAGAAAGTTTCTGAACAGAACACCAATAGCTTATGCTCTAAGATCAAGAATTTACAAATGGGACCTCATAAAATTACAAAGTTTCTGCAAGGCAAAGGACACTGTCAGAAGGACAAAATAGCAACCAACAAATTGGGAAAAGATCTTTAACCCCACATCTGACAGAGGGCTAATATCCAATATATACAAAGAACTCAAGAAGTTAGACCCCAAAGAACCAAATAACCCTATCAAAAATGGGGTACAGAGCTAAAGAAAGAATTTTCACCAGAAGAAATTTGGATGGCTGAGAAGCACCTTAAGAGATGTTCAACATCATTAGTCATCAGGGAAATGCAAATCAAAACAACCCTGAGATTCCACCTCACACCTGTCAAAATGGCTAAGATTAAAAACTCAAGGGTCAACAGGTACTGGCAAGGATGTGGAGAAAAAAGAACACTCCTACACTGTTGGTGGGATTGCAAAATGGTAAAACCGCTCTGGAAATCAGTCTGGCAGTTCCTCAGAAAATTGGGCATGACACTTCCAGAGGACCCAGTCATACCACTCCCGGGCATATACCCAGAGGATTCCCTGCATGAAATAAAGACACATGCTCCACTATGTTCATAGCAGCCTTATTTATAATAGCCAGAAGCTGGATGGAGCCCAGATGTCCCTCAAAGGAGGAATGGATACAGAAAATTGGTATATTTATACAATGGAATATTACTCAGCAATTAAAAACAATGAATTCATGCAATTTGTAGGCAAATGGTTGGATCTGGAAAATATCATCCTAAGTGAATTAACCCAATCACAAAAGAATACACATGAAATGCCATCACTGATAAGTGGATATTAATGAGCCCAAAAGCTCTGAATACTCAAGGCACAATTAGCAAATCAAAAGATTCCCCAGAAGAAGGAAGGAGAGGACTCTGGTCCTGAAAAGACTGGATCCAGTTTTATAGGAGAGTATCAGAACAGAGAAATGGGGTGGGGGTGATTATTGGGGAATGGACGGAGGGAAGAGGACTTATGGGACATATGGTGAGGAGGGAAATGGGAAAGGGGAAAGCCTTTGGAATGTAAACAAAGAATATAGAAAAAAAAAGTCACAATGGTAGAGTGGGGGGTTGGGACTAAGAGAAAACCTCTCATTACTCTGAAGGGAATAAATGAAATATTGAAGATGGACACACCATGTTAGACATATAGTTCTTATCTTTTTTTTACTTCCACTTTGGCTCACCAGCAAGGGAGACAGCCAAGAGGGCTACTGAACAGGCCAGTCCATTAACAGCAATGGCTGGCAGACGTGCCACATCCGCGTGACCACAGGAGGTCTGGAGGATGCTTCTGACTCCTGGGAGGGAGTCAGGAAGACTCTCACCATTTCTGAGCCTGAGGGTATAGCAGGCAGTGAATCCCAGCTGAGTCACACTCTAATTCATCTCCTGAAGTCTTAGAGGGTTGTTTCTGTGTTTGTTGGTCATCTCGTTCTGTGTTCTTAGACTTGGTCTGATGATATTTTTGGACCTGGGACAAACTGTGTCTACCCTGCTGGATATCTTACTGACACATTAGAAGGAAGTTTAAGAAAGAGAAGAGAACCTGTCTGTTGTAGTAAAAAGAGCAAATTAGTCACACTGTGTTCCTCAGAGTAGCCTGCCTTTGGGCCCCCCATAGGGGCCTTTGACTTGCCTGTCATCAGGGCAGCTGGAGGGAGGAGGATTTTTAGACAGGAACTACATGGTCACCCTGACCAGGTACGCTATATAATAACTTGGAAGAATCTAGTGGCGGACTCTCCTGGCCCCATGAAAGCCTCTCTTTTCCCAAGTCTCACTTCAAAGGTTCTGGCAATCAGGACAAAGGAAATACAGGAGGAGGGGTCCAGACCTGAGAAGTTGACCTTCCAAGACACTTTGGCAGCAGGCCTGTTGCTCCTACACCCTCCTCCTCCATATCCCCTTATGGGCCCCGCCAGCACTAGCACAGGCCCCAGGATCCTCAGCCCATACAGAACCAGGGCTGTTGCACCCCACCTTTACTGGAGGGAGGAACAGGAAGAGACCCCCAACTTCCCAGTCCCGGAGAGCCACCTCCCCTGATAGCATGGCGGCTCTCCTGCTGAGGGCATATGGACCTCTGGATGATGAAGGCAATCAGGCTATGCAATACTGGCCATTCTCATCTGCTGACCTATACAGCTGGAAGTCTCAGCATCCCCCTTTCTCAGTCAATAATCCCAAGGGTTTGATTAATCTCTTTGAAACTGTCCTATTTACCCATTAGCCCTCTTCACCACTGAAGAGAAAGGATCCTCAATGTAGCCTGAAAGAACGTGCCCCCAGGTCCAAACTTGTAGTTAGTCTGTAGATAGCATGACATGTTGTCAAGCAACTGATATTCTCTCACCTTTCAGGTTATTTACTGTGCCTGCAGACACTATAGCCTTTCTCTGTTTCTCCATATCTTATCATTAGTGTGTCTAGGGTATGTAAATGTAAGTTTAGATGCTTGAAGCACTTCTAATTCAGCCCATCCTGGAGAGAGGGTTTCACCCAACATTGGTTCAGAGTTCGACCTACCAACCAATCTATCTGTTCCCTACCTATTCCTCTCTTGAAAAAAAAAAAATGAGTCTTGAAAAATGTCTATGCCTAGATATTCTATATCTTTATTAAGATATAGATACTACAGTAGATAGCCCTTCATGTCTAAGCTATCTCCAAGGCCACCACCTTTCTGATTTCTCACCACAGGCTAATTTTCTCTAGAGCTTCATATGGAAGAACTAGATACTAGGCCCACATCTTCCTTTTAGCTAGTGTTTCTACAGCTTGCTGTACTGTTCTGGACCATCACATGTTCCTCTCATCGCTAAGTCCCCTTGTCTCACTGTGCCTGTGTGCTGTTGGATTCTTGGGCTGTTTCAAGTTTGGAGCTCTGTCGAGTAAGTCTGCAGTGAATGTTTTGCAAGGTTTTATGTGACAAATGACTTAGATTCTCCTGAGTTAATATCTAGGAGGGGAATCACTGGATCATGGGGTGTTATAATAGGTGATTAACACTACCCGGAGGAGGTGGCACACGTTCCTCACTACCCTCCCCAATGTTATACGTTCCCAAACAAAAGACATACACATTCAACCTTCTATTTTCCTATGCTTTAAGCAGCTCAATGTCCAAGCCTCTCCAAACCTTCATGCAGCTAGCACACTCTCCCCTTTAGTGTTCCTTAAGTATTACTTACTCAAACCTATATTCCATCCTGGCCACCAAGACCCAGATTGGCAGTCTCTCTGTCTACACTTCTCAGGCCTGATCTTTCTGCTTTCTCAGCATGGTAGTTCTCACTCCTCCTTCCTCTCTTGGTCCTCCTGCCATCCCACTTCTGTCTCACTGCACAGCCATTGGCCACCAACAACTTTATTTACCAATCAAAGCCAACTGGGGGCATGAACCCTCAGTGTCATACATGTGGATTCTCATGCAATTTTGAAAACCCAATTGATATAAGCATTAGACCAAATCCACAACAATGGGATACTTTATAAGAGACAGGTGGACCATGCCACACTCCTGCTCACAATATACAGGGCAGTCTAGTCCCCTGTGTTCCTGCCAGACTTTGGTATTGTTAGCCTTATGACTTTCACGTCACTGCAGTAGATATGTAATA
Organism: Apodemus agrarius; assembly: GCA_964023405.1. Taxonomy (NCBI): domain Eukaryota; kingdom Metazoa; phylum Chordata; class Mammalia; order Rodentia; family Muridae; genus Apodemus; species Apodemus agrarius. The sequence goes on along the minus strand of OZ030018.1, from coordinate 86,791,452 downwards.
ATGTACCACAGTTTTAATTTGCATCTCAATTTCACAGAATCATCCTTTGTAGATACTATCCAGTTCTTCTGCCCATTTTTACTAGGTTACCTTTGCACTGCTGCCTTACAATTACATCCATGAATGAGCAGCTTTTAAAATTGTATAAATCTGTTTTCTTATTTTATAGTTATGCCTGTTATTGCTATGACTTAAGGAACTTTTGAGTTTTCTAAGCCATCTATACAATCTCCTTTTTCTCTTGGTATTTTATAATTAAAATTGTATATTGCGGGGGGGGGGAGAGAACATGCCCACGGACACAGGGGCTCCCTTGGAAAATCCAGCAGTCATTGACGACGGAGGATTCCCTTTAACCCGACCTGACTGGGACTTTAATTCAGCCGAAAGTAAGGAGCACATGCTCCTGGATTGGCAGGATCAATATAGTAAAAATGGCCATCTTGCCAAAAGCAATATACAGATTCAATGCGATCCCCATCAAAATCCCAACTCAATTCTTCATAGATCTAGAAAGAGCAATTCTCAAATTCATCTGGAGCAACAAAAAACCCAGGATAGCTAAAACTATTCTCAACAATAAAAGGACTTCTGGGGGAATCAATATCCCTGACCTCAAGCAGTACTACACAGCAATTGTGTTAAAAACTGCATGGTATTGGTATAGCAACAGGCAAGCAGATCAATGGAACAGGATTGAAGACCCAGAAATTAACCCACAGACTTATGGTCACTTGATCTTTGATAAAGGAGCCACAACCATCCAATGGAATAAAGATAGCCTTTTCAACAAATGGTGCTGGTTCAACTGGAGGTCAACATGCAGAAGAACGCAAATTGACCCACTCTTATCTCCTTGCACTAAGATCAACTCCAAGTGGATCAAGGACCTCCACATAAAACCAGACACACTGAAACTATTAGAAAAGAAACTTGGGAAGACCCTGGAGGACTTGGGCACAGGGGAAAAGTTCCTGAACAGAACACCAATAGCTTATGCTCTAAGATCAAGAATCGACAAATGGGACCTCATAAAATTACAAAGTTTCTGCAAAGCAAAGGACACTGTCAGAAGGACAAAACGACAACCAACAAAGTGGGAAAAGATCTTCACCAACCCCACATCCGACAGAGGGCTAATATCCAATATATACAAAGAACTCAAGAAGTTAGACCACAAAGAACCAAATAACCCTATCAAAAAATGGGGCACAGAGCTAAACAAAGAATTTTCACCAGAAGAAATTCGGATGGCCGAGAAACACCTTAAAAGATGTTCAACATCATTAATCATCAGGGAAATGCAAATCAAAACAACCCTGAGATTCCACCTCACACCAGTCAGAATGGCTAAGATTAAAAACTCAAGAGACAACAAGTGCTGGCGAGCATGTGGAGAAAGAGGAACACTCCTCCACTGTTGGTGGGATTGTAAAATGGTAAAACCGCTCTGGAAATCAGTTTGGCGGTTCCTCAGAAAATTGGGCATGTCACTTCCAGAGGACCCTGGCATACCACTCCTGGGCATATACCCAGAGGATTCCCCTGCATCCAATAAAGACACATGCTCAACTATGTTTATAGCAGCCTTGTTTATAATAGCCAGAAATTGGAAGGAGCCCAAATATCCCTCAAAGGAGGAATGGATACAGAAAATGTGGTATATTTATACAATGGAATACTACTCAGCAATTAAAAATAATGAATTCATGCAATTTGTATGTAAATGGTTAGACCTGGAAAATATCATCCTGAGTGAATTAACCCAATCACAAAAGAATGCACATGAAATGCAATCACTGATAAGTGGATATTAATGAGCCCAGAAGCCCTAAATACTCAAGACACAAATAGCAAGTCAAATCATTCCCAAGAAGAAGAAAGGAGAGGACCTTGGGCCTGTAAAGATTGCATCCAGTTTAGTAAAGAAACCGAGGGGGGAGGGGGAATGATTGGGGAATAGTTGGGGGGAGAGGAACTATGGGAAGTATGGTGGGTGGGAACTGGGAAAGGGGAAAGCCTTTGGAATGTAAACATAGAATATAGAAAATAAAAATTTAAAAAAAAGGATATTAAAAAAAAAAGCCAAGAAGTATCTCCAAAAAAATTTCATTTCCTAGAAATTAGGAAAATGCAAATCAAAACAACTTTGAGATTTCATTTTATCCATATATCATCACTTACATATGATATATAGTGTGTGTACATATATATATATATATATATGTATACACACACACAGATACACATATATAATTTAAGTTAAAATTCCCCATCTTGGCTGATAATGCTCCCCACAGGTGCCACAGAGTATCTAACAAAACCCCCAGCACCAAGTGTGAGAAGCTCTCTTTTGAGTATTGGTCGCGGGTTACCCAAGAGACTATTACAGGCTATTGCTACTGCCCTTTGTTGCCTCCCAGAAGCTAAAAGAGAGTACTGTTACTGAAGACACTCCTTATTTTAGACAAAGGACTCAGAAGATTCAAGCTGGCTCTCACCTGAAAGCCTCCTTCTCCTCCTCCTTCAGGACTAGCTTTCATAATAACAGAAGGTGCCTTGCACTCTTCTGAAGGAAGGAAGCACCCAAAAGTCCTAGCCATCAACAGCACCTAACAACCACAATAACAAGCAACATGCCATGATAACCGGAAGGGCTCAATAGCTGTATGCACACTTCAGCAATCATCAGAAGCTCTATACTTAAGGCTCACTCAAAAAAAGGAAAATATTGCCCGATACTACTAGAAACCTACCCAACTACACCGAGCTCTGTGATACCATATATCTTAGAGGAGACTCTACAACCACTACTTTACTAAACCAGAATAATCTACATTCTAAATATCTATCTTTATATCCACAAGTAAGTTGCATTTCTCATCCATCATCAAGGAGCCTTCTTGTTTGCAAAAGATGGAGACCATTACAGAAAACAATTAATCAAAGTGAAGTTGTAGACTCCATTCCCAACTGATTTTACAATACAACTTCTGTACCTGAGTCTCAGGGGACATTGCAGAAAAGGGGATGGAAAGATTATAAGGGCCAGAGAACCAGGGAGTTTGCTGTGGGATTACCATCTCAACAACACAGGTCTCAACAACACGCTACCTAAAGACGACCTGAAGGGATGAGACCAGTGAACAATGACAACACTGAGATGGAAGGGTACAATCTCAGGTGGCCTCAGTGCTAGACAAAAAACTACAGGCAATTAAGGAATTAGGAGACACAGAACAATACTTGACAGAGTAGAATCCACTCTATCAAGTACATACATTAGGGCAAAGAAAAGTCTTAAACAGAAGAAGACAAATAATATTTAAACTATGATGGGATGAAGACAGAAATCAGTAACAGGAAGTAACAGAGAAAAGCAATATAAGAATTAAACAACACACTCCAGGATGGGCCAAAGGAAACTTGGAACTAAAATCTCTTAGGACAAAAATGGGAACAACAGTGCTCACTTCGGCAGCACATATACTAAACTTGGAACGAAACGGAGAAGATTAGCATGGTCCCTGCGCAAGGAGGACATGCAAATTCCTGAAAAATTCCATATTTTTTAATTCGTGAAGTGTTCCATATTTTTACATAATAATAAAAGCATCAAATGTACTAAACAAAGAAAGAATACTGAAAGCAGTAAGAGAAAAAGGCCAAGTAACATATAAAGGAAGACCTATTAGAATTACACCAGACTTCTCACCAGAGACCATGAAAGCTAGAAGATCATGGGCAGATCTCATACAGACTCTAAGAGAACACAAATGTCATCCTAGACTCCTATACTCAGCAAAACTCTCAATCACCATAGATGGAGAAACCAAGATATTCTATGATAAAACCAAATTTTTACAATATCTCTCCATAAATCCAGCCCTATAAAGGATAATAGATGGAAAACGCCAATACAAGCAGGGCATCTATACCCTGGAAAAAGCAAGACAGTAATCTTAAAACAAACTCAAAAGAAGATAACCACTCAAACATAAAAATAGCATCAAAAGTGACAGGAAGCAACAATCACTATTCCTTAATATCTCTAAATATCAGTGGACTCAATTCCCCAATAAAAAGACATAGACTAACTGGATACGTAAACAGGACCCAGCATTTTGTTGCATATGGGAAACTCACCTCAGTGTCAAAGAAAAACACTACCTCAGAGTAAAAAGCTGGAAAACAATTTTCCAAGCAAATGGTCCCAGGAAACAAGCTGGAGTAGCCATCCTAATATCAGATAAAATTTACTTCCAACCTAAAGCCATCAAAAAAGACATGGAAGGACACTTCATACTCATCAAAGGAAAAATCCAACAAGAATAACTCTCAATTTTGAACATCTATGCTCCAAATGCATGGGCACCCTCATTCATGAAAGAACCATTACTAAAGCTCAAAGCACACATTGCACCTCACACAATGGTGGGTGACTCTAACACTCCACTCTCCTCAATGGACTGATCAGGGAAGCACAAACTAAACAGAGACACTAAATGAAACTAATTGACTGGTAGGATTAATATAGTAAAAATGGCCATCTTGCCAAAAGCAATCTACAGATTCAATGCAATCCCCATCAAAATCCCAAATCAATTCTTCATAGAGTTAGAAAGAGCAATTCGCAAATTCATCTGGAATAACAAAAAACCCAGAATAGCTAAAACTATTCTCAACAGTAAAAGAACTTCTGGGGGAATCAGTATCCCAGACCTCAAGCAGTACTACAGAGCAATAGTGTTACAAACTGCATGGTATTGTTACAGTGACAGGCAAGTGGATCAATGGAATAGGATTGAAGATCCAGAAATGAACCCACACACCTATGGTCACTTGATCTTTGACAAAGGAGTTAAAACCATCCAGTGGAAAAAAGATAACATTTTCAACAAATGGTGCTGGCTCAACTGGCAGCTAGCATGCAGAAGAATGCAAATCGATCCATTCGTATCCCCTTGTACTAAGCTCAAGTCCAAGTGGATCAAGGGCCTCCACATAAAACCAGACACACTGCAACTAATAGAAAAAAAAAAAAACTGGGGAGGAGCCTTGAACACATAGGCACAGGGGAAAATTTCCTGAACATAACCCCAATAGCCTATGCCCTAAGGTCAAGAATTGACAATGGGACCTCATAAAATTACAAAGTTTCTGTAAAGCAAAGGATACTATCAATAGGACAGAATGGCAACTAACAAATTGGGAAAAGATCTTTATCAACCCCACATCCGACAGAGGGCTAATATTCAAAATATACAAAGAACTCAAGTTCGACTCCAGAGAACCAAATAACCCTATTAAAAAATGGGGTACAGAGCTAAACAAAGAATTTTCACCAGAGGAATATCAAATGGCTGAGAAGCACCTAAAGAAATGTTCAACATCCTTAGGCACCAAGGAAATGCAAATCAAAACAACCCTGAGATTTCACCTCACACCTGTCAGAATGGCTAAGATAAAGAACTCAGGAGAAAGGAAACAATTCACATATCAAATGATGCCCAAGAAGAAGGAAGGAGAGTCCCCCTCCTCCCCATTCTAGAAAGGCTCAGTGCAACAGTGTAGGGGAATACCAGGATAGGGAAGCAAAAAGGGGTCCATTGGGGAACAGGAAGAGGGAAGAGGGCTTATGGGGGAGGGGGGATCCTGGAAAGGGGAAATCATTTGAAATGTAAATAAAGAACATATCGAATAAGAAAAAAAAGAACTCAGGAGAAAACAGGTGCTGGAGAGATTGTGGAGAAAGAGGAACACTCCTCCCCTGCTGGCGGAATTGCAAGCTGGTAAAACCACTCTGGAAATCAGTCTGGTGGTTCCTCAGAAAACTGGGCATAATACTATTGGAGGACCCTGCTATACCACTCCTGGGGATATACCGAGAGGACTCTGCCGCATGTAATAAAAACACATGCTCCACTATGTTCATAGCAGCCTTATTTATAATAGCCAGAAGCTGAAAAGAACCCAGATGTCCCTCAATGGAGGAATGGATACAGAAAATGTGGTATATATACACAATGGAGTACTATTCAGCCATTAAAAACAATGAATTCATGAAATTCTTAGACAAATGGATGGAACTGGAGAATATCATCCTGAGTGAGGTAACCCAATCACAAAAGAACAAACATGGTATGCACTCACTGATAAGTGGATAATAGTCTAGAAGCTTGGAATATCCAAGACACAATTCACATATCAAATGATGCCCAAGAAGAAGGAAGATCAAAGTATGGATAACTCTAGTCTTTCCTAAAAGGAGGAACAAAATACCCACAGAAGGAGATACGGAGACAAAGTGTGGAGCAGAGTCTGAAGAAACGACCATCCAGATACTACCCCACCTAGGAATCCATCCCATATACAATTACAAAACCCAGACACTATTGTGGATGTCCACAAGTGCTTGCTGACAGGAGCCGGACAGAGCTGTCACCTGAAAGGCTCTGCTAGTGCCTGACAAATACAGAGGGGGAATCTCTCAGCCAGCCATTGAACTGAGCACAGGGTCTCCAATGGATGAGAAAGAGAAAGGACTAAGGGAGCTGAAGGGGTTTGCAGCGCCATAGGAGGAACAACAATATGAGTCACTAAGTACTCCCAGAGTTCCCAGGGACAAAACCATCAACTAAAGAGTACACTTGGAGTTACCCATGGCCCCAGACACATCAGCAGCAGAGGATGGTCTTGTTGGACACCAAATGGGGGAGAGGCCCTTGGGCCTGGAAAGACTCAATACTGTAGTATAGAGGAATACCAGGACAGGGAAGCGGGGGTGGGTTGATTGGGGAAGGGGAGATGGCTTACAGGATTTTCAGGGAAGGGGGGAACCAGAAAAGGGGACAGCATTTGAAGTATAAATAAAGAATATACATAATTTAAAAAAAATAAAAATAGAAAAAAGAAAGAAACTTATTACATGCACACATATAAATATGTAAAAGAAATATGAAAGAGAAAAAAAACCCTACTGTATTCATGTGTGAACCAGGTGGGAATGGACCTCTATATTATCATGTGGCTGAGTCTTCATAATAAGGTCCCAGCCAGCCAGAGGAAGCACAGGGAATTGTGCTTTTGATGTGGGTAGTGGTTGTCTTAGTCACGGTTTCTATTCGTGTACAAATATCATGACCACGAAACAAGTTGGGGAGGAAAGGGTTTATTCAGCTCACACTTCCACATTGCTGTTGATCACCAAAGGAAGTCAGGACTGGAACTCAAGCAGGTCAGGAAGCAGAAGCTGATGCAGAGGCCATGGAGGGATGTTACTTACTGGCTTGCTTCCCCTGGCTTGCTCAGCTTGCTTTCTTATAGAACCCAAGACTGTCAGTCCAGGGATGGCACCACCTACAATGGGCCCTCCCCCCTTGATCAGTAATTGAGAAAATGCCCCACAGCTGGAACTCATGGAGGCACTTCCCCAACTGAAACTCCTTTCTCTATAACTTCAGCCTGTGTTGGTTTGGTTGACACACAAAACCAACCAGTACAGTGTGTCAAACTCTGTGGATCCCAAAATCATGATGAAAAAAGTATCCAGATTGTATCTTTATAGTCATAAATTTAGCTACAGTTATAATGTACAGCTCTGTGAATGATCATGTGGATCATGTTGAAACACAACAGTATTTCTCTAATACATCCCAGGAAATAAAAATATTCAACTTGAGAAAAAAAAATGGAATACAACAAAATCTATGAGATACAGAAACAAATGGACCAAATCCCATTTCCACTAATAGGGAACTTTACAGCTGTAAATACAAAGATATGAGATTTAAAAAAAAAAAAATCAGCGAGATGCTCACACAGTAGAAGTGCTTGCTACCAAACCTGTCAACCTAAAATCAATCCCAGGGCCCATGTGGTACCAGCAGAAACAACTCTCACAGCTTGTCCTCTGACCTCCATACAAGCACCATAGCATGTACACACTTACCACCTGACACATAGCCACACCAAATAAATAAGTAAATACTACAGAAACAAAGAAGGAAGGAATAAAAGAAAAAGAGATAAAAGGGGAGAAAAAGAAAGGAGGCAACAATCCCAGCACTAAACAGATGGACCTAGGATATAATGAGAACCTGTGATAATGAGGAAGGAGGCCAAAAAAGAAAAAAGAAAAGAAAGAAATAGATAATGATAAAGAGCATGAGAAAAAAAGGGGGGAAAGGAGGCTCAGTCTGTGCCAAGAATCAGGGATACCCTGTAATTCTAGAGAAACAGTGGATGCACATATGAAAATGAAGTTTGAGGGTGGGCTGTATTACATAACAAGCCCCAGGGCACTGAGACCTTGTCACAACTAAAGTAAACAAACCTTAAAAAGAAGAAGAAAGAAAAAGAAAAGCAAAAGTAAGGCTAGAAGGGAGACTGGTGGAAGAACACTAACCGAGCGCATGTGCAGCCCTGGGGTTCGTGCTGTACAATAAAAAGGGGGGGAGGAAGATTTCAGACAGACAACCAAATACATCTGAAGAAACTAAAACAAGAAAAAAACCTGAGCCCAAAATCAATAGAAGTAAATAATAATGAAGATTAGGATGAAATAAATAAAATAGACTAGGAAAGCAGAAAAGAGCAACCAACCCAAGCTGCTGCCCCCATCTGGCCCCACAGGAGGGAGATGAGCTAAGGAACAGGAAAGTCTAAGGGAAGGAATGAACGAGGAGCCATTACAATAGTTACTACACAAACAAGAAACAAAACAAACGGAGAAGTACACACGAGCCCATTATTTAACTCAGAAGAAATGAATAAATTTATAAGCTATAACAACCTATCAACACTTAATCATGAAAATAGAAGGTGTGCCGGGCGGTGGTGGCACACTCCTGTAATCCCAGCACTTGGGAGGCAGAGGTAGGCGGATTTCTGAGTTCAAAGTCAGCCTGGTCTATATAGTGAGTTCCAGGACAGCTAGGGCTACACAGAAAAACCCCGTCTCGAAAAACGAAAGAAAGAAAGAAAGAAAGAAAGGAAGGAAGGAAGGAAGGAAGGAAGGAAGGAAGGAAGGAAGGAAGGAAGGAAAGAAGAGAAAAGAAAAGAAAAGAAAAGAAAAGAAAAGAAAAGAAAAGAAAAGAAAAGAAAAGAAAAGAAAAAAGAAAATAGAAGGTGTATATAGATCAGCAAAGGATAGTGATTCGGCGATTAAAACAAATAGCATTTAAGAAAAGCCCAAGAAATATGGTTTCTAGGACTATGGCTTCCATGATGAACTCTACCAATCATTTTGAGAATAAACATCAACCCAGATCTGGTGGCGCATGCCTTAAATCCCAGAGCATAGAAGGCAAAGGCAGATGATCTCTGTCAGTCTGAGGCTAGCTAGCTAGTCTTCATAGTAAGTTCCAGGCAAACCAGAGCTACAGAGTGAGACCTTGTCTCAAAAAGAAAAAAAGAAAGAAAGAAAGAAAGAAAGAAAGAAAGAAAGAAAGAAAGAAAGAAAAGAAAAAACAAACAAACAAAAGCAAACCTAATATCAATCCTTCCCAAATTACCCACAGTAAAACAGGTTGAACATCCTGAATTGAAAAATACAAATTCCAAAATATGAAATGTTCTGAGTAACTGACAGGACACCCCAAGGACACTTGGTCTCGTGTGTTGAACTATAGTTAAAAGCCAGGCATACTTTAAGCATTATATACATTTCCTTCAGTCTTTTTATGTACATGATTATATGTCACAAGAATAGCTGTTTAGACTATGTATAAATATGTTTATACTTCATTCCCACATCCAAGAAAACTCTTTATATATGTGTGTCTTAGTTAGACACACATGTGAACAGACACCATGACCAAGGTCACACTTTTCAGGACAACATTTATTGAGGCTGGCTCACAGGTTCAGAGGCTCAGTCCATTGTCATCAAGACAAGAGCATGGCAGCACCCAGGCAGGCATGGTTCAGGAGGAGCTGAGAGTTCTACACCTTGTTCCAAAGGCAAACAGAAGGGCTTCCAGCCAGCTAGGACGAGGGTCTTAAAGCCCACGTCCACAGTGACACACTTCCTCCACCAAGGCCACACCTATTCCACCACGACCACACAACCAAATAGTGCCACTCCCTTAGCCAAGCATATTCAAACCACCACAATGTAAAAATAGTCCAAAACTCTAAAATCTAAAATACATTTTATCTAAAACAACCTCAGATAAAGGATACTAAACCTATTTTGCCTTCATATGTATCTGATTTATTTCAATTAGTAAATGTCTCCTAATGTTACTACAAACATCAAAATTCCTTTCTTTTTAAAGGATGAACAATATTAATGACATATTTATAACACATTTTATCTTCCCATTCATTTAAATCTGGATATCTAGGGTTGCTTCTACATCCATCTTACTATGATGAATAATTCTACAATAACATCGTAGTTAGTTTTTATTAACTTGACACAAAACTAGATATATCCCTGGGAAAGGGTATTTAAGAATCTCAATTTAAGAACTGGATTCATCAGACTATTCTGGGCATGTCTGTCTGAGGGCATTTCTTAACTGATAACTGACATTGGGGCGATGCTCTTTCTAAGCATGTGAACCTGGGATGGTAACCCAGCAAGCCAGGAGAACGACCCATCAGGAAGCATTTCTCCTGGGTTTCGCTACAAGCTCCTCTCTTGACTCCTGTTCCTCTCCCAAGGTGCTTTAGTCACCTTTTCACAGCAACACAAAGAAAATCAAACGATAATAACAGGAAGTACAAATAAATCTTCATGACACTGATTTCATTCCTTTGCATATATACCAATATGTATGTTTTCTAGGTTATAATGTACTTCTAGTTTTTTGTGAAGTTTTTGTTGTTGGTGGTGGTGGTGATGGTGGTGGTGGTGGTGGTGGTGGTGGTAAGAAACTTTAAAAATGTACGAAGACACACCAATGACCAAAAATCACATCCTTAGTAATCTTTAAAGAAATGCAGATTAAAATATCAATGAGGAGCTGTCAAAATGTCTCCATGATTAAGAGCATTTGTTGCTCTTCCAGAGGATCAGAGTCTGGTTTCTAGCACTCACATTGAGTGCCTCACTATCTACTATAAATCCAGCACCAGGAAACCTCGATAACCTCTTCTAGCCTCTTTGAGCACCCACAAGCATGTTCACATATGTGCATATGCATACACACACAAATAATAGCTCTTTTTAAGAACACAATGAAATATTACCTCATACTTGTTAAAGACAGCTGTTATAAAAACATACTAAGGAACTTATACTTGGGTGGTATACTCCTATACTGGCATACATAAGGTTACCAGCATCTATGTCTCTCCCACAGCCAAAATACAAAAAATGACAAATACTGATCTTATTGGTCTTGAAGACTCCTCAAAACATGTTCATTCCATTCACCAGAATCTTGACAAATATCAAACAGAACATCATACTAAGGCACACCACAATCAAATTGTTTAAACATAGCAATAAGGAAATTATAGGAGATTAAGAATGAGAATACTTCAGGCTTATTGACAATAACTCAAGATAAAGGACAATAAAAGCATGCTTTCAAAGCTTTAAAAGAAACCTGTTTTCAACCTAAAGGTCTATACAAGTTTTCAGTTACATTGATATATTATAAAAGCACCCCCTTCCCTGCCCTCCCTTTCTCCCTCCTTCTCCTCCCCATTTCTCTCTCTCAAACTTTGTAACCCAAACTGGCTTCAAACTCATAATGCTCCTGCTTCAGCCCCCTCAGTGCCAAGATTACAGATGTAAATTATGACACTGCTGATAACATTTTCAGACATGCAAAATCTCAACCAATTATCCTCTCTGAATTGTTTTTCTGAGGCTACTGGAAAATATGTCTAACCAAAATGAAGGTGAAAACTTCTTAGTACAGGTTAGCACAGAGATGCCTGGAATGACGGTGATAGTGTCCGGGTAGGAACATCCTCTGCAGGCTCTTGTGGCACACACTAGTGCCCTGTGCCAAAGTTATTCTGTGACATTCTGTGACATACCTGGGGTTAAGCCCAGCTGAGGGAAGCAGATTGCTAGGACCATGTTTCCTAAGACTGCAGCAGGTATCTAAGTCCTTTCTGTTATGTGGCATCCACCAGATACCTCCAAGACCATAATGTTCTACTCAAATACAGAAGTCAGGCAACCTCTGAGGTGGTGAATCAAAATAAATCCTTCCACCCTTAAGTTGTTATCTTAGAGTTTTGGTCACAGCTTCTAAAAATAACTAATACTAATGGTGAAGGGAGACACCAGAGTGACAACATCCAGAACTAGTGAGAATATAATATTCAAATTTGAGAAGCTAGGAGGTTGTAGGCTAGAGTTCTCTAAGAAAATAGAATAGACAAAATCCCTATTGTGACTAAACATCTTAACACAGACAATCAATGGAGACAAATTATTAGTGCTAAATTAGACAAGTTAAAAAAAATAGTAATTACTATGTCCAAGGAAAGCAAAAAACTATGAAAGAAGTAAATCACCTTAGTCATCAATGTCACTGATTTGCAATTGTAAAAATGTCAAATACTAGTCACAAACTTCAATATATCTATACTGGGAAACTACAAGGAGAGCACCAGGAATGGAGAAGCTCGATACAGGGAAAGCCGGTCACTGTAGAGGCAAGAGTGAGGAATAATATGATCGAGCAATGGCTACAAGTTACTGTCCTTGAAAAGATGGAGTTACAATTACCAAATGTCATAAGGACAATAACAGATTTTTTAGACAATCTGTTCTTACCTCAGGGGGCTCACACAGCCTGTCATCACTTGTCCGACTTGTACAAGAAGCACAATCCGAGATGTCCAGTGCCCCCTCATCATCTTCACACTCGAGAGGCCCACTAGGATCTTCTGTGTCACTGTTAATCTCCCAGTCAATAACCTGTAATTCATCTAAAAAATACATGTTTACCCTTATTAATTTTATATCCCCTTCATATTTATTTTACAAGTATATTCTCAGTGGTTGATGTGCCCTTAGCATGGGATGATTTCTACAAACACACTAACAGTAAAAACTGTTCTCCAATTCTCTCTCTAGCCACGGTTCTTCCCAACTCTTACCCAACCTCAAATTTAAGTGAACAAGTATTTATTCAATTGCTTTCCAATCCTTGTAGTTCCTCCAGCGTGCTCAAGAAAATAAGATAAATATCATTTCTCCTGTCTTACACATCTTGATGTTTTCTGAATTAAGATAATGAAGAAACCCCTCCTTATCAATACATAGAAAGCTGACTCATTCTACGTAATTCATTAGTGTAGGGTATCAATGAACCATGATTTATTTATATAGTCTTGTTAAAACTATCTTTCAGGGCTACTGAGATGGCTCAGTAGTTAGAAGTACTGACTACTCTTACAGAGGACCCAGGTTCCGTTCCTGGCACCCACTTGGTTCTAAACCACTGGGGCATCTATCGAGCCTTCACAGGACCAAGGGTCTCTCCCCCCATTGATGCCTGACAAGGCAATCCTCTGCTACATATGCACCCGAAGCCATGTGTACTACTTGGTTGGTGACTTGGTCCCTGGGAGCTCTGGGGGATCTGGTTGGTTGATATTGTTGTTCCTCCTATGAGGTTGTAAACCCCTTCAACTTCTTCAGTCCTTTCTCTAGCTCCTCCATTGGGGACCCCACACTCAGTTCAATGGTTGGCTATGAGCATCTGCCTCTGTATTTTTCAGGCTCTGGCAGGGCCTCTCAGGAGACAGCCATATCAGGCTCGCGTCAGCAAGCATTTCTTGGCATCCACAATAGTTTTGGGGTTTGGTGACTGTGTATGGGATGGATCCCCAGGTGGGGCAGTCTCTAGATGGCCTTCCCTTCAGTCTCTGCTCTATACTTTGTCCCATATTTGCTCTCATAAGTATTTTGTTCCCCTTTCTAAGAAGGACAGAAGCATGAGGGATCTTCCCTTCTCTTCCATTTTATCAAAAAACAAAACAAAACAAAACAAAAACAAAAAGACATGGCTGCTAGAGATGGAGACCAAGCCCTCACACCTGTGCAGCCACGCTTTACTGACGCAGGCATTTCCCCAGCCCCTAGTTTCTGTTTTATGGAACAAGATCTCAATACAGAACCAAGCCTGGGTTGGGATGCCATAAGTAGGCCAAGCTGGCTCACCTGGGCATCTTGAGAGCTGGCCTTGCGGACATGAGAACGGGAGAGCTGACCCTACCACTGGCCAGCTACAGTACTCAGGAAAGTGAGGCTACCTCAGAGGTGTGAGTCTGGGAGAACTGGCCCTGCCAAGTGGAACAGCATGAATGAGAGAGACAGAGACAGAGACAGACAGAGACAGAGTCAGAGAGACATGGAAAGAGAGAGAGACAGAGAGATAGGCCCTCTCCTACCCCTTGCCCCTCATCACATGTGGCCCTAGGGTCATGAGAGCAAGAAAGCTGGCCCTGCCCCTCACCTAGGCAGCAGGGTTGAGCTGACCCTTGGCGGTGGGGTTGCAAGTAAGCTGGCCCCAGCGTCATGAGAGTGAGAGGAAGTGTCCCTGTCCCTCACCAGCTGCAACATTGGGAGAGAGGGCTCTCCACTTCATCTGAGCAGCAGAGTAGAGCTAGTTTCAGGTGTTCTGAGTGGGCAAGCAAGGAAGGCATGAGATCAGGAAAGCTGGCCCTGCCCCTTGCTGGCTTAGGCATTTGGATCAGAGAGCCAGAGTAGGGCTAGAGGGCTCACCCTAGTGGTGTAGGTGCAGGAAAGCTGGTGGGCTGGCCAGCTCATATATCTCTCAGGCCCAGACTCAGGTCTTTGAGTTGGCCTACCCCAATACCTACACCATCAATGAACTGCTGGACTGTGGGAAGGGCTGGTCCTATAGATCCAAAACTACAGGATCTCCACAACACAGGGCAACAACAAGATACCCGAGAGGAGACCCAGTGAAGCTCCAGACAGTGTAGCAGGGGCCAGAGGCCGTGAACCAGAGCAGTGTGTCATCACAGTGAACACTACAAGCAAAGAAGTGTGGACAAGAGTATACTGTGAGACACACTGCAACACACTATAGCTTTCACAATCAGATGCCCTTTTTTTTTTTTTTTTTTTTTTTTTTTTTTGGTGTGGAAGTTCAAAAGGGTAAAGGGCAAGGAAGAGGGGACAGAGAGATGAATGGAATTGGGGTCATGATGTGAAATTCCCAAAGAGTCAATAAAACATGTAAGAAAAAAAGCAAAAACAAAGTAAGAAGCCACTGTAATATCTATTTCTTAAATTTGCCATGAGAAATATTATGCAAGAAAATGTTTCTAAAGGGCTAGATAAAAAATGAACTTGTAATTCATAATGAATATATTCATAATAAATAAATTCATAATAAATACATAAAACTACTACTGAACCCGATATTTAACAGAAACTGGACTTCCCACAAAGCTAGCAATTTACCTTCAAGGTCTCCATCTTCTGGACATAAGACAGTCCTGTCACAAAGCCTTTCGGCTCTAGGGCCACGCCTACCATCTCTCTGTAATTCAGGGAGTGTCTTATCTTCATCTGAGAAATCACTTTCACTGGAACTCCATGTTATATTTGCAAGCTCACTAGCATTCTTACTTGTAGTTTCTGTTACAGAAAAAGAAAAGACAACTTCAGCTGGTAACTGTTACTCATCAGAATGAGATTTTATGCTATTTTCCTTTTGTGTTTTGGTTTTTGGTTTTTTTGAGACAGGTTTTCTTTGCACAGCTTTGGCTGTCCTGGAACTCACTCTGTAAATCAGGCTGGCCTCAAATTCAGAGATCTGCTGGCCTCTGCCTTGAGTGTAGGGCTGAAATTAAAGGCCTGGATTCTATGTGTATTATTTAGATAATGCCACACGCACAAAAACTCTAAGACAATGAAAACAAGGTAGTGTTAGATCTTAAAGGCCTGGATTCTATGTGTATTATTTAGATAATGCCACAAGCACAAAAACTCTAAGACAATGAAAACAAGGTAGTGTTAGATCTTCCTACACAGTGTTTCATGAACAGTCCACAAAGATTCTCTGAATTTAAGCCAAGGACAAAAGCTGGAGTACAAATAAGTTATAAAAACAAAACAGAAAGAAATTAAAAAAAAAAACAACCAACAACCAACAACTATGAACATAGACGACCCTAAACATTATTTACAAAAATATGTTCCTTATATTTTCCAGCTCTCATAAAAATATTTGTTCTTCAATCTACTAAATAAATGTGGGTGAGGTTTTTTGTTTGTTTGCTTGCTTGTTTGCTAGATTTTTATTTAGAAGGATTTTTGTTAATTTTAAAAGCTGCCAATTCTAGGAAGTGCTTTACATACCTTTCCCCAGTGACCTCTAGTCATAAGTCTTTTATATCTTTATCTTGGCTTAAGTATCACCATGTTATATATAAAGTACATTGGTACAAACTATGAGCCTTTCAGAATTTATTGTGTATCATCTATATAATTAAAAAAAAACAATATTTTGAGTCAAGTATGTTCTAGCCTAAAGAGATTATCTCAAAAGAACACTTTTTAGTTAAATACAAGTAGGAACTTATTTAATATTTAGTTTTCTCCCAAAGCTGAATATACAACTACAAAAAATACATAAACCATATTTATTTAAAGAAACATACCTTTTTTCTATAGTTATATCTTTTTTTTTTTTTTTTTTTTTTTTTAGGTGGATCTTTTATAGTTAATAGTTTCTGACATTCCCTCCCAACCTTGTACTTTTGGGAAGAACAGTACTTAGCCGTCAGCTAATTCTTCACATTTATCACTAACCCCCATTTCAGGTGTCAAGGGCAAAGCCAACAGTCAGGGGCATACATACATACATACATACATACATTACATACACACACACACACACACACACACACACACACACTCATATATATGCATATGTATCCACACCACACATTAAGGGTGGGCCCAGAACAGGTAATTCCCAATGTTTCACGGATTCTAGTGCGGATAGGGCTGCCACCCACAGTTCTGGATCCCCCCAAGTCGCAGCCCACTATAGTTATATCTTAAAAATTAAACATAAACTGATGTAAATATAAGAGCATTGGCGCTAATAGAAATATATAATTCTGAACTAATATCAAAAGGTATTACAAAAAGATGTCTGCCAGTTTACTCTACAAGACAGAGTTTTGGCCGGGCGGTGGTGGCGCACACCTGTAGTCCCAGCACTTGGGAGGCAGAGGCAGGCGGATTTCTGAGTTCGAGGCCAGCCTGGTCTACAGAGTGAGTTCCAGGACAGCCGGAGCTACATAGAGAAACCCTGTCTCGAAAAACAAAAAAAAATTAAAAAATAAAAAATAAAAAAAAAGACAGAGTTTTGTAAGTTTTAAAGGATCATTTTGGGTATTTTATTTTTCATTCACAAAGAAAATATCACTGGATATAAAATTAGTTCAATGTTTAGACAGTTTGTCTAGAGTGCAGGAAACCCTGAGGTTCAAGCCTCAGGATCTCTGCTGGAGCATAGCAATGCATGCCTGCTACCCTAGCACTCAAGAGGAGAGGCAAGAGGATCAGAAGTTTAAGGTCAGGCCTCAACTACATATTCAACATCGGCTGAGTTATATGAGACCCTGCCTGAAAAGAGGGGAGAAGAAAAGAAACTGTAAAAGAAAATGAAATGATGATGTGGCTTAGAATGCTCAGTCTCTGGATCACAGAAAGTTACTGAACATACAACACACATACAGCACACATACAACACACATACAGCTCTTTATGTCTTCAGACACGGCAGCAAGTGTCAGCATCAAGAATTCTACCTTCCTGGCTCACCTAATACAATAACCAAGAAAACCCTCAATCACATATCCATTTTCCAAGTGTAGAACTGAGAGGTGAGCATTTAGCTTATTTTCCCAAGACCAGTGAAGACAGAAATATCTCTGAAATCCTAAGACTTCACTTCTAATGCTCCCCAGGGAGATGGGAGGAGGAGAGCAGCAAAGGCGAGGTGCCTGCTGCACATGCTCACACTACCTTTACTAGACAGCATTACACATGTATAAAAATCCCTAGCTTTGGGCTGGAAAGATGCCTCAGTATTTAAGAACACTTGGCTGTTCTTCCAGAGGTCCTGAGTTCAATTCCTAGCAACCATGTGGTGGCTCACACCATCTATAATGTGATCTGATACCCTCTTCTGGCATGTAGATATACATACAGATAGATCACATATAAACATAAAATAAATATTTTTTTTAAATTCCCTAACTTCATCATAACATCTTTAGTGGAGATAAACCCTATGCAACAGGTTCTAGCCGAGGTTCTGAAAAAGGTCTATCTTCCCGAAGAAGCCAAAGTTCACTGGCTAACTGAACATCAGCATCAAAAGCAGCCTCAGGAATTTAATCTAAGATACCAAGCTGCCACCTTTCACCAGGAGAACCAATTCCATATTAATATTACAGAGCTCAAAATAGCTGGATTCTCTAGATGTATTGTTGCAAAGATAACATCAATCCCTAATTTTTGTGAATAGAGTTTCCTTGTATTTGTAGTTAGAAAGCATCCATAACTAATTCACCAAGCAAAAATCAGTTTGTAGCGGTGGTTCCTATAATATAAATCTTAGGTTTCTTTTACATATGAAAATGTTTTGTGGTACTAGAATTCAAACCAGAGTGTTTGTTTATTTATTCATTATTTCCCTGATGTTATAAACCTGAGCTACCCTACTAGATCAGTAGTTCTCAAACTTCCTAATGCTTTGACGCTACTGTTCCTCATATTGTGATGACCCCTAAATATAAATATATTTTTGTTGCTACTTCACAACTGTGATTTTGCTAGTTATGACTTGTAAAGTAAATATCTGTCTTTTCCAGTGGTCTTAGGTGACCCCATGGAGGGGTCATTCACCCAAAAGGGGTCATGACCTACAGATTGAGAACTGCTGAATTAGATTCTATGACTAAAATAAACCCAGTAAGAGGTAATGGTGGCACAGAAATTGTGGAAGTGAACAAGCAGGAACTGGTCCAGCTTGAGACCCATGCCACAAGAGGGAACCCACTGCCTCAAGGGCCAGGAACCAAAGGCCAAATAGTCCAGAGACAAGAGCCTCATATAACAGTCATCAGAGAGGCTTTATCTAGCAATTGGTGGAAATAGATGCAGAGACCCACAGTCAGACATTGGGTGGAGCTCAGTGAATTTTGAAGATGAAGAGAAGGAAGGATTACAGGAGCCAGAGAGATCAAGGATACCATAAGAAAACCCACAGAATCAAATAACCCGGGTTCACAGTGGCACATAGACCCTGAACTGACAATCAAGGAGCCTGCATGGGTTTGACCCATGCATACACGCTATGGTATGTAGCTTGTCTTCTCAAGAGACTCCTAACAGTGAAAGCAGGGGCTGTTTCTTGACTCCGTTGCCTGCTTTTGCGACCCTTTTCTTCCTACTGGATAGCCTCTCCCAGCCTTAATATGTGGGAAGGTAGCTAGTATTATTACAAATTGAAATGCCATATTTGGTTGATATCCCTGGGAGGCCTGACCTTTTTTGAAGGAAAATAGAGGAGGAATGGATAGGGGTTGGGGGGAGAAACAGGAAGGAGAGAAGAAAGGAAACTGTGGTCAGGATATAATATATGAAAGAATAAATTAAACATTACTTAAAAAAAAAAAGTGAACCTAGTAAGGGTACCCAAAATGTAAGGGTACCCAGCAGGACCAGAAGAACTAGGTAGGCTGACGGAGATGAATCAAAAATACCTTTTACATTCATTGATTTTAACCCTGAATATGCAAATTATCCAAACCATGACATTTTAAAAAGATTTTTTAAAAAAATCACTGAAAAATAGCCTTGAGCTCATCATCAATAAATCAACATGTTAGATTTTGAGAATTTAGTGAGGTGGTAGAAGGCTTGCAGACAAGTCTAAGGACTCCAAAGTTTTGGTCTCCAAAATGAGAGGTTAAAAAAAAAGAATTAAAACAAAACATTATTACCTGTCTTTGGTCTTGGAGATAATTCCAGCTGCTTTTCGGTAATACCTGTCTTTTCACTTGCTAATGACTGCAGGTAAAATAATAATAAAAAGAACTTACATGACTCATGTGGAAAAGGCTAAATAACACCAATACTATCTTGTAAAATATTCAGTCTTAAATTACACTCTCCTTGATATAGTCCTCTGCCTTTTTTTTTAAAATATTCACCAAATGAGTATTCCCAAAACATGTAGTTCTTAGAGAAACTCAAATTTGTTTTCATGTTTTTCATGACTCTAAGATAAACTGCTGAAACATTTCACATAATAGTCAATGCCAGTGACTTCTCATATATATGACTACCACTTATCACTATCTTCAGATTATAACATCATTCCTTTATTATTTACAACATACACAAAAATTAACTGGAACTGGACTGACAAGAGATTCTGAATATACACATATTTCATAAGTGCACACTTTATAAAGAGTAGTGTGCTCAATAATTTCACACCTAACAGCACCCTTAGTGTGCATAGATTCTACAGAGACTAAGGAAGGAGACACTAGCTTGACAAAATTATTAAAGGAATTCAAAAGCATGACAAAGAAAAGGAGTACTTTGAAAATAAGAGAATTCAAAAAAAAACTAGCTATAATAGACTAGATACTCAGGACCGTCTGCATTCATGACAAACAATTTTATAGCTCTCTTACCAGGGTCTCTGAGGTGTCCTGAAATCCTTCTCCACATTTGAGCCAT
Source organism: Apodemus agrarius (assembly GCA_964023405.1). Taxonomy (NCBI): domain Eukaryota; kingdom Metazoa; phylum Chordata; class Mammalia; order Rodentia; family Muridae; genus Apodemus; species Apodemus agrarius. The sequence goes on along the minus strand of OZ030018.1, from coordinate 86,770,727 downwards.
GCTTTAGAGAGAGAGTCAGCTGCTTCCACTATCTTGAAATTTGCCCGTCTCAACTGCTGTGGCCTCTCTTCTAGAAAGGATGGGCGTTCTATATGCCAATTCCTTTTCCTCTGCAGAAGTGATTTTTAAAGAAAAAGAAAACCAACTTCGTTATAATAAATACAATTATCAATTTAGAACACTGAAATGGTTGCAGTAAAAGCATAGTGTTTTAATGACTCTGAACATTCACATAGATATAGATAGCAACTAGATAGTAAAACCAATCATCTTATTAGATGCCAAAAAAGCATATGACAAAATACAACATCCCTTCATGTTAAATGTATTAGACAGATCAGGAATTCAAGGCCCGTAACTAAACATAATAAAATATACAGCAAACTAACAGCCAAAATCAAATTAAATGGAGAAGTACTTGAAGCAATCCCACTAAAATCAGAGACAAGACAAGGATGACCACTCTCCCAGTATCTATTCAATATAGTATTTAAAGTTTAGCTAGCGCAATAAGACAACAAAAGATCTTCTGCCATGGTGTACCATATCCAAGTGGTACAGGAAGGTAGCTAACCACCCATCAGCACAGAGAAGACAATCAGCACAGGTGAGACCTGCCCTTCCAGAAACCTCTGATGGAAACCCTCCAGTTTCTGTCTCTGGCTTGGGACCATTCTCTGCCACAGTATAGCTGGAAACCCTGAGGACACAAGAACCTTAGATCAGCCTGGGACAGGAGTCTTCTGTTTTCTGCCCGCACCCAGAACTAATCAGGGCCACAGAGCTACATACCACAAAACAACCACAAGAGAGCAGATCTCACAGGAGTACCTACATACCTGTACACACATAGAGAACTAGTCTCCCAGGAGCACAGATAGAGGCTTGCGTGACACACAAACCACAGTCAGCTAACACCAGAGATAACCAAAGACAAACACAAGAACATTATCAACAGAAACCAAGGCAACATGGCATCATCTGAGACAAGTTCTCCCACAACAGCAAGTCTTGGATACCCCAACACACCAGAAAAGAAAGATCTGGATTTAAAATCACATTTCATGATGCTGATAGAGGATTTCAAGAAGGACACAAATAGCTCCTTTCAAGAAATACAGGAGAACATGAGTCAACAGGTAGAAGCCCTTAAAAAGGAAACACAAAAATCTGTCAAAGAAATACAGGTGAGCATGGGTTAACAGGTAGAAACCCTTAAAGAGTAAACACAAAAATCCCTTAAAGAATTACAGGAAAACACAAACAAACAAGTGAAAGAACTGAACAAAACCATCCAGGATCTAAAAACGGAAGTAGAAACAACAAAGAAATCACAAAGGGAGACAACTTTGGAGATAGAAAACATTGGAAGAAATCGGGAGTCATAGATGAAAACATCAACAACAGAATACAAGAGATAGAAGAAAGAATCTCAGAAGCTGAAGATACCATCAAATCAGCAGTCAAAGCATCAAATCAACAGTCAAAGAAAATGCAAAATGCAAAAATCTTGTAACACAAAACATCCAGGAAATCCAGGACACGATGAGAAGACAAAACCTACGGATTATAGTTATAGAGGAGAGCGAAGATCTACAACTTAAAGGGCCAGTAAATATCTTCAACAAAATTATAGGGAAAACTTCCCTAACCTAAAGAAAAAGATGCCCATGAACATACAAGAAGCCTACAGAACTCCAAATAGACTGGACCAGAACAGAAATTCCTCCCGTCACATAATAATCAAAATACAAAATGTACTAAACAAAGAAAGAATATTAAAAGCAGTAAGAGAAAAAGGCCAAGGAAATTATAAGGAAGACTGTGATGGTTTGCATATGCTTTTCCCAGGGAGTGGCACTATTAGGAGGTGTGGTCTTGTTGGAGTAGGTGTGTCACTGTGGGTGTGGGGTTAAGACCTTCACCCTAGTCGCCTGGAAGTCAGTCTTCCACTAGCAGCCTTCAGAAGAAGATGTAGAACTCTCAGCTCCTCCTGCACCATGCTTGTCTGGATGCTGCCATGTTTCTGCCTTGATGACAATGGACTGAACCCCTGAGCCTGTAAGCCAACCCCAATTAAATATTGTCTTTTATAAAACTTGCATTCGTCATGGTGTCTGTTCACAGCAGTAAAACCCTAACTAAGACAAAGACCTATCAGAATTATACCAGACTTCTCACCAGAGACCATGAAAGCAAGAAGATCCTGGGCAGATCACATATAGACCCTAAGGGAACACAAATGCCAGCCCAGACTACTATATCCAGCAAAACTCTCAATCAACATAGATGGAGAAACCAAACCAAATTTACACAATATTTCTCCACAAATCCAACTCTACAATGGATAATAGATGGAAAATGCCGATAAAAGGGAGGGTAACTACACAATAGAAAAAGCAAGATAGTAATAATCTTTCAACAAACCCAAAAGAAGATAACCACCAGACATAAAACTTGCATCAAAAATAACAGGAAACAACAATCACTATTCCTTAATATCTGTTAACATCAATGGATTCAATTCCACAATAAAAAGACATAGACTAACAGACTGGATATGTAAACAGCACCCAGTATTTTGCTGCATACAGGAAACGCACCTCAGTCTCAATGAAAAACACTACCTCAGAGTAAAAGGCTGGAAAACAATTTTCCAAGCAAATGGTTCCAGGAAATGAGCTGAAGTAGCCATTCTAAAATCTATAAAATTGACTTTCAACCAAAAGTCATCAAAAAAGACATGGAAGGACACTTCATACTCATCAACTGAAAAATATACCAAGAAGAACTCAAGAAGAAGAAAGAACAATGTATGGATACTCTGGTCCTTCTTAGAAGGAGGAACAAAATTCCCACAGAAGGAGATACAAAGAGAAAGTGTGGAGCAGAGTCTGAGGGAAGGACTATCCAGAGATTGCCCCACCTAGTGATCCATCCCATATATGGTTACAAAATCCAGACACTATTATTGATGCCCACAAGGACTTGCTGACCAGAGATGGATATAGCTGTCACCTGGGAGGCTCTGCTAGTGCATGACAAATACAGAGGGGAACACTCTCAGCCAGCCATTGAACTGAGCACAGGGTCCCCAATGGGGGAGCTTGAGAAAGTATCCAAGGAGTTGAAAGGGACACATAGGCAGTAGAGGATGGCCTTGTTGGATATCAAAGGGAGGAGAGGCTGGAAAGGCTCAATGCTGTAGTGTGGGGAAATGCTGGGACAGGGAAGCGGGAGAGGGTTGATTGGGGAACTGGGGGAGGGGAGATGGGTTATGAGACTTTCAGAGGGGAGAAGAACCAGAAGAACATTTGAAATGTAAATGAAGAATATATCTAATTACAAAAAAGTAAAAAATAAATAAATAAATAAATAAATAAATAAATAAGGCAACAAAAGGAGATCAAGCGGATACAAATTGGCAAAGAAGCCAAGGTATCATTATTTGCCAATGATATGATAGTATACATAAGCAACCCCAAAAATTCTACCTGGCAACTTCTACAGCTAATAAACAACTTCAGCAAAGTGGCTCGATATAAAATTAACTCCAACAAATCAGTAGCTTTCCTCTACTCAAAGGATTAATGGGCTGAGAAAGAAATTAAGGACATGACACTTTACACAATAGTCACAAACAATGTAAAATATCTTGGGGTAACTCTAACCAAACAAATGAAAGATCTATATGAGAAGAAGTTCAAATCTCTCAAGAAAGAAATTGAAGGCACCATCTTGCCTCGGGTCACTGCGGACGCACAGAGACCTAGCCTAGCATCGACTACCCCGTCAGGCTCTTGCTTGCGCCCAGAGCCAGAGCAGGTCAGCAGGAAGTCTGTGCACCTACAGCTCGGCTGCTGTCATGGACCGCTGGGGGCTGGCTTCCTGGGATTGCAGCAAGGCCACCATCTTGCCTCGGGTCACTGTGGACAGCTGGTGGCTGGGTTCAAGTGTGTGGACAGAGACCTAGGCTAGCATTGACTACCTGGTCAGGTTCTTGCTTGCGCCCAGAGGCAGAGCAGGTCGGTGGGAGGTCTGTGCATCTACAGCTCTGAGGCTGTCGCTGACCGCTGGGGACGGGCTCACCTGCTTGCAGCCAGGCCACCATCATGCCTCACTGCAGAAGGACGGCGGCTGGGGTCAGGTGCATGGACAGAGACCTAGCCTAGCTTCGACTACCCCGTCAGACTCTTGCTTGCGTCCAAAGCCAGAGCAGCTCGGCGGGAGGTCTGTGCACCAACAGCTCGGCAGTGCACCCAGAGCCAGATCAGCTCTGTGGGCAGTCTCTGCGCCTACCTGCATGGGTACCAACCTGCTGGTGGGTCTGTGCCTGGTGTACAGCCAGAGGCTGACATCTTGCCTCAGGACACCACAGACAGCTAACCAGAGAGCCCTGGAGACTGAGAGCACCACCATCTAGGTTCTAGCAGTCCAACCAGGGAACCTCCGGTCCTGCAGGGAATCCCATGGTTAGACAGAGCCCTGAGATCCGCCACCATCTTGGAGCTGGTGGCCTGAACAGGTCACCAGAGAGAACCAACAGAGGAGCCCAGGTCACCAAAAAGATCTAACAGACGAGCCAGATCGGTGGAGAAAAAAAAAAATCTGATTCTTAAGAGCTGACAACTAGGCAGGCCAGGAGGAGACCTTGGGAGGCCAATTGCAGGTCCAGCAGCGAGCCTGGAAGACTTGGGTCCAGCCCAGCAGAGTTGAGGAGGTAATTCGGAGCCCAGTAGCAGAAACCTCCCGGTCTCCACCTCGGGGGCTCCAGAAGCCCTCTACAACAGCAGTGCCAAGCCCCAGGCTCACAGGAGCTTAAGACACCAACCAGTAAAAACAAGACCAACTAACTCCAGAGATAAACAGATGGCAAAAGGCAAACGTAGGAACGTTACTAACAGAAATCAAGGCAATATGGCACCATCTGAACCCAATTCGGCAACCACAGCAAGTCCTGGATACCCCAACACACCAGAAAAACAAGAGTTGGATTTAAAAGCACTGGTCCTGATGCTGCTAGAAGAACACAAAAAAGACATAAACAAATCTCTTAAAGAAATGCAGGTGAACATGAATAGGGTAGAAGCCCTTATAATGCAAACACAAAAATCACTTAAAGAATTCCAGGAGACTACAGATCAACAGACAGAAGCCAATAAAGAGGAAATGAAAAAATCACTTAAAGAAATGCAGGAGAAATTGAATCAACAGGCAGAAGTCATGAAAGAGGAAACATAAAAATCTCTTAAAGAATTGCAAGAAAACACAAACAAACAAGTGAAGGAACTGAGCAAAACCATCCAAGATCTGAACACAGAGGTAGAAACAACTAAGAAATCACAAAGGGAGACAACTTTGGAGATAGAAAACGTTGGGAAGAAATCAGGGGTCTTAGATGCAAATATCAAAAACAGAATACAAGAGATAGAGGTAAGAATCTCAGATGCCATAGTAACCATTGACTCTACAGTCAAAGAAAATGCAAAATGCAAAAGGCTTGTAACCCAAAACATCCAGGAAATCCAGGACACAATGAGAAGAACAAACCTAAGGATTATAGGTATAGATGAGAGTGAAGATCTACACTTTAAAGGGCCAGCAAATATCGTCAACAAAATTATGGAAGAAAACTTCCCTAACCTAAAGAGAGAGATGCCCATGAATATACAAGAAGCCTACAGAACTCCAAACAGACTGGACCAGAACAGAAATACCTCCCGTCACATAATAATCAAAGCCCCAAACGTATTAAACAAAGAAAGAATATTAAAGGCAGTAAGAGAAAAAAGCCAAGTAACATATAAAGGAAGACCTATCAGAATCACACCAGACTTCTCACCAGAGACAATGAAAGCTTGAAGATCCTGGGCGGATCTCATGCAGACTCTAAGATAACACAAATGTCAGCCAAGACTACTATACTCAGCAAAACTCTCAATCAACATAGATGTAGAAATCAAAATATTCCATGACAAGACCAAATTTATACAATATCTTTGCACTAACCCAGTCTACAAAGGATAATAGGAGGAAAACTCCAATACAAGGAGGGAAACTGCACCCTAGAAAAAGCAAGATAGTAACCTTCTTCCATCAAACTCAAAAGATTACCACTCAAAAACAAAAATCACATCAAAAATGACAGGAAGAAATAATCACTATTCCTTAATATATCTTAACATCAATGGACTCAATTATCCAATAAAAAGACATAGACTAACAGACTGGATATGGAAACAGGACCCTACATTTTGCTGCATACAGGAAACATACCTCAGAGTCAAAGACAAACACTACCTTAGAGTAAAAGGCTGGAAGACAATTTTGCAAGCAAATGGTCACAGGAAGCAAGCTGGAATAGCCATTTTAATATCAGATAAAATTGACTTTCAACTCAAAGTCATCAAAAGAGACACAGAAGGTCACTTCTTGCTAGTCAAAGGAAGAATCCACCAAGAAGAACTCACAATTCTAAACATCTATGCTCCAAATGCAAGGGCAACCTCATTTGTAAAAGAAACTTTACTAAAGCTCAAAGCACACATTGCACCTAACACAGTAATTGTGGGGGACCTCAACACTCCACTATCCTCAATGGACTGATCAGGAAAACAGACACTAAACAGGGACACAGGGAAATTCATTGAAACTTTGGACCAATTGGAATTAACAGATATATATAGAACATTTCATCCTAAAGCAAAAGACTATACCTTTTTCTCAGCACCTCATGGAACCTTCTCCAAAATTGGTCACAAGACAGACCTCAACAAATATAAAAAGATTGAACTAATCCCATGCCTCCTATCTGATCACCATGGAGTAAGAGGATTCTTCAATAGCAACAAAAACAACAGAAAATCCTCATACACATGGAGGCTGAACAATATTCTACTCAATGATACCTTAGTCAAGGAAGAAATAAAGAAAGAAATCAAAGACTTTTTAGAATTTAATGGAAATGAAGGCACAACATACCCAAATTGTTGGGACACAATGAAAGCAGTGCTAAGAGGAAAACTCATAGCCCTGAGTGTCTCCAAAAAGAAACAGGAAAGAGCATACACTAGCAACTTAATGGCGCACTTGAAAGCTCTGGAACAAAAAGAAGCTATTTCACGCAGGAGGAGTAGAAGACAGGAAATCATCAAACTCAGGGCTGAAATCAATCAAGTTGAAACAAAGAGAACCATACAAAGAATCAACAAAACCAGGAGTTGGTTCTTTGAGAAAATCAACAAGATAGATAAACCCCTAGCCAGGCTTACCAAAGGGCACAGAGACAGTATTCAAAATAACAAAATTAGAAATGAAAAGGGAGATATAACAACAGAAACTGAGGAAATTCAAAAAAAATCATCAGATCCTACTACAAAAGCCTATACTCAAAACAACTGGAGAATCTGGAGGAAATGGACAATTTCCTAGACAGATACCAATACCAAAATTAAATCAGGATCAAATAGATCATCTAAACAGTCCCATAAGCCCCAAAGAAATAGAAGAGGTCATAGGAAGTCTTCCAACCAAAAAAAGCACAGGACCACCCGGTTTTAGTGCAGAATTCTATCAGACCTTCAAAGAAGACCTAATACCAATACTCTTCAAACTATTCTACAAAATAGAAACAGAAGGAATACTACCCAACTCATTCTATGAAGCCACAATTACCCTGATACCAAAACCACACAAAGATCCAACTAAGAAAGAGAACTTCAGACCAATCTCCCTTATGAACATCGATGCAAAAATATTCAAAATTCTTGCCAACCTACTCCAAGAACACATCAAAACAATCATTCACCAAGTTCAAGTTGGCTTCATCCCAGGATGCAGGGATGGTTCAATATACGGAAATCCATCAACGTAATCCACTACATAAACAAACTCAAAGAAAAAAAACCACATGGTCATCTCACTGGATGCTGAAAAAGCATTTGACAAAATTCAGCATCCTTTCATGTTAAAAGTCTTGGAAAGAACAGGAATCCAAGGCCCTTACCTAAACATAGTAAAAGCAATCTACAGCAGACTGGTAGCCAACATCAAAGTAAACTCGAAGCAATTCCACCAATATCAGGGACTAGACAAGACTGCCCCCTCTCACCATATCTCTTCAATATAGTACTTGAGGTACTAGCTAGAGCAATTCAACAACATAAGGAAGTCAAAGGGATACAAATTGGAAAGGAAGAAGTCAAACTATCACTATTCGCAGATGATATGATAGTATACTTAAGTGACCCCAAAAAACTCCACCAGAGAACTCCTGCAACTGATAAACAACTTCAGCAAAGTGGCTGGTTATAAAATCAACTCAAGCAAATCAATAGCCTTCCTATACTCAAAGGATAAGCAGGCTGAGAAAGAAATTAGGGAAATGACACCCTTCACAATAGCCACAAACAATATAAAGTATCTTGAGGTGACTCTAACCAAACAAGTGAAAGATTTATATGACAAAAACTTCAGGTCTCTGAAGAAGGAAATGGAAGAAGACCTCAGAAAATGGAAAAATCTTCCATGCTCCTGGGTTGGCAGGATTAATATAGTTAAAATGGCAATCTTGCCAAAAGCAATATACAGATTCAATGCAATCCCCATCAAAATCCCAACTTAGTTCTTCATAGAGTTAGAAAAAGCAATTCTCAAATTCATCTGGAATAACAAAAAACCCAGGAGAGCTAAAACTATCATCAACAGTAAAAGAACTTCTGGGGGAATCAGTATCCCGGACCTCAAGCAATACTACAGAGCAGTAGGGTTAAAAACTGCATGGTATTGGTACAGTGACAGGGAGGTGGATCAGTGGAATAGAATTGAAGACCCAGAAGTGAACCCACACATCTATGGCCAATTGATCTTCGACAAAGGAGCAGAAAACATCCAGTGGAAAAAAGATAGCCTTTTCAACAAATGGTCCTGGCTCAACTCGAGGTCAACAAGCAGAAGAATGAGAATTGATCCACTCTTATCTCCTTGTACTAAGCTCAACTCCAAGTGGATCAAGGACCTCCACATAAAACCAGACACACTAAAACTAATAGAAAAGAAACTAGGGAAGACCCTTGAGGACATTGGCTCAGGGGGAAAGTTCCTGAACAGAACACCAATTGCTTATGCTCTAAGAGCAAGAATAGACAAATGGGACCTCATAAAATTACAAAGTTTATATAAGGCAAAAGACACTGTCAAAAGGACAAATCGGCAACCAACAAATTGGGAAAAGATCTTCGCCAACCCTACATCTGACAGAGGGCTAATATCCAATGTATACAAAGAACTCAAGAAGTTAGAAACCAGAAAACCAAATAACCCCATCCAAAAATGGGGTACAGAGCTAAAAAAAAGACTTTTGACCTGAAAAAATTTGGATGGCTGAAAAACACCTTAAAAAATTGTCAACATCACTAGTCATTAGAGAAATGCAAATCAAAACAACCCTGAGATTTCACTTCACACAAGTCAGAATGGCTAAGATTAAAAACTCAGGCCAGGCGTTGGTGGCACATGCCTTTAATCCCAGCACTTGGGTGGCAGAGGCAGGCAGATTTCTGAGTTCAAGGCCAGCCTGGTCTACAGAGTGAGTTCCAGATCAGCTGGAACTAACACAGAGAAACCTTGTCTCAAAAAATCAAAAAAAAAAAAAAAAAAAAAGAAAAGAAAAGAAAGAAAGAAAAACAAAACTCAGGAGACATCAGGTGTTGGCAAGGATGTGGAGAAAGAGGAACACTCCTACACTGCTGGTGGGACTGCAAGCTGGTACAACCACTCTGGAAATCAGTCTGGTGGTTCCTCAGAAAACTGGACACAATACTTCCAGAGGACCCAGCCATACCACTCCTGGGAATATACCCAGAAGATTCCCCAGCATGCAATAAGGATACATGCTCCATTATGTTTGTAGCAGACTTATTTATAATAGCCAGAAGCTGGAAAGAACCCAGATGTCCCTCAATGGAGGAAAGGATACAAAAAAATGTGGTATATATACACAATGGAGTACTAGTCAGCCATTAGAAACAATGAATTCATGAAATTCTTAGAGAAATGGATGGAGCTGGAGAACATCATACTAAGTGAGGTAACCCAGTCTCAAAAGAATACCCACAGTATGCACTCACTGATAAGTAGATATTAGCCTAGAATCTTGGGACACCAAAGACACAATCCACATACCAAATGATGTCCGACAAGAAGAAAGGAGTGGACACTGGTGCTGGAAAGGATCAAAGCATCAGTGTAGGGGAAAACCAGAACACGGAAGTGGAAAAGGGTGGATGGGGGAGCAGGGAAAGGGAAAAGGGCATGTGGGACCTTTGGGGGTCGGGGAACCAGAAAAAGGGAAATGAAATGTAAATATAGAATATATCCAATAAAAAATGCAAAAAAAAAAAAAAGAAATTGAAGAAGACTTAAAAAATGAACAGATCTCCCATGTTCATTGATTGGTAGAATTCACATAGTAAAAATGGCCATCCTACTAAAAGCAATCTACAGATTCAATGCAATCCCAATCAAAATTCCAACACAATTCTTCAAAGAAATGGAAAGAGCAATTCTCAAGTTCATACAGAAAAACAAAAAACCCAGGAGAGCAAAAACAACTCTTAACAATAAAAGAACTTCTGGGGGACTCACCATCCCTGACTACAAGCAATAGTGATTAAAAAAAAAAACAAAAAAAACCTGTATGGTATTGGTACAGAGACAGACAAGGTGATCAATGGAATAGAACTAAAAACCCAGAAATAAAACCACACACTTATAGATAATTGATCTTTGACAAAGAAGCCCAAAACAATTGAAAAAAGAAAGTGTCTTCAATAAATGGCACTGGTCTAACTAGTAGTCAATATATAGAAAAATGAAAATAGATCCATTGTCTTAGTCAGGGTTTCTATTCCTGCACAAACATCATGACGAAGAAGCAAGTTGGGGAGGAAAGGGTTTATTCAGCTTACACTTCCACACAGCTGTTCATCACCAAAGGAAGTCAGGACTGGAACTCAAGCAGGTCAGGAAGCAGGAGCTGATGCAGAGGCCATGGAGGGATGTTTCTTACTGGCTTGCTTCCCCTGGCTTGCTCAGCCTGCTTTCTTATAGAACCCAAGAATACCAGCCCAGGGATGGCACCACCCACAAGGGGCCCTCCCCCCTTGATCACTAATTGAGAAAATGCCCCACAGCTAGATCTCATGGAGGCATTCCCCCAACTGAAGCTCCTTTTCCTATGATAACTCCAGCCTGTGTCAAGTTGGCACACAAAACCAGCCAGTACATCCATATTTGTCACCTTGCACAAAGCTCAAATCCAATGGATCAAGGACCTCAACATAAAACTGGATACACTGAATCTATCTAATAGAAGAAAAAGTGGAAAAGAGCCTTGAACTCATTGGCACAGGGGTGGGGGTGGGGGGGTCTAAACAGAACTCCAATGGTTTAGGTCCTAAGATCAAGAATTGATATATGGGACATTAAGAAACTGAAAAGCTTGTTTAAGGCAAAGGACATAGTTAATAGGACAACTTAGCAACCTACAGAATGGGAAAAAGTCTTTATAACCCCACATCTGATAGAGGGCTAATACCCAAAATATATACAGAACTTAAGAAGCTAACCTCCAAAAAAACGAAACAACCCAATCAAAAAAATAGTGTATAGAGCTAAACAGAGAATTCACAACAGAGGAATCTCGAATGGACGAGAAGCACTTGTTCAAAGTCCTTAGTAATCAGGGAAATGAAAATCAAAATGGCCCTGAGATTCCACCTTACACCAATCAGAATGGCTAAGATCAATACTCAGGTGACAGCACATGATAACGAGAATGTAGAGAAGGAGAAACACTCCTCCACTGCCGATGGGATTGCCGATGGGATTCCACTCTGGAAATCAATCTGAAGGTTCCTCAGAAAATTGGAAATACATTTACCTGAAGACCCAGCTATACCACTCTTGGGCATATACCCAGAAGATGCCACACCATGCCACAGGGGCATGTGTTCCACTATGTTCATAGCTGCCTTATTTGTGACAGCCAGAAGTTGGAAACAACCCAGATGTCCCTCAACTGAAGAATGGATACAGAAAATGTGGTTCATTTACATGATGGAATACTACTCAGCTATTAAGAACGAGGACATCATGAGTTTTGCAGGCAAATGGAACTAGAAAATATCCTGAATAAGGTGACTCAGACCCAAAAGAACATGCATGGCATGTGGATATCAGCCAAAAGTACAGAATATTCAGGATACAATCCACAGAACTCAAGAAGATTAACAAGCCAAAGGGCCTCAATCCCACTTGGGAGGGAGAAGAAAGCAATCATGGGGGATGGGGGAGAGGACCTGGGTGGGAGAAGGGACATGGAGGGGAAAGGGGGAATATGATCAGGTATTGAGGGTAGGCAGAATCAGGAGCGAAGCCCTGAGGGCCACCAGAAAGAATGGAAACAGGCAACCAACCTGGGGAGGTAGGAGGTGAGGTGACCCTCTAGAATATACCAGAGACCTTGGAGATGAGAGACACTCAGGACTCAGAGGGGGAACCTTAGATGAAATGCCCAACAGTAGGGAGAGGGTACTTACAGAGTTCACCTCCAGTAGAAAGACAGGGCTCAAGTGGAGGGATGGGGTTGCCATCCCACAGTCAAAAACTCTGACCCAGAATTGTCCCTGTCTAAAAGAACTACAGTACAAAATAGGAGATGAGACTTAGGGAAAGAAGGTCCAATGAACAGCCCAAATTGAGATCCATTTCAAGGAAGTGGGGGTGGGGGAGAGGAGTGGGAGAGAGGAGGGATAGGGAGGTGGAGAGGGGGAGGGGGAGGGAGAGGGGGATGGAGAGGGAGAGGGAGGTGAAGAGTAAGCACAAAAAATAAAACAGGATAGCTAAAATAATTCTGTACAACAAAATAACTGCTGGAAGCATCTCCATTCCTAATTGCAAGCTGTACTAAAGAGCTGTACTTACCACAAACTGCATGGTATTGGCATAAGAAGATATGTAGATCAATGGAATTGAATTGAACACCCAGACATAAATCCACAAACCTATGTACACTTGATTTTTTTTTATAAAGAAGCCAACTACACACTGTGGAGGGGGGGAGTATCTCCAACAAATGGTGCCAACCAAACTGGATGTCTACATATAGAAGAATGCAAATAAATCCATATTTAGCACCCTGCACAAAATTCAAGTCCAAGTGGATCAAAGACCTCAACATAAAACCAGACACACTGAATGAACCTGATAGAAGAGAAAGTGGGCAACAACAACATAACACTAATAGTACAGGCACTAATATTAACGATAAATGTGACCTCATAAAACTGGAAAGTTTCTATAAGGCAAAGGACACCATTAATCAGACAGAGGCAGCCTACAGAATGGGGGGAAAATTGCCAATGTTGTATCCAATAGCAGGATAATGTCCAAAATATATAAAGAATTCAAGAAATAGATATCAAAAAAATCCAACTTAAAAATGGATATATCTAAACAGAGAATTCTCAACAGAGAAATCTCAAATGGCTGAGAAAAAGTTAATTGTTCAATATCCTTAGCCATCAAGGAAATGCAAATCAAAACTATTTACACCTGTCAGAATAGCTACAATCAATAACACAGTATAACAGCACATGCTGACAAGGGTGTGAAGCATGGAGAACACTCATCCATTGCTAGTGAGAGTGCAAACTTGTACAGCCACTATGGAAATCAATATGGTGGTTTCTCAGATAATTAGGAAGTGATCTACCTCAAGACCCAGCTATATCATTCTTGGACATATACCTAAAGGACACATGCTCAACAATATTTGTTGTGGCTTTATTCATAATAGCCAGAAACTAGAAATAACCTAGATATGCCTCAACTAAAGAATAAGTAATGGAAATAAAAAGATCAGGAAGAGACAGAGCTGCAGAGCACTGGGAAGTGGTATGAAAACCTTGTACAGTGCAAAGTTCCTGAAATCTCTGAGGAGGACTCTAGTGAGAACTCCTAGGAATGGAAGATAGAGTCTGAACTGGCCATTTTTTGTAGCTAGACAAGGCTTCCAATGGTGGGACTGGGTTGCATTCAGTTGAGTTGTTGGCCCAGGGGATCCCTCAGAGATTCCTAACCAGCCCAGGCTGATGTTAAGATAGAAGGTTGCTCTCTGAAAACTAACAGTGGGGCCCAATTGCTGAGGACATCTACACAGCTCATTGAACCTGGAGAAGTCCAGCTGGTACCTGCATGGAGTCTTCACCCTTATGTTCTAGTCTCTTTGGTGTGGGAAGGTACTTTGCAGGCTATCAAAAGAGAAAGCTGGAACCTATCCTGCCCTACAAAATGTACAGAGTTTGTGGGAGTGGCCAACCAATGTTTGGTTTAACATTAGACCCATGCCACAAGATGGAGCCCATGCCCTAAACTGCCTGAATGGCCAAGAACCAGAGACTGGCTAGCTCAGAGACCTAGGGTAGAACCAAATATAACTGGACAAAAACATAAAAAAATGAAATGATCATTAATGATAATCTGCTACTATACTTACGGATCAATGCCTTGCCAGTCATTATCAGAGAGGCTTCCTCTGGCAGCAGATGCAAGCGGGTGTTCCAGGACCAGACATTATACAGAGTCTAAATTGGAGGTCTCCATCGGGTCCCTCCCATAGGAGATCAGGGAGCCCAGTAGAAAAGGGAGAGGAAAGATTGTGGGAGTCAGACGGGACAGAGGACACCAGGAGAACATGACACATCAAATAAACTAAGTAGGATTCACATGGACTCACAGACACAGAAGCAGCAAGCATGGGACCTGCATGGGTCTGCAGCAGGTTCTCTGCATATATGTTATGGCCATTAGCTTCATGCTTTTGTGGGACTCCTAACAATGGAGCAGAAGTGTCTCTGACTTTTTTGCCTGTGCTTGGAACTCTTTTTCTCCTATTGCGTTTCCTTGTCCAGTCTCTATATGAGGGCTTTCGCCTTGTCTTATTGAATCTTGACTTGCCACCACCATTTGCACCAGGGAGCCAGGAAGCTCCACAGCCTTTTGTGCACAAACCCCACCAGAAGAGAGTTGGTCTCCCAGGAGTATGGACACAGGCTTACAGGCCCACAGGAGGAACAAGCTCCAGTCAGAGACAACAAGACCAACTAATACCAGAGATAACCAGATGGTGAAAGGCAAGCACAAGAACCCTACCAACAAAAACCAAGGCTACTTGGCAATATCAGAACCCAGTTCTCCCACCACAGCAAGTCCCGGATACCCCAACACACCGGAAAAGCAAGAGTTGGATTTAAAATCGTATCTCATAATGCTGATAGAAGGCTTCAAGAAGGACTTAAATAACTCCCTTAAAGAAATACAGGAGAACATAGGTCAACAGGCAGAAGCCCTTAAAGAGGAAACACAAAAATCCCTTTAAGAATTACAGGAAAACATAATCAAGAGAAGGAACTGAACAAAACAGATCTCATACAGACCCTAAGAGAACACAAATGCCAGCCAAGACTACTATACCCAGCAAAACTCTCAATCATCATAGATGGAGAAACCAAGATATTCCATGATAAAACTAAATTTATACAATATCTTCCCATAAATCCAGCCCTACAAAGGATAATAGATGGAAAATGCCAATACAAGGAGGGAAACTACACCCTAGAAAAAGCAAGATAGTAATCTTCTTTCGACAAACCCAAAAGAAGATCCACACAAACATAAAACATAAAACTAACAGGAAGCAACAATTGCTATTCCTTAATATCTCTTAACATCAATGGACTGAATTCCCCAATAAAAAGACATAGACTAACAGAAATATTTTTCATGTAAATCCTCAATTTTATCAGAAAATATTCATAATTCCTCTTTCAATTAATTTAGTAATTTTTATGTCTATTATTTTATCTGCATTATTTTTCATGATAATCTTCAATTTTAACATGTTCTTCCATATATTTCTTCTATTTTATCAGAAATGTTTTCCATGTAAATCTCTGATTTTATCACAAAATGTTTTTAATTCCACCTTCAATTAATTTAGAAAGGTTTTTTTATGTCTACCATTTTATCTGTATAATTTCCCGTGAAATAGTCAATTTTAACATTTTTATATATATTTCTTGAATTTTACCAGAAATATTTTCCATGTAAATCTTCAACTTTACCAGAAAATGCTTAGAATTCCACTTTCAATCAACTTAGGAATACTTTTATACCTACCATTATTATAAAATTATAAAATGTATAAAATTTTCCATGGTAATCTTCAACTTTAACATGCTTCTCTACATTTTTCTTCAATTTTATCAGAATATTTTCCATGTAAAGCTTTAATTCTATCATAAAATGTTTCTACTTCCTTTTTCAGTTAATTTAGCAATTTTTTTTTTTTTTTTTTTTTTTGGTTTTTGGTTTTTGGTTTTTCGAGACAGGGTTTCTCTGTGTAGCCCTGGCTGTCCTGGAACTCACTCTGTAGACCAGGCTGGCCTCGAACTCAGAAATCCGCCTGCCTCTGCCTCCCAAGTGCTGGGATTACAGGCGTGCGCCACCACCGCCCGGCTTAATTTAGCAATGTTTTTATGTCTACCACACTTTTACTCTTTAATTTTCCATGAAAAGTGTCAATTTTAACATGTTTTCTATATATCTCTTCTATTTTATCAGAAATATTTTCCATGTAAATCTTCACTTTTATTATAAAATGTTTTTACTTTTTTTCAATAAAAGAACATGCTTTTCAAAAAATAAAAATAAATAAATAAATAAATAAATAAATAAATAAATAAATGGAAAAAATCAATATGGTACTGGCCCAAAAAAACAGACACATAGATGAATAGAAAACCAAAGCCCAAACATGAGTACACATAACTTTAGCCACTTAATATTTTACAGAGATGCAAAATACAATCACTGGAGAAAAGCAAGCACTGAGAAGTGACCTGGCTATCCAACAGTAGTGGCCTATGCTCTTAATCCCAGCACTCAGCAGGCAGAAGCAGAGGCAGAAGCAGAGGCAGAAGCAGAGGCAGATAGATCTCTGTGACTTTGAGGCCAGACTGGTCTACAGAGTGAGATCAGGGCAGCAGGGCTGCACAGAGGAACCCTGGAAAAAAGAAAGAGAGGGAAAGGATAAAAAGGGAAGGGAAGGGAAGGGGAGGGGAGGGGAGGGGAGGGGAGGGGAGGGCAGGGAAGGGGAAGGAAGGGAAGGG
The DNA here is from genome assembly GCA_964023405.1 of Apodemus agrarius. Lineage (NCBI taxonomy): Eukaryota > Metazoa > Chordata > Mammalia > Rodentia > Muridae > Apodemus > Apodemus agrarius. The sequence continues at coordinate 86,753,496 of OZ030018.1, read as the reverse complement.
GAGGGAGGGGAGGGGAGGGAAAGGGGAGGGAAGGGAAGGGAAGGGAAGGGAAGGGAAGGGAAGGGAAGGGCAGGGGAGGGAAAGGAAGGGGAGGGGAGGGGAGGGGAGGGAAGGGGAGGGGAGGGAGGGGAGGGGAGGGGAGGGAAAGGGGAAGGGGGAGGGGAGGGGAGGGGAGGGAAGGGAAGGGCAGGGGAGGGGAGGGGAGGGGGGAAAGGGAAGGGAAGGGAAGGGAAGGGGAGGGGAGGGGAGGGAAGGAGAGGGGGGAAAGGGGAAGGGAGGGGAGGGGAGGGGAGGGAAGGGAAGCAAGCTGAGCAAGCCATGGATTGCAGACCGTAAGCAGCACTTCTCCATGAGCCTTGCTTCAGAACCTCCTCTGGATTCCTGCCTTGAGTTCTTGGCCTGGTTGCCCTTCACGATGGACAGGCCTGTAAGATGAAATAAACCCTTCCCTCCCCGTCACCTTGCTTTCCAGTCACGGTCTTTATTATAGTAATATAAAGCAAACTAGGGCAATATTCTAAAGTCATCCTGCTACCAGCATTTGAGGCAAAAGCAGTCTACAGGAATAAACCCTTAACATGTGTGAGCTTACATCATTCTAATTAGAAAAATTAAGAATGTAATAAAACTATTCATAGGATACCCACTTTAGTGTTTGCTGGGAAACTGATTGGTATGAAGGTAAAACTCCTAAACATCTGGGTAAGAGACATGGCCATGTTGAATGTGACAGTAAGTAGGGAGAATGATGATTTTCTTTTTCTAATGTATATAAAGAAAACTTTTCTATAATTCACTTCAAGTGGTAAAATGTATATATGTATACTTTATGTATACATGTATATGAAACTTTTCTATAATTCACTTCAAGTGGTAAAATGTATATATGTATACTTTATGTATACATGTATATGAAACTTTTCTATAATTCACTTCAAGTGGTTAAAAGTGTATATGCAGATGACAAAACTTGTGTACATCTTAAACAAGTATCATTAATCTTTGAAAATATCTCTCTACCTGTTATTTAAGTTAACAATGTCTTGTCCAAAACTCTATGACTGTGAAGTTGAAGAGCTGAAGCTTATATTCGCAGTTTCCGATCAGGGTATTTCTCCATGTTTCTTCACTAGAACACTTACAAGGATCACACAGTTACTGGCCATGGCGGTGGCTCTGAGCAACATGAACTGGAGACATTGTTCCTAATCATATTTATTCTAAGGAATCAAAAGGATAGACACAAATAATCCCAGTACTAGTCATGAAACTGTTAAAAATTAAACATAAAACTCCATGTGAATACAAAAGAAAGCTCCTGCCGGGTGGTGGTGGCACACGCCTGTAATCCCAGCACTTGGGAGGCAGAGGCAGGCGGATTTCTGAGTTTGAGGCCAGCCTAGTCTACAGTGTGAGTTCCAGGACAGCCAGGGCTACACAGAGAAACCCTGTCTCGAAAAACCAAATCAAAAAAAAAGAAAAAAGAAAAAAAGAAAAAAAAAGAAAAAAGAAAAAAGAAAAAAAAAGAAAGCTCCTAACTGAGATAAATAGGGAGAAGGCAGGCTTTGCTATCTTCAATAAGCAGAAGTAGAAAAAAAAAAGACATTATTCCAAATCAAGAATATGAGCAAACACTGCGAGTCAAAAAGAACAATAACAAGAAGTCTAACTTACCAGAGGATAAATGACAAAGGCTATGACCTTAAGGACTAAACCTGAACATATAATGGACACAGGTGTGCAGGACGGCATGCACACAGAGCAAGGCCTGGCAGACGGCCTGACAGACGGCCTGACAGACGGCCTAGCTTCTTCACTTGACTGCTGTGTCTTTTGGGCAAATCATTTAACCTCCTGCTAGGAGTCACGTTCATCATCCTTAAAATAAGACAAATAATACTTTCTTCAAAGGATTGCAAAAAGAATTAAATGAAGCTTGATCTGGTGGCTCACACTTATAATCCCAGCAATGGGAAGGTAGAGGTAAGATGATCATTACAGGTTTTAGGCCAGCCTCATCTACATACTAAGTTCCAAACCTGCCATAAGCCCTGCTTCCTCCACCAAAAGCAAATTAATTAGCTAATTAGTTAATTAAATAAATGAAAGCCAGGTGTGATGGCATATGCTACTTGTAACCCTAGTAACTGATCCGGGATGAGGAATTCAGAGCCAGCCTGTGTTACATGAGATCCTGTTTCATTTGCTGTTGACAAAGTTGTGAGCCACCCTATGGAAATAACAAACTGAAACTTACCACCCCCACCTCAGTGATCTTGAGAGAAGACTCTGGGACACTTGGGCTACTACCATGAGATTAAGCTACACTGGGAATCCTGATAGCAATACTTGTTGAAAGCTGCTTCACTTTGAGGCAATCTTTACAAAACAATTAAGTAGCACAACTACTGAAAAGAAAAGCATTGAAAAATAATAAAATGAGGGCAGGAAGAAATAACAAAAACAACAGATTTCTAAGTTAGAAACAATTGCTAGGGCCTGGTAAACTAAATAAATGATTTCATAGTACACTGTAATTTCTTTATGCAGTAGTGGCAGCTAAAATCAATGCAAAAGACAGTCCAGGGCAAACTCTTTTAGTTGAGAAAAGGCACAAGGTCAAAATCTGGAACAGAGCAGTTAGGAAAAGTAAATGTGCAGCTATGAGAGTGAATCAGGGCTTTAGGGACACTTGAATAAATGTATGCGATCATTCATTTATGTTAGATTTAGAAATGTTTTAATTCCTTGATTTTTTTCACATTTTAGTCTTTTGAAATTAAATTAGTCTTTTAAGGCATAAGTTATACGTGCGTTTACTCCCTAAATAAGTTACAAAGTTCACAGTGTGGTCTTTCAGGGCTAGCTAAGAAACAAGTACAAATAGTAGTGTTAAGTGACTTTGGAGGCATTTAGTGAAATGAAGAGCAGACCAGTAAATGAAGCACCGTTTGGTGTTCTAAATTTTGAAATAAACATCTGTAAGTGAGTAACTTTGAAAAGGCAAAAGATGATCCGAGAGAAACACAATGACGGAGAAATAAAGAGGATCACTTAAATGTCATCCATGTAGCAGTTCCTACACTCCGTGCCTACAGTATACACAGACCGCGGGAGACTCCGGAGAAGCACTCCTCTCAGAAAGTTTGCGCGGGAAAGTGAAGTGTAGCAAAAGACGCCTGGGACAAGTCAGAAGAGATACTCCAACGGAGGCAAGTGAACTGCCAGACGCCAGCTCACACCCCCATTCCGAACCAATCCGTCCTCCTGGTCGGCCACCCGCCCGCTTGGTTCCCGGGACCACTGAGCGCAGCCCCAGCAGAGGCAGAGCAAGGGAACCCTGCCCAGACCGACCGCCGCCAACGGGCTCGTGCGGGTCAGACTAGGCGCACCAGCTCCCTTCGCACACCCAGGAGCAGGCACGAGAAGCCCACGGAGGTTGCGCACCGGCCTCTGCTTCCATAGCAACAGCACAGCGTACCTTGGACACTGCGTGGCGGCGGGCTCCAGACATCTCTGACTAGCACAGTCCTCCCCTCTCACTCGCCGCCCCTTCCGGAAGCCGTTCACGCGCCCCGCCCCCTTCCCTCCGGAGCCGCCCCTTCCCGCGACCCGCCCCTTCCCGCGACCCGCCCCTTGCGGAAGCCGCCCATCGCGCGCCCCGCCCCCTTCCCTCCGGAGCCGCCCCTTCCCGCGACCCGCCCCTTGCGGAAGCCCGTCTCAAATTCCACAGACTCAAGCTGAGGGGCTGCTGATCTAGGCTGTTCCTCTCGCCCCATGGGAAGCCTGAGAGTTGGTCACCCCCTCTCCTAAGCAAGGCCTTAGAGCAGTAACCAGGATGGAGATGTTATATTTCAAATTGTGTTTTGTAGAGCAACACTGGGCCATAAAATAAGACCCCCCCAAGTAAACTAGAATTCAATAATTATTGTTAATTAGTAATAAAACATAAGCCAGGAAAAGGAATAGTATAGTACTTCCCTATACTTAAGTACTTAAGGAATTCTTAAATATAAAACTCATAAATATCAAGAGCAAAGATTTCATATTTTTAAAAAGACTATAGGAACACTAGTTGAATTTGTTATAAAGTAGATTTCACATACTGTAGATCTTAGGAAAAGCCTGAGAGCTTACATTCTTAAATTTCTAGGTGCTGGTACAGGGATTACTTTAATTTGGAAGATGAAGTTGTTCCTTGGATGTTTTAAAGTAGTTGAACATAGTTGTCGGTGTATGTTCAAACCAAGAGGACAGAGACCTGCTACTTGAGTGGAAACTGGATTAACAGGACAGTCTGTAAAGATTTCTAGTATCAAAAAAAAATACTAAATAATTCCTTGTTAATATGTTATCATGGGACTTGAGTAGAACCTGGGTTAACAGAGGAACACTCTATAAAGATATATTGAAGAAAATATTAAATAAGTTATATTGTTAAAAAATTGGGGTGGACAATGGAAAGGGTTCTCAGGAAGTTGTGTTCACAGATGTGTACAGAAGAGGAGTTTAGAGCCTGCATTCTCTAACCAAGATAGGCAGAGTAAGAAACAAAACCCTTAATGAATTAAAGATACTACTGATTCTGCAAAAGGGGACTCCAGCATAGGGCAGACAAGGACAAATAGACTGGCTTACTGGCAAGATGGTGGGGTTTTCTGTCTGCTTTGGGTTTCTGTGATTGTTCCTTGGTTAGGTTTGTTTGTTTGTTTTCTGAGACAGGGTCTCTCTCTCTCTCCATAGCCCTAACTATCCTAGAACTCACAATGTAGACCAGTCTGGCCTCAAACTCAAGAGATTTTCCTGTCCCTGCCTCCCGAGTGCTGATGTTACTGCTGTACACTACCACTCCTAGCAAAACAATATTTACTTTGTTGTTGTTTGTTTGTTTGCTCATTTTTAAAGTCCCTAGTTACAAAAAAATTCTACCCGTCTTTTCCCACGGGCTGATACTTTAGAGAATTACAATTTTTGCATTCTTCTAGCATGGCACCTTTCCCAAATTCCCAATCCTATTGGTTCAAGATCTAATGACTACTTTCGAGCTTGAAAATACCTTCATTTCTGGTGTGAGCCCAGTCACATTACCTGCAGGTTTCTCAGTCTGGAGATCTGAGACAAACGGGCACCACTTACTAGCTGTAGAAGGGGTCCAGCACTACCTGTGTATCTAACACTTTGAGAGCTAAGTGTACTTCATATTGAAAACGTACTACAAGGATTTATTTCTAACAGAAGAACCAAGGTTTCAAGATCAGCAGTAGTGAATTCAAGGCTGTCTTAGGCTACATGAAAGGAAACACCAAGTTTAGTTTTCTCTTCGAATGTACTTCTTAGTCTTTCTAGAATGTTGGTTTTGCTATTGGTTTGTAGTCCTTCAGTAGCACTAATACAATGCTAGCTTGTCACCTCCTCTTACAATGCTCACGTGAGTGTTTCTATCCAAACGTTTATAGATATAGGTATGTGTCCTGCTGTAATGTTCCAGGAACGCCTGCTGAAGTATATAGGTTCTTATGTCTCACTGCAACGAACAGGACCATGGCTCTGGGATTAGAAATACAAATATCGTCTATGTAAAAACTTGAAGCACTCCCAAAAAATGAGAGTGATCTAGTGAGCTAGAAACAAACAAATAAAAAAACAAACAAATAAGTGTGTTCCAGAAACACTGGGCCAGAGGCCCATCACTCTTTATAGGTTGTGTACAATATTCATACAGGTTTGTGCTTTCCTTGAATATACTCAATTTGTTGTATGAAGACCAGGTTTGGGGTGGCTTCTTGCCTTTCTCTGTCTATTGATTTCTTTTATGTGTTAATATTAATATAGTTTTCTCTAGTCTGTACTCTCCTGCCATAGTATAGCCAATCCAGGCTGAGAGGCACAGACCTGCCTAATGACGACCACAGAACTCCCTACCGTATCTGTTGACTGGGAAAGAGACTTGGTATTTTCTATAGAGGGAAATAGCTGGAATCCTGCATCACAGAGAGTTTGGTTTGAAATAGTTGCATGTCCTAGGTGACACAAATTTTACAAGATTAAAATACAAGGTCTAAGCAAGAATAAGGTGATCATGTTGTAAGACCTGAAAGAAAAATGGGGGCACCCCAGCTCCCCACGCTTGGAAGCCGTCACCCCAGTCACTCATGAGAAACAGTCTTGATGCAAATAGCAAGAGGATTTTAATTCCAGAGCTCTGGGCCCACGCAGGGTAGATGACAGTGAACCCCGGGTACAGAAACAGGACTGCTTTTATAGATTTACAGCAAAACCCGCCTACACAAGCCACTCCATAGCTTCCAAGCCAATCAGTTTAAATTATCTGAGCCCGCGCTCTCTGAGAACCAATCAGTTTCCTATAGAGGCCGGATAAACTAGTTAAGTCATTTCCGCTTATGTGGCCATAACGCCAGGGCGTCACATACTGTAATTCCTGTTATGGGGCCGGTGCATCCTCCGCAGTGACCTTGCTGACCCAGCGGCATCCGCCCTTGCCTCAGGTTCTCCGCAGGAGACGAGGCAGGAAAGGACACTAGGGACCTTCCAGCCTGTAGCCCTCATCCTTTCAATGTCAATTGATAATCCAATAAAGAAGAAGATGCATGAAATGCACGGCTGTATCCATTTCAGGACAGTCACTCTTTGTGGCTTGTTCTCAGGGCTGTTTTTTTAGAAAAAAAAATGCTGATAGCTATATATTAAGAATATGGTAAGTGGGGCTAGAGAGATGACTTAGAGGTTAAGAGCAATTGTTGCTCTTGCAGAGGACCCAGGTTGGTTGCCAGTAGCTTTAATTTCAGTTCTATGGGATCCACTGCCCTCTTCGGGACGGTGTGACCACTGAATGCATGTGGTGCAACGTACCACAAGCAGGAAAAACAACCATATATATAAAATACAAATAAATTAAATCTTTTTTAAATATAATTTAGTGAGAGAGAAAAGAACAACTTTTTAAAAATGATGGTGAAATACATTAAAAGGAGAAGACTGTCGAGCTGTAGTCACTGAGTGCCACCAGTGTCAGATGAACAATAATGTTAACAGACCAAAGCATGGCTGGTGGTCATTAATACTGGTAAGATTAGATAAATCTGTCCGAATGCATTTACAAACATAGATCTTGGAGCCTGAATATAATATAGACTTTCCTACATTATCCTCCTGTATGAATTCTTCTCCCTTAGATTTTTGTGTACTCTTCAGGGAGAAATGCCTCCCTCCACTTGCCCAAGTAATGCCATGACAAGATGGGTTTTTTCCCCCTCTCTTAGTACATTTAAGTACATTATGCATACAGCCTCCATTTGGCCATGAGACTTGTGAGCACATCTGGTGAGATATGTTTATCATTGCTTCTTTGTCCCTGCATCAGTTATTTTGGAATAAAATTTTCAAAGAAAACCAGTAAAGTGATCAACACACCTCAGCTGGAGTCCCTGGTTCTGCTGAATCTAAAATCTGACCTCAACCCCTCAGCACTGTTCACTGCTGGGTCATGGCAGAGCTTGGATTTGTAGCACAGCTGGATTTGTTGTGATTGCACACACATGGAATTTAACAGGGATATGAGACCTGAATTATTTTTGTCTCTTTTTAGAGTCAAGATTTTTGTTTCTTTGCTTTGTATTATTAATATAAATTTTAAAGCTACTTTTTCTGCTGGGTATTGAATATCATGTAACCAAAAACTAACTATTTCTCTTTTTGAAGTCAGTTGAGGTTCTTTGGGGTTAGGAGAAACCCACTGACTGCTTTAGTCTTGTTCTATCACTAGTTTGGGTAAAAGTCCTGTCAGCCATATGCCTTCCCTCGGAAACAATATGTACATTTTCCTCTGGGCTGGCCTTCTTGTTTGCACCATATATGCTGGCTAAAGTCCAGCCTCTGAGGCGCCCATGGCCTATATGGCCAAGAAGATAAGTACCTCATCAAAGCTGTAGAATGCTTTGAGAGATGTCCCATCATTCCCCAAGACTAAGCCTAGAAACAAGGGTGAAAATATTGACTGTCCTTTCAACAGTTGTACCCTCACTGGCTTTAGTCTCTGGTTATAGTTGTTGAATGTCAGTTAAAACACTATTGAAGCATGAATTGTCCTTCAAAATCTAGATGTTATACAAAACTTAGATACACTGGCAGATAATTTTTTAAAAAACGTTTAAGAAGTCCCTTAGGAGTATTTATTAATTAGAAACCAGACACAGAAAAACAATAAACAACTGTCATAATAAAACACACAAAAAATCTTTATTTTTGATAGCACATTGTGGTCTGAATGAGATGTTCTCCACAGTCTAAGGCCTTTGAATACTTGGCCTCCTCAGTGGTGCTGCTGGGGAGCTTTGAGAGATGTGGCTGTGTTGGTAGAGGTATGCCCCCTGGGGGGGCTTCAAAACGGTTAAGACCCACGCCATGTTGAGCCACTCTCTCTGCTTTGTGCTTATGATTTAAAATGTGAGTTCTTGAACTCTCACCAAAGAAGTCTGTCTTTGTAGAAAATGTTAATTAACACAGAGACCCCGAATAAATAATGTCCAGAGAGTGGGAAACTTTGGTGCATACAATCCTATATAGAATCAAACCCACCCCCTCAAGGCTCCTGGCTATGGGGGTAAAAGAGGGAGAAAGACTTTAAGAACCAAAGGTACTAGATGACTCCGAGGAAACAAAACTGGTGTGCATATGAATACAGAGACTGTCACACTGCACCAGTAAAAACCAGCCAGAATCCCAGCGGAGAATGGTAGGAATGCACTAGAGGGGGGACACCAGAAGAGTGCTGATAATACACCACATAAGGAGTCACCAGAGAGTAGTGGCAATATACTATAGGGAACACCAGAGAGTGGTGGGAATATACTATATGGTGGGGACACCAGAGAATGGTGATAATACACTACAGGGAGACATCAGAGAATGATGGTGGTATGCTCTAGGGGGATACCAGAGAGTGGTAGTAATATACACCACCATAGGGGGACAGCGGAGAATGGTAGTAATACACCACAGGGAACACCAGAGAAGGTTACAATTATACAGGGAAGCTGGAAGATGTGTATACTAAGCTCATGCAACTCCAAAGGTTAGCAGATTTCTATAACACCATTTGTCCTACAGCTAAACATAATCCCATCTTATACCGAGACAAAAAGGAAATTGAACATTTTTTAAGGTTTTTCGCAGCCATCCGAATTTCTTCAGGTGAAAAGTCTTTGTTTAGCTCTGTACCCCATTTTTAGATAAGGTTATTTGGTTTTCTGGGGTCTAACTTCTTGAGTTCTTTGTATACATTGGATATTAGCCCTCTGTCGGATGTGGGGTTGGTGAAGATCTTTTCCCAATTTGTTGGTTGCCAATTTGTCCTTTTGACAGTGTCTTTTGCCTTACAGAAACTTTGTAATTTTATGAGGTCCCATTTGTCTATTCTTGCTCTTAGAGCATAAGCAATTGGTGTTCTCTTCAGGAATTTTCCCCCTGAGCCAATGTCCTCAAGGGTCTTCCCTAGTTTCTTTTCTATTAGTTTTAGTGTGTCTGGTTTTATGTGGAGGTCCTTGATCCACTTGGAGTTGAGCTTAGTACAAGGAGATAAGAGTGGATCAATTCTCATTCTTCTGCATGTTGACCTCCAGTTGAGCCAGCACCATCTGTTGAAAAGGCTATCTTTTTTCCACTGGATGTTTTCAGCTCCTTTGTCAAAGATCAATTGGCCATAGATGTGTGGGTTCAATTCTGGGTCTTCGATCCTATTCCATTGATCCGCCTCCCTGTCACTGTACCAATACCATGCAGTTTTTAACCCTACTGCTCTGTAGTATTGCTTGAGGTCCGGGATACTGATTCCCCCAGAAGTTCATTTACTGTAGATGATAGTTTTAGCTCTCCTGGGTTTTTTGTTATTCCAGATGAATTTGAGAATTGCTCTTTCTAACTATAAAGAATTGAGTTGGGATTTTGATAGGGATTGCATTGAATCTGTATATTGCTTTTGGCAAGATTGCCATTTTAACTATATTAATCCTGCCAACCCACGAGCATGGAAGATTTTTCCATTTTCTGATGTCTTCTTCAATTTCCTTCTTCAGAAACCTGAAGTTTTTGTCATATAAATCTTTCACTTGTTTGGTTAGAGTCACACCAAGATACTTTATATTGTTTGTCATTAGAGAAATGCAAATCAAAACAACCCTGAGATTTCACCTCACACCAGTCAGAATGGCTAAGATTAAAAGCTCAGAAGACATCAGGTGTTGGTGAGGATGTGGAAAAAGAGGAACACTCCTACACTGCTGGTGGGACTGCAAGCTGGTACAACCACTCTGGAAATCAGTCTGGCGGTTCCTCAGAAAACTGGACATGATACTTCCAGAGGACCCAGCCATACCACTCCTGGGAATATACCCAGAAGATTCCCCAGCATGCAATAAGGATACATGCTCCACTATGTTCATAGCAGCCTTATTTATAATAGCCAGAAGCTGGAAAGAACCCAGATGTCCCTCAACGGAGGAATGGATACAAAAAAATGTGGTATATATAATATACACAATGGAGTACTATTCAGCCATTAGAAACAATGAATTCATGAAATTTTTAGAGAAATGGATGGAGCTGGAGAACATCATACTAAGTGAGGTAACCAGTCTCAAAAGAATACCCATGGTATGCAGTCACTGATAAGTAGATATTAGTCTAGAATCTTGGAACACCAAAGACACAATTCACATACCAAATGATGTCTGACAAGAAGAAAGGAGTGGACACTGGTGCTGGAAAGGATCAAAGCATCAGTGTAGGGGAATACAAGAACAGGGAAGAGGGAAGGGGTGGAAGAGGGAGCAGGGGGAGGGAAAAGGGCATGTGGGACCTTTGGGGGGTGGGGAACCAGAAAAAGGGACATGAATTGTAAATATAGAATATATCCAAAAAAAAAAAAGGAAATTGACCACCAGCTGAAATGTAAAGGATTTGAAAATGACTGGTGCACTCCAAACAGATCAATGAAAAATTATTAAGGAACATCATGACTCTTGTGTCCCAAGAAGAAAGGCAATAGCTACTCTAGTCACTCAAGTCTTTGGGAAGAAAGGACTAAAATCCTCAAACAAGTAACCAGGAACTGTTATCTCTGCCTTTGTTGTGACCCAGGAGGTGGTTTCAAAGAACTACTCTTACTAAAACTCACGCAAAGGAGGTGCAGATTCCCTGGGGAATATTGGCAAATAGACTTTATTCAGACACCTTTCTGTGGTAGAAACAGAATCCATTTGGACAGAAAAACCAAAAGAAGTTGTTGAGTCCTCATCAAAAAGAGTCAGTTCTCATGTTGGATTCCTAAAACCTCTTCACAATAACAATGGGCATTATTTATTTCAAAGCTATTTTCATGTTGGAGCCCATCATTCTGAGGGTGCAGGGCTGCTGCAGAAGCATGGGGGTGAGAAGTGTGGAGCCCTGAAGCTCTTGTGGAGTTCAGGTGGGCTTTGTGATATCTGCAATCCCATCACTCAGAAGGCAGATACAGAGGAAGCTGACATAGGGTAGCTAAAATAGCCATTTCACAAGGTCTGGCTACAGATGAGAGACCCTGCCTTAGTGAATAAGTTTGGAGAGTGACTAATAGTATCTTTAGAAGTCAGCTTTGGACCCTCATATGCACATGTGCGTGTGTACACACACATGCACACACACTCAAACACACACACACACACACACACACACACACACACAAAGTATACCCACATACATTTAACCATATATACATGTATGTACATTACACACATACACATACAAAAATATTTGGTTAAGAAAGGGAAAAGCAAAGGTTACCTAGAACTCCCTGTTCCTAGTGTTTCCTAAAGGACATTATACTATTATACTTGACTTAAAACTCTTTTTCTTACATCCTGATGGTAAGAAGTAGTTTTCATTCTCTGTTCCTACTTTAACCAATCAACAGCCAATGACTCGATATCAATGGAAGATTTTCCCACAAAGAATGAAAAATAGCTTCTCTGTATACCACTATAGTGTACATGTATTAGTTAGGGTTTCACTGCTGTGAACAGACACCCTGACAAATGCAAGTTTTATAAAAGACAACATTTAATTGGGGCTGGCTTACAGGCTCAGAGGTTCAGTCCATTGTCATCAAGGCAGAAACATGGCAGCATCCAGGCAGATATGGTACAGGTGGAGCTGAGAGTTCTACATCTTCATTTGAAGGCTGCTAGTGGAAGACTGACTTCCAGGCAGTCAGGGGGAGGGTCTTAAGCTCACACCCACAGTGACACACCTACTCCAACAAGGCCACACCTCCTAATAGGTTCACTTCCTGGGCTAATCATATACAAACCATCACAATCCACTCCCTGGCCCCCGTAGGTTTGTTCAAACATGAGTCTATGGGGGCCATACTGAAACATAGCATAATGCAAAATACATTTAGTCCAACTTCAAAAGTCCCTGTAGACTATAGCAGTCTCAACAGTGTTAAAAGTCCAAAGTTCAAGGTCTCTTTTGAGATTCATCCAATCACTTACTGTAATCTCCCAAGCAAGACAGGAAACCAGCTGGGAAAAGTCCAAACTCTGCATCTCCATGTCTGATGGCAAAGCAGTCTTCAGATATCCAACTCATTTTTCATCTTTGTTGACTTCAACAAGGTTCTTTCTCCTAGGCTTGTTCCACTCCCTGTTAGCAGCTTTCCTTGGCAGGTATCCTGTGGCTCTGGCATCTTTAACATCTTGGGGATCCCAAGTCAATTTCAGCTTCACGGCTTCTTGTTCCAATGCCTGAGATCCACACATGATCTTCTGTGTATCTCCAAAGAGCTGGTGTCACTTCTCCAGCTCTGCCCTCTGTAGCACTCTAAGTTGATTGATCCACTCCACTGCCACTGCTGTTCTTGGTGGTCATCCCATGGTACTGGCATCTCCAATATGCTAGGGTCTTCCACTGTCATACCTTCAAAACCAGTACCACCTGGATGATTCTTACACATTACCAAGTACAGCTGCAGCATGAGGTACAACCTTGGCTATCTCTGGAATACAACTTCTTTGTGCTTTCAGAAAACACTTCCCAGAGGATTTCACCTAAGTGATGCTGGTCTTTTCTTAATCACCACTAATTTCTTAGCTCCAGCTAACCAGCATCAATTGTCCCAGTAGTCTCTTTCTTTTGAATATAAAGCCAGAGACACATGGCCAAAGCTGCTGAGTTCTGCTGCTTGCAGGAGCTGGAACATTGACCTCCTTGTTCTATTACATTATCACTGGCTTCCTTTTTCCCAGCTTCTTCACTGCCTAAGTTGGCTGTCCTAAATCTTGCTCCATAGACTGACTTTGAATTCAGAGATCTGCATGTCTGCCTCCTAAGCACTGGGATTAAAGGTGTGGTCCACCAAGCCTGGATTTAAGTTTTTCTTCAACTAGAATTTGCTTTGTTCTAGACTGGCCTTGAACTCAGAGATCTGCTTATCTTTGCCTCCTGGGATTAAAGGCTTGTACTACCAAGCCTGGACCTAAATTTAGCTGGGTAGAATCTTGCCGCCAGGTCACCACTCCCTTAATTCAATTTAATATCCTTGAATTCAGCTCCATTTCACTTCCTGGAGTCCCTTTAATACTCACACTACATATTTTGTACTTTTCCTTTCTCATCTTATTATGTTTGTTCAAAATTCTCTTCATCAGACTTAACCAGAGAACAAAGTCTTGTTGGACTTTTTTGAGACTTCCTTTGCAAATGTAATTAATATAAATCTCTTTACCATAGCCCTAGGCAGTCTCTTCAGACAATGGCAAAAAGCAGCAGCCATGTTCTTCACCAAAACATCACAAAAACAGTCTCTCAGCCACATATTAAAGTTCTTCTCCACTGAAACCTCTTGGGCCATCAGGCCTACTCAGTTCAAATGACCCTCAGCACCACTGTCTTCAATATTCCTACTAGGCTGGCCCATTAAGCCCCACTTAAAGCATTCTGTGGCTTTCCAAATCCAAAGTCCGGAAATCCACATTCATCCAAACAAAAGCCTGGTAAGGGCTATCACAGCAATACCCCAGTCCCTGGTACCAACTTCTGTCTTAGTTAGGGTTTCACTGCTGTGAACAGACACCATGACAAATGCAAGTTTTATAAAAGACAACATTTAATTGGGACTGGCTTACAGGCTCAGAGGTTCAGTCCATTGTCATCAAGGCAGAAACATGGCAGCATCTAGGCAGATATGGTACAGGAGGAGCTGAGAGTTCTACATCTTCATCTGAAGGCTGCTAGTGGAAGATTGACTTCCAGGCAGTCAAGGGGAGGGTCTTAAGCCCACACCCACAGTGACACACCTACTCCAACAAGGCCACACCTCCTAATAGGTTCACTTCCTGGGCCAGTCATATACAAACCATCACAGTACATAAAGCATTTTAGCCAGTGCTGAGTAAATTTCTGAAATTACTCACTATTCATTGTGTGGATAACATTATCCTCTCCAGTTCATCTAATCTTAATAATGACTTAAATGAGTGCTTAATTTTTATAGTAAAAAAACTGAAAAAAAGAAAATTTGAACATAGGTCTGAATGAGGTACAAAGCATTTAACTTATAAGTATTCAGGATACACTATTAACTAAACGACAAATTTGCCACCAACATCTCCACTTAGAATTTCCCAATGTCCCTTCAATTACCTACCAAAAATATTTGAACTATGTCAATTATGTACATCCTTATCTGCCTATTACTCCTAAAGATTTAACTCTGACCTTTAATTTCTTTCTGGAGACTCTTGGTTAAATTCCATAAGAAACATAACACTCAAAGAGTAGAGTTTTCATTTATTAAATGCTGCTGCTGAAATGGTAGCTCATAAATGAATGCCTTATTTCGTTATTAATTACTTATCCTTTCTTCCTCACAACTTACTGAAATTATATATCAACAAGGTGATGGGATTATAAACATGTATGCATGTCATAATTCTCTGAAACAATATGTAACTATTTATAAGAAACTATAGATTTATAATATAATAATGTCTTAACTTACTGTTTTTTTTTGGGGGGGGGGCTTCCGGTTTTTGGGATTTAGGTTTTTTCAAGACAGAGTTTCTCTGTATAGCCCTGGCTGTCCTGGAATTCACTCTGTAGATCAGGCTGGCCTCGAACTCAGAAATCCCGCCTGCCTCTGCCTCCCAGAGAGTTGGAATTACAGGCATGTGCCACCATCGCCTGGTCTTAACTTACTGTTAAAGAGCCTGCAGAAATCATTGTGCTATTAATATTAAATAAATGCAGATTTATTATTTGTCCACACCAATAAGAATTGGTAGGTAGAATTAGCATAGTACTAAAGATCTATAATTAATCATTACCCTAAAGATCTCCTTTTAATACTTTTTGACAATACCCCATGGATGTTACCTAAAATTACTTCTAAAAATCCTATAGATATTGCTCTTAATGCTTTTATAGATGGTTCTTCATAAGGACAAGGAGCTTATACTTTGTATACAAATTCTACATCCTCCACACAAGATACAGACAGACAGACAGAGAGTAATTTGTACCCACCCCTGGTTATACAGCTCAATACTGAACTCCCTGTAATCAATCAGCTTTTGTTAGATGTTTCTCATTTTTTGAATATTTTAACTGACTATGCATATTGTGCTCAAACTGTTTCACTTTTAGGAAACTTCAAGACTTAAACCCAGCTCACTGCTCATGTTATCTCACAATTATTTCTCTCCTTTCATATGTCTATATGACAATGAGTTCAATATTTTTTCATAACTCATTTTCATATTTATTCTAATTTCCCAGGTTTTGGGCCTATCAAAAGTCTTACGACCTTCTTCACTTTATCATTTTCTCACACCACTGTCATCTACTGACAGAATCAATGCTCAGGTTTTAAATGCTAATGCCGTCTGACAGATATTACTCATATCTCAGAATTTGAACATTTGAGATACGTTCATGTAACAATTTCTAATATGATTGTTGCTTCTGCTCACAGGGGTGGAACAAGGTCAGATGCCATTAATAATTCACTGGCACCTTTTCCTTTCAGAATTCCTTTACAGAATTTTGCAATTTATAGAAATTAATCATGTTACTGAAATCCTTTATAATCCACAGGGTCAAGCTATTGTGGAACAACACTATGAAATCCTTGTAGAAAATTTTAAAAGGGAGGTGGTTATATACCCCACCTAAGTCCCCACATATTATGCTACATTTAGACATTCTAACTTTTGTTTCTGCTTTAAAAGATAATGCTTTTTTTTTTTGGTTGCCAACAGCATTTTCCCCTAAAGGAGACACAGCCTAAAATATATTTAAGAGGAAAGATCTAGAAACTAATCCATGGAATCGTCCAGTATTCTAACATTAGGAGAAATTATGCTTGTGTCTTTCCAGAAAATGAATGAAGTCCCAAATGGCTCCTACTCTGATGCATATGACTAGGACAGTATCCCAGAGACCCCCCAGGCAAATAAAGACTCTGAATGGAGACAACAAACCCATTAAGAAGAGGAAGCAAACATAAAGGAACCTTGAGGAGACAACAGAGACATAATACTACTGACCCCAAAATGATGCTGTTTTATTTACTAACTATATTACATGGTAATTCTCAGTTTGTCAGTATATAATGCAAATAAATTTTCTTGGAGGTGGGAATAAAAATACACCTTAAGGCCAGGCGGTGGTGGCGCACGCCTGTAATCCCAGCACTCTGGGAGGCAGAAGCAGGCGGATTTCTGAGTTCGAGGCCAGCCTGCTTTACAGAGTGAGTTCCAGGACAGCCAGGGCTACACAGAGAAACCCTGTCTCGAAAAAAATACACCTTAATAAGAGACAGTATGGTGCTGTTTGCCATGCTAAGGTTGTTTTTATGCTTCTTCATTACCAGTCCCAGGAATGATTGCTCTAATACAAAGAGAGTTTTAAAGAATTGCTCCTATGATCAGTAAAGCTGCTAATTTTACAGCAAAAATTAAACTAGCAGAAATTAGCCAAGAGATGGGCAAATCTAGAACCACAGTTTTTAAAATAAGGGGACTATATATTTCTTGTTGCTCAAACATAATCTTGCTTACCAATAACTTCCTGCCATGTGTTGCTTTAATGTATCAGATTTATCCCATACTATTGACAGTCAAATTAATGATCTGCAAAAGGAGATAAAATATCTCCAGTGACATTGGAACGGTCATTATGGTTAAGATGGCTTTTCCCTTTGATGGGTTTTCTGTTAGCTATTCTTATACTTCTGTTATGTTTATCTATAATAGTTAGACTAGCCATGTACACAATGCACTAAACCATGGTGGGCTCTATTACAGCCACAATTTTCTCTTTAGAAAATAAAAAAGGGGGAGTAATACGAGGCATGTAGGTTCTTGAACTCACAAATAACCACTAGGGGAACCCAGAATGTTAACACAGGGTTGTTCCTTCAAAGGAAGGGTTATATAACCTGTTATTTACCCAGAAGACTGGGAATGACTGATTAAAAACCTGGTAATCTTTGTGCTATCTGTGTTGCTAGAGACAACACCAGATCCTCCCCCAAAACCTTTATCATAAGTTTGTTTTTCTCAGTCAATCTACAGAACCCAACTGTGATGTTTTATATATGCTCTGCCCAGGGAGTGGCACTATTAGAAGGTGTGGCCCTGTTGGAGTAGGTGTAGCCTTGTTGAAGTAGGTGTGTCACTGTGAGTGTGGGCTTTAAGACCCTCTTCTTAGCTGCCTAGAAGTCAGTATTTTGTTAGCAGCCTTCAGATGCAGATGTAGAACCCTCAGCTCCTACACCATGCTTGCCTGGATTCTGCCATGTTCCTGCCTTCGTGATAATAGACTAAACCTCTGGACCTGTAAGCCAGCCCCAAAAAATGTCCTTATAAGAGTTGCCTTGGTCATGGTATCTGTTCACAGCAGTAAAACCGTAACTAAGATACCATCTTTGTCATCACACATACTTTACAAATATAGTCATGTGTGATATTTATTTAGCTTACTTTATTCCTCAAGGAGATTTACATATGCTCTATTGTGTACATGGGATTATTAAGTCAACAACCAGAATTAAGTTTTCATCAAATTGTGGTGTACTTAAACATACCTAAAATAAACAATTTGGAGTCAGACTCTAGAAGTTGCAACCAACACTGGCTACTGAGTGGTGTTGAACTGAACTGCCTTCTTGCCTCCCATGAGTCATCTATCTGCTAGCATTGGATGTCACCTCCACAACTTTCAATGGCACATTTTCTCCAATAAGGCCACATAACATGCCAAATACAGTACCCAATTGGGAACCAAATGTTCAAATACATGGAACTCATTGGGACATTCTCATTCAAACCACAACAATATGTAATCAAAAGAAAGTGCAATGACCTGTGTTTGCTTTGGAGCCCTCTAGGACCTCATGATAAATCACTCATATGGAACTAAGTACCTTGTTGTGTTTAATAATGTCAACATAAGTTCCATGTTTAATAATCCATGTCTGCTGGAAATAGCATTGTCCACCCATGCAGCATACTTCTGTTTGATCTCCTTTAACTTTTTTCAATTATAATTTCAGGAATTAGCTTAATAGCTTTAGATTTTGATAAGACTTTTCGTATACTCTTAGTTTTGGTCAATCCAACTCTTATACCCTAGTCTCCCCCATCTATGCCCCCACTACCACTTAAATGTTTAATCCTCAATATTCCCCCCACAACATCTTTCATATAAGTGTATAGTACTATCCCCTCCAATTATAGTGTTTAATTGTATTTCAAGAGCAAATTTCCACACAAATTTTTCATATGCTCCTCCTCCAAGTGTTACCTTCAAATTTCCCCTATCTTCTCAAATGCCTCCTTGCTTAAACATTTCCACCCCCTAGTATTGTACCTCTCAACTTTGGTTACACCTTTATCCTACTCTTTCCTATCCTGCAAACTGTTACACTGCTGGCCATGGTGGTCACAGGAACCATATCGCATATACAAATAAACATATACATGTACACACACAAACAATAAGCACATGTGCGTGAACACACAATTTAAACATATACATAATATAAATATACAAATACACAAAAACAAAAAATATACAAAAAGCCCACACAAATATAAAATACATATGTACATACATGTAAATATATACTTGCATGCAAACATATATACACATAAATGTACACATATACCACACATATTAGTATTTGTACATTTTCTTAGGATTACTGTTGATGTGATAAAACACCCTAAACAAAACCAACCTGGGAAGGAAACAGTTTATTTCACCGGCTGTCCCATATAACATTTCATCATCAAAAGCAGTGAGTCCAGGAACTCAACACAGGGTAGAAACCTGGAGGCAGGAGCTGAAGTAGAGACCACTGAGGGGTGCTGCTTACTGGCTTGCTCCTCGTGGCTTGCTCAGCCTACTTTGTTATAAACCCAGGACGACCAGACCAGGGAGAGCACCATCCACAAAGGCATGGGTTCTTTCCTATAAATAACTAATTAAGAAAATCCCTGCTCTTCCAGTCCCAGGTGCTAGGGGACCTGCAGGTCACCATGCAGTTATGGTCAAGTCCAAGAACCACACCACTCACAACCACTCTGCAAATGGCACAGAAATGGCATCAAGAAACCCCAGACACAAAGATATGATCTCCTAAGGGAGTTGACCCCAAGTTCCTGAGGAGCATGCACTTTGCCGAGAAGCACAACAAGAAAGGCCTGAAGAAGATGCAGGCCAACAATGCAAAGGCAATGAGGGCATGTGAAGAGGCCATCAAGACACTTATGAAGCCTCAGGCCTTCAAGCCTAAGATGCCAAAAGGCCCCAGCTGCAAACTCAGTCATCTGGCTGTCATTGCTCACCCCAATTTGGGAAGCAGATTCAAAGCTACATGGCCAAGGGTCATAGGCTCTGCCAACCAAAGCCCAAGATTCAAACCAAGGCAGAGCCACAAGGCCCAGGCTTCAGCTCCAGCTCAGGCTCCCAAAGGTGCCCAAGCCCCTGTGATGGCACCATAGAAAAGGCTCCTGTCAATGTGAAGACAGCTTGGACACACCTACCTACACACTATTTGCAGATGACCAGTGTTTTTACAAATAAATTTAAGGCAAAATATGTTTTAAAAAATTCCTTACAGGCTTGCCTACAGCCTGACCTTATGGAGACATTCGCTTAGTTGAGGTTCCCTCCTCTGATGATTCTAGCTTGTGTCAAGTTGACATAAACTAGCTAATAACTTGACTACTGGAATGTAGACTTTGGGACTTTGGGTTAGGAAAACAGTTGAATGCTTTAAGTGGGGCTTCATGGGTCACATTAGTAAAAGCATGGAAGATAGTGGTGCTGAGAGCAATGTAGCTTATGATGGTCCTGCTAAAGAGGTTTCAGAGGAGAATATTAGTAAGTGGCCAAGATATCATACTTATGGCATTTTGGCAAAGGATGAGGTTATATTTTGTATCTGAGGCTAAACTGAATAGTTTGGAATCAATGGAATTGGCAGAAAAGATTTCAAGATAACCTAGTATTGACTGAGTCATATAATTACTAGTGGTTGCTCTTGTGCAGAGCTATAATCTAAAGGAGCAAAATGAGGAAGGAAAAAGTACAACATGTACAGTTTAAAGAAAAAGGGATCATCAGGAAGTATAGTAGAGCTAAGTCCAGTGCTCAAAACCATAAAATGATTAAAGAAAAGCCTATGCCAATGGAACAAAGGGAGTGGTGACCTCAGGGCAAGACCCCACCCAGCTGAGCTTCTAGACTGTAGAAAGGAACAAAAGAATAGCTTAGATAGTGAAAGAACCCATCATCAATAGAAACCTGAACAAGGGACCCAAGTCCCGGCCCCAGCAATCAGAAGAACTGGGCATCTTCAGCCATGTTATTCTGGCTTTAGAATCAAGGATACAAGAAAGGGGTTAATCTCTCTTGGTGGCTATGAAAAGCTGCTGAGGTCAGGCATGTGTCAGGTGTATCCCTGCATGGAGTCCCAGAGAGGCCATTGTATGAAGCTATGAAGGTGAAGCCTGGATTGCTTTGGAGACCCTAAAGTGTTGGAGATGACAGAGCCACAGGTTACCTGTCAAGAAGAGCCTCTAATAGAATTTGGAACCAGCCCAAGAAAGAGAAGTGTGTTGCAGTCAACAAAGCTGAAAGGAGTTGGAGATCTGAAGAGCATTTTGAGATCAGACGTGGAGATGCAGAATTTGTAGTTTGTCCAGATGGTTTTTTGGTCTTTCTTTGGTCCAGTATTTCCTCTCTATGCTCCCTTTCCTCCCTTTAGGAATGGTCATGATATTCTGTGTCATTGTATATTGGAAGTATGTGAGCTGCTTTTTAATTTTGATTTTACAAGTTCCTGACCATAGGGACTTGGACAACTTAATATAACTTGCTTAAGCCTTCAAGACCATGCAGCCAACCCAGTGGCTTCAGCTCACAAATCAGTGAATAACCTCATATCTAGCCATTTCTTGTTCCAAACAAAATTAATGACCATATGCACTGCTGAAGTTCTGTCCACTGCGAAGATTTCCCATCACTGATGTCTTTGAGAGCTTCAGAAAGGGGTTGTAATGCTGCAGCTGTCCACTTCTAGGTGTCAGCTGCATAGATAGTATGCAGAACTTTCAGTAAACCAGGCGTTAATCTTCTCTTCTTCACTCAGCTGATCATAGAGCATACTCATGAGGCTATAGGTTCATGTTTGGCAGCAGATAGCATTGTAATGGGAGTAGAAACCATAGGTGTTTGGGCAACTTCTTTGTGTAACTTCTCATACTTTCAGACCTGCTCAGGTCCTAATCACACATACACCACTTCCATTTGACAATAGATTGCTGCTGTGCATGTTCACCTTTATGACTTGGTGGGTCAGATAACAGTAAGCACATGGTGGGTAGCTCAAGTCACATGGTAACTTGGTGGCCCATTGTCAAACATTTTAGTTTTCATTGAGACCCAATAGCAGGCCAAGTTTTTTGCAGATGACAGTACAGTTCCAAAATCTTAATATACTCTCGTGTGATTCACCTATGGGTCCCTGCAAAAGGATCTAAACAGCAACCCCATTTGCTACTGAGATTTTA
This sequence comes from Apodemus agrarius, assembly GCA_964023405.1. Taxonomy (NCBI): domain Eukaryota; kingdom Metazoa; phylum Chordata; class Mammalia; order Rodentia; family Muridae; genus Apodemus; species Apodemus agrarius. The sequence continues at coordinate 86,731,360 of OZ030018.1, read as the reverse complement.
AGTACCATTGGTTCTACTTGGTTATATGGGCCAGTTGTAGATCAGGCTACGAAGGAGCTTGGACCCATTGAAAAGCCTTCTGTTCCAGGCCCTAAACAAAGCCAGCAGCTTTCTGAGTCACTTTGTATATGGCCTGGAGTAAAACACTCAAAAAAGGAATGTGCTGCCTCCAGAATCCAAATGGACCCACTAAATATTGTGTTTCTTTGTTGGTAATAGGAGAGGCCAAGGACAATAAGTTATCTTTCTCCTTAGAAGGAATACCTTTGCATGTCCTACACCACTGAACTCCTAAGAATTTCACTAAGATATAAGTTAATAACCTTTAACTTTGGTTGGATTTATTTTCCTATCCTATGATGCCCATAAGTGTTACCAATGAGTCCAAAGTAGTTGCTACCTCCTGCTTACCTGGTTCAATTAGCATAATGTTGTCAATATAGTGAACCAATGTAGTAATTTGTGGAAACAATTGAGATCCTTTCTAATAGAGCTTGAGAGTTAATACATGCTTGAGGTAAAGCTATACATGTATATAGTTAGCCTTTTTAACTGAAAGCAAATTCCTTCTGGTGGTCCTTATAGACAGGTACCAAGAAAAAAATATTTGCTAGAAATTGACTTGTAGCAGAGTAAGGGAAAGCAGGCAAAAAGTAAAAGCTTTCTTCTTCCACATCCTTCTATAGTTTTCCAGCAGAAGTTGGGGCCCAGATAAAAGGTATGTGTCTTCCCTCCTCAATATCTGGATCAAAAGTGGATTTTCCTACTTCAGATTAAGCAAAATTCCCTCACAGGGGTGCCCTTCAGTTTGGGATTTAGTTAGTTGCAGATGTGGTCATGGTGACAACCAAGAATAGCCATCGCAGCTGTAATAGGCTCATATATTTGAATGCTTAGACATCACAAAGCAGTACTACTTGACAAGGATTAGTAGGTGTGACCTGTTAGAATAAGTGGCCTTCTTGTAGGAAGTGTGCCACTAGGTGGGCTTTGAGGTTTCAAAATCCCAAGCCAGGCCCAGTGACTCTTTTTTTCTGCTTCCTGTGGATCCTGATATAGAACTCTCAGCTCTTTCTCTAGTACCATGTCTGCTTGTATGCTGCCATGCATCCTACCATAATGGTAATGAACTAAATCTCTAAAACTTTTAGAAAGTCCCAATTAAATGCTTTATTTTATAAGAGTTGCATGTCATGATATATCTTCACAACAACAGAATAGTCACTAAGATAATTCCTTTGGTCAATATAACTGTGTCCACGTGCATACCATGCTGTTTTTAGAACTCTGTAGGAGAACTTCAAATCTAGGGTGGTAACATTCCAGTCATTCTATATTAAAGATTGTTTAAGCTATACAAAGCTTTTTGTGTTTTCATATAAAGTGTAAAATTGTCTTTCAATTTGTGTGAAGAATTAATTTTGTTGGGAATTCTATGGGAACTATGTTGGATCTGTAGATTGCTTCTGGTAGGATGGCCATTTTCACACTACTAACTTTACTGATCAATGAGGCTGAAATATCTTTCTTTCATTTTCTTTTTCTTTTTCTTTTTTCTTCCTTCCTTCCTTCCTTCCTTTCTTTTGTTGTCTTATTCAATTTCTAACTTCAATGACTTAAAAGTTTTTAATCTACCTGCCCACACCAAGAACCTGCCAGTCTCCCAGAAGATCCACAAAAGTCAAAGACACAGGTGAGAATTTCACCCAAATACCCATGTCAGTTGGAACAACCACAGAGCCCAGCTAACGTAGGGCTCACCTGCCCTGCCAAGCTCCACCTTCCTATTGGTCCACTTCTCCACTTGGGCCAGATCAGTGGTCCTGATACCCTCTCACACCCCACAGCCTCTCTGCCTCCCAGGAGGCCCAAAGTAACCAGGGACACAGCCTGCCTGCCTCCCAGAATGTTCACAGTAACCAATGACTCAGGAGGCCTGTTCTAACCAAAGACACAAAGGGCCCACCCTAATCAGAGATACCATTGCCTACCTCCAAGGATGCTGGCTCTGGTCAGAGATACCCAGGCCAGTCAACACCAGAAATAACCAGATGGCCAGAAGCAAGCACAGAATCATAAATGGCAGAACTCAATGCAATTCAGTACCATCAGAATCCAGTTCTCCCACTTTAGCAAGCCCTGGAAACTCCAACATGTCTGAAAAGCAAGATAGTAACCTAAAATCCCATCTCATGAAGATGATAGAGGCATTTGAGGAAGATATGAAGAACTTCTTTGAGGAAATACAAATAAATAGGAAGAAGCCCTTAAAGAGGAAAAAATTAATCACTTAAAGAAATATAGGAAAATACAATCAAGCAGGTAAAGGAATAGAATAAAATAGTCCAAGAACTAAAACTGGAAATAGACACATAAAGAAAACACAAAGTGACACAATACTGGAGATACGCAATTTAGGAAAGATATCAGGAGCTACAGAAGCAAGCTACAGAAGCAAGCATCACCAACAAAATACAAGAATTAGAAGAGAGAATCTCAGGAGTAGAAGATACCATAGAAAATAATGACACATCAGTCAAAGAAAATACAAAATATAAAAAGCTCCTAACCCAAAATATCCAGGAAATCCAAGACACAATGAAAAGATCAAACCTAAGAAAAATAAGAATAGAAGAAGGTAAAGAATCCCAGCTCAAAGGGCCTGAAAACATCTTCAACAAAATCATAGAATAAAACTTTCCTAACCTAAAGAAAAAGATGGCCATAAATTTTCAGGAAGCTTACAGAACACCAAATAGATTGGACCAGAAAAAAATCCTCTTATCACATAATAATCAAAACACTAAATGCACAGAACAAATAAGGAATATTAAAAGCTGTAAGGAAAGAAGGCTAAGTAACCTATAAAGGCAGACCTATAAGAGTTACACAAGACTTCTCAACAACAACAACAACAACAACAACAAAAGCCAGGAGATAATTGGAAGGAAGAAGCCAAATTATCATTATTTGCAGATGATATGATAGTATGCAAAAAAATCCACTAGAGAACTACTAGAGCTGATAAATAACTTCAGCAAAGTGGCTGGTTATAAAATCAACTCAAGCAAATCAGTAGCCTTCCTGTACTCAAAGGACAAGCAGGCTGAGAAAGAAGTTAGGGAAATAATGCCCTTCACAATAGCCACAAACAATATAAGGTATCTTGGCATGACTCTAACCAAACAAGTGAAAGATCTGTATGACAGGAACTTGAAGAAATAAATCGAAGAAGACCTCAGAAGATGGAAAAATATTTCATGCTTTTGGATTGGCAAATGGCCATCTTGCCAAAAGCAATCTACAGATTCAATGCAATCCCCATCAAAACCCCAACTCAATTCTTCATAGATCTAGAAAGAGCAATTCTCAAATTCATATGGAGTAACAAAAAACCCAGGATAGCTAAAACTATTCTCAACAATAAAAGGACTTCTGGGGGAATCAATATCCCTGAGCTCAAGCAGTACTACAGAGCAATTGTGTAAAAAACTGCATGGTATTGGTACAGCGACAGGCAAGTAGATCAATGGAAAAGAATTGAGGACCCATAAATGAACCCACAGACTTATGGTCACTTGATCTTTGATAAAGGAGCTACAACCATCCAGTGGAAAAAAGATAGCCTTTTCAACAAATGGTGCTGGTTCAACTGGAGATCAACATGCAGAAGAATGCGAATTGACCTACTCTTATCTCCTTGCACTAAGATCAACTCCAAGTGGATCAAGGACCTCCACATAAAACCAGACACACTGAAACTAATAGAAAAGAAGCTTGGGAAGACCCTGGAGGACATAGGCACAGGGGGAAAGTTCCTGAACAGAACACCAATAGCTTATGCTCTAAGATCAAGAATTGACAAATGGGACCTCATAAAATTACAAAGTTTCTGTAAGGCAAAGGACACTGTCAGAAGGACAAAATGGCAACCAACAAATTGGGAAAAGATCTTCACCAACCCCACATCGAACAGAGGGCTAATATCCAATATATACAAAGAACTCAAGAAGTTAGACCCCAAAGAACCAAATAACCCTATTAAAAAATGGGGTACAGAGCTAAACAAAGAATTTTCACCAGAAGAAATTTGGATGACTGAGAAGCACCTTAAGAGATGTTCAACATCATTAGTCATCAGGGAAATGCAAATCCAAGCAACCCTGAGATTCTACCTCACACCAGGCAGAATGGCTAAGATTAAAAACTCAAGAGACAATATGTGCTGGCGAGAATGTAAAGAAAGAGGAACACTCCTACATTGTTGGTGGGATTGCAAGATGGTACAACCACTCTGGAAATCAGTCTGGCGGTTCCTCAGAAAATTGGGCATGACACTTCCAGAGGACCCTGGCATACCATTCCTGGGCATATACCCAGAGGATTCCCCTGCATACAATAAAGACACATGCTCCACTATATTCATAGCAGACTTGTTTATAATAGCCAGAAGTTGGAAGGAACCCAGATGTCCCTCAAAGGAAGAATGGATACAGAAAATGTGGTATATTTATACAATGGAATACTACTCAGCAATTAAAAATAATGAATTTATGCAATTTGTAGGCAAATGGTTGGATCTGGAAAATATCATCCTATGTGAGTTAACCCAATCACAAAAGAATACACATGAAATGCAATCACTGATAAGTGGATATTAATGAGCCTTGAGAATACTCAAGGCATAATTAGCAAGTCAAAAGATTCCCAAGAAGGAAGGAGAGGATCCTGATCCTGAAAAGAGTGGATTCAGTTTTGTAGGAGAGTATCAGAACAGAGAAATGGTGTGTGTGTGTGGGGGGGGGGTGATTGGGAAATAGGGGGGAGGAAGAGGACTTATGGGACATATGGTGAGGGGGGCAACTGGGAAAGGGGAAAGCCTTTGGAATGTAAACATAGAATATAGAAAATAAAAAAATCAGAAAAAAAGAAAATCCAGGAGATTCTGGACAAGTGTCATCCATACCCTAAGAGAACACAAATGCCAGCCCAGAATACCGTAACCAGTAAACCTCTTAATTATCATAGATGGAGAAACCAAGATATTCCATGACAAAACCAAATTTAAACAATATCTCCCTACTAATCTATCCCTACAAGATACTGAAACAAAATTTCCAGTACAAGCAGGGAAACTACAACCAAGAAAATACAAGAAATTAAATATTTCACAACAAACAAAAAGAAGAGAATCATACACACATAATACATCTTCCAGCAACAAAAATAACATGAACTAACAATCATTTGTTTTTAATATTTTTCAACATCAATGGACTGAATTCCCCAATAAAAAGATACAGGCTAACAGACTGGCTACATAAATAGGATCCAGCATTTTGCTGCATATAAGATACACACCTCAGTGGCAAAGACACACACTACCTCAGAGTAAAAGGCTGGAGAAAAGTTTTCCAAGCAAATGGTGCCAAGGAACAAGCTGGAGTTGCCATTCTAATATCTAATAAACTACACTTTCAACCAAAAGTTATCAAATAAGATAGGGAAGAACATTTCATACTCATCAAAGGAAAATTCCACCAAAAGAAAGTCTCAATTCCAAACATCTATGTCCCACATGCAAGGGAACCTACATCCATAAAAGAAACTCAAAACACACATTGAACATACCCAAACTTGTGAGACACAATGAAAGCAGTGCTAAGAGGAAAATTAATAGCACTAAGTGCCCTCATAAAGAAATTAGAGAGCCGGGCGTGGTGGCGCATGCTTGTAATCATAGCACTTGGGAGGCAGAGGCAGGCAGATTTCTGAGTTTGAGGCCAGCCTGGTCTACAGAGTGAGTTCCAGGACAATCAGGACTACATAGAGAAACTCTGTCTCGAAAAAACAAACAAACAAACAAACAAACAAACAAACAAAAAAGTCTGACACCCCCTCTTGGGGCTGGTGAGATGGCTCAGTGGTTAAGAACACTGACTGCTCTCCCAAAGGTCCTGAGATCAAATCCCAGCAACCACATGGTGGCTCACAACCATCTGTAATGAGATCTGACGCCCTCTTCTGGTGTGTCTGAAGATAGCTACAGTGTATTTACATATAATAATAAATAAATCTTTTTTAAAAAAAGAAATTAGAGAAATCCACCAGGCAGTGGTGGTGCATGCCTGTAATCCCAGCACTCTGGGAGGCAGAGGCAGGCAGATTTCTGAGTTCGAGGCCAGCCTGGTCTACAGAGTGAGTTCCAGGACAGCCAGGACTATACAGAGAAACCCTGTCTCGAAAAAGCCAAATCCAAAAAAAACAAACTAACAAAAAAAAAAAAAAAGAAAGAAAGAAAAGAAAAGAAATTAGAGAAATCCTACACTAGCAACTTAACATCACACCTGAAAACCCCAGAACAAAAAGAAGCAAACACACCTAAGAAGAGTAGTGGAAATAGTCAAACTCAGGACCAAAATCAATCAAATAGAAACAATGAGAATGGTACACAGAATCAACAAAACCAAAGGCTGTTTGTTTGTTTGTTTGTTTGTTTTTTGTTGTTGTTTTGCTTTGTTTTTAGAAAATCAACAAGATAGATAAACCCCTAGCCAAACTAACTAACGGGTACAAAGACAGTATCCAAATTAACAAAATCAGAAATGAAAAGGGAGGCATAAGAACAGAAAATGAGGAAATTTAAAAAAATCATCAGATCTTACTACAAAGGCTATACTCAACAAAACCAGAAACCTAGATGAGATGGATGATATTCTAGACAAATAACAGGTACCAAAGTTAAATAAATGTCAGGTAAACTATCTAAACAGGCCCATATCCTCTAAAGAAATAAAAGTTATTTAAAACCTCATAATCAAAAAAAGCCCAGGGCCAGATGGTTTTAGTGCATAATGTTGCAAGACCTTCAAAGAAGAGCTAATACCAACACTCCTCAAACTATTCCATAAAATAAAAACAGAAGAAACATTGACTAATTCATTCTATGAAGCCACAATTACTCTGATACCTAAAATACACAAAGACTCAACAAAAAAGAGAACTGCAGAACATTTTCCCTTATGAATATCTATGCAAAAAGACTCAATAAACTTCTAGGACACCAATCCAAGAAAACATCAAAACCATAATTTACCACGATCAAGTAGTCTTCATTCCAGGAATGCAAGGTTGGTTCAATATATGAAACTCCATTAACATTATCCACTACATTAAAAAAAAAACTCAAAGAAAAAAATCACATGATCATCTCATTAGATGGTGAAAAAGCATTTGACAAAATACAACACCCCTTCATGTTAAAAGTATTGGAGAGGCCTTTCGATCACCATCTGCACCTTGGAGCTGAGGCTGGTCAACAGCCCATCATGCATGGGTCCTGCCAGGAGAGAGATGGTCTCCCAGAAATACTGTACCTCTTGTGGTCAGAAGAGAGCTTTCCACTTTCTCTCCAATAAATGTCCAAAGCAGGACCAGCTAGGAGCACACAGAATGCAGGAATGGTGGAGCAGCTGAGACAGGATCCCTTTAGTCTCCATCTGAGGAGATTGGGGCTATTCCACGGCCCTGTGTACACTGGTCTCACCAAAAGGAAGCTTGTCTTCCAGGAGTGCTGATGCAGGATTACAGGCCTACAGGAGGGACAAGCTCCAGCCAGAGACAGCAAGACCAACTAACACCAGAGATAACCAGATGGCAAAAGACAAATGCAGGAATGTTACCAACAGAAATGAAGGCAACATGGCACCAATTCTTCCACCACAGCAAGTCCTGGATATCCCAAGACACCAGAAAAGCAAGATTTGGATTTAAAATCACAGCTCATGATGCTGATAGAGGATGTTAAGCAGGACATAAATAACTCCCTTAAAGAAATACAGGAGAACACAGGTAAATAGGTAGAAGCCCTTAAAGAGGAAACACAAAAATCCCTTAAAGAATTAGAGGAAAACAACCAAACAGGTGAAGGAATTGAACAAAACCATCCAGGATGAAATCACAAAGGTAAACAACTCTGGAGACAGAAAACCTAGAAAAGAAATAGGAGTCATAGATGCAAGCATCACCAACAGAATACAAGAGATAGAGAGAATCTGAGATGCAGAAGATACCATAGAAAACACTGACACAACAGTCAAAGAAAATGCAAAATGCAAAAATCGTGTAATCCAAAACATCCAGGAAATCCAGGACATAATGAGAAGACCAAACCTAAGGATAATAGGTATAGAAGAGAGCAAAGATTCCCAACTTAAAGGGCCAGTAAATATCTTCAACAAAATTATAGAAAACTTCCCTAACCTAAAGAAAGAGATACCCATGGACATACAAGAAGCCTACAGGACAGCAAATAGATTGGACCAGAAAAGAAATTCCTCATGTCACATAATAATCAAAACACCAAATGCACAAAACAAAGAATATTAAAAGAGGAAAGGGAAAAAGGTCAAGTAACATATAAAGGCAGACCTATCAGAATTACACTAGACTTCTTGCCAGAGACTATAAAAGCCAGAAGATTCTGTGCAGACCTCATACAGACCCTAAGAGAACACAAATGCCAGGCTAGGCTACTATAACCAGCAAAACTCTCAACTGCTATAAATGGAGAAATCAAGGTATTCCATGACAAAAACAAATTTACACAATATTTCCCCAGGAGATTTTTTTTTTGAGAAAATCAAGAAGATAGATAAACCCTTAGACTAACCAGAGGGCACAAAGACAGTATTCAAATTAACAAAATCAGTAATGAAAAGGGAGAGATAACAACAGTATCTGAGGAAATCCAAAAAATCATTAGAATATACTACAAATGTCTATACTCTACAAAACTGTGAAATCTAGATGAAATGTGTGATTTTCTAGACAAATACCACATACCAAAGTTAAATAAAGATCAGGTAAACTATCTAAAGAGTCACATAGGAAATAGAAATATTCATCAAAAGCCTCCCGACCAAAAAAAAAAAAAAAAAAACCAACAACAACAAAAAAAGAAATACAAAAACAAAAATACCCAGGGCCAGATGGTTTTAGTGTATAATTCTACCAGATCTTCAAGAGTTAAAACCAATACTCCTCAAACTATTCCACAAAATAGAAACAGAAGGAGCACTACCTAATTCATTTTATGAAGGTACAGTTACTCTGATACCTAAAACACACAAAGTCCTGACAAAGAAAGAGAACTTCAGACCTATCTCTCATGAATATTAAAGAAAAAATACTCAATGAAATTCTCAAAAACTAATCCAAGCGCACATCAAAACCATCATTCACCACGATCAAGTAGGCTTCATCTCAGGGATGCATGGGTGGTTCAATGAAAATGAAAATCCATCAATGTAATACACTTTATTAACAAACTCCAGGGAAAAAGCCACATGATCATTTCATTAGATGCTGAAAATGCATTTGACAAAATTCAACATCCCTTCATATTAAAAGTCTTAGAAAGTTCAGGAATTTGTGGTACAAACCTAAACCTATAAAAGCAGTATATTGCAAACCAATAGCCAACATAAAATTAAATGGAGAGATACTTGAAACAATCCCCCTAAAATCCAGGACAAGGTTGTCCACTCTCTCCCTATCCAATACAGAATTCAAAGTTCTAGCCAGAGAAACTAGACAACAAAAGGAGGTCAAGGTGATATGAATTGAAAAGGAAGAAGTCAAAGTATCACTATTTGCACATGATATGATAGTATACATAAGCAACCCTCGAAACTCCTCCAGAGAACTCCTAAAGCTGATAAACAACTTCAGCAAAATGTCTGGATATAAAATTAACTCAAATCAGTAGCCTTCCTTTTCATAAATTATAAACAGGCTGAGAAAGAAATTAGGGAAACAACACCCTTCATAGCAGCCATAAATAGTATAAAATATCTTGGTGTACCTCTTACCAAGCAAGTGAAAGATCTGTATGACAAGAACTTCAAGTGTCTCAAGAAAGAAATTGAAGAAGACCTCAGAAAATGGAGAGATCTCCCATGCTCATGGATTAACATAGTGAAAATGGCCATCCTACTAAAAGCAATATACAGAGTCAATGGAATCCCCATCAAAATCCCAACACAATTCTTCACAAAGTTGTAAAGAACAATTCTCAACTTCATATGTAAAAACAAAAACAGATAACCAAAACAATTTTCAACAAAATAACTTCCAGGGTGTCTTAGGGTTTGTATTCCTGCACAAACATCATGTCCAAGAAGCAAGTTGGGGAGGAAAGGGTTTATTTGACTTATGGTTCCAAACTGCTGTTTATCACCAAAGGAGGTTAGGACTAGAACACAAGCAGGTCAGGAAGCAGGAGCTGATGCAGAAGCCATGGAGGGATGTTTCTTACTGGCTTGCTTCCCCTGGCTTCCTCAGCCTGCTCTCTTATAGAACCCAAGAATACCAGCCCAGAGGTGGTACCACACACAAGGGGCCCTGCCCACTTGATCACTAAATGAGAAAATGCCCCACAGCTGGATCTCATGGAGGCACTTCCCCAACTGAAGCTCCTTTCTCCAGCCTGTGTCAAACTGACACACGAAACTAGCCAGTACACAGGGAAATCACCATCCCTGACCTCAAGCTGTACTACAAAGCAATAGTGATTAAAATCACATGGTATTGTTACAGAAACAGACAAATCAATCAATGGAATAGAATTGAAGAGCCAGAAGTAAACCCACATACCTATGGACACTTGATCTTTGACAAAGAAGCCAAAAACATACAGTGGAAAAAAAGAAAGCATCTTCAATATATGGTGCTTGTCTAACTGGTGATCTATATGTAGGAGAATGAAAATAGATCCATATTTATCATACTGCACAAAGCTTAAGTCCAAGTGGGTCAAGGACCTCAACATAAAACCAAATACACTGATTCTAATAGAAGAGAAAATGGGAAAGAGCCTCAAACTCTGTCATGGGGAGTGGGGGTTGGGGACTGGGGTGAGGGGGATTTCCTGAACAGAACACCAATGGCTCAGACTCTAAGATCAACAATCAATAAATGGGACCTCATGAAACTGAAAAGCGTGTGTTCTATTGACATAGTCAATAGGACAAATTGGCAACCTAAGGATTGGGAAAAAATTTCACATAACCCTACATCTGACAGAGGGTTAATATCCAAAAATATATAAAGAACTTCAGAAGTTAACCTCCAAAAAACCAAATAACCTAATTTCAAAATGAGATTCAGAACTAAACAGAGAATTTATAACAGAAGCACTTAAATGGCCAAGAAGCACTTAAATATATGTTCAAAGCCCTTAGTCTTTAGAGATGGAAATTAAAATGACCCAGAAATTTCACCTCACACTGTGAAAAGCTAAGATCAAAAATCATAATAGCTAAGATAAAAAATTAGGTGACAACCGGGTGATGGTGGCGCATGCCTGTAATCCCAGCACTCTGGGAGGCAGAGGCAGGCAGATTTCTGAGTTCGAGGCCAGCCTGGTCTACAGAGTGAGTTCCAGGACAGCCAGGGCTATACAGAGAAACCCTGTCTAAAAAAATCAAATAAAAACAAAAACAAAAACAAAAAACAAAAAAAAACAAAAAAACTCAGGTGATAGCAGATGCTGGTGAGGATGTAGAGAAAGATTAACACTCCTCCATTGCTGGTGAGATTGCAAAGTGGTACAACCACTCTGGAAATCAATTTGGTGGCTCCTCAGAAAATTGGAAATACATCTACCTGAAGACCCAGCTATACCACTCTTGGACATATACCCAAAAGATGCCCCATCATACCACAAGGACATGTGTTCCACTAAGTTAATAGCAGCTTTATATATAAAATAGCCAGAAGCTGGAAACAACCCAGAAGTCCCTCAACCAAAGAATGGATATAGAAAATGTGGTTCATTTATACAATGGAATAATATTCAGCTATTAAAAACAAGGACATCATAGATTTTGCAGCAAATGGATGGAACTAGAAAATATCATCCTGACTGAGGTAACTGAGACAGAAAAGGACATACATGGTATGTACATGGTATGATTAGTGGATATTATCCAAAACATACAGAATACCTAAGACACAACCCACAGACTGTAATAAGTTTAACAAGTAGAAAGACTCAAATGAGGTGCCTCAATTCCACTTAGAAGGCAGAAGGAAATAATAACAGGAGGCAGAGGGAGGGATCTAGGTGGGGGAGGAGAAGAGGGGAGGAGAGAGAACAGGTTCAGGTATTGGAGGGGGACAGGAGAGAAGCCCAGAGGGCCAAAAGAATGAATGGAGATAAGCAGCATCAGGGGAGGGGGCACCCACTAGAAAATACCAAAGAGCTGGAAAGTCAGAGACTCTAAGGATTCAATGGGGGTGACCTTAACCAAAATGCCCAACATTGAGTAGAGGGAACTCAAAGAGCCCTCTTCCAGTAGATAGAGAGGGTGTCAAGTGAAGAGACACAGTTACTAACACACAGTCAAAATTTTTGACCCAGATCTATCCTTGTCTAAAAGAACTGCAGGGATAAAAATTGAGAAGAGACTGAATGAAAGGTAGACCAATAATTAGCTCAATTTGGGATCCATCTCATGGGAGGGCACCAAGGCCTGACCCTATTACTGATGCTATGATGTGCTTACAGACAGGAATCTAGCATGTCTAGCTTCTGAGAGGCACTACCAGCAGCTGATAAAGACAGAAGCAGATACTTACACCCAACCATTGAACTGAGGTCAGGGACCCTTATGGTTGAATTAGGGGAAGGTCTGAAGAAACTGAAGGGGAGAGCAACCACATAGTAAGACCAACAGTTTCAAGTTACCCAGACCCCAGGAACCTCCCTGAGACTGAGCCACCTACCAGGAGCATACAAGGGCCAGTCTGAGGCCCCTGGTACAAATACAGCAGGGGCCTGCCTGGTCAGGCCTTAGTGGGAGAAGATATGCCTAATCCTCGAGAGTTGAGGCTGCAGGGAAGGGGGAGTCCAAGGGGTACTTACTGGGAGGTAAGGGGAGGAGGAATGGAATGAGAAACTTTGGGATGGGGGGGGCTGAGTGGGGGAAATAACAGGAATGTATATAAATAAAATAGTTAAAATTGGAAAAAAAGTTGTTAATCATATAAGTCTTTCACTGTTTTGGTTAGAATTATCCCAAGATAATTTTTGATTCCAGGTGGAATTTTTGGGGTCTTTGATATATAAAAGCATATGGTTTGCAAATAAAGATTCTTTGACTTCTTTCTTTCCTGTTTATCTTCCCTTGATCTCCTTCAGTTGTCTTATTGTTCTTGATATTGGATAGGTATGGAGAGTGAACACGTTTCTCTTGGCCCTCATTTTAGAACTGCTTGGAATCCAACTGGCACAGGGACAATCCCTCAACATCTACACAGATTCCAGATATGCTTTCCTTATCCTCTTGTTCCACACTGTTATCTGGAAGGATTCAGGGTTACTTACCACAAAAAGAGGATCAGTAACTAATGCAAACCACATAATGGTCATGCTAAAGGCCTCCCATCTCCCCACGGCTATTGGGATTGTCCACCTCAGATCCCACCAGACAGATGACTCTATTGTCTCCAAGGGAAACAACTGAGCCAATGAAACAGCTAGAGCTGTGGCCCTTAGGGGCCTAGACTCATCTTACTCTCCTCAGGACATCCTTACACTGCAACCCACATCCCCACGTTCACTCCCTGACACTCGCCAAACACTGTTCTATCTTCAACTTTTTCACCCTGACAGCCAAGTTGTCTTCTTTTGTCAAGACCCACTTACAGCCTACTCCTGAGGACTTAATGCTGTGGACCACACTCTCTACCTGGAATTGGGGCTGCAGATTTCCAGGAAATCTGCAAAAAAATCTGCAGGAAATCTGTGAAGCAGGAAGGCACAAGTTTGGCGAAGTGACAAACAGAAACCAAACACAGAGATGGTTTGATATCTGAATGTATTTTGCTACAGTCAGCCAGGGGATTTTAAACATGAGATCTTTACATATCAAAGGATGTATCTAGTACAGCAGGCACAAAAGACAATCAGCAATGACCTTTTGCCATGAGGAAATGTAAAATCAGCCAGGTAGAAAACTTTTCTGTGTAACATTTGTAAAAGGGATTTCAAAGGACAGTAAGGTCTTAATGGGATTCTGTGAGTAGCCTAATTATCACCTGGCCCTCTCTGAGGAAACCTGAGATCTTAGTGCTAAGTTAAAGTTTTGCAAATCACAATGTCAGAGCCACTCTCATCAACATAACCATAAAAGTTTACATTTTGTTGGGAGATCAATGTAATTATGTAAACTACTAAGCAAAGCAATGCCATTCTAAGAACCAAGGCTTTTGGCCAGTGCTGTAGTTCAAAGAATGAACCTTTAATTAACATTCTTACCTGGTTACTCATAGCTCAGGCTACCAGAACTTCTTGTGAATGAGGAAACAGATCAGAGGAAAGTCATAGAGGCAAGGCTGCCCTGAGAAAAGAGCTCAGAATTCTCTCTGGCCAGGGAGCTCCACAAGCTTTTCCCTTGAGGACAGCGCAAGTTCCCTTGAGGACAGCCTCATTGTACAAGGCCTTTACCTGTGGAAAATATCACACAGTGTCCCCCGAGGTCGTGCACTTTACCTGTGGAAATTCACACAGTGTCCGCCAAGGTGTGCGGTAACTTAAGTTTTGTAAAATCTATCATTGCCTCTTGCAAAATCTGTCAGTTGTCAGACTCTAATTCAAGGTATCATAGCACAACTTTTGCTACCCATCAGGCTAGAGGCTCCCTTCCTAGAACTAACTGGCAACTTGACCTTATCCACAAGCCCACTGTTAGACATGCCAAGCACCTCCAGATCTTGGTGGACACCTTCTCGGGTGGGTGGAGGCATTTCCCACAACAATGGTTCAGATAGTCTCTGATCTCCTCCTCCGAGAGATCATCCCCTGGCTTGGTGTCCCAGCCCCCCTCCAGTCAGACAGCGGTCCTGAATTTATTTCCCAAATTTCTCAAATTCTATCAAAGACCTTAAACATCCCCTGGCATTTTCATATTCCCTACCACCTTCAACCTTCAAGTAAGGTAGAAAGAACTAATTGCTCTTTAAAAAAACACTCTTGCTGAGCTGTCACAGGAACTTCAGCTTGACTGGGTAAAACTCCTACCTCTGGTTCTTTTCAGGCTCCGAGCTCTCCCTAAGTGACCTTCCTTATCTCACCCTTTAAACTCATGTATAGACATCCAGTCCTAACTCCTGGTCTTTTACCTAAATGCTCTCCCCTCCCAGACCATCTACTCACCCCTTCACTTTGCCACCTCCATTCTCTCCTATGGAACTTTGCTGACCACCATCTACAATGGCCACAGACTGTCTCCTGTCCACTGCCTGTCAACCTTGGAGACCAAGTCCTTCTATCCCCTCCAGATCATCATCCCTCATCCCTCTCTCCCAAATGGCAGGGCCATTTTTAAGGTGATTCTCTTGACCCCTACAGCTGCAAAACTCAAGGGACTCTCATTGGGTCCACCTGTCTTACCTCAAGCCTTTCATTCCTCCTAAAAATGACTTTTCTTCATATACATCATCCCTAACCATACCCTGCTCTGTTAAGCTCTGGAGGACATCAAGACCACCTACCTTGTCCCCAACCCCAGAACATGAGACTCCACTCCATCAGCCAAGCTCAACCTCACTGGATTAGACATGGGTTTCTCGTCTTGCCCCTGCTATTCGTTTCCATTCAGGGTAGCCCTTATATCTAGAGATTCAAGGTCCAAGAAACCCCACAGATAACAGTCTTTCCAAATAGGGTCAGGAAACTGCTCATAGCCGGATGCCAGAAACGGATCCAAATTGCTATCATCACTGTATCTGTTATCTCATTTAAATATTATGATCTCTATACTTGCTTTCTCTTTGACCAGACAAAAGATTATTGTAGAAAAATATGGGGGCTGCCCATACTGGTCTTGTCAGATACATATGCTAGGATCACAGACCAATCATTACTTCTATCAACACCGCAAGACACTCTTCTACATACAAGACCCATGGGATTCCAGGTGGGAGACAGGATTGATGGTAAGCTCTACCTTAAAAATCAACCCGTGTCCCCAGTAAGTACTATCCATACCAAAAGAAAATATGTCTTAATTTCCAAACCCCTAGATATTGGAAAAGTAGGAGAGGTAATCAAACACTCCTCCGAGTTCCTTACCTCTTTGGCACCACCCCTCCTAAATGGCACTAGCTTGTCATATCGCCTTTTGCTTCAGACCTTGATCTTGGTGTACCAATTATTTAATGTCACCAGGCCTGGTCAATTTAAAGATTGCTGGTTATGAGTATCCCTGGAATGAATTCACAATTGCCACTTGGCTGGTGATACTGCCAAGTAACCTTACCTCACCTTTTGTCAGCTGCCCTGACTCTGGTGTTACCATGACTCCATACCTTACCTCTATTCCTCTCTTTGGCATGGTAAACTGTTTAAAGATCTCTGGGACACATTCTATAGGAATGCTAAGTTACCTAGACTGCAATAAAACCATAACCCTTGATATATCATATCCGCTACAACACTCTGCAGTCCAGAACACAGCAATTCTTTGTGGCACTCAGGTATATCATCGCCTACCCAGCTGGTCTGGAGTTTGCATGTTGGTACTCTTTTTCCCTAACCTGGGAGTAATCCAGGGAAATGAGCCCCTGCCAATCCCAGTTGTAGTAGGAAGTTCAAATCATGCCACTCTTGGCCGCTGCAGGAAGAGCCATAGGTGTTGGTACTAGAGTTGCAGGGGTAATGACTTCCATGACCCAATATAGTACATTCACTTTCCCGTTTGAAAGCAGTCTTCAAGAAATGACTGAAACCGGCCTTACTATCCAGAAAAAGATTGATTCTTTGGCAGCCGTGGTGCTTCAGAGCCGATGGGGGCTAGATGTCCTGACAGCGAAAGAAGGTGATCTTTGTCTGTTTCTCCAAGAAGGATGCTGTTTCTATGTCAACCAATCCAGGATAGTGAGAAATAAAATAGAGAAGCTACAGTCAGACATGAATTTCAGGGAATGTGAGACCTCCAGATCTGGGATTTTTCAAAAGCCCTATATGGAGTAGATACTCCCTTTTGTAATGCCCTTTCTAGTCATCCTCCTGGTGTTATTATTCGTTCCCTGCCTCATTAATCTTGTTTCTACATTCCTTCAATGACAAATGCAAAAAAATTCTAACCAAACTATTAATCAGTTCCTATTACAAGATTACCAGGTGCTGCCCACAGAAGAGCCGCTGTCCACAGAGGAACCTGGTGTGAATGTTTACCAAGTGGATCTCGATGGTAAAAGTCAGTTACACCCCAAAACTGATGACATCCCTAGACAGCAGGAAGCAGCTTACGAGACACGATGCCCTCATTCCCCTTCACCATCAGCTTCTCCCTCCCCTTTTATTCTTTTCTTTATAATAAGAATATAATATAATATAATATAATATATAATATAATATAATATAATATAATATAATATAATATAATATAATATAATATAATGTTGGTAATCAGGACCTCTAAAACCTGTGACATCATGTAGGTGACAGTGTGACCTGCACACCTGTTGCCAAGGCAACAGCCACCATATTCCCAGAATCCACTTGACTCACCTCCCACCTTTCCCTGTGACTATGTCACCATCCACATATAAAGGCCTCTCTGATCTCTCTCTCTCTTTCTCCCTCTCTTTCTGCCACCACCTTGCCCTTTCCTCTCTCAATAAACCTCATGTGGAACTGTTTGGCCTGGTGTGGTCTTTCAGAAGCCATGCGATGGTCACAACACTAAGATTACTTACTGCTTTTGTCTTCTTGAGTATATATAACCTCTCCAGATGGAAGTTTTCCTTTTCATGCCTCCTGTAGAGCTAGAGTGGTAGGCAGATATACCTTAAGTTTAGCTATCTCATGGAATGCTTTACTTTCTCTGTCTATTGTGCTTGAAAGTTTTGCTGGGTACAGTAATCTAGACTGGCGTCTGTGGTCTCTCAGAATTTGTAAAACATCTGTCCTAGCCCTTCTGACTTAAAATTTCTGTTGAGAAGTCAGGTGTTAGTCTGATGGGTCTGCCTTTCCTGCTATAGGTTTTAGTATCCTTTCTTTTGTACATTTAGTGTTTTGATTATTATGTGTCATAGAGAAGTTCTTTTCTGGTCCTGTCTGTTTGGTATTTCATATGCCTCTTGTACCTTAATAGGCACCTACTTTGGGATAGTTTTTTCTATTTCTATGAAAAACGAGATGAGGATTTTGATAGGAATTTCACTGAATCTGTAAATAGTGTTTGTAGAATGATTCTTTTTGCAGTGTTAATTCCATGAATCCATGATTATAGGATGTCTTTCAATTTTCTAGTACCTTTCTCTATCTCTTAAGGGTTTAAGTTTTTCATTATGGAAGATATTCATTTGTTGATTAGGTTTATTTCTAAATATTTTATTTTCTTTGAAGATATTGTAATGAGAGTGTGTCCATGGTCTCTTTCTCCATATGTTTATTGTATGTGTATAGAATTGCTATTGATTTGTGTGATTTGATTCTATATCCTACTATATTACTGAAGTTTCTTACTGTTTTTAATTTTCTGACAGAATTTGAGCTCTAGTGTCATCTGTAAATGGAGATAGTTTGGCTTTTTTCTTTATTCACATTAGTAAGAGATTGCTTTTGTTTGTTTTTTGTTTTTTTAACAACCCATACACTTTCAGTGGAAGTGTTTGCACTGTTCAAGAAGAAATAAATTGAAATATGATTCAGCTTTTACTTTTTATAATAGAATGAAATTCTGGGCCCATTCATGTTCAGTTCCTAATACTCCACTGAAAACAGAATAGCAACTACAAAATAATCACCATAGTAAGTTTGCTATGAACATACAGATATAATCAGATATGAAAACAAACATTCTTTAAATTCCCATCCTGTTGTGACCTAAAGGAACTCTGATGCTACATCCTAAGCTGAATTATTAGTTACTCCAGATATCAGTGGAGAGCAGAGTGAAACTAGTGGGTAGATAGAAAAAGTAAAAGGAGGGAAAGTAAATAGAAGAGTTAATCAATGGGGTGATATAGATTGATGAAGCATTTTGGTAGAATATAGAACAACAACAACAAAAAGACAAAGATACAAAAGATATCCTAAACGAATTTTTGGTTTAAGGAGGCTGAGACACAGATATATCTTAGTTACGGTTTTATTGATGTAAAGGAACGCAACAATCATGGCAACTGTTATAACAGAAAACATATATTTGAGGCTAGCTTACAGTTTTAGAGGTTTAGTCTATTATCATCATGGTGGGAAGCATCATCCAGGAAGGTGATAGAAAAAGATCTGAGAGCTCTACATTTTGACCTGAAGGCAACAGAAAGAGATAGCATAGTCTCCTTCACACTGGGTGTAGCTTGACCTCAAAGTTCTGCCCCCACAGTTACATGGCCCCTCTAACATGGCCACATCTCCTAACAGTGCCATTCCTTATAGCTAAGTATTCAAGCACTTGAGTTTATGGGGCTATTCCTATTCACCACCACAAGAGACAACACAAAACCGGGCTAGATTGTGTTCTTTGGGAAAACCTATTAACTTTTTAATGTGAGCACTTAGAGTTATGAACTTCCTTTATGGAGTTCCTTGGCTGTGTACAAGTTCATTTTATTCTAGGAGTTTAATTTCCTCTGAGTTCTTCAGTGACTCATTGTTCATTCAAAAAAGTATTGTTCACTGTCTGTGCTGACTAGATTTATGTTGAGTTGACACAAACTATAGTCATCTGAGAGAAGGAAACACTGACTGAGGGGATGCCTCCATAAATTCAGACTGTAGGCCATTCAGTAGAACTTTTCTTAATTAGTGATTGGTGGAAAAGCCCCTTGTGGGTGGGTGCTAGCCCTTGGCTCATGGGTTCTGTAAGAAAGCAGGTTGAGCAAGCCATGGGAAGCAAGCCATTAAGTAGTACCCCACAACCCCATGGCCTCTGCATCAGCTCCTACCTCCAGGTTCCTTCCCTGTTTGAGTTTCTGTCCTAGTTTCCTTCAGTGATGGACTACAATGTGGAAGTGTAAGCCCAATAAAAACTCTCCTCCCCAACTGGCTTTGTTCTGTGGTGTGGTTCATCACAGCAATTGTCACCCTAACTGAGAAAGCCTTCAAGTATTTGTGTTTCTCTGTTTAATCTTGCTATGATTTCTTGTTTTATCCCACTCTGATCTATGGAAAGTCAGTTATGTCAAATGATACTTTGCAGGGGCACACATGTAAGAGCATTTCTTGCTAAAGCAGATACATACAAGAATGTTTTCCTGAAGCAGACACAGGTGAATGGATGTTTTGCTATAGCAAACGTGAAAGGACACATAATGGAGTATAAATGTGGGGTCTGGGGCACTGGTTTGGTTTGCTCCACCTTGGTATTCTTTGCTAACACATCTGTACTGGTTCACCTTACATTGCATCATTGAGCTCCACTTGTGGTAACCCCACAATAGACAGAAACTTGGCAAAGAACTCCTCATGAGGTTCCCCAGACATGTTGCTGCTTCAGCAGCCTTGGGCCAGTTGGCGAGCCTTGCAGTTTCTTCAGGAGTGAGCTGTTTCCTGCATGGTGTTTGCCTGGGCTGCAGCTGCTGATTCCTGTGGGGAAAAGGGGGGAGGGAGCGTGCAGCGGCAGGTTCCCCATATGAGAGCTCTGGCACGCAGAGACTGAGGGGATAGGAAACCATCCCGGCAGGACCAAACAGACCAAACCGCGATAAGGAGTGCTGGCGCGGTGCCCTTATAGGGTGAGCAGGCCTGAAGGCCTATGGGGCCAGAGACTGCCGGGTTAGCGGAAAAGATCTGCCTGGCAGGCAGGGCGGTGTGGACGGCTGAGAAGAGGTGGCTTAGATCCTTTCCCATGGCAGCTGGAAACGTTGAGGCCTGCTCTGTGCTTTTACACGGCAGGTTTAATAAAAAAGACAGTTTATAGTTTCATGCTTGATTATTAAAAGAATAAAATGAAAAAAGAAAAAAGAGAGATGAGGGATGGCCATGACTGCGTGGAAGAGAGAGAGAGAGAAATAAAGAGTGGGATGAGAGAGCGGGATAAGAGAGCGAGGAGGGGCAGGATGCCTCCATATACAGTAAGCTCAGTTACCTGGCAACAGGTACCGAGGGGCGGGGAAAGCCTGGCTGTAGCCAGGTGACTGCAGAGGTGGAGTCCAGCCAAAACACTAGGGCGTGGGAGCATGGCACACGTGACTGATGGCCACAGGATTATGTAGTGAGTCTCTGGAGTGGCCATGCCCAACCAAGCTACACACACCATGGTCCCACAGATTCATATTTGGTGTTTGCTACAGGACTGAATTGCTGAAAAAGAAGATTGAGCTCACCCCCAAAAACTATTGCTAAACAGGTACACTTCCCCCATATCCTAGTAACTTTTCTCTTTCAATACCTCTGGGGGATGGGGGGAAGAGGGGACGTTGAATGTTTCCTAAAATAGGCTGCAAAAAATTTAAGCCTACAATTATCAGATAGGATATAGGGCATTGTTTTCTTTGTCTATCGTCTCTCTTTTCATTTATTAAGGTTTGCTTTGTGCCCTACAATGTGCTCATTCTCAAGATAGTTCCATGCGTGCTGAGAAGAATGTGTATTCTGTATTCATTAGGTAGAATGCTCTGCACACATTTGTAGAGGCCAATTCATTTATTGCATAATTTAGCTTTGAGGCGTTTTGTTGGGTTTTCTGAACATGAGGCTGACAGATCTACCTAGCTGTGAGAGTGGGATATGTAACTCTTTCATTAAGCTGTAGCTAGAGCTATGCGGATGTTTTTATACCATACCAAGTCCACATTACAGGTCTGAAGGCCCCAGTATTTGTCCCATGAGTATTTAGTCATTATGTCCTACTGGTAAACTGGCTTCTTTTTGTCAAAATATAGTAGACCTCTTTATCTCTCCTGATTAGCTTTGATTTGAAGGTTACGTCAGATACCAGATGCGGGAATTGCAATAGCAGTTTATTTGCACTTTATGGTTTGCATTGTAGTTTGACTTCTGAGTTAAAGACATCAGTGTCTTTCTTGGAAAAAGCCAATATTAGATCTTGTTTTTCTAAACTAATCATAATTGGTGAGATAAGGCCATTTATCTTCAAGGTTCTGCTTGAAAAGGGTGCAGTGTTTTTTCTATGTGGTTTCATTGTTTTGTTTTGTTTTCCTGTCTGGCTGGTTAATGTGTAGTTCTTCCCTCCTTTCCTTACAGTCCTGGATTTGCTGCCATGCTGTGTTGGGAATGACCAGTTTCTTCCCTGCCACCCTCCAAGGTTCTGTTGCTTTCATGCTCTGTATTATATACTGGATTTTTGTTTTGTATCTAATTTCTACTTTATTTTCTTATTTTTGATAATTTTATATATAGTGCTATTGTAAGATCCGAAAGAAAAACGGGGGTACTCCTGCACCCCATGCCTCGGAAACCGGCACCCCGAAACACTCACAAGAGACAGACCTGATGCAATTTGCAAGAGGATTTTAATATCCAGAGCTCTGGGGGGTTACAGTCTCCCCACGCAGGGTGAAAGAAGTAAGCCTGCCCGAGCTGGCTTGCCTTGGCCTTTTATAGACTTATAACAGAACCCACCTACCACAAGCTTCTAAGCCAATCAGTTCAAACCATCCGAACCTGCGCTCTGATAACCTATCAGCCTCTCACAGAGGCCAGAAGAACTAGTTAAGTCATTTCCACTTATGTGGCCACAACACGCAGGGTCGCGCCCACCCTCCCCCACTGGCGTTGGGGACCTAAGTGCCCCCCCACATGCCCAGGCACGGGGGATTCCTAGCTTACAACCTTATCCTTTCATTCCCCACTTCCTGTCTTGTTAATAGTTCTAACCTTAGAACTAGGAGAATTAAAGGTCAGCCTCTTCTTGTCTCAGAAGGCTCTTATACTGCTACCTAAGTACCATAATCTGGACCGCGCTCACCTGATCCCTGATGAAGGCAACTAATCTATTGACTGTATAAGTCTAACTGTAAGAAACAGGAGCATTATCATTAGGGGTCCTATCAGGGCAGAAAACAGGGTGGTCTAGAGTACAAGATAAGGGTCTTTTCACTGAGTCTTAAAGTTTCCCGCGTGGTGGCATCTAATGTAGACCATATCTCCAACTTGGAAGCGATGTGGGACTTGTGGATCTCCTCCTGAGTAGGCCTCCGGGACCTCGATGCCTTATCCATTGGAGCGCCTCGAGCCTAGAGAGCAAAGGTCCAGTCTCTGTGATCAATTTGGTGAGGATCTCTTTCACCAGGGTTCCAGCAACTGTTCCTGAAGCCTTCTTTGACAGATCCAGTAACCTGTCTGGAAGCAGCGAGGAGTCTCTGACATGCCTAGAGCATTAAAGCTGACAGTTTGAGCCAAATCTCATGTTGTGCTACACCTCTCGGGAGGACCCAGTAGATGACAAAGAAATTGGGGTAACAAAGAGGATTAAAATGGCAAGGACTATTCAGAAACAAGGGGAGAGGCACCACCCAGCCTAAACCGGTCTCCAAGGTCAATTTAGTTAAGGTCTCTTATAGAGTTTTGTTTATTTTCTCTAGCTGTCTTGAGCCCTGGGGACAGTACATCCAATAACATTTCCAATTAGTCCCCAATATCTGTCAATTTCTGACTTACCTTAGAAACAAAAACAGAACTATTGTCTGATCCAATTACCTTGGGCACTCTGAAACTCGGGAAAATTTCTTTTAACCCTGGCTGCTGCTTCCTGCCTGCTAGGGGAAGTCTCAATCTATCTAGATTAACTATCTACAAGTGCTAGAAGATATTCATAACCATACTTTACTGCCTTATCTTTTATAAAACCTCTATATACTCTAGGTTGTTCTCTTCTAGGTCTTCTGCCCTATTTACTCTTTGCTGCATAAGCATTCACTCGCTGGCATACCTTACACTGTTTTATTGATCCCTTAAATGAGTTCATGTGTGCATTTGCCCTGGCGAGTCCTTGGCTTACTTTCTGGGGAGTATAATTCTCCCTTCTTGTGTGCACCTTTCCTCGGTAATAGTTGGTCAGATGGCTACCAATCTCAGTCCTTTTTTTCTTCAGCATATTTTAAGTGAGGCTATCTCACTTTGTCCCATTTTTCAGTGGGTGCTTCTCACAGACCCACAACCAGTATAGGCTCCTGTATATCTATCCTTGGAGCCGTTTGCTCTGCCGGGCTATTGCCCACTGAGTCTTTTCCCTTTTGACATCCTGGGCAGAGGGTGATACTCACAGTTGTTGGCTTCATTAGGGCATCTAAGAGGTCCAAGATTTCCTGTTGGTTTTCTCTGATGTGAGCAGTCCTTTTGGCATATACACCTGTGGACGTGGGCTGTGGCAAAAGCATACCTGTTATCCATGTGATGTTGATTTTCTTGCTGTCTCCAAGTTCCGAGGTCTTGGTAAAGGCCATTAGCTCCACTTTCTGCGTTGACATGCCAGGGGGTAAAGATTCTTCTACCCAGATGCCATTTGTGCTGCCCACCATAGCAGCACCTGCTTGTCCCTGTCCTTCACGGAGAAAATTGCTCCTGTCTGTAGCAACTTTCAGCAGGGGTCAGTCTCTCTTTTTGGGCCAGTTGCTGCAGCCCTTTGGACAGTAAGTATATCTGTCCTCCCCACCATTTTGGAGAGTATGTCTTGCTCCAACAGTTAGGAACATCCTGGGGTGACCTTAAATGAATGGGTTACCCATCCCATCCCTAGGTCCATTGTTCTTCGGGTAGGACATGAACATATTTTGGTGCCAGTGGCTTCTTGGACCCTAGGTCTTTTCTTGGAAACAGGGCCATTGGGTTGGGAGACCGTGTGTTAAGCCCCTGTGTCCATCAAGAACTGAGTGGGTTTCTCTTTCTCTCTCACAGTTATCCAGGGTTGGGGGAGGTGGTCAGAATACCCTTCTCCCCTAGTCATTGTCTTTATCCAGGGATAACACCTTTGCCATTTGGGGCACTTCTCCCAAGACCTGTGAGTTCTTGCTCCCAGCTTGTTAGGGCACACTCTGGCTCAGTGGCCTCTCCATATAGTATGCACATTGATTCCTTTCTGCCTTTTAGCCAGGATTCTCTGTAGCTTCCTTCTCTGTCATTTTTTTTTCTCCTCTGTCTCCCTGTCTCAGCAAACTATACTAAATCTCTCTATAGACTTTTCTAACAACCTGCACCACCAAATCTCTCTACAGACCTTCTAAATAACTTGTACCAAATCCCTCTACATACTTTCTCAGCAAACTAAAGTCCTTCTAGTCTGGGGTGTATAGCAAAATACTTCTGAGCTGCACTAGAAGGGCTGCCAGTGACTCCTCTGGTCCCTGCTTAACCTCACATACCTTCGCCAAATCTGTGGGCTATCATGCCCTCAAGACCTGCCAATGGAGTCTGGTGTCAGTCCTTCAGGTGCCTCTTACCTTTCGTCTGAGGGGGTATTCTTTTCTGGCTTCCTGTATTACAAATAAAACAGTCTCAAAGAGATTAATCAGTCTCTTGGAAATATGTCTTTAGTGAGAGTCACCGTGAATCAGGATAGGTGGTCTCAGATCTTCTGCTCCATTCTTTGGTCTTCTCTAAATATAAATTGAGCATACTATTATCATTTTGTAAATTATAAACTATAAGATAGGCCTAACATCCAATCTCTGTCAAACAGAACCTTTGTCATCTTTACTATCTTGAAAGACAAACAACTGACTCATGTTTTGGCTATAAATTTTATATCACCTGAAAATCATTTCTGTAAATCTATATCAGCTTCCAAGATTAAAGAGCTTGAGTTGACTATGATACTAACAGTTTTTATCCCCATCAGAAATCCAAGAGTGACCAATATTAACTGAAAATATAGAAAGCTTAATACACCTTTTAAGACTTAGCCAAATGATAAGACTGCTAAACACCTGAACAGTTTATACTTCAAAATGTTGAAATATTGATCTTCAGCCTTCTGGCACAAGAACATCTGATAGACTTAAAGAATCAGGAATTATTAAGTCATATAATAATCTATAGACACATTGAGTTTGTCTGTAAATGAAGAGAGGCAATCTCGTTGCTTTCTCTCTCTCTCTCTCTCTCTCTCTCTCTCTCTCTCTCTCTCTCTCTCTCTCCATAACAGAAGCAACTCTAATTAAAACATTGAAAACACCCTAATAATAAACTCAGAGCCTTATATTTTTGTATGGCCCCAAACTCATAGGCTTAAACATTTCAGATCTATAATAATAACAGCAAGAAAGAACTGGGTGTAAATCCTGCATGTTTACATTTTTAGTATTTATACCAGTGAAAACCTTGATTTTGTATCAAAATAAAATCAGTATCAAATAAGAATTTATGCCTTGAACATAATATAATTCTCAAAACAAGATTTTAGTATCACCAAGACAGATTTTTGCTTAATGTTTCAGAATCTAGTCTTCTATAGGTCCCCCTTATTTTTGACCTCTTTCCCAGAGAAACAATAAAACCACAAAGCTTAACATTATATCTTATTATAATAATTTAAACAATTTAAAATAAATGAAATAAGCCATCTGTAACTTAAACTCAGAATTCCTACATCCGCCACTTTGAGTGTCTTGTTAAAAATTATTTCCCCCACTAGGGGGCCTCACAGCTTAAATATTTTGTCTCTTTCTTGTTCTAACATGGCGGGCTGGAGTCACGGGACCTGATCTTGCCGCCAGACCCTAACATGGCGGGCCTGAGTCACGAGACCTGATCTTGGCGCCAAAACCTCAACATGGCAGGCTTGAGTCACGTGACCTGAACTTGCCGCCACAGAGCCCACCATGGCGGGCCTTTCAGTCGGTCTAAATTCTTAACAAAATTATCAGTCGGTCTAAATCCTTATGCGTCAGTCACTTAAGTCCGAGAACACAAGACTATACAAAACAGAAACAATCACCACATAGACAGCCTGACCCTGCCACCATCAGGCGTCTCAGTTCAAGACAGTTTGCCTCTAGACAACCCAGTTTCAGATACCGAATGTTCCCGCCAGTTGCAGAGAAGAACCCTATTCGGCCTTCTCTAGCTTCCTCCAGACCCCCGAGGTTTCGACTGCCAGTTGGAACTCTCCACACCAGTCAGGCTTTTGACAAAACAGTGAGACAAACAGAAAACAGAACCAGATCAGAAAACCAGACAGCCAGGAGGGCATGTAAGTTCTCCAATTTAGAACTACCGTATCCTCCCGACACCCAGATGGGAACTTTCCAGGCGTCCCTGGATTTTCCCTTCACTCATGGGACGTCTCCCCGAGTTACAGCTTGTGGCCTCCACTAGCACGTCTGCCTATACCACGGTCTCCTGGCCATCACGGTCCGAGGAGACAGCTGCATATCTAAAAGCGCGCGTCTCATCAGATTCAGATCCCAAGAACAGAACAGAACAGAACAGAACACTCAGGACGAACGAACAACATCATATTGGCTGGCCAGCGCACACACACATTTCAGAGGGGGTCCCCTTACCTCCAAGTTGTTTCTCGAGTGTGTAGGAGTGTCTGCATTTCCTGGCTCAATGCACCAAATGTAAGATCCAAAAGAAAAAACGGGGTACTCCTGCACCCCATGCCTCGGAAACTGGCACCCGGAAACACTCATGAGAGACAGACCTGATGCAATTTGTAAGAGGATTTTAATATCCAGAGCTCTGGGAGTTACAGTCTCCCCACGCAGGGTGAAAGAAGTAAGCCTGCCGGAGCTGGCTTGCCTTGGCCTTTTATAGACTTATAACAGAACCCACCTACCACAAGCTTCTAAGCCAATCAGTTCAAACCATCCGAACCCACGCTCTCTGACAACCTACCAGCCTCTCACAGAGGCCAGAAGAACTAGTTAAGTCATTTCCACTTACGTGGCCACCGCGCACAGGGTCGCACCCACCCTCCCCCACTGGTGTTGGGGACCTAAGTGCCCCCCACATGCCCAGGCACGGGGGATTCCTCGCTTACAACCTTATCCTTTCACTATGATTATTCTCACCCTCAATTAACCTTTGTTATTTCTACTTCCTCTCCCTCTATTTCTTCCTAGTAAGTTCCCAAGTGGCTACACTTCATAGACAGCAGAAAAAAGGACCCCATCCACAACAATAGGTTCTTCCCCTTTCCATGATGTAAAAGTGAAAAGCCCAATATGACAGTCCCACAGCCAGCATCATGGTAACACAGAAAATCTTGAAGTACATTGACTAGGATTAAGAACAAGACAAAGGTGTACATTCTTTCCACTCTATTTAATAAAGAGCTTGATCCTGGAGTAATAGAAATGAAAGAAAATAAAGAGCTATATAAAGAAAGGAAGAAGTGGAAATATTCTTCTTTTGAACATAGTATCGTTTTATATATAAGAGACCTAAAAGACTTCACCAGAAAACTTAGAGCTGATGAATTCTTTCAGCAAAGTGGAGGACACAAAATTATCACATGAACATCAGTTGCTTTCCTGAAACTTTGATAGACATCCTAGAAAGGAATGGAATAAACAATTCCATTTACAATTGCCTCAAAAATAATAAAATACCTTAGAAAAACCTAACAGAGAAAGTGAAAGAATACTACCATGCAAACTTTAAAACACTGAAGAAAGAAGTCGAGGGAGACACTAGAAGATAGAAGTATGTTTGTGGATTAGAAGAATGGGTACTGTGAAGATGGCCACCCAACCAAAAGTCATGTACAAATTCAATACAATCCTTGTCAACATTCTAGGATCATTCTTCATATAATCAGAGAAAAATCAATTTTACAATTTATATATGAAATATATGAAAGGCTACATGTTGCCTAAAAAATACTCCTGAGCAATTAGAATTCTTGAAGTGCTGGGCTGTGTGGTACATGTCTTTAATCCCAGCACTCAGGAGGCAAAGGCAGGCAGATCTTTAAGTTTGAGATCAGTCTAGTCTACAAAGCAAGTTCTAGGACAGAGAGGTCTACACAAAGAAACTGTGTCTCAAAAAACCAATTAAAAGAAAGAATTCTTAGCGGGGCGTGGTGGCGCACGCCTGTAATCCCAGCACTTGGGAGGCAGAGGCAGGCGGATTTCTAAGTTCGAGGCCAGCCTGGTCTATAGAATGAGTTCCAGGACAGCCAGGACTACACAGAGAAACCCTGTCTCAAAAAACCAAAAAAAAAAAAAAAAAAAAGAAAGAAAAGAAAAGAAAAGAAAGAAAGAAAGGAAGGAAGGAAGAATTCTTGAGATATATCCATTTCTAATTTCAAGTTATATTATACAGCTCTAGTGAAAGAGAGAAGAAAGAAAGAAGAAAGGAAGTGTACAGAGCCATATTGGGGTGTCTGGCCACATGGCAGGAACTTGACTTTGGTCAAGGTGAACTCCTCCCAGCCTTTGAGCAGGGATTCCTGTGCTATTCAGAATCTGACTCTACCTAGGGTAGAGTGCTCAGTGTAAACGTGAAGTTACACCAGGCCTGCAAATTCCTGAATTAAGCAGGTGACCCATCCAGCTTCCTGAGCAGTGGAACCAACACCCAAAGAAGCCACGCTGGACTCTGGGAGGAGGGGCTCCCCCAAAACTGTTAAATTGAGCTCCATTAAACTTCGGCCTTGATCGGTAAACTATCGTCTTGGCTCTCCTTCTTTTCGTCCTTCCCCATCCATCCCTCGGCTTCCCTTTCCAGGAACCCAGTTCGCAGTAGCTGCAGGCAGCTACAAGGAAGGAAGGAAGGAAGGAAGGAAGGAAGGAAGGAAGGAAGGAAGGAAGGAAGGAAGGAAGGGAAAGAGAACAAAGATGTAAGCCCATGCATATAACTACCTGATATTTTACAAAATCCACGCATCAACAAATAGTGCTGAGAAAACTGGACATCTATATTTAGAAAGATCCATATGCCACACTTTGTACAAAAATCAACTCAAATAAATGAAAGACTTTAGTGAAACTCTTAGCCTGCTAGAGAAAAAAAGAGGGGTACACTTCAAGATACAAGCATAGGTAAGGACTCCACTCAGAATTAGGACAACAGTTGACAAATGAGACTTTGTTAGGCCTTCCCGTCCCAAAATAAAACAGGCTATTGCCATGACTCTAGGTTTCCCACCAGAAATAAATAAAAAGACCCTATTGCTCAAGACCCAAATACTTTTGTGGTGGAATATAAAGAAATCAGTTGGGAAGCTTCCTAAGTGGTGGTTAGCTTCCAAGGTAAAAAGGCACCAATGGTCTTAACTGGTTGTAAACCTTTGAACTACAAGACCAGCATGCCAAGCACGATGTGCCCATTGGTGCAATAGTCATTGTTCTTATGGAAGTCACCAAGGACCCTTCCATTGGATTTGTGGCCCTCTCTACAGAAGGAATTAATGCCTCACAATAGTAGAAACTTACCCCTGTTGACATGGTGTCACATTGTAAATATTTATGTTTATATGTGTGTATTAATGTTACTGTCAATATTCATCAGAGGAGCATCTTTTTACAGTGAGCAAAACTTGAATGTGGAGAATCAAAATGGGTCAAAATGCTGAGAGTAAGTGATATTGGGTACTCAGTCCTAAGTTGTACAATAATAAACCCCAAGGGCATTGTAGAAGAGGAGCCAGAAAGAATGTAATAGCTGGAATATGGAGGAAAGGTGCTATAAAATGTTGTCTTCTGTCCATGGCATAACTACTGTACCGATTAAGTCACAGTATCAGTAGCAACCTACACAAGACTAGGTCTATAAACATTCTTTCTTGAATGGGAGGCAGGATTGTAAGACCCCTTATCCTTCTCTGTGGTGACACGGAGTTAACAGTTACTAAGAGAAGGGTATCCTATTCATCAGTAGTATAGCAAAGGTAACTTGCCTTTGCACCAGAAAATATCCCCATGCATGTTCATGCAGACAACAACACTAATTAAATCCAGTGGGCTACAAGAATATATGAAAATAGCCCTAACAGAAGAGAAGGCCGAGAGCAAGGGTGACAGGGGTGGGAGGTGGAGTGAGGAATGCCATGGTCAAGGTGCCCTGCACATTGTGGAACCGTAAAAGAATAACTGTAAAGGAACTGCCGAGGTGGAAGAGCTACAATAACACATCTGTGAATCAGAAAATAGGTCAACGAACTCAACAGAGTTGTGAATGGAAAAATGGCACAAATGACCTAACACTGAAAAAAAAAACTTCACCATTCCCAATCCTTACTAAAATGTAGAGTAAACCAATTAGTTTGGTTTGGTTTTACCATATTTTATTTTAGTATTTACTCTTTAGAAGCTTGTTTGTGTTCTAAGAAGAGGTGGGAAATGTGTGGAGGAATTGGGAGAAGGGAAAACTACAATCAGAATATTATATGAAAAATCTATTTTTAATAAAAGAATAGAGGAAAAGAGAGATCTACTATGAAAGGCTGGAGAGAGAACTCAGCAGTTAAGAGTACTGGCTGTTCTTCACAGGAGTAGGTTTAATTCCAAGCACCCTTAAGACATCTTACAACTATCTGTGACTACAATTTCAGCGTCTCTGACACACTCTGATGGCTTCCACAGACATCAGGCATGCATATGTTGCACAGATATACTTGAGGTAAAAACATTAATATACATACAATAAAATAAGATAACTACTTTGAGAGTCTATTCCCACGCTGTCCCAGGGTTTCTATTGCTGCGATAAAATACCATGACCAAAAGCAACTTAGGGAGGAGAGTTTTCTTCTTTTCTGTAACTGTGGGCTTCTGTATGCCTGCCCTTGCTCCTGAATAATGACATGGAGACTATATTTATTTATAAGATTTTGGCCTGTATTAGGGCTTATTCCCAACTATCTCATAACTCAATTATCCCACTAATACTAATCTAAGTTCTCCATATGGCTGGTTACCTCTCCTCAGTTTCATAAATCCAACTTCCTCTGAGTCTCAATGGTGAATCCCCCTAGTATTGAACTGTTTCCTTCCCAGAGTTCCCCTCTCTGACCAGAAGCCCCACCTTAGTAATCTATCTTTTGGTATGTGCCATAGTCCTTTAATTTTAATCAATCAGAAGGTGCCTTAGGCAGGCAAAGAAGGGCAGAGACACATCTTCACACAAAAATATCACTCTAATATCTCTCCCTTTTAATCTGATAAAAGGCTTCCTCTTATGTTAATAAACCATATACCATTAAAAACAATTATGAGAACTGTCATGTAAAACTACACTCACAACATCCAGCCCATTTGTATTTGGCAATCTTGGAGAAAGTATTCTATTATCTATCCTGTCTTGGAGAATTCAAAGTTTTGTACTTAAATCACTTTCTATAATAACTTGCATTTATTGACCTATCAATATCTTTTAGACCTTAAATCATTTTCTTAAATCCTGAAAAACTTAAGCTTAATTGTTTACATTTCAACTATCTAGCCTTCAACCCCACTAGAGGCATAAAAAGATAAATATTACCCGAGTAAACAGGAAGCGCGGGCACGAAGCTTCCAAAACTACACAAATGGCCGAGACAGCGACTGCCTGGACAGTCCCTACGGTTCCTCCGCCATACTGGAGCATCCATCTTTGGCCTTCTGGCCCGGCGGATGACAAACTTTTTTCTGAGGTAGGAATTATGAAGAACTTGCCTGCCTCATTCCTGCAGTCTGGCAGTAAACTCTTCCGTGTCCTGCTTGTTCGTTGGACAGCATGCTGCAGCAGCTAAAGCAGAGGACGGCTTCTTTGCCCAGTGGCTAGCTTTGCCGCATTTGAAGTCAACTCTATATGGAGGTTCTTCGATGCCCGTCTTCTTCTTTGAGATAGATTATGGATGCTGCCAGGAGCAGTTGTGTCTTGCTGTTATGAAAAACTTTTATTAATAAAAACATTTAAATGCCATATTCTGAAGATCTCCGATGCTTTTGAAGACTGCGCACTTATCTATAGTGTATCTGACAGGCAAATGCTGCTTGTTTCTACTGATCCACTATCTGAGCTTAGCTTTGAAAGCATTTGCAGGCTGGTAAATAAAGCTTATTTCTAATAATTAACTGTAATTAACTGTTAGTATCTATTATGACCGTATTACGTTTAATTGACTATTAGCTTGCATTTCTTAATTATCTTAAACAGTCTACAATAACAGCTTTCAAGGACTAGAAAAAATTGCATTTTTAAATGAATTGAATAGGTACAATACCTTAAACAAGAGTTGAAACATATATACAGTTGTAACAAAAATATAACCTTAAATTTGTATCAATATATAAAATTCCATAGCAATGTAAAAGTATTCTTGATTGGTGTTATTTTCAAGTTTAAAAATAGATTCAATCATCTCCTTTTACCCTATCATTCCTATATCTCCCCTTTTTTCTTTGCATCCCTTCTCCCCCTCTTCCACCCACTATAGATAGGAAAGAAAAAAAGATAAAGAAAAGAAAAAAGAACAAGAAAAAGAGATTCCTGGATCGACCTCCTTTAAATTGCTTCCACGCTGACCAAGACCATTAACAACTTGCAACCAACATCCATCACCTGCAAAGCGACCAAAACCCACCCACACCATCATTTGGGCATCACTCTCCTAAAATTGTTTCCTGCGGTCTGGGGGGGGGGGGGCAGTGTCCTCTTTGGGGGCCCTAAGAAAACTGGGACATCGGCAAGTCTAAGGAGAGCTAGCTGTATGATCCACCGTCCAGTCTGTGTTGTGGGGAAGCAGGGGCCTAACTGAAGTCTTAGCTGCAACAGGCTGGGAGGCTGGTGCTGTGCAGATGTTCTGGATGCACATTGTTGAGGAAACCGCTGTTGAGTCAGTCTGTGAGACTGGATTGCCTGAGCTGTTTGTCTTGTCTTCATTGATATCTGGGGTTTTTTGTTGTTGTTTTTGTTTTTGTTTTTGTTTGTTTTGATTTTTTTTTTGCTGTGCAAACCTATAAACTTTTAAAGTAACATAAATTTTACATTGACACATATATGGAATGTGTAGTGTGCACAAATCAGCTCATTGTTTGAGCAGGTGAAAGCATCTTTCTTTCTCTTTAAGTCTGCTTGAACTGTATGACCCAACTGTAATATAAATTATCACCTGTGCCGTTTGAAAGGATGGAATATAATAATAAGTCCTGAGGGTTGTGTAGCCATCGAGATTTATGGGCTGCACACAGGTACTTCCATGTCTCAGAGCGCTTCCCAAGTGGAGGGGTCAGCACTCAGGTCCCCTGTTCTGTTGTCCCTCTGGGTCTTTTCCTTTGTGTCTGCCAGCAAGATTTTCTTGGTCAAATCTAATCTTTATTAATTTTGAAGGAATCTATAGCTTTCTTATCCTGTTGAAACAAAGACAAAATCTCTTCCCCAGTGAAACGCATTTCCTGCCTTACGTCCTGAGGCTGATGTAACTCCGCAGCCCTTTCTAGAAGTCTAGTGCTTTCCAGCAGCCGCACTGTCTCATTGTCATTTACAAAATCTAAAATCATTACAGCATTATTTAATCTATCTCTAGGTGTCTTTATATCCCCCTTTCGTTTTGTGAGCATTTCCTATAAAGTCTAGTTAGATCTTTCTGAAATTGATTATCCTACTGGATTATAAGATGTGTGAGTGGCATGTGTCATACCACGATGCCCAAAATATTGTTGTATTCTAATGGGCACATATGCTAAAGCACCTTCAGTGTGTAAAGGTGTTTCCAAGAGAGCCATTGCCCTAACAATGTGCAATCTCAGGATCAGAACTCAAGGCAGAAGCAGTAAAATCTTAAGTATAAAATGTATGATATATTAACATTTATATATATCTTAGTTGTATAAATTCTACAAAATATAATACATAATCTATTGTATGACATTGCTCTAAGGTAGCATCATTAAACAGAATATATATTCTTTTTTATTAGATATTTGCTTTATTTACATTTCAATGTTATCCCCTTTTCTCCTTACCCCTCCGAAAATCCCCCTCCCCTCCCCCCTCCCCCTGATTACCAACCCCTCCCTCCCACTTCACTGACCTGTCATTCCCCTACACTGGGGCATCGAGCCTTCACAGAACCAATGGCCTCTCCTCTCATGGATGTCTGAAAAGGCCATCCTCTGCTACATACGTAGCTGGAGCCATGGATCCCTCCATGTGTACTCTTTGGTTGGTAGTTTAGCCCCTGGGAGCTCTGGGGGTTCTGGTTGGTACGTATTGTTGTTCTCCCTCTGGGTCTGCAAACCCCTTCAGCTCCTTGGGAACTTTCTCTAGCTGTTCCATTGGGGACACTGTTCAATGGTGGGCTGTGAGCCATGGGTATTTAGATCCACCTTCTAAGAAGGACCAAAGTATACAAATTTTGGTCTTCTTTCTTCCTGAGCTTCATGTGGTCTGTGAGTTGTATCTTGGGTATTACGAGCTTTTGGTGCGTACCATGTGTGCTCTTTTGTGATTGGGTTGCCTCGCTCAGGATGATATTTTCTAGTTCCATTCATTTGCCTAATAATTTCATGAATTCATTGTTTTTAATAGCTGAGTAGTATTCCATTGTATAAATGTACCACATTTTCTGTATCCATTCCTCTGTTGAGGGGCAACTGGGTTCTTTCCAGCTTCTGGCTATTATAAATAAGGTTGCTAAGAACATAGTGGAGCATGTATCCTTATTACATGTTGGAGAATCTTCTGGGTGTATGCCCAGGAGTGGTATAGCTGAATATACATTCTCAGGTAGTGCTATGTCCAGTTTTCTGAGGAACCACCAGACTGATTTCCAGAGTGGTTGTACCAGCTTGCAGTCCCCTCATTGCAAGTGTTCCTCATTCTCCACATCCTTGCCAGCATTGGCTGTCACCTGAGATTCACATCTTAGCCATTCTGACTGGTGTGAGGTGGAATCTCAGAGTTGTTTTGATTTGCATTTCCTTGATGATTAAGGATGTTGGACATTTCTTTAGGTGTTTCTCAGCCATCCTGTACAGAATATGTTATTCTTAATTCAGCCTTTGGGTATCTAGGTTAATAGGCTGCATTCTGCAATTCGGCCACAAGGTGGCAACATAGGTTTTAGATTGGATTCCTTTATTATAAATAAGTTTTAAATATCTTTTCTATCACTCCTACTCTAGTATCTGATTTTTCAGTCTTTTCCTTCTCTAAGCCTGTTTTATTCTGATCTCTTCGAATATCTGTATATAAAATTGTGTGTGTGTGTGTGTTAATCATTATGATGATTATTGTATGCCTATAATTGTAACAAAGCTATATATTGTCCAAATATCCTCTTCTATAGTGTTTTTAACATGGAAAATTCTTCTTTTTAAATATCTCCTACTCTTTCCTTTCTATAGAGACTTTATTGTGCACATTTATAGAACATTTTTTACTTATTTTCTTTCTCCTTCCTTTGGAGACTTACTTTTCTTCTTTCTTTAAAGATTTCTCTATCCTTCCTTCAGAGACTTTATTTCTCTTTCTACCTCTAAACTTATTTTTAAGGATGTCTAGTTACTGTACTGGCTCAGAGGTTCCTCTGTGTCCAGGACTTTGGGATCTGAACTTCCTGCACTCCGTGACCACACAGCACCCCCCCCCCTCTGGTTTGGAGACAGTGATCAGCAGCAGCTTCTGCTGTCTGTGCTAGCCTCAAGCTCTGCCTGCCTAGGAGGCCTCACCTCTGCTAGCTCCGTTTGCCTGCAGGTACCAGCTGGAAGCTCTGAGAAACTGTGGGGCTTAGGAAACTCTTTTTTTCCACCTTCTACCCAGGACGTTTTCTAATGCCTGAAGCTTGGATTCAGTGCCAGACACTGGATGCCAAATGTAGATGTACAGGCTTTATGACACGGAGACCCGGTGTATTTATTAAGAGCTTCAGGCACTAAGCTGGGCTGTTCTGAACTATTCTAATGCAACTCTGCTGGCCCGGCCTACTTCCTAGCCACATGGCCCTTTACCCGCCATCTTGGTCTCGCTCTGGCTCCTGCTCTTTCATTCATGTCCTGATGGAGGTTCCTCTCCCCCCTGAGTGCACCTCTCACTCTCAGGGCAGGAAGTCCTGCCTTAGCCTCTCCTGCTCAGCTTAGGCTATTCAGCTCTTTATTTAGTCCATCAGAAGGTGCTTTAGGCAGGCAAGGAAGGACAGAGACACTCCAACATTTTTCCTTTTGTTTGGTTTTGCTTTATAACTTATAATTCCATCGCTGAGGGAAGCCAGGACAGAAACTTGGAGGTAGGAAATGAGGCAGAGGCCATGGAAGAGTGGTTTACTGCTTGCTGTATCTTCATAGCTTTCTCTGTTTTCTTGTAGCACCCAGGACCACCCGCTGAGGGATGCTACTGCCCACCATCTGAGCCTTCCCACACCAAACATCAGTCAAGAAAATGCCTCACAGGCTTACTAACAGACCAGTTAGTTGGGGACACTCTCTTAACTGAGGTTTTCCCTCCAAATTGTGGTGGTTTGAATAAATATGGTCCCTAAAGACCCCATAGTAAATGGCATTATTAGGAGGTGTGGCTTTGTTGGAGGAAGTGTCTCACTGTGGCGTGGTCTTTGAGGGCTCCTATGTTTAAGCTATACCCAGTGTGTGGTACACAGTCTCCTTCTGCTGGCTGCCTCAGGATAAAGAACTCTCAGCTAAGCCGGGCGTGGTGGCGCATGCCTGTAGTCCCAGCACTTGGGAGGCAGAGGCAGGCAGATTTCTGAGTTCGAGGCCAGCCTGGTCTACAGAGTGAGTTCCAGGACAGCCAGGACTACACAGAGAAACCCTGTCTCGAAAAACCAAAAACAAAAAACAAAAAAACCCTCTCAGCTACTTTTCCAGCACCATGTCTTGTGCATCTGCCACGCTTCCCACCATAATAATAATGGACTAAAGCTCTGAAACTGTAAGCTAGCCTTAATTAAACATTTTTTCTTTATAAGAGTTTCTATGGTCATGGTGTCTATTCAAAACAAACTAAGATATAATGATTCTATCTAGTGTCAAATTAAAACAAAACTAGCCCACATGGCATAATGATTAACCCCTGAGCAGGTGGTCCTCGTGGTATAAGAAAAAGGGTGGAGCAGGACATGAGGAGCAAGCCAGTAAGCAGCATGGATTGCCTTCAGGTTTCTGCATTGAGTTCATGCTTTTGCTTCCCCTGGTGATCGGTGTATACAATGAAATAAAGCTTTTCCTCCCCAAATGGCTTTTGATCATGGTCTTTATCGCAGGAACAGAACCCCTAAGACATCCACTTATACCACTCTCAGGTTTATACCAAAAGGAGTCTACATGCTACTTCATAGATTCTTGGACACCAGTATCTATTGCTGTTCTTTTCACAGTAGCAAGGGAATGGGATAGGCTAAGCTGTGGCAGTACGAGTGAGAACGGCCCCGTAGGGCCTAGTTGGCAGAACTGTTTGGGAAGGATTGGGAGGTGTGGCCTTATTGGAGGTGTGTCACTGGAGGCAGCCTTCAATGTTTCAAAAGTGTGACAGTTTGACTAGGCATGGCCTTCACAGATTTGTGACTTTGTATGCTTGACCATAGGGAGTGGCACCATTAGGAGGTGTGGCCTGTTGGAGGAGGTATGCCTTGTTAGAAGAAGTATGTTACTATGGAAGAAAGACTTTGAGATCACATATGCTCAAGATATAGCAATGTGGTAGATAGTCTCCTTGCTGCCTGCAGAGCAAGATATAGAACTCTCAGCTCCTGGTCCAGCATCATGTCTGTCTGCATGCACCCTGATGATAATGGACTAAACCTCTGAAACTGTAAGCTAGCCCTAACTAAATGTTTCCCTTCATAAGAAATGCCATGATCATGATGTCTCTTCACAGTCCTAAAACCTGAACTAAGAGAAAAATATTCATATTATTCATGCTCTCTGCCTCCTGCTTGTGGTTTGAGATGTGAGCTCAGGTTTTCCTTGTGCCACCATGGACTCTAATCCTCTAGAGCCATGAGCCCAATTAAATATTGTCTCATATAAATAGTCTTGGCTGGTGTTTATCACAGCAATAGAAAAGTAACTAATACATGGCTCATCCATCAACAGATGAGCTGATAATGAGAATGTGCATGTATGTAAGTGCTCATCCATCAACAGGTGAACTGATAATGAGAATGTGCATGTATGTAAGTGCTCATCCATTAACTGATAATGAGAATGTGCATGTATGTAAGTGCTCATCCATTAACTGATAATGAGAATGTGCATGTATGTAAGTGCAGTGGAACTTTATTTACTTGTTAAAAGAATGAAATGTGTAGGAAAATGATTGGAAGTATGAACATTGTATTAGGCATTAGGCTAGTCTCATAATGATACATACCATATGTTCTCTGTCCTATATTATACATCTTAGATTCTAATTGTTAGTTATGTGTTTGTAGGTAAAAGTATATTTCATTAGAGGCCAAGATACTGCAAAAGTACCCATGAGAAGAAAAAAAATTAAGGGAATGACTGGAGAAGACAACAGAAGTCATGAGTGATTATAGTAGAAGTGGGAAAATTAGAGACCTTAGCATACAACAGGTACATTTGCATACAATAGAAACATTTGCATACAGCAGGTACATTTTCATACAATAAAGACAGTTCCATGCAACAGGCACATTTGCATACAACAGAAACATTTGCGTATAGTGGAGACATTTGCATACAGCAAGGAAATAGGGAGATGGGGAGGAGTGGCATTTTTGACAAATGTATAAAACTGAAATGGTCACACATTTTGTTACTCTGTGTTTTCTTAGGATACAAACTGACACAAAACCACAATTACATGAAAGTAATTAAAATGAATAGAGGTGATTCAGTTAAGCTAGATCAAGGTGCAACCAGATTATAAAGACCCATGAAGTATAAGGCCTATACCTCTATCTACTTGAAATATAAGAAAGGCTCAGTGATATAAAGAGAAAAAGCAAAGGCTTATCATGTAGACTTGAGACTTCTATCTTATGAGCAAAACAGCAGAGAGGGAAATGCCTGCCTCAGTGTCACCTCAAGCTAAAGCTCTTTAAACGTTTTAATTTGTTATTTTGTGTGTATGAACATTTTGCTTGCATGTATGTCTGTGTACTATCTGCATGTCTGTTGCCCAGAAGAGTATGTCAAGTCTCCTGCAATTGAAGTCACAGATGTTTGTAAGTCATCATGTGCTTGGCCTTGACCCTTGGTCCTGTAAAAGAGCAGCCAATGTTCTTGCCTACTGAGCCTGCTGCCCAATCCCTGGTCAGAATTTTTTATTTTCTAATTTGTAGTGAGAGCAAGTTATATTCTCAGTGCTTAATTGTATATCTAAAAGAAAAAAGAATATGACTTGGGATTCTCACAACCAGGGGAGACACCACTGTTAGCTTATTTGGGGTTTATTGTTTCAGTAGGAAAGACCACATGATGGTGCAGCAAAGGAATAGCTAATATTTTGAGTCACAATGGTGCGAGTATTTTGAAACATGAAAACTGCCCCTAGTGACACAGTCCTTCTAATAAGGCCACACATCCCAATCCTTCCCAAACAGTTGCACCAACTGAAAAGCATGTATTTAAATGTATGAGCTTATGGGATCATCCTAATTCAAACTACCGCGTCTGGGATAACTGAAGCTGAGTCCTTTTCCTGGAGCAGATGCCATGAACCCACCCATGGAGTCATTGGGGTATGGGACATTTTCTAAAACTCCAGTGCCTGTTCTTCCCTCCAGATATCTCTAGGGACATCCTCACCCTGAATAAGACAGTGCAAAGTTGAAATACATTGATACAAATAGCATCTAGGTTATTGTTTTGACACAAGAACATATGAATCTAAACCTGTTTCAGCCTTTTTCATGGTTTGTTTTTCTAGAGCTGTGATAAACTTGAGATAGAAAGGATTTATCTGGGATATACTTCCCCATAATAGTGTACCAGTGGAAGCCAGGGCAGGAATTCAAGGTAGAGACTTGGAGAAACAAAGGAACGCTGCTTCCTGGTATGCCGCTGTGTGTGTGTGTGTGTGTGTGTGTGTGTGTGTAACACCAGCTCAAGACATAGCTACATCAAAACTCTTTGCAAAGCACATATGATCTCTTCCATAAAATAACTACTACAGCCTGAGAAACAGTGCTCAAGGCAATGGTCTGAGGAGAGTAACGAAGGGAGTGGGCGCGTCCTGGCGCTACAGACAGCACTGAGGTCGTCTGGGCTCCACGCCATTGTGAAGTACATGAGACATCTCAAGTAGGGCGAGTCTACTGACTGGAAAGCAATGCTCAATATGAAAGTCTAGGGAGGAGGAAAGGGGCGTCACATGTAGCCTGACCCATAGTCAGCACAGGTCGCCAGGCTAGCATCCACCTCTATTTCCAGTCTTCTTGGAAGAAAACAGGTTATGTGCCTCTTCCATGGAAAAGACAACCCTGAATGTTTAACATCCCTGGACACACACACACACACACACACACACACACACACACACACCGTGCTTGTCTGTGACTGTGGGGACCTTGCACTTTCTACAGCTTGCTCCTCTGACTCACATCCAGCTACCTTTTACGACCTGTCCAGGGATGGCACCCCACAGTGGCGAGGTCCTTCCCCACATCACTCATTAATCAAGAAACTGTTGTACAAAATTGACTATAGGCTAATCTGATAAGATTTTATCCTTATAAAGAGAGAAGGCAAACTCGCAACGCCGTGCCAAGGAGAGGACCAGCCTCCCTGACCTGAAGTCGTCAGCATCACAGAAAGTCAGGGGCAATGGCGGTGCTCTTACCAGCTCAGAGTTGTCTTATTTACTTCTCTATTTTCTATCAAACAGACGGCATGACCAGGGAAGCTTATAAAATAAAGCATTTAATTGGAGCTCATTGTTTCCGAGGGTAGCTCATGTCTATCACGGCAGGGAACATGGCAGTAGGTAGCAGGCCTGGCACTCCAGCAGGGGCTGAGAGCTCACATAGCAAGACAACAACCACAAGAAATCTAACTGGGAGTGGTGCGGGAGTTTTAAATCTCAAAGTTCGCGCTCAGGGACACATCTCCTCTAATGAAGCTAAACCTTATAACCCTTCCCAAACAGTCCACCAATTAGGTATCGAACATCCAAATATAATGGCTTATAGGGTCTAGTCTCATTGAAACCATCACAAGGATTCATGCACACATTCAAATAAATGAATGATTGAATGAATGAATGAATGAATGATAAATAAATAAATAAATAAATAAATAAATGTAATAAAAAGTTTTTAATCTTTTTTTGGATTTGGGTTTTTTGTTGTTGTTGTTGTTGTTGTTGTTTTCGAGACAGGGTTTCTCTGTGTAGCCCTGGCTGTCCTGGAACTCACTCTGTAGACCAGGCTGACCTCAAACTCAGAAATCCGCCTGCCTCTGCCTCCCAAGTGCTGGAATTACAGGCGTGCGCCACCACCGCCTGGCAAACAAGTTTTAAAAATATATTTTACTATATATTTTAATAAGAACCAAGAGAAAGAAAGGTACTCAGAAAAAAGATCCTAGATAGCTTATGTGGGTTTATCTAAGAGTTACTCATACTTCATGGCCTGTACAATAATTATATTGTTATATAAGTACAATATAATTAAATACAATTATATTATTATAAAGTCTGAAGTTACTGTTTCCACAAGGTTCCCAAGGCAGGGTGCTTCCTGAAGAAATCTTAAGGGTCACAACTGCTGAGGTGAAACTGTAGAGATACAAGGAAGGCCAGAGAACGGCAGTCTTGCTTTGGATTCTCAGGAAATGTTTGGGAAGGAGTGAGGCTCTCCCCTAGGTCACAGATACTTGGTCCTTATCTTAGTTAAGGTCATTGCTGTGATGAAACACCATTAATCAAAAGCAATTTGAGGGAGAACAGAGAGCTAATATCCAAAATACATAAAGAACTCAAGGAATTAGACACCAACAAAACAAATAAATAACCCAATTAAAAAATGCGGTACAGACCTAAACGGAGGATTCTCAATAGAAGAATCTAGAGTAGCTGAAAAGCACTTAAAGATAGTCACAGGGAAATATAAATCTGAGATTCCACCTTACAATATCAGAATGGCCAAGATAAAAAAATCTCAAGTGACAACACATCCTGGTGAGGATGTGGGGCAAGGGAACACACCTCCATTGCTGCTGGGAGTGCAAACTTGCACAACAACTTTGGAAATCAATTTGGTGTTTTCTCAGAAAACTGGGAAGAGTTCTACCTGAAGATTTGGTCATCCTGCTCCCAGGCATATACCCAAAAGGTGTCCTACCATACCCAAAGACACTCGCTCAACTATATTCATAGAAGCTTTATTTGGAATAGACAGAGAAACTGGAAACAACAAAATTGTCCCTCAACAGAAGAATGGATAAAGAAAATGTGGTACATCTGCACAATGGAATACTATTTAGCTATTAAAAACAATGACATCATGACATTTGCAGGCAAATGGATAGAACTAGAAAAGGTTACCCTGAGTGAGGTAACCCAGACCCAGAAAGATACACATGGTATGCACTTACTTATAAATAGCCATAAACTACAAGATAAACTACAAGATAATCACGTTACAATCCACAGACCCAAAGAGGCTAAGTAACAAGAAGGACACAGCCGTGGTTGCTTGATCTCATTGAGAAGGGGAAGGAGGGACCTGGGGGAGTGCGAAAGGCAGGGGTGGGGGGGGGGGGGTATCGAGTGAGAGGAGGTCAGATGGAGAGGGTATGGGGAGGGAAAAAGTGGCCTTGGGGAGGCATCTCTGAGATGAGCTAGAAACCTAGGACAAAGGAAACTCTCAGGAATTCGTGAGGGTGAGCCTAGCAAGACTCCAGTGGGATATAGCTCAGCCATCTCCTATAACCAGAAAAGACTTCCAGTGGAGGTACTGGGACACCAACCCAGCCACAAAACCTAAGACCCACAATTTGTGCTGCCTACAAGATACACAGGGAAAAAGATAGAGCAGAAATTGAGAGAAAGGCCAACCAATGACTGGTCTAGATTGAGACCCATGCCATGAA
Organism: Apodemus agrarius; assembly: GCA_964023405.1. Taxonomy (NCBI): domain Eukaryota; kingdom Metazoa; phylum Chordata; class Mammalia; order Rodentia; family Muridae; genus Apodemus; species Apodemus agrarius. Next base: position 86,687,440 of record OZ030018.1, on the reverse strand, counting down.
AGAGTGCCCACACCTGACATTATCAATGGTATTTTGTTGTACTTGGAGACAGGAGCCTAGCATAACTGTCATTTGAGAGTTGTCACCTAACAACTGATGGAGACAGATCCAGAGACCCACAGTCAAACGTTAGTCGGAGTCTAGGGAAGCATGTGGAAGAAAGGGGGACTGAAGCAGCCATTGATGTCATGGACACCTCAAGAAACTGTACAGAACCAGCTAATCTGGGCCCAGAGGCTCACAGAAACTGAACCACCGAACAGACGCGTGCAGAATGGCGCTCTGCACATATCTAACAGCTGTGCAGCTCAGCTTCCCGTGAGGCTGTGAGAGTAGGAGCAGGCGTGTCTGACTCTGTTGCCTGCCTTTGACCCACTTCCCCTAAGTGGGCTGGCTTGCCTAGCCGCGGTAGAGGCTATGCCTAGTATTGCTGCAGCTTGATATGCCAAGGTGGTTGATCTCCATGGGAGGCCTGGGGGGGGCAGGGGGGGTTGGCAGGGAGAGGGCAGATGAGAAGGATTAGGAAGAGAAGGGGGAGGAGAAGATGTGACATAAATAAATAAATAAATAAATAAATAAATAAATAAATAAATAGTGAGTAATTCTTATTGAATTATTGTTGGCTCATTTAATAAGCTTTCTAAATTAAGATATTTAGTTAGTATATAAAAATCATATTTTATTAAAAGTCAAGAGAAAAAGACAAGTTTTCAAAGCTGCATTGAAACAGTAAAAGATAGCAGTTCACAGAAGAGCCAGATACCATAGCGGAGTCACAGTATTCTATCTCCATGCTTCGGTGTGTTGGGAAGATGTTACCTACAACAGTTCTCTCAGAGCGTGCTCATAATTTTGGAAACAAGAGCATGCTCTTACAGATGAGAATAGGACAGGGCCTGCACTGTGTTAGAATAAAATATCCACAGTGCAGTTCAGCTCACAGTGCCAGAATACCTCCTCTCCCTGTCTTTAAGCCCTTGTTCCTGCAACAGATTCTTGCTTTCAAGGGTGCTTCTTAGAAACTTGCATGCGGAGCTGGGCGTTGGTGGCGCACACCTTTAATCCCAGCACTTGGGAGGCAGAGGCAGGTGGATTTCTGAGTTCAAAGTCAGCCTGGTCTACAGAGTGAGTTCCATGACAGCCAGGACTACACAGAGAAATTCTGTCTCGAAAAAACAAAACAAAAAAGAAACTTGCATGCTTATCTTAGTTCAAAAAAGTCTGTTTTACTGAATCTTTGTGAGTATTCAAATTTAAAAGCATTGCATTGGTTTATTTTATTTTTTTACTTCTACCGATGATTGAAGAGCTAATGAGTTGCACTGATGTTTATTGGACTTTATATAGAAAGTCACTACAAGAAACATGAACAGATACACTCAGCACGTGCCCTGGAAAATACGGCACGTTCTTGTGCTCGCTCCGTTCTTGGTTCTGGAGAACAGCAATGGACAGAAAGTACCCGTGTTGGAACTTACATTCCAGTAAGGAAGTCACTAACAAGTAAAACATGAGGTACTTCTGCCCTGGCTACTACTCAATTACTGTGAAAAAGCACCACAAGCAGGGGAACTGTTGAAAGAAAGCACTGAATGGGGGGCTTCAGAGAGCTAGTCCATAATCACCAAGGCAGGCACGGCATGGAGACGCAGCTAAGAACTTACAAAGGAGCCACAGCTGCAAGCAGAGAGGGGAGTGGGAGGGGAGGAAGAAGGTGGTGGGAGAGGAGAGGGGGTGGGAGAGGAGAGAGGGGCTGGGAGAGGAGGGGGGTGGGAGAGGAGAGAGGGGGCTGGGAGAGGAGAGAGGGGCTGGGAGAAGAGGGGAGAGGGGCTGGGAGGGGGGTGGGAGAGGAGGAAGGAGGGGTGTGGGAGAGGAGAGGAGGTGTGGGAGAGGAGAGGGGGTGTGGGAGAGGAGAGAGAGGGCTGGGAGAAGAGGAGAGAGGGGGTAGGAGAGGAGAGTGGGAGGTGAAAGGGGGGGTGGGAAAGGAGGAGAGGGGATTGGAGAGTGGGGTGGGAGATGAGAGGGGTGGGGAAGGCGGAGTGGGGAGAGGAACGGGTTGGGCTTGGGCTTTCTCAAAGCCTAGCTCCCAGGGTCTCTCCTTTAACAGGGCTACACCTCCTACTCCTTCCCCTTAACTATAGACCAAACGTCAAAATGTATGATTCTATGAGGGTCTTTTCGTTTCAAATCAACCAGAAGAAGTGATTAAAATAAAAGCTATGGGGAAAATGTGCAGAGAAACAGCGACTATGTGGCTGTGTTCGGGTGCCAATGTGCATACTTGGAGATGGTGAAGAATATCATTTAGTAAGATGGTGATCTATGATAAAGACTTGAAGAAAGTCAAAGACTCCAGAATGGACTTTTAGGGGCTGTTGAACACTTACTTACAACTTTTTGTTCAGTGATCACGGCAACACCATACGTAGGAACATTTATTATTCCCATTTACAGACAGGAAATTGCTGTGTAAAAATATACAGAGTGCTGTTGATGGCCCGCCACTTGGATTCCCAAGGCCTGCTGTTCTCATAGTTCTGACTTCCAGAGCATTCCTCATGACCTTTGACCGTGTGGCCTGTAGAGAAAGGATGACTAGTCCCTGATTTCCTCCTCACTTCCTTGATCCTCAGGTAAAGCAGGATGTGGCTACAAAGCCGTACATTAATCGTGTGGTTAGGGTGGGGGAGGGCAGAGGCTATCTTCTTTAGCCATACCACAGGATAAGCTAAATTAGACACACGTCCTCCTTCACTCGCAAGCTAATTTCTAATTGCCTTTTTTAAAAAATTAAACTATCTAACTACTAATAACAAGATGTCCTCATTTGTTGGAGCCTACATAATAGGATAATCAATTACAACAGCACTTTTAAAAAGTGATTTGACAGGAAGCAGGAAGGTGAAGTTACACTTCCTAAGGTAAATAAGAGAAATTACTTGCTAGTCTCCTGCTGACCAAGGCAGAACTGGACCTTCTCAGTCACTGCTCTCCAGGCACAAAAGCCAATATGAGTATGGCCCTGCAGAGGTGGGTGTTGCAGTTATCTTTTAAAGCAACAGGCCTGGGACGTTCAGAACGATCCAGGAGACGGAGGGGGGGAAACAGGTTTTCTTAAATGGGGCTGGTGATGGGATTTGCTGTAATTTAACCATCATAACATTCTTGTTTTCAGTAAGATCTCGGCATCACAATTGTACATTCACACAAAAAATTGGCAAGCCAAGCTTTTGGGTACAATTTGCCTAAAGACTGGCCCAGTTGCTTCTGCTGACCTCAGAGCTCCCATCTGCAGAGCATTCCTCATGACCTTTGACCGTGTGGCCGGTTGAGAAAGTGTGACTAGTCCCTGATTTCCTCCTCTCTTCCTTGATCCTCAGGTAAAACAGGAAGCCACAAAGCTGTACATTAATTGTATGGTTAGGAAGGGGGTGGGGAGGTGGGGGAGAGAAGCTGTGTTCCCTGACCATCCATCCCAACAAAGGCACAAACTCTAGCAACCAAAGGAAGAGACCTCACTTGATAACAAACAGATGTTTTTATTTTCTTCTCCCAAGCCTAAATATCAGTATGTGGGGAGTACCATCGATTGTTAACTTTAAATTCGAGGACCCTTCTGTTCTCAGTACCCAACTGCATTTGAAGCATAGTTAATAGCATGATAGACTCAGTTTCAGGAGAATTAAGTGAGAGGCCTCTTCCCCTACAAAAAGCTTGTCATAAAGAGGGCTTAGTCAACGTTAGAAGAGCTATTAAAATGAATATTAAAAGTCAGCTTTTCTCTGGGCCTCTTATTGAAGTCTCTCTGTGTGGGCATGTTCCTTAAGAAGGAAGTGGGTGGACGAGAGCACACTGGGTACAATTTGCAAGAGCAAGCAGAGGCTTTCACTGAGGGAGAACATATGTTTCTGGGGATCCATCTGTGCAAAAAGCTCGGCGCCCTGAAGTACTAAGGACAAAAAAAGACTTAGAATACTTCTATTTCATACATCTTTTATCATCTTGAACATTTGGAACAGTGTAACTGACCCTAATTAACTAGAAGTGCTACTCACAGCCAGAGAAGTTCCCGGCTGCACCTGTCCTGAGGGCAGCTCCTCCCACAATCCTTTGTGAGCGAGAGTACGTGGGGCCTCGGAGGACCGGCTTGCCCTCGGCCGGAGTGCGCCTGCTTTGCAAGAGCCACGCCCCGTCCCCTGCGGGCCTATGTCCCTGAGGGGCGGGGCGGGGTTTGCGGCGGGGCGGGGCGGGGCGGGGTTTGCGGCGGGGCGGGGTTTACTGCCGGTCCCCACGCCTCTGCGGGCCGGTCCTGGCAGTCCCTCCCTGGTCACCCCGCCGACGCGATGGCCGTCCCCGGCTCACTGGCCGAGTGTGGCTACATCCGGACTGTGCTGGGCCAGCAGATCCTGGGTCACCTGGACAGCTCCAGCCTGGCCCTGCCCTCCGAGGCTAGGCTGAGGCTGGCGGGCAGCAGCGGCCGCGGCGACCCGGTGGCCCGGAGCCAGCGGATCCAGGAGCAGGTGCAGCAGACCCTGGCCCGTCGGGGCCGGAGCTCTGCGGTCGGCGGTGAGTCGAGCCCCACCCGCTGTGCTAGTCGTAGGTGTCCGCTCTGCGGACCGGTGTCCGCCCGCCCACCTGTTGCTCACCTTCCCTTTTCGGACGCGGGGTTGGCCGCTTTCAAACGCGCTTCTTCCCTAACCTTTGGTTCAGGTCTACCTTATTCGTTTGTTAATTACACAATTGCCTGTATTGATGAATTCCATCCGTTTCAACCTTCACCGCTCGCTCTGGGTTCAGTCCTGAGATTCTAAAAAACACTTTGAAATTTTATGCAGACTTTAGTATGCAAGATTGTTCTGGGAAAAGGCGCTTTTGGCTTTTATTTAGATTTATGGAGAGCTTATGACTCTCCATAAGTACTTTTAGAAAGAAACCTTGAAAGTTCTGCGGTTCCTCCATCCTCTAAATTGAGGTTACCTCGTCCAAGTACTTAGAAGTGCTCCACTCAGTATCTGCGACTGAACAAATTGAGCAAGTTGGCTTTGGGCCTGGGAGCAACCTCAACACCCTGAGGAGGAGAGGAAGGAGGAAGGAGACTTTGGCCAGGCTGAAGGTAGCCCCGCCTGCCCACCTCACACCCACACGCCAGAATCAACAGATGCATAGTGCAGAACGGTCCTCTTAAAAAAAAAATCACCCCCCCCCCCAGACTAGTTGACAGCAGTGTGGTTGCTCAGAAAGACCAGACACTCTAGCAGATGTGGTTGCCATTAGGAATAATGGTGCTTCCGTGCCAGCTTGTGGATTTCAGATAGCCATCTGGGAGGCTGTACCTTCAGTCTGTCTAAAGGTTAAGGCAGTTGATGCTTGCAAAGTGAAGAGATGTTAAGACTGTATGTAAGCCCATGTGACCGACCACTGTCATGTCTCTAATTAAGCTATGTGGTGTGAACTTTACATTATCTTTTTAAAATGAACTGTGTATTTTTTCCTTTCTCTTTCCATATATGTAGATATAGATATGATTTTTAAGATATGGCCTCAACTTCCTGTCTCTGCCTTCCATGTGCTAGGATTACAGACATGAGCTACCCGGGTTTTCTGTGGATCCAAGCTTAGAGATTAGGAGACTGAGCAAATAAATAACAATCAAGATTCCAGAGAGAACATAGCAGAGGTGGTATATAAAAGCCAAATGTGGAGTTTAAAACTGATCGTGAATTATGGCATTAGGTGTTTGATTACTAACACAAAATGAGATTACTCAGAAAACAAGCCTCCCTGTAATGACTCCTTTTCCTCTAAGTAAAACTAAGGAAGTTCTAAGAGAATAGGAGGGCTTACACAAGAAAGAAGTGCCTTAGTCCCTGGTGAGAAGAAAAACCAAAATCTAGTGTTAGGAATATGGCAAAAGACGGACTTCAGGATGACTGAGGCCAGTGTCCGGCTAGTCCTGTCATTGCATCCTGCAGTGTGAACTACTCATGCTAATGTGGAACTGAAGAACCTTCTTCCTTATCCTGTAAGGGCGGCCAGCCCAGAAAAACAAGCAGGCATCAACTGGTAAACAAGTGGAGCAGGGGTGAGGGTCCAGTGTACGCAGAAGGAGCAGGGGCTTTGCCAAGCACCCGTCACATGGCAAGCAGTGTCTCCAACCTCATGTAGTTCCACTTTGTTATGCCCTTAAAGGGAATTGGAGGGGTAGACGAGCTGGATAAGGTGATCCGGTTCAAGGCGTATGTCTATCAACAGCCCCATAAATTTGGTGTCTCCTCTCTACAAATTAATACAGGAGCTGTTTGGTGAATTCAACCGCTGCCACTAAATGTGTTCTTTTTCAAGGGGCATCATTCAGGTGCTGAATTACACACACATTTGGTGTACTTTGTAACAAGAAATTTAAACCCAAGGAAATGCAGTTGCAAGTCAAAAGCCATAAGTACCCAGAGAGCAGCAAGGGTGTCTCGGAGCATTCAAATGCTAAGATCTCCCAGCCATAGAGAATTGTGAAAATCTGTTTGGAGAACTGTGATATTACCTCCCCACTTCCACCCCCACACACTGAAACTAGGAGTTTTAAATCTCAGAAATTTGTTACGATTGTACACAGAACGTAGCTGGAGATGTGTTATTGTAGAAGTGTGCACGAATATTTAATAGAACGAGTTGGCATGGGAGAACAAAGGCACAGCCTTAGTGCTTCTGTTCAGTTGAGTGGTTCTTCCAACTAAGGGATAAAGCCCTGAGCTATTTTTGATTACAACAGAGCTCTTTGGCAGGCTACGCAGAAGCAGCTTAGGTGAGGGTAAGGAGGCAGACCCCTGTTCTGAAAGGAGGCCAGCTACAGGGAACAGCTTCCACGTGCCCTGGAGTCGCGGAGGAAGCGACTCCCACCTGTTTAACTGAAGTACTTTGAAAGTGTTTGGAACTCAGGGTGGCTGTATTGCTTTTATATTTACCTTGTATCTGTGTCCTGTCTGTAATGCGGAAACACAGCAATACTGAAACAGTACTGATCTGGAAAGAGTGACCCTGATGTTACTGCCCTTAGCGCCAGTGCCCTGGAGAATTCCAGATTGTTGACATACCAGAAAGGACGAGGCAGCAGACATTCCGCGGAAAGATCTGTGGTTAATGCCTTGTAAGGCTCTTTCACCCTCGTGCCTTCCTTATGGTGTATGGTTTCACTCACTGACTTTTGGTATCATTTTAAACTGGTGAATATTTTAAAGTCAATTTTATCTCTTAGGTTCAGAGGTGTGTGTGGCTATGTTATAAAATATGCATATGTTTATCAAATTTTAAAATCTTATAAAAGTCAGAATGTAACATTTAAAAGTGGCAAAGAAAGATAGCAAAGATAGCAAAAAAATTATTATACTGTAAAACAGTTTTACTTATTACATTGTCGATCTCTAGTGCCTAAGTAGGAAGAAATCGTAGTATGTAATGCTTATAACACACAATGAACTATATTCCAATTCATTTTACAAGGCCTTTGAAGATCTACCATAAAAACTTCAGCCGTGCTTATTACTTACACAATTTCCTGATGAAACTACCATCAGTATTGGAGATTAGAGTGGATTCTGGAGGGAGGACTACACATTTATTCTGGGCTTTGAATGGTGCAGTTAGCAAAAGCCAAGTGTAGTCTCATGACCGTAAGCCCAGCACTGAGGTGGCTGGGGCGGGAGGATGGCTGTGAGCTTAGGACAAGCCTCGTCTACAGCGTACGATCCAAGTCGTGAAACAAAGCCAATGAGTAGGTGCTGCTGCAAAGAGAAATTATTTCATAATTGTCATTTATAGTTGCCAATACAAGACTTGCCCTTTCAGAGAAGTAAAATAAAAGCTTTAATGATTTTTAACTAGACTAGAAATTCAATTTTAAGGTAAAACCAATGCTAAACTAACTGAAGATAAAATAGCATAAAGCTTTGCACTGTAAGATTCCTTTGCTCAAGGGTCTTCCCCAGTTTCTTTTCTAGTGGTTTCAGTGTATCTAGTTTTATGTGGAGGTCCTTGATCCACTTGGACAAGGAGATAAGAGTGGATGGATTTGCATTCTTCTGCATGTTAGCTGCCAGTCGAACCAGCACCATTTGTTGAAAAGGCTATCTTTTTTTCCCCCACTGGATGGTTTTAGCTCCTTTGTCAAAGATCAAGTGACCATAGGTGTGTGAGTTCATTTCTGAGTCTTAAATCCTATTCCATTGATCTACTTGCCTGTCACTGTACCAGTACCATGCAGTTTTTAACACTATTGCTCTGTAGTACTGCTTGAGGTCTGGGATACTGATTCCCCAAGAAGTTCTTTTATAGTTGAGAATAGTTTTAGCTATCCTGGGGTTTTTGTTATTCCAGATGAATTTGAGAATTGTTCATTCTAACTCTGTGAAGAATTGAGTTGGGATTTTGATGGGGATTGCATTGCATCTGTAGATTGCTTAGATAGCCATTTTTACTATATTAATCCTGCCAATCCATGAGCATGGGAGATCTTTCCATCTTCTGAGGTCTTCTTAGATTTCTTTCCTAAGAGACTTGAAGTTCTTGTCATACAGATATTTCACTTGTTTGGTTAGAGTCATCTCTAGATACTTTATATTTTTTTGTGGATATTGTGAAGGGTGTTGTGCCCCTAAGTTCTTTCTCAGTCTGTTCATCCTTTGAGTATATGCTCTAAGATCAAGAATTGACAAATGGGACCTCATAAAATTACAAAGTTTCTGTAAGGCAAAGGACACTGTCAATAGGAAAAAACAGCAACCAACATATTGGGAAAAGATCTTTACCAACTCTACATCTGATAGAGGGCTAATATCCAATATATACGAAGAACTCAAGAAGTTAGTCTCCAGAGAGTCAAATAACCCTATTAAAAATGGGGTACAGAGCTAAACAAGGAATTCTCAACTGAGGAAACTCAATTGGCTCTAAAGCACCTAAAGAAATGTTCAGCATCCTTAGTTATCAGGGAAATGCAAATCAAAACAACACTGAGATTCCACCTTACACCAGTCAGAATGGCCAAGATGAAAACCTCAGGGGACAGCAGATGCTGGAGAGGATATGGGGAAAAGGAACACTTCTCCATTGTTGGTGGAATTGCAAGCTGGTAAAACCACTCTGGAAATCAGTTTGGCAATTCCTCAGAAAATTAGACATAGTACTACCTGAGGACCCAGCTATACCACTCTTGGGCATATACCCAGAAGATGCTCCTACATGTAATAAGGACACATGCTCCACTATGTTCATAGCTGCCTTATTTATAATAGCCAGAAGATGGAAAGAACCCAGATGTCCCTCAACAGAGGAATGGATATAGAAACTATGGTGTATATATACACACTGGAGTACTATTCATCTATTACAATGAATTCATGAAATTCTTAGGCAAATGGATTGTGTGTCATCCTGAGCGAGGCAACACAATCACAAAAGAACACACATGGTATGCACTCACTAATAAGCAGGTGTTAGCCCAAAAGATCAAAATAAACAAATTACAATTCGTCCAACACAGGAAGCTCAAGAAGAAGGAAGACTTAAGTGAGGGTGCTTTGGTTCCTCTAAGAAAGGGAGCAAAATACAGGAGCAAAAAGGGAGACAATGTGTGGAGCAGAGACTGAAGTAAAGGCCACCCAGAGACTTTTATGGATGACAAGAAGTGCATACCAAAAGGAACATGCCATGGTTGTCTCCAGGGAGGCCCTGCCAGAGCCTTACAAATACAGAGGCAGATGCTAGCAACCAACTATTGGACTGGGCATGGGGTCCCCAATGGAGGAGCTGGAGGATGGTCCAGAGGAGCTGAAGGGGTTTACAGCCCCATGGGAAGAACAATGATTTCAGCCACCCAGATGCCCCAAGACTCCCAGGGACTGAACCATCAACCAAGGGGCACACATGTTTCTAGCCAAAAATGTGGCAGAGGAAGGCCTTGTTGGGCATCAGTTGGTCAGGTAAAGGCTCAACAGAGGCCCGAACAAAAGGAAACTGAGGAGGGGAGGAGTGAATGTGTTGGGTGGAGGAGCATATATGTGGAGGCAGGGGGAAGGAGGAGGGGGAGGGGTTGGAAATCTTAGGGGAGGGTGGATATCAGGAAAGGTTTTACCATTGACAATGTAAATGAAAACGATATTCAAAAAAGAAAAAGAAAGAAGGAAAGAAAGAAAGAAAGAAAGAAAGAAAGAAAGAAAGAAAAAGAGAGAAAGAAAGAAAAATGGGGTACAGAGCTAAACAAAGAATTTTCACCTGAGGAATATCAAATGGCTGAGAAGCACCTAAAGAATGTTCAACATCCTTAGTCATCAGGGAAATGCAAATCAAAACAACCCTGAGATTTCACCTCACACCAGTCAGAATGGCTAAGATAAAAAACTCGGGAGACAGCAGGTGTTGGCAAGGATGTGGAGAAAGAGGAACACTCCTCCACTGCTGGTGGGATTGCAAGCTGGTACAAGCACTCTGGAAATCAGTTTGGCAGTTCCTCAGAAAACTGGGCATAATACTACCGGAGGACCCTCTTATACCACTTCTGGGCATAGACCCAGAGGAATCCCCAGCATGTAATAAGGATACATGCTCCACTATGTTCACAGCAGCCCTATTTATAATAGCCAGAAGCTGAAAAGAACCCTGACGTCCCTCAACAGAGGAATGGATATAGAATGTGGTATATTTACACAATGGAATACTACTCAGCTATTAAAAACAATAAATCCATGAAATTCTTACACAAATGGATGGAATTAGAAAATATCATCCTTAGTGAGGTAACCCAGTCACCAGTCACAAAAGAACACACATGGTATGCACTCACTGATAAGTGGATATTAGCCCAGAAGTTCTGAATACCCAAGACACAATTCACGTATCAAATGATGCTCAAGAAGAAGGAAGAGCAATGTGTGAATACTCTGGTCCTTCTTAGAAGGGGGAACAAAATTCCCACAGAAGGAGATACAGAGAGAAAGTATGGAGCAGAGTCTGAGGGAAGGATCATCCAGAGACAACCCCACCTAGTGATCCATCCCATATACAGTTACAAAACCCAGACACTATCATTGATGCCCACAAGGACTTGCTGACCAGAGATGGATATAGCTGTCACCTGAGAGGCTTGGCTAGTGCATGACAAATACAGAGGGGAACACTCTCAGCCAGCCATTGAACTGAGCACAGGGTCCCCAATGGGGGAGCTAGAGAAAGGATCCAAGGAGCTGAAGGGGTTTGCAGGGCCATAGGAGGAACAACATGAGCGACCCAGTACTCCCAGAGCTCCCAGGGACTAAACCATCAACCAGAGAGTGCACATGGAGTTACCCATGGCTCCAGACACATAGGCAGTAGAGAATGGCCTTCTTGGACATCAAAGGGATTCGAGGTCCTTGTTACTGGACAGGCTCGATGCTCCATTGTGAGGGAATGCTGGGACCGGGAAGCAGGAGAGGGTTGATTGGGGAACAGGAGGAGGGGAAATGGGTTATGAGACTTTCGGGGAGGGAGGGGGAACCAGGAAAGGGGACATTTGAAATGTAAATGAAGAATATATCTAATAAAAAAAAGTAAAAAAAAAAAAAAAAGACTCCTTTGCTAAAGGGTGTTCCATGAGTCAGTCACTCTTGAGGGGAGAGGATTAGTCATTTAGGAGGCAGGAGACAGGCGGGGAGAAGCCAGTGGTGGGGCTACGCTCACACTTCCCTGAGTGTGAGTGTCACTCAGACTGCAGGGTGCAGTGACTTCCATATTACCCCATAGCACACTTTCATTCAGATTTGCTAACATTTTTTTTTATGTGAGTGTTTTCTGTTTTTACAAATTTTTGATTGTACTCTGTCAAAATAGAATACCAACAAAACGAAGGTTAGAAAGAACAGACTTCTCAAGTGGGACGAGCATTTTTTTGTAGGTAAAGGACTGAGTGGGAGAGTGGTAAGGACACTGCAGAGTCAGCGGAACTGTGAGAACCAAAGATCCCAGGTCACAGGCTTCGGTTAAAACACTGTGCTTTAGAGCAGGAACTGCCTTAAGGAAAAGACCTGGCTGCTGTCCTGGCCCTGGGCTAGTATGCTGTTGCCATGGGAACAGAAGGCCACTCTTTAGAACTGATTGTTCTAGCTACCTATCTGTGGCTCATTGGTGCCTTCTCTTAGAGTAGCAGTATCTATCCTTTTTTTTTTTTCTTTCTTTCTTTTTTTTTTTTTTTTCCGAGACAGGGTTTCTCTGTGTAGTCCTGGCTGTCTTGGAACTCACTCTGTAGACCAGGCTGGCCTCGAACTCAGAAATCCGCCTGTCTCTGCTTCCCAAGTGCTGGGATTACAGGCATGCGCCACCACGCCCGGCGTATCTATCCTTTTGTATGTCAACTTTACAACTTTTTTCTCATGTATTAAATTAAAATTTGTTTTATTTTATCTTCATATTGTTCAACATTGATATTGATTAGAACTTAATAAGAAATGACTCAAACACCAGATTTGATTAATGTGATCTACAATAAGAGTGTTTGGTTTCTGCTCAGATGATCTTCAAGATACTCAAATTATTTAATTCTGAGATAAATGTAGACCTATGTTTTGTGCGTATATCCAAATGTGTTCACTCACAAGTCCCATGCTCCTCTTTGGGAAGGAAACAGTAAGAATCATCAGCAAGACTGAATATAGACCATGAATTAAAATTTTTTTAAATTTTTGTGCCAAAATAACCCCTTCCCTCAGTTCACTAAATTTAAGAATAACCAGTGTATAAGGTTTTCTTTATGATAGAAGAGTAGTTCTCAGTCTGTTGGTTGCAACCGCCTCAGAGGCTACATAGCACACCATTCTGCATACCAGATATTTATATTACGATTCATAACAGTAGCAAAATCACAGTTGCAAAGCATGAAATAGCAATGAAATAATTTTGTGGTTGGTGGTCATCACACATGAGGAACTGTATTAAAGGATCACAGCATTGGGAGGGCAGTGACGACTATAAGAGAAACTTAAAAAAAAAAAAACTATTGTATGTCTTTTGTACATTAGCTATAGGGCTTGAAAGAATAATACATTTAAGTGTTTAAAGATCTGATTGGCAGCTTAGTATGTAGGCCTAAATGTAAGTATTTAAAAGTAGTCTGCAGCATTTAAAAACCTAGTATACCATTATATCTAAGGGATGCACATATTTACTGAAATGTAGCTTTAACTATAATGTTAGTTGACCCAAGCAATAATATCCAAATTCCATAATTTTATAATTTCCAGAATCTCAAAGAAAAATCATTGCATGTTAGAAGCTTCCTGATTACCTTAGACTTAGTATCACATCAGTTTCCTGAATCTTGTAAGATTATAAGACTCTTTACATTTTTATTTGTCTGTTTATGCTCTGGGTGTCTTTCATGCATGAAAGTCTTGTACCTGCGAACACAGCGGGGTAGGGGTGCGGGGGAGGGAGGGAGCGCACGACATCCACTGCCACCTCCTTCTTCTGCCGCTCCTGGTGCTGCTTTGTGTGCTCCTTCAGTGCGGACCTGGTGCCTCTTTAATGGGCAACCAATCAATGACACAGACACACCTGCACAGTTGGAAATGGAGGATGAAGATATGATTGACGAGTTCCAGCAGCAGACTGGAGGTGTCTACTAAAAAGGGAGCCTGCTGCTTTACTCCAGAATTTTGTCAGAGACCAAGAATACATTCTCAATTAGAAAGCCGCAATTTGGTCCCGCCACATCCCGACTACTACAGTATAGTTTCCTCTCTCCTCTCACTTCCCTGCCCCCACTCTTTATTGTACATAAAGTAACTGGTGTATGTGCACAGGCGTATTGCTCTTTTTCTCTTTTCCTTTTTTAAACTAAATGGCCAATGTTCTGTTCTGGTGGACATCAGATGGAGATGGTCTGGGGAAAGTCCTGGGTCTGTGAAAACACCCCCTTCTCCACTAGTGGCATGCTCATCCAACTCTTACCTTCATATTCCAGTAAGTTATTTTCCTCTTATTGTTTTAACAAAAGAACCCAACAACACCAAATCCTTGCATACCTTGTTCGATTGGAGAATTTTAATGTTTTTCATTTATCATTGTAAAACCAAGGACAATTTTATAACTTTTTTGTACTTAGCTGTTACATGTAGGGCAATCTGTCTTTAAGTAGGGATAAATTACTCTTGAACAAAATGATCCTAGATAGTTTTCCCTTCAAGTCTAGCGTCTTGTTGTTTAAATAAACTTCTTGTTTAAAATAAAAAGAAAGAAAGAAAGAAAGAAAGAAAGAAAGAAAGAAAGAAAGAAGGAAGGAAGGAAGGAAGGAAGGAAGGAAAGAAGAAAGAAAGAAAGAAAGAAAGAAAGAAAGAAAGAAAGAGAGAAAGAAAGGAAGGAAGTCTTGTACCACATGCATGCAGTGCCCACAGAGGCCGAAAGGGTCATCTGGTTCTCTGAGAAACTTGTGAATTACTCTGGATATTGGTAATCACACTGTGTTCCCACAGCAGCAGCCTGTGCGACTCTTACCCACTAAGCCGTCTCCGGCCTCAGATGGCCATTTTCTTTTAATTGAAGGATAGAAACAAATGAACATTTTTCTTGATTGCTAAAACAAATTCATTATAGAGTAACAAAAGACCAAAGGTATATGTACACGTCATACAGATAAGAAATTGATGAATACATATTATCCACATATAGAATCAACCTCAACAAAAATGTCAGTTTTTCTGATTCCTCAGTGAGAGTTCTCTACATTTTGTAGAAAGCAGTTTCCCTTCTAAACCATGTACCCAGAAACAGAGCCTGGGTTATGTTTGAGTACCTGCCATCCACCTAGGACCAGGACACACATGACTGTTGACCTCACTGTAGTGATGCATAGACCAGCCGGCCGCCCTCGAGACTGTGCTGACCTAATCTGCGCAGGGAGAGTGCGCTGACGTCATCTGTGTAGGGAGGCTATTTTGGATGCCTGAGTGACACTGTTAATGAACATTTAACTTGCCAGAAGCTGCTGAAAGACTCTAAGAGTGTAGGACGACGTACGAGTTTTTGTGTCGAGGAGGAAAAGTCCACTTTGTGATAAGAACCTCTTGCTGCTCTGATCTCGCCCCACTCTGTTTTCCATACAGCTACTAAGTGAAGAGTCTGAATTCTCGGTGGTTGTTGCTGGGAGGCGTTTGGTTTTGGCGGCCATCTTCAGGAGTAGGATCTGTTCTCCTGGCATTCCAAGCTCTCTGTGATGTGATGCCTGCAGCTTGTCAGGAACCTTCTCTCCTGTCACCACCACATCCTCACACACACACACACACACACACACACACACACACACACACACACACAGCTTATCTTGCTATTTCCAGGCCTCCCCTCCGCCCTCCTCTCTACTTGCCTAACTCAGTCCAGTCTCGGGCCGCGTTGTAGGTAGCCTCCCCATTCCTCTCTTCTACCACATGTCGGAGATGGGGATTCTAAGTGCTAGTCAAAGAATTTGATAATTGTGAATCATAGAAAGTTTCAGAAAGAGAAACATAAAAATGCAAATTTCCTGCTGAAATGCATTTGGCTTATAAGGAATACTTAGAAAAACAAAGAGCAGTTTTGCTCAGTAAAGTGAGAAGTCAGCCCCAGCCAATGAAAAGCTGAAAGATATAATGGGCGATTCCTCATTTTTTTTTTTTTAAAAGCATATTGAAGAATTGTAATTGTTTGTTTTTGACTGGAAGGTTTCGGTGGACTCTTGGCATTTCGCACAGGGTGGCCTCCAGCTGGAGGACAGGCCCTTGCTCCACACCCTGAGCAGGAGGCTTTTGGGACACATCACCACAGGAATGCAACCAGCTCAGCAGTACAAACAGAATTGACTGTGTGTTTGTTTCCAGCCTTTTGTGATAGCTGGCTAGGACTCAGTCTGTGTAGACAGGTCAGCCTCAAACTCACACATCTGCCTGTCTTTGCACCAGCCTCGAAATGCCTGGGATTACTGCAGCCCTCCATACCCAGCACTCTTGTCTCTCTTTCCCAAGGGCAGTTCAGGAACCCTTCGTTGATGGCTGCTTCCATTCAAACTAATAGCTGTACAATGATTATTTTTTCCTTGTGAGGTGAGATTTCCTCGATGAGCCAGGAGGAACTATAAACTCTGGACTCCCGTAATCCTCCCAGTCCGACCTACAGACACGCCGTCATGCTCAGTCCACACCATCTCTCTCTGGAGTCTTAAGAAAGATACAACCACAATAATCAGACAGCTAAGATCCCAAGTGAGTCTTCATAGCGTGGTTCCAAAAAGCACAACAAAACTACTCCAGGTGGTGGGGGTGGCCCATAGAGACAGTGATGACTTTGGACACCAGTCAGATTTTAGACTATTGCTTGAAGGTAAAATGAATATACTGTAGTTTTTGTCATTTTTAGTAGGCTGTGCTGTTTTAAGGCAGTCTCATGGTCTATCTTGAAGTCATTAGTTCAGATGTTCCTCCTAATAGCCTCCCCAGTAGCCCAGTCAGCATACTCACCTCTAAACTGCTTTGGAAAGCAAAAAACAAAAGAAAACAAACTGTAATTCCGATGTGGTTGTTTGAATGAGAATGGCCCTCCTGGGCTCATAATTGAAAGCTTAGTCCCTGTTGTTGGAAGTGTTTGGGGGAAGAATTGGAAGGTGTGGCCTGTTGGAGGAGGCAGGTCATTAGAGGTGGGCTGTAAGGTGTCAGACTCCCACACCAGGCCAGTCTCTCCGCTCTGCTTCTATATTGTGGATAAGATATAAGTCTCAGCTGCTGCTCCAGTGCCGTGCCTGCCTGCCTGCCTGCCTGTCACCATGCTTCCTGCCGTGATGATTGTGGACTCACCCTCAGACACTGTAAGAAAGCCGCCAATTAAATGCTTTTTTTTTTTTTTTCTTTTATAAGCTGTCTTGGACATGGTGTCTGTCTTAGTCAGGGTTTCTATTCCTGGACAAAACATCATGACCAAGAAGCAAGCTGGGGAGGAAAGGGTTTATTCAGCTTACACATTCACACTGCTGTTTATCACCAAAGGAAGTCAGGACTGGAACTCAAGCAGGCCAGGAAGCAGGAGCTGATGCAGAGGCCATGGAGGGATGTTATTTACTGGCTTGCTGCCCCTGCCTTGCTCAGCTTGCTTTCTTATAGAACGCAAGACTACCAGGCCAGGGATGGCACCACCCACAAGGGGCCCTCCCCCCTTGATCACTAATTGAGAGAATGTCTTATGGCTGGATCTCATGGAGGCATTTCCTCAACTGAAGCTCCTTTCTCTGTGATAACTCCAGTCTGTGTCAGGTTGGCACACAGACCCAGCCAGCACAGTGTCTGTCTCATCACTACTAGAACAGTAAGTAAAACATCTGGTTTTTTATTCATCAGCTAATTAATACTTATTTGCCTATACAGACTATAGGAAGTTCCCATTTATTTGGAGCTAGGAGGAATATAAGCTTTCTTCAGTTTACTTCCCCTGGACACTTAAGGCTTGAGCCTTGTGGATTACCCCTGTGTCTATAATGCTAATCTCCAATCCCATGCCAGCACAACCTTTACACCTGCTTCCTAGCTGTCTGCATTGTAGACTGGACTAGGGAGTAAGGGGGAGCAGCTAGCCTAGGAGCCACGCCCTCGTTCAGTGGTAAGGGTACTGAGACACAGCGGCTTGAGAAGTTCCCTTAGTCATTTAGGGGCCTCAGTACAAGACCCAGTAGCATTTGTGGCTTGAATACAAAACAGAAATAGCAAATGTGAAGTAAAGTTAGAGATTTTATTTTTGAAAATATTTTAATATTAGCCTGAGAATTAAGGTTAAGAGAGAAAGCAAAGCCGGGTGGTGGTGGCGCACACCTGTAATTCCAGCACTTGGGAGGCAGAGGCAGGCGGATTTCTGAGTTCTAGGACAGCCTGGTCTACAGAGTGAGTTCCAGGACAGCCAGGGCTACACAGAGAAACCCTGTCTCGAAAAACCAAAGAGAGAGTGAGAGAGAGAGAGAGAGAGAGAGAGAGAGAGAGAGAGAGAGAGGTGATCACATGGAAGTAACATGCCTAAGAGAAGGGAAGTGAGACCCACCCAAGGGTGGCTGCAGCCCCTCACGGAAAAGTCATGGCTGTTTTAGCTGGAGCCACTGTGCCATCCTAGTGGTTCTCTGAAGGCATAATCTCTCAGAGTTTGAGAGAAGCCCCGCCCCCTTTATAGCTAACTGATAGAAGTGGCTCCAGAGATTCTTTCGATAGAATTTATGATCTGATAATGTAAAGCCAGAAGCCAGCAGGGCTGTACGTGGCATTTAATACGTGGATATGGTGTCTGTCTCCTGCCAGGGGAGTTTCTGCTGAGACTCCCGTGGAACTGTAAGGTGTAGCTGGGAAGGGAGAGAGTTTCTCATTGAGTTGCTAATTGTACTGGGTTCTTCCTTCCTCTAGGGCAAGCAGCTTCCATGCATTTCTGAGTCTGAGGCTCCTCTTCTTTTCCAGGCCTCATGAATTCTAGAATCAGGACTTTCTGGCTGACCAATATATCAGTGCTTTGAAAGCAACAGGTACAAGCCTGCAGTGCCTCTCCTCAGGAACCAGACGAAATGCTTGAATGCCACCAGGAAACGGGGGCACATGTGCAAACGTAATTCAAATGCATCGAAACGGTTACAACATTCTCCCTCCAAGTAATTTGTGAATAATTATTAGTCTCTTGAAATGTAAACATTTAAATACTTTGTTAGGAAGTGTTCTACCATATTGAGAGGGACTGTGTTCTGTGGTTCTCAGCATCTCTCTTGAGGCTCTTAGGATAGTTGAGTGTCTTTCTTCCTCACAAGTGTAAAAGAAATGCTACAGGATAAAAATAAAAAATAGAAAAAGACATTACCTAGGCTTTAGAAGTCTTTTTTTACCCTTTTTCCACTTAAGAGATTACAAAACATGCCAAGAGAAGGCTAAAGAGACAGGCGAGGGCCAGTACTGTCTTCCACCCCACATTCCTCAGAGATGAGTAATCAAGTGTACATCAGAGACATGCATCACTGAGCACAAGGCCGGGCTTTCCCCTGAAGTGTCTGTGAAATAGTGTCCTGATTTCACAGGCACACTCATCATAGGAGAGCAGTTAATTTCTTAGCTACCAACTCACAATGCCAACACTGTAGCCTAGCTTTAGATTGCTCAGGGTGGTGTCTGTGACTACACTGGCCCCGTCCCTCCACCTTGTTTACACAAGCTCCCTTATCTAGTAGTGTTTGAATGTTTTCTTTGCCTTCTGAACAGCAAAAAAATTCTAGAGCTCCTACCCTGGGAGCACAACTTACCTCTGACCCGAGAAACCTAACTTCCTGGGACGGAGCCAAGCTGGTGAGCTCCACCTGGTCAGCACCGCCAGCGCTGGACTTTCCTACAGCCTTCTCACCTGTGTTGGTTTTCTAATTTCCATTGTTTTCTTGTTTTTCGTTTGGGGTTTTGCTTTTTTGTTTGTTTGTTTTTTGTAACTTGTTTGATTTCATTCCGGCCTGCAAACAGAAAGAGAGATTTCAGGATTACTGGCATACACCTCCTGGCACTTGGAAACACACAGTTGACAGCTTTCAACCAACTTTTTTTTTTTTTTTTTTAATAATTATCTATATTCTTTGTTTACATTCCAAATGATTTTCCCTTTCCTGGTTCCCCCTACCTATAAGTCCCATAAGCCCTCTTCCCTCTGCCTGTTCCCCAATTACCCCCTTCCACTTCTCTGTCCTGGCAATCCCCTACAGTTCTGCATCAAGCCTTTCCAGGCCCAGGGCCCTCTCCTTCCTTCTTCTTGGGAATGATTTGATATGTGAGTTGTGTCCTGGGTATTCAGAGTTTCTGGGCTAATATCCACTTATCAGTGACTGCATTCCATGTGTGTTCTTTTGTGATTGGGTCACCTCATTCAGGATGACATTCTCCAGTTCCACTCATTTGCGTAAGAATTTCATGAACATATTGTTTTCAATAGCTGAGTAGTATTCCATTGTGTAAATATACTACATTTTCTGTATCCATTCCTCCATTGAGGGGCATCTGGGTTCTTTCTAGCTTCTGGCTATATAAATAAGGTTGCTATGAACATAGAGGAGCATGTGTCCTTATTGCATGCCAGGGAATCCTCTGGGTATATACCCAGGAGTTGTATAGCAGGGTCCTCTGGAAGTGTCATGCCCAGTTTTCTGAGGAACTGCCAGACTGATTTCCAGAGTGGTTGTACCATCTTGCAATCCCACCAGCAGTGGAGGAGTAGTCCTCCTTCTCCACATCCTCGCCAACCCCTGCTGTCTCCTGAGTTTTTAATCTTAGCCATTCTGAGTGGTGTGAGGTGAAATCTCAGGGTTGTTTTGATTTGCATTTCCCTAATGACTAATGATGTTGAACATTTCTTAAGATGCTTCTCAGCCATCCCAAGTTCTTCAGGGAATTAAATTAAATTAAATTTAATTCTTTGTTTAGCTCTGTACCCCATTTTTTAATAGGGTTATTTGGCTCTCTGGGGTCTAACTTCTTGAGTTCTTTGTATATATTGGATATTAGCCCTCTGTGTGATTTAGGGTTGGTGAAGATCTTTTCCCAATTTGTTAATTGCCATTTTGTCCTTTTGACAGTGTCCTTTGCCTTACAGAAACTTTGTAATTTTATGAAGTCCCATTTGTCAATTCTTGATCTTAGAGCATAAGCTATTGGTGTTCTGTTCAGGAGCTTTCCCCCTGTGCCCATGTCCTCAAGGGTCTTCCCCAGTTTCTTTTCTATTAGTTTCAGTCTGTCTGGTTTTATGTGGAGGTCCTTGATCCACTTGGACTTGAGCTTAGTACAAGGAGATAAGAATGGATCAATTCAAATTCTTCTGCATGCTGACCTCCAATTGAACCAGCACCATTTGTTGAAAAGGCTATCTTTTTTCCACAGGATGTTTTCAGCCCCTTTGTCAAAGATCAAGTGACTATAGGTGTGTGGGTTCATTTCTGGGACTTCAATTCTATTCTATTGGACCACCTGCCTGTCACTGTACCAATACCATGCAGTTTTTTTGTTTTGTTTTGTTTTGGGTTTTTTTTTTTTTTGGTTTTTGTATTGTTTTGTTTTGTTTTGTTTTGTTTTGTTTTGTTTTTGGCTTTTTCGAGACAGGGTTTCTCTGTGTAGTCCTGGCTGTCCTGGAACTTGCTCTGTAGACCAGGCTGGCCTCGAACTCAGAAATCCGCTTGCCTCTGCCTCCCAAGTGCTGGGATTACAGGCGTGTGCCACCATGCCTGGCACCATGCAGTTTTTAACACTATTGCTCTGTAGTATTGCTTGAGGTCAGGGATATTGATTCCCCCAGAAGTTCTTTTACTGTTGAGAGTAGTTTTAGCTATCCTGGGTTTTTTGTTATTCCAGATGAATTTGAGAATCGCTCTTTCTAACTCTATGAAGAACTGAGTTGGGATTTTGATGGGGATTGCATTGAACCTGTATATTGCTTTTGGCAAGATGGTCATTTTAACTATATTAATCCTGCCAATCCACGAGCATGGAAGATTTTTCCATTTTCTAAGGTCTTCTTCAATTTCCTTCTACAGAGACCTGAAGTTCTTGTCATACAGATCTTTCACTTGTTTGGTTAGAGTCACACCAAGATACTTTATATTGCTTGTGGCCATTGTGAAGGGTGTCATTTCCCTAATTTCTTTCTCAGCCTGTTTATCCTTTGAGTATAGGAAGGCTACTGATTTGCTTGAGTTGATTTTATAACCAGCCTTTTTTTTTTTTTTTTTTCCCGAGACAGGGTTTCTCTGTGTAGTCC
Source organism: Apodemus agrarius (assembly GCA_964023405.1). Lineage (NCBI taxonomy): Eukaryota > Metazoa > Chordata > Mammalia > Rodentia > Muridae > Apodemus > Apodemus agrarius. The sequence goes on along the minus strand of OZ030018.1, from coordinate 86,665,654 downwards.
TAGCTGTCCTGGAACTCACTTTGTAGACCAGGCAGGCCTCGAACTCAGAAATCCACTGCCTCTGCCTCCCAAGTGCTGGGATTACAGGCGTGCACCACCACGCCCGGCTTATAACCAGCCATTTTGCTGAAGTTGTTTATCAGCTGTAGGAGTTCTCTGGTGGAGTTTTTTGGGTCATTTAAGTATACTATCATATCATCGGCAAATAGTGATAGTTTGACATCTTCCTTTCCAATCTGTATCCCTTTGACCTCCTTTTGTCTAATTGCTCTAGCTAGGACTTCAAGTACTATACTGAAAAGATATGGAGAGAGGGGGCAGCCTTGTCTAGTCCCTGATTTTAGTGGGATTGCTTCAAGTTTCTCTCCATTTAGTTTGATGTTGGCTACCGATTTGCTGTATATTGCTTTTACTATGTTTAGGTATGGGCCTTGAATTTCTGTTCTTTCCAAGACTTTTAGCATGGAAGGATGCTGAATTTTGTTAAATGCTTTTTCAGCATCTAATGACATGACCATGTGTTTTTTTTCTTTGAGTTTGTTTATATAATGAATTGTATTGATGGATTTCTGTATATTGAACCATCCCTGCATCCCTGGGATGAAGCCTACTTGATCATGGTGAATAATCTTTTTCATGTGTTCTTGGATGTAGTTGGCAAGAATTTTATTGAGAATTTTTACATCAATATTCATAAGGGAAATTGGCCTGAAGTTCTCTTTCTTCATTGGTTCTTCATTGGTTTTGGTATCAGCATAATTGTGGCTTCATAGAACGAGTTGGGCAGTGTTCCTTCTGTTTCTATTTTGTGGAATAGTTTGAAGAGTATTGGTGTTAGGTCTTCTTTGAAGGTCTGATAGAATTCTGCACTAAAACCATCTGGTCCTGTGCTTTTTTTGGTTGGAAGACTTTCTATGACCCCTTCTATTTCTTTAGGGGTTATGGGACTGTTTAGATGATCTATTTGATCCTGATTTAATTTTGGTATTTGGTATCTGTCAAGGAAATTGTCCATTTCCTCCAAATTTTCCAGTTGTGTTGAGTATAGGCTTTTGTAGTAGGAACTGATGATTTTTTGAATTTCCCCAGTTTCTGTTGTTATGTCTCCCTTTTCATTTCTGATTTTGTTAATTTGGATACTGTCTCTGTGTCCTTTGGTTAGTCTGGCTAAGGGTTTATCTAACTGACTTTCTCAAAAAACCAGCTCCTGGTTTTGTTGATTCTTTGTATGGTTCTCTTTGTTTCTACTTGATTGATTTTAGCTCTGAGTTTGATTTCTTGTCTTCTACTCCTTCTGGGTGAATTAGCTTCTTTTTGTCCCAGGGCTTTCAGGTGTGCCATTAAGTTGCTAGTGTATGCTCTCTCCAGTTTCTTTTTGGAGACACTCAGGGCTATGAGTTTTCCTCTTAGCACTGCTTTCGTTGTGTCCCAACGATTTGGGTATGTTGTGCCTTCATTTTCATTAAATTCTAAAAAGTTTTTGATTTCTTTCTTTATTTCTTCCTTGACCAAGGTATCATTGAGTATTGTTCAGTTTCCATGTGTATGTGGGCTTTCTGTTGTTTTTGTTGCTATTGAAGACCACTCTTATTTCATAGTGATCTGATAGGAGGCATGGGATTAGTTCAATCTTCTTATATTTGTTGAGGTCTGTCTCGTGACCAATTATATGATCCGATATTGAAGAAGGTACTGTGAGGTGCTGAGAAAAAGGTATATTCTTTTCCTTTAGGATGAAGTGTTCTATATATTATCTGTTAAATCCAATTGGTCCAAAGCTTCAATTAGTTTCACTGTGTCCCTGTTATTTTCTGTTTTCCTGATCAGTCCATTGAGGAGAGTGAAGTGTTGAAGTCACTCACAATTATTGTGTTAGGTGCAATGTGTGCTTTGAGCTTTAGTAACGTTTCTTTTATGAATGAGGGTGCCCTTGCATTTGGAGCATAGATGTTCAGAATTGAGATTTCTTCTTGGTGGATTTTTCCTTTGACCAGCAAGAAGTGTCCTTCTGTGTCTCTTTTGATGAGGTTGAAAGTCATTTTTATCTGATATTAGAATGGTTACTCCAGCTTGTTTCCTGAGACCATTTGCTTGTAAAATTGTCTTCCAGCCTTTTACTCTGAGGTAGTGTTTGTCTTTGACACTGAGGTGTGTTTCCTGTATGCAGCACAATGTAGGGTCCTATTTCCATATCCAGTCTGTGTCTATGTCTTTTTATTGGGCAATTGAGTCCATTGATGTTAAGAGATATTAAGGAATAGTGATTATTACTTCCTGTTGTTTTTGATGTTACTTTTATATTTGAGTAGTTATCTTCTTTTGGGTTTGATGGAAGAAGGTTACTATCTTGCTTTTTCCAGGGTGTAGTTTCCCTCCTTGTATTGGAGTTTTCCTCCTATTATCCTTTGTAGGGCTGGGTCTGTGGAAAGATATTGTGTAAATTTGGTTTTATTATGGCATATCTTGGTTTCTCCATCTATGGTGATTGAGAGTTTTGCTGGGTATAGTAGTCTTGGCTGGCATTTGTGTTCTCTTATAGTCTGTATGGGATCTGCCCTGGATCTTCTAGCTTTCATGGTCTCTGGTGAGTAGTCTGGTGTAATTCTGATAGGTCTTCCTTTATATGTTACTTGGCCTTTTTCTCTTACTGCCTTTAATATTCTTTCTTTGTTTAGTACATTTGGGGTTTTGATTATTATGTGACGGGAGGTAATTCTGTTCTGGTCCAGTCTGTTTGGAGTTCTGTATGCTTCTTGTATATTCATGGGCTTCTCTCTCTTTAGGATAGGGAAGTTTTCTTCCATACATTTATTGAAGATATTTGCTGGCCCTTTAAGTTGTAAATCTTCACTCTTATCTATACCTATAATCCTTAGGTTTGTTCTTCTCACTGTGTCCTTGATTTCCTGGATGTTTTGGGTTACAAACTTTTTGCATTTTGCCTTTTCTTTGACTGTTGAGTCAATGGTTTCTTCGGCATCTGGGATTCCTTCTTCTATCTCTTGTATTCTGTTGTTGATATTTGCATCTATGGTTCTTGATTTCTTCCCAAGGTTTTCTATCTCCATTTTGCTCATTCCTTCACTTGTTTGTGTTTTCCTATAATTCTTTTTCTTTCTCTTTTTTTTGTTGTTGTTGTTTTTGTTTTTCGAGACAGGGTTTCTCTGTGTAGCCCTGGCTGTCCTGGAACTCACTCTTTAGACCAGGCTGGCCTCGAACTCAGAAATCCGCCTGCCTCTGCCTCCCGAGTGCTGGGATTACAGGCGTGTGCCACCACGCCCGGCTTTCTATAATTCTTTAAGAGTTTTTTGTGTTTCCTCTTTCATGACTTCTGCCTGTTGACCCAAGTTCTCTTGTATCTCTTTAAGTGATTTTTGCATTTCCTCTTTATTGGCTTCTATCTGTTGACCCATAGTCTCCTGAATTTCTTTAAATGATTTTTGTGTTTCCCTTGTAAGGGCTTCTACCTTTTGATCCATTTTCTCCTCTATTTCTTTAAGAGATTTATTTATGTTCTTCTTGTGTTCCTTTAACATCATCATGACCAGTGATTTTAAATTCAAATCTTGTTTTTCTGGTGTGTTGAGGTATCCAGGACTTGCTGTTGAAGAATTGGGTTCAGATGCTGCCATATTGCCTTGATTTCTGTTAGTAACTTTCCTATGTTTGCCTTTTGCCATCTGGTTATCAGTGTTTAGTTGGTCCTGCTGTCACTGGCTGGTGCTTGAACCCCCCGTGAGCCTATAAGGCTATCTCGGCACCGCTGGCTGACTGGGTTTCCCCTGGCACAGATTGCTGATGTGCTGCCCTATTCTTGCGGTGCCTTTGGAGTCCTGGTGTGTCTTGCCCCAAGCAATGTTATATTCGGGTTGTCTCTGTGTACCTGGTGCTGCCTGTCAGGTCCATCCCGCGTTTGGGAGCCAAGATCTCAACCAACATTTTAAAACATACAAACTTAAATGCTTGTCGTGTATCTGATAATTGTTGGTTGGTACATTTGTATTCTAAATTACTTGAATGTTTTCTTAGTTTCAGGGAACCTTCACCGAACCAGCAGTGTCCCCGAGTACGTCTACAAGCTGCATGCAGTTGAGGATGACTTTGCTGGACGGCAGTCACCTGTCACTAGGGACTACGACATGCTTAAGGTGGGATATCAGAGAACATAACCCGTGATCAGATTATCAGGAAAACAATTTCAGACTTTTCGGGGAAGGGGTAAACTGTCTCAAGTGGTCTCCTTCCCAGTTTTTGAGAAAATTTGTATAAACATTATGGAAAAACAGGCCTTTAAAGTTTACAAGTTTGAAGAATATTAAATTCTAGTACAAATAAATATGACACAGGGTAACCCAAAGGTACTGACTTCCATTTTATTAAAAGAAATGGACATTGTAATCCCAAAGTCAGTCATTATGCTTCATTTAAGTTTTATTTCTTTTATACAGGCTGGAGTGACTGCCACTTATGGAAATCGTTGGGGGAGAACACAGTACAGTTCCCAGAAGTCAATGGAGGAGAGATCCTGGAAGCAGCCTCTGAGGAGACTTGAGATTTCCCCAGATAGCAGCCCGGAGAGGGCCCACTATGGGCACAGCGAATATCAGTATGCCTGGCGGAGCCACGTGGTGCCTGGTGGGCGCCTCACTCTGCCACGCTATGCTCGCTCAGAGATCCTGGGCCTGCGCCAGGCTGGCACAGTCCGTAGGCCACCCGGGTGTGGGTCACTCAGCGATGCTGTCTTCGACGGTGGCCCACTCAACCCTGCGATGCCTACCCACCCTCCTGGCACCAGCCACAGTACGGGCAGCCTGCTGGAGGAGACCACTGTGCGCATGAGCCAGGCTCGGCTTCAGGCCACGCAGAGCAGAACTGCCCGCTCCTCCTGGCCCCGGAGCTCTGTCCGCAGTACCCTGCGGGAGCCAGGAAGGATGCTGCCCACTGCAGGCCAGGCTGCGGTGAGCAGCGGGGATGCGCACAGGGACAGGAGCACCTTCGTTGACGCCCAGCTGGGGTGAGCCTCCAAACCTGCCTCACAGTTTTATATTGTGTTCATGCATTAACTTACCTTTTGCCCCAGTCTTCTGTGTTTTTGCTAATGTCCGACTCATCCCTATATTCTTGGCACCCAAGAGGGAGGCAGGTTCACAAAAAACACTGTAAAAAATGTATCCTGAAAGACGAATGAAGGAGAGAAAGACCAAGATGAAAGAAAAATCTCTTCTGGAGATTCTCAAATTCTAGAGACTAGGAGTTAACTCTTATCTTCCTCTGGGAACGAGAGGCAGATAGGCATTCCTCTGAAGAGGTGACAGTCGATAGGCATTCCTCTGAAGAGGTGACAGTCGACGGCAGCTGCCTTCCCGCTGGTGTCTGCTACAGCTCAGAGCCTTGGCTGCCACCATGCAGTCACACACCGTGTCCTCTGTCCTTACTCTGCTGATTCGCATGGCCCTGTGGCCAGACCCTGTTTCCAGACTCTACCATTTAATGCCCTCTGAGTCTATTTTCATATGTGTGGGTCTTTCCTATGGAATAGCTAACTACATCTGTAAACTTACATTATGATGCAAAGTACTAAACTATGGGCTTATTTTTCCAGGTCACTGGAATGTTTCAGTGGCTGATGCAACTGGAAACAGTCTTGATGGTACAGGAGACACTCAGCACCTGTCCAAACAGACTAACAAGAGAGGGGCTGGAGAGATGGCCCCGTCGTTAAGTGCACCAGCTGCTCTTCCAGAGGACCTAGGTTCAATTCCCAGCACCCATATAACAGCTTGTCATTGTCCAATTCCAGGAGTTCTGACACCATCACACAGATATACCTGTAGGCAAAACACCAATGCACATAAAATAAAAATAGATAATAAAAGAAATCACCAAGAGAAACATTCTACATGGATTTTTTCTATAAATGAAATTTCTGTACTTCTTAGAGTTGAATAATTCAACAAATAAATCTAAGATGTCTCCAGAGTGCCCTATAAAGCCCCATAGAGAGAAAAACTTGGGGTGAGGGTCTGGAAGACGAGCAGAAAATAAGCAGGGCGTGTTGTAAGGAACAGCTCTGTGTGGAATGATTGGAGAGTGGAGAGCAGTGCACTCTGGGATCAGGTAAGGAGATTGAGAAGAGAGGACCTTCAGCAAATCGCCAGGTGACTTGCGACCTGCAGCAGGTTGGAGCCAACAACCGGTCACACTGACTGCTCTGCATGTCATGCTTATTCTAATTGTTATTTTAGCAATAGCAAGTCATAGATCCTTATTTTTTAACATATAAAAAGGAGAATTCTTTATGAAGGAAAGTAAGCCCTGAAGCACTCAGTGTGTGAACCGTGGAATGGTAACTGTGTATCTATAGCCAGAGGAAGGCCCCTTGAGGAGGTGCAGGAGTCACGGGACAGAAAGCCAACAGAAGATAAATGCTTCTTCATTAAAGAAGAGAAGTGTTAGTGTCTCTTTCAGCCTAATTGATAGTCTCTGATGATAAGGAGGATATCTTTCCTCTGGTAAGTTTTGTGGCCTGCTTTCAGTCTGACAGAGTTAATAATGGAGACTGCATATTATGAGGTGATATATTCTAAAACCCCAAAGAGGTTTTTTTTCTTTTTTTTTTTGTTTTTGTTTTTTATTTTGGATTCTGTAATTTTCCTGTTGGAAAAACTTACAGTTACACTTTTGTCTCCTACTTTTAATTAATAATTTATGAAGGATAATTGGTTTTCCCTTTGCAGGGAATGCTGACCACACTGGCTGTCCCTGATTTTATTCACAGTGAGCATGCCATGTAGACATCAGTTGGGACTGCAGAGGACATAGCGTCTTCCCATCTCTTATGCACGCTGCTTGCAGCCGAGTCTTCTTTCTGCAGTCCCTTCCCAGTTGCAGGCTTGCTTTCGCGGCTCAGCTTCAACTCTTGCAATGCTCAGAAGTGTCTCTAAACTTTCCACTAACAGGAGAGAGTCCTGCCCACAGCAGCATTCTTTCCATACCTTGGACAGTCGGGCAGTTTTCATGTCTTTCGACAACACTTGCAGGAACCTGATGGTTTCAGAGATGTAACTGGATGCTCTATCAGGAGATAAAGACTGGGGCAAACTGTGTAGCAGGAATGTAAGTTGGGCATTCCACACACAGAAAATTAGGATTTTTTTGGAGGGGGGTCATTCTTTCTATAAAGGCTCTTATTCTGACCAATAGCATTTTATGTTCTTCCTCTTATATTAGTTATTTACATTTACATTTTTATTTTGTGTGTATGTGGTATGTGTGTATGTATTTAGTGTGTATGTGTGTGTTGTGTTGGTACATGTGTACATGTGTGTATAGTGTTACTGTGTGTGGTGTGTGTGTATGCATATGTATATGTGTGTGGTATGCATGTGTATGTGTGTGGTGTGTTTGTGTGTGTGCATATATGTGTATATGTGATCTGTGTGTATGTGTATGGTCTCAATGTGTGTTTGTGTTTGTGAGTTTGTATGTGTGTGGTACATGTATGTACATGTGGTGTGTGTGTCTGTGTTTGTATGATATGTATGTGTGTGGTATATATGTGTGTATGTATTGCTATGGAAACCATGGAAGCACACTACTCCCAAGCTCTCACTTCAGCTGATCTACACTGAGAGTCATAGAAGACAGGAGCCTGGGAACATCTGTTCTTTCTGATCTCTCACTTATCTCCCCAACCCCATTTATCAAGTCATATTTCTGTGGGCCTCAGGAAGTGTTATCTTATAGCCCGCACTGGCCTTGAACTCAGTATACAACTAAAGACGACCTTGAACTTCTGATCCTTCTGCCTCTACCTCCCAAGTACTGGGATTATAGGTTTGTGCTGCCACTGTGGTCCTGGGGATTGAACACAGATTGGCACATTGTGCATGTTAGCATGGCAGGTTGAATCCTAGCTCTGGCCTGCCATCTCTTTTTAATCAATTACAATTGTCTCCTGGATTGTATTTTCAAATATGGAAACATTACATAGTTCTTAGTATAGAGGACACCAGTGTTCTGCTTGTCTTTAAATACCTTTATTCTCATGACGTGCCTTCCAGCTCAACATAAACAGGAGCCAAAACTTCATATTTCGAGGTGGCATATTCTGAAATTCTTTGTTGAAAATGTATTACAGCAAATACTTTATGTTGCTTCTTATATCAATCCCTGCTGCATGCAGGGCTTGCCACCACACAGGGACCCCAGTCACAGTGCTACGGGCATTCACTTCTTGCTGGTGCGTGTAATAATTGGCGAAAAGAGACCATCCACACTGAACTTGCTGGCATACATTAGAAAACAATCTCACCAAATGTCTTGGGTGTTTGTGTTACTTGGAATGAATTAGATGTAACAATGTCCATATTAGACTCTCTAACCCAGTCACCTCCCAGCAGAAGCTAAAAAGGAAAGTGTTGCTCTGTGAATTAGTCGGGGTTGTGTTCACAGACAATTCCCTCCATAAAGGGGACTCTGTATTCAACTACATCTGACTTCATCATCACCTGACAAGAAAGGACAAGCTGCCCACTAATCCCCAGGCAAACTTTGTTACACTGGCCAAGGGAAGGGTAGCAGAGTGGGGTCCAAGTGTCAGGAAAGGCATTTCTACAAAGACAATTACGCACTGCTTTGCCTGATGCGTCTGCCACACCAGCAGGACATATTTTACCAAAACAAAAACAAAACCGTTTTTCTGACTGCTGTTGTATTTTAAAGTAAAATAGCAGATTCTGAGCAAATCTGAGAAAAATCTAATGTTAGTAATAATTTTAATTTCTATGAACAAATTTTCTTTAAATTATGTTGTATTGGGGGGGTTGGGGTAATTGTTTTTTGTATGATTACAATACTGTACCTATTTATCTTTGAGAGTTGCATTTCTTTTCTTTATTTTTTGTTTATTTTTTGTTTTCTCTGTATAGCCCTGGCTCTCTTGGCACTCACTCTGTAGACCAGGCTGACCTCGAACTCAGAAATCCGCCTGCCTCTGCCTCCCAAGTGCTGGGATTAAAGGCGTGCGCCACCACGCCCGGCCAACATTTCTCTTTTTAGTACACATTGTTACTCTCTTCTACAACATCCTCAGAGACCAGGTTAAGGAGAACTAGAGATACTCTGCCACTAGTCTGATACCTTCTGATTCCCAAGGCTGATGCTTCTTAGAGTGCAGATGGTATAGGTGCTTCCTAATACCAGCTAGGTTACCTGGGCAACCAGGACGGCATGGCTTGCATTCTCACCATGTCGTCTGACTGTTTGTCTAGGAATGCAGACGTAGAAATGACTTTGGAGCGAGCTGTGAATATGCTGGATGCAGACCGTGTACCAGCGTCCAAGGTCTCTGCCGCAGCTACCTTCATACAGCATGAGAGCTTCCAAAAATCTGAAGCACGGAAAAGGGTGAGTATCATCTATGCCCATGTCAAAACCAGCAGAGCGTCCGTGGTATGTTGACCTTGCACACCAAAACCAGTCCTTAATGTAAATGTAAAACCTTCTACTTACGGCCAAAATAGTGCCTGCTAGTATACACAAAGTCCAACACTGCAGAAACCAGGAGTGCAGGCTCAGGCCAGTAATCCTAGCACTCAGGTCAGAGATTCCAGTTCCTTCTTGCTTACACTGTGGATTTAAGGAGAGCTTGAGCTGCACCGGCCTGTGGGTAGAGTGGAATGTCATTAGGACTCATTTTATTGCTACATTCCTCTAGCAGGACAGTAGTATTTGATTTTCCACTAGGTCCCTGGCCTATCTAGTCTCAGGTTTTTAGTCACCGAAGCAGTGTTGGATGTGGGTTCCATCTCATGGGGTGGGCCTTAAATCAAATAAAAGTCTTGGTTGGTTACTTTCATAAGCTTTGTGCTACTATTGTACCAGCATATATTGTAAATCTTGGGATTTGTAGCTAGGTTGATGTTTCCCTTGCTCCACTGGTAGTGTGCACAGTCCGCTCCAGTATCATAAAGACTAGCCTTTGGGGTGCAAGTTCTAGGTGGGCACCAGCTCAGCTTCTCTGTATTGAGTGAGTTATATAAGTTGTCTTGAGCAATGGGGCCTTTCTGTTCATTTTGGAGGGCAGCAAATATGCAATAACCTGAGTTGTTTGAGGAGTTCTATGGGACCTTTGTCAATGCTGTACTCGCTAGCTTTATGTCAACTCGATACAAACTCAAGTCATTGAGAGCAGGGAACCTCAATCGACCACGTGCCTTTACATGACCAGGTCGTAGGCAAGCCTGCAAGTCAGTTTCTTTATTAGTGATTGGTGGGGGAGAATGTAGCTGGTACCATCCCTGGGCTGGTGGTTCTGGGTTCTATAAGAAAGAAAGCTTAGCAAATTATACAGAGCAAGTCAGTCAGCAGCACCCTCCATGGCCTCTGCATCAGCTCCTGCCTCCAGGGTCCTGCCCTGCTTGAGCTCCTGCTTTCATTGTGTTTGATAATGAACTGTACACCACCAGGGATGGTGACTAAGGATGTTGACCATTTTTTCAAATTCTTCCCAGCCATTTGAGTTTCCTCTTTGAGAATTCTCTGCTTAGATCTGTGCCACAATTGTAATTAGTTTGTTTTCTTAATAACCATTTTCTAAAGTACTATATATTATGGGTATTAGTCCTCTAGTGGTTGTGTAGTTAGTATAAATCTTTCCCCGTTCTGTAGTCTGCGGTTCATTTGAATGGTAGTGCCTCACAGAGCCTTTCAGTTTCTTCAGTTTCCATTTGTTATTTGTTGTTCTTAGTGCCTGTGCTAATGGTGTTCTACTAGAACAGGTCTTGGATGCATTTGGAGTTCAGTTTTGTGCATTGTGATAAGTATTGATCTATTTGGATTCTTCTATATGCAGTCATCCAGTTTGACTAGGACTAGTTTCTAAAAATGCTACATTTTTTTCCCATGGTGTATTTCTGGCTTCTTTATCAAAAATAGGGCATCCATAGGAGTAGGAACTTATTTCTGGGTCTTCAATCCAATTGAGTTCAGTAGTGCGTCTGTTTCTTTGTCAATACCATGCTGGTTTTTGAGGCTGGGGCTGAGGAGACCTCCAGCAGTTCTGTCATTATTCAGGAATGTTTCAGCTATCCTGAGCTTTCTGTGCTTCCATGTGAAGCGGAAAATTGTTCTTTTAAGTTCTGTAAAGAATTTTGTCAGAATTTTGATAAGGATTTCAGTGAATCTATACATTGTTTTTAGAAGGGTGGCCATTTTTACTGTCTTAATTCTACTGACCCATGAACATGAGAGATATTTTCCATTTTCTTTTTCTAATCTCTTTTCAATTTCTTTCTTCAATGTCTTAAAGTATTTATCATATAACACTTTCTCTTGCTTGGTTACAGTTGCCTCCAAGATATTTTATATTTTTGAAACTATTGTGAAAGGTGTTATTCCTCTGATTTCTTTTTCAGTATGCTTACTATTTTTATATAGGAGGGTCACTGAGTTTTGTATGTTAATTTTTGTATCTGGCTACTTTGCTTAAAGTGTTCATCAACTGTAAGAGTTTTCCAGTAGGACTTTTAGGGTTACTTATGTAGAGCTTAATATCATTTTCAAATAAAAATACTTTGACTCCTTCCTTTCCACTTGCATCGCCTCAATCTCCATCTGTTATCTTATTGTTCTAGCAAGACTTCAAGTACTGCATTGACAAGGTATGGAAAAAGTGCATAACCTTATCTTGTACCTGATTTTAGTGGAGAAACTTTCAGTTTTTCTCTACTTAGGTTCATGTTGGCTCTGGCTTAGTATGAATTGCCTTTATTAGGCTTGAGAGATGGCTCGAAGGTTAAGAGCACTGGCTGTTCCTGCAGAGGACCAGGTTCAGTCTTAGCATCCACATGGAAGCTCACAGCTGTTTGTAACCCCAGTTCCAGGGGATCTGACACCTTATTCTGGCCTCTGCAGGTGCTAGGCATGCAAATGATGCACAGATATACATGCAAACAACACCCATATACATAAAATAAACAAACAAATACACATAAATTGCCTTTATTATGTTTAATATGCCCCTTATATCTGTAATCTCTTCAGGACTTTGATCATGAAGGGGTGTTCGATGTTGTCTTGGTCCTCTTTCGCACCTAATGATCTCAAAGATTATGATGTATTTTTCTTTTTCAATTCGTTATATTGTGGATTATCTTTATCAATTTATTATCTCTTTATGTGTTCTTGGATTTGCTTTACAGGCATTTTATTGAGAATTTTTTACCTATGTTTATAAAGGCCTATAATTTTCTATTTTGAGTCTTTATGTGGTTAAGGAATCAGGGTAACTGTGGACTTGTAAAATAAATAAGGCTAGATTTTGTAGAATTCTTTGTACATTCTTTGTATTTTGTAGAATAATTTGAGTAGTATTGGATTTTAATTATTCTTTGAAAGTTTGATAGAATTCTTCTCTAATACCATTTGGTCCTGGGTTTGGTTTTTGGTTTTTTATTTGTTTGTTATGGTTTTAATTTTAGTTAAGAGACTTTTAATTACAGCTTCTATTTCACTAGAATGTATAGATGTATTTAAATTGCTTCTCTGGTCTGATTTAACTTTGGTAAGTGGTTATATGTCAAGAAAATTATGTTTCTTTTTTATTTTCCTATTAGGAATATGGGTTTTTAAAGTCTCTGAATTTCCTATTAGGAGTGTGGTGTTTTGAGTCTCTGAATTTCCTCCCTGTCTGTTGCTATGCCCTGATTTTTTTATTTTTGACTCTAATTTTGTTAATTTGGGTCTTCTCTCTCTGCCTTGTACTTAGCTTGGCTAAGGGTTTGTGTATCTTAATTGATGTTCTCAAAGAACCAGCTCTTTGTTGAACCTGACCTTTTATATTTTGTGGGTTTGTTTCTATTTAATTGATTTCATCCCTTCTGAGCTCTACTGTTTCTTGCCTTCTACTCCTTTTGTGTGTTATTTCTTTGTTGTTGTTCTGGAACTTTCAGCTATGCTGTTATGTTACCACTGTGAGTTCTCTCCAAATTTTTTTTAATGTAGGCACTTAGTGCTATGACCTGGACACTTACAACGGCCCTCGTCATGTCCTATAAGCTTGGGTATGTTATGTATTTATTTTATCTTAATTGTGAAGTTTTTTAATTTCTTTATTAATTTCTGAGTTTGTAATCTTTCTGTTGTTATTGTAGATGCTGTTGTCCTGCTTTAATCTGTACAAGTCAGATTTGATGCAAGGTGTTATTTCAATTTTCTTATTGTTTGTATTTGTTTTGTGTCAGAGTATGCGGTCAATTTTGGAGAAAGTTCTATGAGATTCTGAGAAGAAGGTATATTCTTTTGTGTTTGGGGAATTGTTCTGTAAATATATGTTAGGTCCTTTTGATTTAATATCAGTCAACTTCAGCATTTTTCTGTTTATGTTTTGTCTGCGTGGCTTATCTACAAGTGATAGTTGGGTATTGAACTCTCCCACTATCAACATGTGATGGTCAATATGTGACTTAAGCTTTGGTGGTGTTTCTTTTGTGAACTTGGGTACCCTTGTGTTTGGTACATAGATGTTAAGAATTGCAATGCCCTGTTGGTAGATTTCTTTCCTTTGAGAACTATAAAGTGTCCTTCTCTATCTCTTCTGATTAGTTTTGGTTTGAAGTTTATTTTGTTAGATATTAAAATGGCTGCGCCAGCTTGCTGCCCATTTGCTTGGAATATCTTTTTCCATTCTTGTACTATGTTATGATGTCTATCCTTAGTTTGTTTCTTGGATGCAATAGAAGAATAAATTTTGTTTTTAAATCCATTTTGTTAGTTTATATTTTCTTGGGGAGAATTGAGTCCATTAATTTTGAGAGATGTCACGGAGCATGGTATTGATACCCATTGTTTCTTTGCTCTGGTCCTGGGCTTCCCCTCCTGTCTTTGGATTTGTTGGTCTTATATTATTTATTTGTTATGTTTTCTTCAATGTGGTTAACTCTTCCAGTTGATGTTTTCTTTCCAGCACCTACTGTAGGCCTGGGTTTGCAGACAGATACTGCTTGAATTTCCTTTTATCAGGAAGAGTCTAAGTGTCTTTGTTTGGAGAGATTATAATTCTAGGCGGTAATACCTGTTCTTATCCTTGTTGGCTGGGTGTTTTGTTCTTTGATTTTTGTTTCCCTCTCTTGTTCTTAGGAGAGGGTGATGGCTATGGGGTGCCTGGTAGGGAATGCTTCTGGGATCCTGGTAGGTGTAGCCACTGGGGATTTCATGTAAGACATTGTTTCTAGGTATTGGGAGCTGACCCCTAGGAATGTGGGTGGGCTAGAGGTGAGTGGGGATGAGGGGTCCCCAGGAGGGAAGAAAGTAGCGTGTGCCTCCAGGATCTAGAAATGGGGGCATAGAGGAAAGACTGGCCACAGCAGGTAGGGATGAGGCTAGAGGATTGGGTTTGGAGGGAAGAAGGCGAGTGAAAGTGGCCTACCTGTTTCCCTGGCCAGTGTAGCCGGTGTCCCAGGGATGGCTGCTGGAGTTGGTGTCCAAAACAATGGGAAGGGGTAGGCCAGTATGGCCGGTGTCTCAGGGATGGCTGTGGGAGTTGGTGTCCAAGACAATGGAACGGGGTAGGCCAGTGTGGCCGGTGTCCCAGGGATGGCTGCAGGAGTTGGTGTCCAAGACAATGGGACGGGTAGTGAGGAAGGATGTGAGAAGATTGCATGATCTTCATGAGACAGGGTCAGAGAAGAAGATGAGGCCACAGAATGCAGTCTGCTACAGAGCTGGGAGCAAAGCTGAGAGGTTGCATTTGGAGGGAAAGTGAGGCCCTCTTGCTCCTTTCAATGTAGCCCCATATAAAAGTGGTCACTGATAGCAGCAAGTTCAATATTGAAACTTACTCAACTAGTAAAATTAGTCTAAAACCTTTCAAGTTAGTGTCAAGTAGATTTTTAGAAGGGCAAAGGCAGCTGCAGGATTTGTGGGAAGATGGCAAGAGCGGTCTCTAGTCCAGTTGCTAATGTTTCCCTCTGACTCAGCTTGGCCCGCAGAGTCTGCATGGCTTCTCAGCTCCCACTAGGGTGGCCCATTCACCCCCCTTATAATTCAATCACTTTCTTAGTCCAGAATTGCCAAATCTCTCACATTTCTCTAAAGAACAGCATGGTCAGGCTTGTCACAGCAGTAGCCTGTTGCTTGGTACCAAGTTTTATCTTAGTTGCTTTTATGTTGTTGTGACAAAACACCATAACCAAAGCAACTTACAGAAGAAGAGTTTCTTGGAAACTAACATTTTTCAGAGGGTGAGTTGATGACCATCATGGCAGGGACCATGATTCTGGTCCAGAATCAGCAGGCATGATTCTGGAGTGGCAGCTGAGAACTTACACCCTTATCTGCAAAGCTCCCCTCCTCCATGACACACCTCCAACAAAGCTGCACTTCCTGATCCTTCCCAAACAGCTCCACCAGCAGGAGACCAAACATTGTAACATATGACCCTTGGAGCCGCTCATTCAAACCTCCACACATTTTAAATGTTTTGAGGGTTTTTTTTTTTTTTGTGTGTGTGTGTGGTTTTTCTAGACAGGGTTTCCCTGTGTAGCCCTGGAACTCTGTGGCTGTCCTGGAACTCTGTAGACCAGGCTGGCCTCAAACTCAGAAATCCACCTGCCAAGTGCTGGGATTAAAGGTGTGTGCCACCACTGCCCAGCAGGTGTTTTGAGTTTTTATTCAGTTCTAGGATTTTATTGTTTCCGTATTGATTTCTTTAATGACAAATTCATTATTAAATATTGTGTTGATTTACTCTTTGTCAGTAGATATCAGTTGCAGATAGCTTCTTCATTAGGGTGTGATCCTGTAGGGTCCATGTCTCCCTCTCAACGCTGGGACCGTGTTTGGCTTGACACATGTCATCCTTGTGCGTGCGGCCATAGTCTGTTAGTTTACATGCACATCATTCCTGCTGTGTCTGGATTACGCTTTCCTTGACGTCATCTACCATGTCTGGCTCTTAAGATCTTTCTGCCTTTCTGCCTTTCTGCCTTTCACATAGGTAGGTCCCTCAGCTCTGAGTGGAGGGGTTTGTGAAAACATTCCATTAGGATTGAGTGTTCTAAAATCTTTCACTCTCTTGCACATTGTTCAGTTGTGGGGCTCTGTTGATTTCCACTTACTGAAAGAAGAACATCTGACCAAGGGTTGGCTTTTACCTCTTTCCTTTCGTGGCATATAGAATAGCTCTCAGGACCATGAGCACTAGCCTAGTTTTTTTAATGCCCTGATTTCTTAGTTTACTTTGTGTTTCAGGCAGAGGCATATTAGACAATACCACCCACAGAAGTCCTCTCTTGAGATGCTGGATTTGGCCTAACCTCCAACCAAGCATTCAAACGATGCTTGCCCCACTTTTGCTTTTTATGTAAGTTTTTTTTATAAAAAGTGTTTCCATTAAAGTTACCACAAGCTATGAAGTAGGTAATACATGTGAAACAACACTATGCTGATACCTAGACAGAATGGAAAGGAAAAACTCGTGATTATTTTGATTATAATTTACTATTTAGATTCATTTTATGATGTTGTTTTTTTCCTGTCTTGCTAGTCTTTTCCCTGATGATCAACTCAAAAGAAAATATAAAGTTGGAAGACTCTTGCCATAAATTCTACTTTTGCTATTTTTTTCATATTTATTTATGTGCCTACACACATGTATCATGGCACACAAGTGGAGATCAGAGAACAGCTCATGGGAGTTGATTCTCTTCCTTTGTCTTCCTGTGTCTGCAGACTAGCTGCCCACAAGCTCTCAGGGGTTCTTCTGCCTCTGCTCATTTCCTGGTAAGACCCTGCAGGAGTGTGCACATGACACAGCTTTGCACTTGAGTTCTGGGTTCCAGAGGTTAAACTTAGGCCATCAGTCTTGGAAACAAGCACTGCTACCCACTGGGCCATCTTGCCAGTCCTTGTCATGCTTTCTGTATTAGAGAGGGAAGCTAGGGTTTGCTACACTGTGTAACATGCAAATGTGCCATTGGCACCAGCTTCATGATGTTTGACAACAAAGCCCATGGTTAGTCATAAAAAAAAGACTACGTAACAACATCTGCATTATGATGATGCAAACGAGTGAGGTCTGACCCAAAGCCCTTGCAACTTGAAAATTTGCCAGGCAGATGCAGATGGAGGCAATGGTGTGGGCAGCCTTAGACTGCAAGTTAACCTCAGATGACATGCTCACGTCCTGATCACGTCACACCTTTTATGGTGTTTTTAGCCTAAAACATCAACTCACTGCTCAGATTTAACTGTTCATGTTGAACTTATTTTAATCGACCATAATCTGCGAATCTAATACATTTATTTTATTTTATCTTGCTTTTTTGTTTTTTGTTCTTTGGTTTTGTTTTATTTTGCTGTATTTAGAGACTGGGTCTCACTTTGTAGCTTGCTAGCCTTCTCCTTCAACTTTACAAGTGGTAGGACTTCAGGCACTTACTAGTATCTTCAGCTAAGAAATCTGTTTTTGGGGGCTGGAGAGATGGCTCAGTGGTTAAGAACACTGACTGCTCTTCAAGAGGTCCTGAGTTCAATTCCCAGCAACCACATGGTGGCTTACAACCATCTGTAATAGGATCTGATACCCTCTTCTGGTGTGTCTGAAGACAGCAATGGTGTACTCATCTACATAAAATAAATAAATGAATCTTTAAAAAAAAAAGGAAATCTGTTTTTCTCTTCCCTTCCTAGGTGTAGCTCTCTCTCTCTCTCTCTCTCTCTCTCTCTCTCTCTCTCTCTCTCTCTCTCTCTCTCTCTTTGGTTTTTCGAGACAGGGTTTCTCTGTGTAGCCCTGGCTGTCCTGGAACTCACTTTGCAGACCAGGCTGGCCTCAAACTCAGAAATCTGCCTGCCTCTGCCTCCCAAGTGCTGGGATTAAAGGCGTGCGCCACCACCACCCGGCGCTCTTTCTCTTAATAGACATGTTCTTCCTTGCATATATGGGTAGATGAAATGTTTTAAATGATACATTCAAAGGTGTACATTTTTTACTTAAAATTCCCACATAGCTTATCCTTTTAAATACTTTTAAATACTCTAGGCAGTTGGTGGTAACTTAGATTTGGAGGTAGATTTCAAGGCTTCCAATATTGCCATGATAAATGTATTTATTTCTTACTATTGATGGTAATTTCTATTCATTTTCATTAACTATAAAAGTTTATTCTGGAAAAAGTACACGTGTATTTCTGTGTTCTTTTATCCAACTTTCATGGTCCACAGATTTAAGGTTATATTAAAGTTTTTTTTTTTCCAGGCTGCTATTACCAAGTTCTTTTTCTCTTCTTGAACACTCTTCACCCTTTCTTCTGAAAGCTTATTGACAGATTTTGCCTCCAGAATAGCTACTCTGTACAACCTGAGTCTCAGATTTTGCTGCTGTGGTGACTGATAAGCGTTTGATCAGCATAAGTTCCTAAGATATTGAATGTCTTAATGCCACATCAAAGTTATTAAGTAGCATTATTGTATGAGTCAGAGTCCTCTAGAGTCACAGAAATTAGAGAATGTTTCACTATATAAAGGGAATTTGTTGTGATGACTTACAGTCAGTTTGTAGTCCAACTAACCCAACTATGAGTAGCTGTGGATGGGAAGCCCAACAATCTAGTAGTGGCTCAGTCCCACGAGGTTGGTCTTCTGTAGAAGTCGGTTCCAACAGATGTGCTGGCAAATAAGTGCGAGCAGTCAAAAAAGAGCAACTCTTCCTTCTCCCAGTGCCCCTGTGTAGGTGTCCAGTATGGCCCAGAGTAAAGGTGTGTACCACCACACCCGGATCTGGAACTTGCTTTGTCCAAGGCTGACTTTGAACTCAGAGATCTCCTTGCCTCAGTCTCCTGGGATTAAAGGCATGTACGATCTTGCCTGGGCCTAAGCCTGTCATGGCTAGTGTGCCTCAAGATCTCCATGCCAAGATCCAGGTCAGAAACTCATGTTTTCCAGCTTCAAGATCTGGACCACAGGTGTGCCCTTCAATTCTGGATATAGTCCAGTTGACGGCCAAGAATAGCCATTGCATTTGTTTCTTCCCCAGGTCAATCAACTTGGAGGCATCCCTAAGCTCCTGCAGTTGCTCAAACTTCAGAATGAAGATGTTCAGCGGGCTGCCTGTGGGGCCTTGAGAAACCTGGTATTTGAAGACAATGATAACAAGTTGGAGGTAGCTGAACTGAATGGAGTGCCTCGGCTCCTGCAGGTGCTGAAGCAAACCAGAGACTTGGAGACCAAAAAGCAAATCACAGGTATTTCCTACTAACCCTTAGGAGCCCAACAGTCGGAGCCAGCCAGGCCTTTATGCCAAGTGCTTTTCTTAAGTTTCTTAGAGTGGATGGTGACTAGACTCATTGATACAAGCCACTAGGGTGGTTTATATCCAGAATTTGAACTCCTTTCTTCTGGAGGAGAAAATATTTTGAAATTTTTCCTTAATATTTTAAATGAAAAAACACTAAACTGTCACTTACATGAAAACATCTGCAGAAATAATGCCTTTGTTTCGGAGCACACCTTTGAGATGTTAGTAGCTGAGCCCCAGGCTCAACTAAAGCATGAAGGACTTAGTGTGATAAAAGACCAAACCTTGCATTAGAACTCAGCAATGAACCATATGGAAATCAAGCATATTCTCTGTCCCACGCTCACGGGAGTCTGCCTCATTGTAGGTCTTTAAAGGGAGGTAGGGGCCTTAGCGTGTTAAAGGAAAGTGACAGTTGTTCTTGGCAAAGTGAACATGACTAGAAGGGAGGGAGGTGGGACCAAGCTGCGGGTCACACTAAGAAAACATGGACGTTAGTAATTGGGTTAGGATACATAGTAGCAGGGAAGCGTGGGGGAGGGGGATAATTTCGGGAAGATAGCCCATTAATCTACACTTTTCTTGTTCAGATGATAGAAGGCTAAAGACAAAGAGCACTCTGTGATGCTGATGCCATAGCAACCATCCAGGCATCAGAGGGCTTGTGTACAGCTGAGAAACAGGGCGGCAGACCTCCTGACAGGAAGACATTTAACTGTGCTAACTGACTCTGGCATTTGATGCAGATGGCCCCAAATGATTCCCTTTAGCTCTAGAGCATGCTTTCTGCACCTCAAAAAGAGATCCTCATAACATAGACACGTGTACATGGTAAGAACCTGCGTGTAGGTCTTGCTGAGCCTCAGAGACTGTTTGACCTGAAACAGCCACGCACACACAGTCCACACACACATGGTCCACGCACACATGGTGAGAAGCCTGCGTGTGAGTCCCCCTCACCGGGCTGCTTCTGTTTGCCTGTGACATTCTCATCTTTTTTTCTTCAGTGAAGATGGCAATATTTCTTCACTGTAAAAATCTATATTTTGCTATGTAAAAGTAAAGGAGATTTATTTTATTTCTTCTTATAGTGGGCAATATTAGTAAAATATGTGTTTTAATAGCTGTACGACCCTTAGGAAGTTGTTAAGCCAGGAATACTGGAGGGAAATAGGCTAGCTGCCACCAGGAGGATTAGACATGCCCAGCCACTGAGCTACTCAAGGCATATCAAAAGTAGCTTGTGTGTGTGTTTGTGTGTGTGTGTGTGTGTGTGTGTGTGTGTGCATGCGAATTCATTCACAAATCTAGAGAGCTCTTGGATGGGTACAGCACATGTGTGACCCACCGGGAGCCAAAGCAGTTTAACTAATTCACTGCTACACCTAGTACCAAAAATTTTGGGATTTTAGGGATATATGTTGTTTCCCTAGATATGCCAGATAGCCTTGACTAGCCTTAATCATGTCTCATTCTCTTAAGCATTAGGATTGTAAACAAGTATCACCGTGTCCAGAAAGAAACTTTAATTGTCCACATTAAAGCACAGCTCTCATCTCAAAGGTGTGAATAGTTTTCTCTGAGCTGGATAATACCGCTATGTCCCAGGACCCAGAGTTAGGTTACTCTAAGCATTCTAGTGTGGTAATGACTTCATGAAACTTTGATAATAACAGAACAAAGTAAGGTGTTGCTAGTAAGGTATTACTAAATATTTTGGTGGAAAGATCAGGTAGTAAGATTAAAGCTAACTGAAGAAGTCTCTAGAAAACTTAGATACTTTCTGATGACACTCTTAGTCTTTAAATTGGTGGAAGCTGGGGTCTATTTGTATATTACAGATTTTTAACCAAGTCACAGGGGTTTTAGGTCATACACAGAAGTAGTTAATAACATGCTATTAAAGGGATTAAAGCTCTCGTAAGATGATTTGGTGCCCAACTCACCACCATCATTGAAATTTTAACCAGTCTTGTAGAATATTTAATATAACTGCCCCCAAAACTTACACTTAGAAATATAAATTCTTATAATCCATTTTGAGATTCTGGTGCAGTAAACCTGGATTGTGGCCCAGATTCTGATCTGTCACTGGGTTCCTTTGCAGACTCTCAATTGAATACTAACTTAAGGATAAAAATCCTTGTTAACATATTGGTAAGAAGTGAGCTAATTTTTTACCTGCCCAAGCTGGATCTTTTAAGTAGGTCTTTCTGGTTTCTACAAAGTCTTCTGGTTTCTACTCAGTTTCTACAAGGAACTTGTTCCCCCCAAATCTCCCTTCTTAAGATTTTCAGTTGGTGATTCTGGTTTTGTCTTCTGGAACCACAGAGGTTGACCTTCATATGCTTAACCCAGCCTTGCTTTAGTGACTGGACATTGAGCACCCCACATATAGTGACCCTAATATCTTTCAGCTGTGTGCTAAGGAATTACCCTATTTCTAGCTGATTACTACTAAGTTGTGTGTATATGTGCAGAAAGGTACATGTCTATCTCCAAAGAATACTTTTCTTCTGATGTTATACCATTCAGAAATTTGGTGGCCATGAATTAGGTATACATTAGCCTACATTAATTTTTTAAAACTTATACAAAACTTCCTAAATTATATACTTGTTTAAATATAGTGTAGCATGCCAATCTAAGAAGGGTATATACTGACTGTTAATGGAAAATTCCATTCCCTTTGTTCAAGATAATCCTCTTTGGTTTTTGTGTAAGATATACTGAGTACTTTGTATGGCTCTTTGTAAAACAGAAACTTCACTGTGCTTCAGATTTTGTAGGCCACTGACAAGAAGAGAAACTTGATTTGTTTGCTTATTTTGAACTCAAGGAAGTCCCTACCCACACAGCCCCCGCCTCTCCCCCACATTCCGTCTGGCTTTCTCTCCTGTTTTTCTCCTCTTTTGTAGCTTATTAATCAAAACTCAACCTCAGGCCTGCCTTTACATTGTCTCCAACTACCTTCTGAGTGTTATTCTCTCTGTCCCCTTCCAGGGCCTCTTAGGATGAACTGAGAGGGTGGAGCCATTGTATCGCAGAACCCACACCGAGACACTGCTCCTGACTAACCCCCAAATGCTAGTTTGATAAGGGAAAAACTTCCTGAAGTCCAGAAATCCTGTTCCCAGCAGACATCAGTCCTACTGTGACCATATCTAATGGAAGCTATTTGTAGACTGCATGAAAATCTGGTTGCTGCTTCAAAATTTATACACAGCCAAAGCAAACTGTTTAAGCCTGAAACATTAGACCTCACGTGTTTTAAATGATTAGGCCAAATACACGTAGAGCTATGTAGACCATTATTTTAGTCATTAAAATCAAGGGAGATGATATTACCTATCATAAAGTAGATATCCTATATATCTACGCTTCCATTGCAGTACATTTAAGAAG
Organism: Apodemus agrarius; assembly: GCA_964023405.1. Classification (NCBI taxonomy): domain Eukaryota; kingdom Metazoa; phylum Chordata; class Mammalia; order Rodentia; family Muridae; genus Apodemus; species Apodemus agrarius. The sequence goes on along the minus strand of OZ030018.1, from coordinate 86,642,955 downwards.
TAGAAATTACTGACTGGGAGGCCAGAAGAGGACGAGATGGGAAAGGTACAGTCATTCCTTCTCTCTTCTGGCCTCTTTCCCTTTCCTGCATGGCAGTTGGTTGAAGCAGACCATTAGAGACAAAAGATAGCAAGACAACGTTACACACACCATTGTCACAGCAATGTGTAGGTCTGTAGTTCCTCCACTAAGAAATATTTGGGTACCAAAGCTACATTTTTAAAAATCCTACATGTGTATATATATAATTTTCTGTTATCTTTCAGCACCCAGCTCTAGTTTCTATGTGTAAATGCCCTGGAAAACATGATTTCTTTCTTTCTTTCTTTCTTTCTTTCTTTCTTTCTTCCTTCCTTCCTTCCTTCCTTCCTTCCTTCCTTCCTTCCTTTCTTTCTTTGAGACAGCACTTCTTTGTGTGTAGTTTGGCTGTCCTAGAACTTGTTCTGTAGACCAGGCTGGCCTTCTACTCACAGGCTCACAGAGGTCCTCCCGCCTCTGCCTCCAAAGTGCTGGGATTGAAGGTGTGTGCCACCACACTGGCCAGCTTGTATTTTATTTTCTTATTTTTCCTTGTTGGTTGGCTATGCCACCTTTCCCTTTAATAATGGCACAGGGTGTGGGGTGATGAGCATTGTGTGAGAGGATATGACTTTGACCTCTGAGTGTGGCACTGTGGAGACATCAAAGGCAGTGCTCTTAGTCTTTCACTGCCAAACTCTAAAAGACTTATAAAAAAAGGAGGGTGGATCCTGAGGGCAGAACTCTGTCATGGGGCAGCAGTTGACAGACATTACCTAGGAGTGTTGACCAGCTGCTGCACTAGACAGAAGAGTGTTGTGTAGCTATTCCTGCTGTAAGTGGACAGAAAGTACCAGGTTACAGGTAGTTAGGAACATTGCTGCCTCCCTGTGTCTCTGGTAGAGAAAAACAAAAGGGCAAAATTCCTTACACTGAAATGGTGGTTACAGGAGGGCTATTTCTCACCTCTAGCTGGAATATGTTAGGTTGATGGGGTCAGCTTGTAGTTAGAGTCCATGAAAGAAACAGCGATAAAGCTTAAGTGTGTGTCGTTACTTTTCTTACTGCTAAGATAAAATGTCAAACAACAGTGACTTAAGGGAAGTTTATTTGGGCTCAGAGCATCGAGAAATCTAGTCCATCATGGTGGGACTGGAATCAAGGAGCTGCTTCTTCACACGGTGGAAAACACAGAAAGGAAAGGAGCAAGAGGCAGTGACCCACTAATGACCCGCTCCGTGACCTTCCTCCAGCCTCCCAGAATGGGAGGTGAGCTTCAGAGCATGATCCTGTGGGGGTATTTCAGACTCAAACTGTTTCATTCACACTCCTGGTTAATTTGAACCTGCATGACTTTGCATATTAAGTAATAGATCAATGTTCTTAGGAATCTTAGCATCAATAAGCACCAAACAGGTTTCTGTCCCACATCCTTTTGTTTGTTTGTTTTTTGTTTTTGTTTTTGGTTTTTTTTGTTTGTTTTGTTTTTTGCTTTTGGTTTTTTTGTTTCTTTGTTGTTGTTGGTTTTTTTTTTGTTTGTTTTTTTTTTGTTGTTGTTGTTGTTTTCCGAGACAGGGTTTCTCTGTGTAGCCCTGGCCTGGCTGTCCTGGAACTCACTCTGTAGACCAGGCTGGCCTCAAACTCAGAAATCTGCCTGCCTCTACCTCCCAAGTGCTGGGATTAAAGGTGTGCGCCAATGCTGCCCGGCCCCCCACATCCTTTTTAAATACCTGTTCACAGTCCTGAGGTGGACAGCATTGCCTTGAGTTTGCGCACTGTTTTCACTGAGCCTGTTTTTCTAGGTTTGCTCTGGAACTTGTCCTCTAGTGATAAACTCAAGCATCTCATGATAACAGAAGCCTTGCTCACCTTGACAGAGAGCGTCATCATCCCCTTCTCAGGCTGGCCTGAAGGAGACTACCCCAAAGCTAATGGCTTGCTTGACTTTGATATATTCTACAATGCCACTGGATGCCTAAGGTAATGCCTCCTTGTGTCCCCACCCCTTCAGATGGAAGGTGTAATCAAAAAGGGTACCCAAAGAGAAGTTGAAATGTCTTCTATCTTGGATCCTTTCTGTAATTATACAATTTAGTTTTGTTGGACTCTGTTTGGGTAGAAACTGATGGAATTTTTTATAGTAAGATGTTTGTCTAGTTAATTGTACTGCCTTAATTAACTGTCTAGTCAGACTTAGTCATACCTGACTTAGTCAAGCTTATCATTACTGTGATGAAAAAACATGACCAAAGGCAATTTGGGGAGGAAAGGGTATTTCTGGCTTATACTTCTACACCACTGTCAAAGCAGACTGTCAGGACAGAAACTCAAGCAGGATGGAGCCTGAGCCAGGCGCTGATGTCCAGGTGGTAGAGCCTCACTTACTGGCTTGCCCCTCGTGGCTTGCTCAAGAGTGACATGGACGGTAGGTAGTTCTGCTGACAGAAGAAAAGAAAAATTAACTCCTCACTCTCACTCCCCGCAACGCTGCAACTCATCCTTACACTGCGTTTTCAGGTTTGATGCCTTTCTATAACTCCAAGTCTCACACAGAACCCAGAATGGCCCCACTCACCTGGGCCCTCCCCATCAATCACTAATCAGGCTTGTCTGCAGCCTGACCCTACAGAGGCGTTTTTTTCTCAGTTGAGGCTCCCTTTTTTCCAATGACTCTAGCTTGTTAAGAAAGTTGACATTAAACTAGCCAATCAAATATCATTATTATTTAAAGCCTTGTGTTAGCTACTGGGGATTTTACAAGGAATACATACGTAAATTATAAATAAATGTACTCAATTGCAGTTTAAATAAAATAGTAAAATAAACCACAGTGACAAACCAGAGTAGTTGTAAAGTATTTGGATGGAATGAATGCACGGATGACCCATGTGGGACGACCAAGAGTGGCAAGGAACAAGGGCTGAGGCTCACGGGATAGAGGAGTGCTGGCTCCGTGTGCACAGTCATCAGAGACAGAGCCTGTCAGGCTCACGGGATAGAGGAGTGCTAGCTCCGTGTGCACAGTCATCAGAGACAGAGCCTGTCAGGCTCACGGGATAGAGGAGTGCTGGCTCCGTGTGCACAGTCATCAGAGACAGAGCCTGTCAGGCTCACGGGATAGAGGAGTGCTGGCTCCGTGTGCACAGTGACCAGAGACAGAGCCTGTCAGGCTCACGGATAGAGGAGTGCTGGCTCCGTGTGCACAGTCATCAGAGACAGAGCCTGTCAGGCTCACGGGATAGAGGGGTGCTAGCTCCGTGTGCACAGTCATCAGAGACAGAGCCTGTCAGGCTCATGGGATAGAGGAGTGCTAGCTCCGTGTGCACAGTTACCAGAGACAGAGCCTGTCAGGCTCACGGGATAGAGGAGTGCTGGCTCCGTGTGCACAGTTACCAGAGACAGAGCCTGTCAGGCTCACGGGATAGAGGAGTGCTGGCTCCGTGTGCACAGTCATCAGAGACAGAGCCTGTCAGGCTCACGGGATAGAGGAGTGCTGGCTCCGTGTGCACAGTCATCAGAGACAGAGCCTGTCAGGCTCACGGGATAGAGGAGTGCTGGCTCCGTGTGCACAGTCATCAGAGACAGAGCCTGTCAGGCTCACGGGATAGAGGGGTGCTAGCTCCGTGTGCACAGTCATCAGAGACAGAGCCTGTCAGGCTCACGGGATAGAGGAGTGCTAGCTCCGTGTGCACAGTCATCAGAGACAGAGCCTGTCAGGCTCATGGGATAGAGGAGTGCTAGCTCCGTGTGCACAGTTACCAGAGACAGAGCCTGTCAGGCTCACGGGATAGAGGAGTGCTGGCTCCGTGTGCACAGTCATCAGAGACAGAGCCTGTCAGGCTCACGGGATAGAGGAGTGCTGGCTCCGTGTGCACAGTCATCAGAGACAGAGCCTGTCAGGCTCACGGGATAGAGGGGTGCTAGCTCCGTGTGCACAGTCATCAGAGACAGAGCCAAGGCCAGCATGGCCAGACTCCGATCTCACAGAGACTGTCAGGGAGCACACCTGCAGCCCTCTTGATCTGGAAACCAGAATTTTCTACAATTTTAGCCATCTGCTTCCCAGGCTGGCCAAGATTGAAATTGTCCTTCAGACTAGGCGGGAGGGTCAGAGACGGCGGATTGCTTGAGTTCTGAGGCCAGCCTGGTTTACAGAGTTCCAGGATCGTCAAGAGAAACCCCGTCCAAAATAAAACAAAACAAAAACTAAAAAGACATGCATTTCTCTTTGCTAGAGATGTTCTTTATTCCTGTTGCCTACTTTGATCAAGTCGGGATGATTATTTTAAACACTTGAATAAAGATAATATGGAGAAAGAAGAATCAGTAAAACATAATTTTTAAAATTTTTATTTCTGTGTATGTGTGTTTGTATGTATGTGTGTGTATCTCTTTATGTGTGTTTGTATTTACATATATGAGTGTGTATTTGTATGTATGTATGTATGTATTTGTGTGTGTGTATTTGAGTGTGTGTGTGTGTGTGTGTGTGTGTGTGTGTGTGTTTAAAAGAGAGGAAGAACATGGTTATTTCTGTCCTCCTTGGCTTCTGTGGATTTCAATCCGTTCCTTGGGACTTTGCAAAAACCACTTTCACCTGTTGAGCCATCGAAACAGCCATGGAAAAATAATTTTTTTCTTATATAATGAGAACTTATTTCACTTATCTCTCTTCACTGATTAGTTTACAAGTTGAGTCTTGGCCAGAAAAATAATTTCTCAGAATGTCATTGTCAACTTTTTAAAAAAGAGTTAAGAAAAAATAGCTATGTATATATTGCTTAAGTTATAGGTAATATCCTGTGAACTGTGTTTTGTAACAGCAAATAAGTTTTTATAGAAAAATGTGTGGCTGATCATAGTCAGAATTATATCTTTAAAAAACATTTTAAATTTCATGATTTTTTTTGAATTGGTAGGTTTGGCTGATAGCATTACCCAACAGGCAAATGCTCTGCTGAGGCTGACAACCTGAGTTCTAGTTCCAGAATCCAGATGTCCTCTGATCCCACATGCAATCTGTGGCACAAGGGCACCCACACATGTATGATAGATAGATAGATAGATAGATAGATAGATAGATAGATAGATAGACAGACAGACAGACAGACAGACAGATAGATAGATAGATAGATAGATAGATAGATAGATTTAAAGCAGAAGGTTGTTAGGAAACACTCCTCCATCCTCAAGACTTTTTTTTTCATTGAAAAAAAATTTTTTCAAACAATATATTTTTATTACTGTTTTTCCCTTGCTGAATTCCCACTTGTTCCTCCATACCTCCCCTCCTATCTGGAATCAGTACCCTTTCTGTCTCAGGCATTTAAGGAATGATAACAAAATAAGATTAAAACAAACAAATTGGAATAAAACAAAAGAGAAAAAACAAAGAAATAGCATATAGAGGAACAGAGAGATACATTCTCACACAGAAATCCCATGAAAACACAAAACTGGAAGCTATGATATACATAAAGGACCTATAGGATTGAAAACTAGTAACAATGCCCTGACTCAATATTATGAGACAAGTTCTAAAGATGCATGAAACCAGCTGGGCGTGGTGGCGGTCGCCTGTAATCCCAGCACTTGGGAGGCAGAGGCAGGCGGATTTCTGAGTTCGAGGCCAGCCTGGTCTACAGAGTGAGTTCCAGGACAGCCAGGGCTACACAGAGAAACCCTGTCTCGAAAAAAAAAAAAAGAGCATGAAACCTTTTTTCTTTAAAAACAACTAATGAGTAGGTTTACAGAAAACAACTGGCACCTCTGTCCGCAGATATCAAGGTAGAAAATACTTACAAGTTGTGTCTCTCTGCCTTGTGAATAAACCCCTTAATCATCCACTAACAATCCAGACTTCTCCTTTAGGTGTTAAATAAGGTTATTTAAGTTGCAGTAGCTTCAGCGTATATTGTTTAAGTTACAGTTTACTATTTATAATCAACTTTAAAAGGAACTTGGTGTTCTACTCCAAACTGTGCAAAATGAGTCATAGCCATATGCTTGATGACTTATCTCAATATTCAGATGGTTTTGAAATAGTCAGGAAAATCAGAGCTAAGGATCCCCCCCCCACACACACACACACACTCTCTTTCTCTCCCCATAATAGAAGCACGGATGTGTCTTTGACATGGCGCTGTGAAGTGTAACCTGACACCGTTGCCCCCGCGTGTAAACAGAGGCTGCTGAGGCTCATACTTGCTGATACCCTCAGGAGCTGGCGTTGATTTTATAGTAACTGTCAAGCCCCTCTTTTTGTAGAGATGTTTGTTGTTCTGCTGGCTCTACGGAGATTTACTTTTCATCCTGAGCGACCACAGCTGCCTCTGTTGCTTTCTTTCTTTGTTAGTCACAGATCAGCCTCCACGGTTAGATAGAGATCAGAAGAAAGTTAAATGAAAGACTGGGGCAACATCTCAAACAAGGGAAGATAGGCCAGCATCTCATAGTCTGGAGTAGACTTTGCCAACTGCTTACCAAGTACTTAATAGACTACGTCTCCTTGGAGCTAATGACAGGTAGAATTACGGGCCCAGAGCCACCGGACAGTGTGTGGGAAACTATATTGTTACGTACAAACAACCCTACTTATTTCTGATTCTTTACATATTTCTTCTGTGGGGAAGGTGACTTACGCCACCAGCCCTGCTGCTTGCCATTCGCACAGTCTGATAACTAGTGACAGGGTCTCCAGCCTCTCGCCTTAGAACACACATGTCTGCCCATCGTTCCCCTAGGCTCCCTGACTGCACACGACACAGCTTCAAAGTATGTTAGCAGATGTCCGTACATGTGAGAGCATACATACACATGGAAGGGCAGCAGGTCATTCTGACTTTAGATGCTAATGATATGTCATGACTATGAGGGAAATTCTAGGGTGCCATAGCTTCACAAATGTTATAAAAATTACAGATGAATTGTTCACCATCATGTTTAGCATAAACACTAAATTATAGCTATTAGCTTGATACTATTTAATTGATTATAAATTAATATGTAATTATAAATATATATAATTATCGAGTAAGTTTCCATATGGAATTTTCATAACTGTATTTCATTTTCTTTGATTCCCAGTCCTCCCCACTCCCTCTGTCTCCCCGACTCTCGTTTCTTGTTATCCCCTTCCCCAGTCCTCCCCACTTCTACTTTGCTCTGCTGTCTTCCCTTACTTTGCTCCTTGACCTGGACCAGCAGGTCATTCTTCAGTGACAGGGTCATGATGGGGAGGGGCCAGGGAGGAGGATGATAGAGAAAATGGAATCAGGAGGGTTTTGCATAAGCTGTGTCTTATGCCACACATGTTCCTGGCTTTAGACAAGGGACTATGTCCCCTCAGTCAACAATAGTGAACGGAAGCTGAAGGGATAAAGGAGGTTAAGGCCCTGTAACTGGTGTAACGAGACTTTGCTCAGTATGGAGGGGGACTCCACACAATTAAAGAGAGAACGATTGATAGAGAGAATGATTTGAAGTGTCCCCTACCTTTTAGAATAGAGGAACTCCCAATCAGCAATATATATGGGGGGATAACAGAAGCATTGATTTCAAACATGAAAAGAATGTCTTTATGATGGTCCCTTGTTGTGGCTAACAGCTTGAAATCCATCTGAGCCTTTTCTTTGGAGACAATGTAATAGATAAATGGGACACTAAGAAGCTGTCCTCATCCTGACCAAGTAGGCCTAATGTCTTAATAAAACCTAAGACCAAGTGTCTTAGGGATTTATTGCTGTGAAGAAACATCATGACCAGGGCAACTTTTAAAAAGGGAAACATTTCATCAGGGCTGGCTTACAGTTCCGAGGTTCACTCCGTTGTTGCAGGAGGCGTGGCAGCATGCAGGCAGCCAGGCGCAGTACCTGGGGAGGCAGTCGAGAGATCTACATCTGCATCCGAAACCTCAGAACCTATCTCCAATGACACCCTTCCTCCAGTAAGGCCACGCCTACCTCAACAAGCCATACGTCCTAGTCTTTTCAAATAATGCCATTCCCTCTAAGCTATAGGGCCATTGTCACTCCACAGACTACTACAGAGCGCCTCCAGGACAGGTCGGTCAGCACCTCATCGGAGGCGCAGAGTTCTGTAGACCCATGGAACATGCCACCCAAGAGGGAATGCCACTTTAAAATCAGGGTTCTGGATCGTTGTTGCATACTAATAATGACCATCCAGGGGGCTGGAGAGATGGTTCAGCGGTTAAGAGCGCTGGCTCTTCTTCCAGAAGTCCTGAGTTCAATTCCCAGCAACCACGTGGTAGCTCACAACCATCTGTAATGGGATCTGATGCCCTCTTCTGGTGTGCCATATACATAAAATAAATAAATCTTTTAAAAAAATGAAAAAAAAGAAAGAGAAAAAGAAAAAGAAAAACCATCCAATGACAGGGTGACCTATGGGTGATGAGAAACTGGAAAATGTCAAGAAAATGAATTGGTAATGTTTGAAAACTGTACACTCAACCCTGCCAGGCTCCTGAGACATGACACGTGTGGGTCATTCCATCGGGAGGAGCACATACATATACAGACAATGACACACACATAGGAATAGCAGGCGGTGTGCAGGGCAGTTGAGGGGAGCAGTACATGCGCCACATGAGCAATGTCAGGAGTTGCACCAGCCTGACATTATAATGCTAGAATAGCCAAGTATTTTTAAATACATCAAGTTTTTTTTTAACATAGTTTGTATTACCTTTGTACCCCAAATAAGTTATAGACCTTTTATAATTTACAGAAACCTTCTAGATTTTATTCTGTAAACAAAACAATATATATAAATTTATTAAAATATTTTATCTTTTAATTTTATAACATTTTTATTCATTAATACCTTGAGATGATCTATCTCCTACTTTTTTGTTTTTTTTTTTTTGTTTTTTGCTTTTTTGGGGTTTTTTTTGGTTTTTTCGAGACAGGGTTTCTCTGTGTAGCTCCCGCTGTCCTGGAACTCACTCGGTAGACCAGGCTGGCCTTGAACTCAGAAATCCGCCTGCCTCCGCCTCCCAAGTGCTGGGATTAAAGGCGTGCGCCACCACCGCCCGGCGTCTATCTCCTACTTTTTACTTTTAAAATAAGAACTTGGCTGGGATGGCCTGTTTGGGACAGTTACACTTTAGTCATGAAGACCAGCAGAACCTACTATAGAGTATATTGAATGGCAGCTACTGTAATTATGTTTTGATTTATTTTTTTTTAGTCTCAGTCGAAAATATTAGCTTTTTATTGGTTTTGTATATTATGTAAAATCATATCAAAATTAAAACAAAACATTACAATTATAAAATAAGCATCTTTTCAGCTCCAGGATGCGGAGCCCAGGGGTGGTGATCGGGCGGTTGTCAGAGAGGAGGAGCAAAGCTCAGCTTCAGCTTTTACTTTCTGAATTTATCTGTTAGGCTGTTCTAGTCTCCTCGCTGTCACAGAGCCAGAGGACCTGCCTGAGGTGTTTAAAGGACATACTGAGAGGAATCATGCTTCCATCTGAAGGGGAGGCTGGATCCAGGACTCCAGAGCCAGCGCTTGGCGTGAGCAGCACAGGGCACTTCGGCCACAGACCTCTTGTTTATGAGCTGGGCCTCAATCGCCCTGACAGCACCAAGAGAGGAATGTAGGAACTAGTTTAGAAGTTTGAGCTAGCAAAACCTGGTGTGCAGAAATACTTTAGAGGAGGAGGGGTGGAGGTGGGGAATGTTTCACAGCTTCTGCCATTATGAAGTTATCAATGCCTGGCCACACCTAGCAGACACCTTCACCCCCTCCACTGTGCCACTGCCACTGCCTGCGTAAATCTGGTTTGGTTCCCTTTCCTTTTTGAGGGTATCACTGTGCTCTGAGGAGCAGAGTCTGGTCAGCTGGCTGCCCCCCCCCCAACCACCGCCGCCACCAATGTTCCAGCAGCCTTTAAAGACCACACGCACACATTGCTGGCCCTGGGGTCTTGTGGAGCCAGCACTGGCCTTCTCTGTTGGACTCCGTGTGGCCACTGCTATGACACTCAGCTGTGTTCTGAGACACTTCAGGGATACATTGGGGTAGGAATCAGTTCCCTGACTACATTAAAAGCTACCTTGGGGGAGGGGAGTTCTAATGTCAGTCATGGGCTGCAGATACTGCTTTTGGGCCTAGTGGAAGTTAATATTCAATGAGTACCATCTTCCCCTCAGAGCTCGCTCGTTACTGAGGACTGGTTAGAGGCTCATTCTCACTTTGCAATAAGGTGGTTATTTTGGTCTATTCAACTTATACATCTGCGGTACTTCCCATGTTAAGTCTCCATTGAGTTACATAGAGGAAAGAGTAATAAGTAAGTCTTTCTCAGCATTCAGGAGGCACGTCATAAAAGGATACATTCTGTCTGTGATACTTCCATTTCCTACCAACTTTAAAGATTAGCTGTTGAAAAATGCCATATTATATAAATTATTGAGTTTCTTCAGAGTAGAGTAAATCACTTTTTGTCTAATGACTTATGTTCAGAGGTGAAGTGCTATAATCTGCCCTTGTCTATATTTTTGGTTGCCTGAATAAGATGGGAAATATTTTTGATATTCAGGGGCAGTAGTGAGGCATCAGGATTCCATGCACTTCCTGTCAGCAAAGGTATCAACTGCCAGAAACCCCTGATAAGTCCTATTTTGAGCAGTGTCAGGAGAATAGATGACAAAACACAGTTTACTGCTGTGAAACTGGCAGCCGAGCCAACTGCACTGCCATCCTAACTCCCTCTCCCCTTCCCCTCCCCTCTCCCTCTCCTTTTTCCTCTCCCCCTTTCCTCCTCTCCCCTCCCCCTTCCGCTCCCCTCTCCCTCTCTCCCTTTCCCTCTCCCCCTTACCCCTCCCTCTCCAGAATAGACATTCTGGAGTTAGACAAAGCCAAGTCCTCTTTTTCAGACTGTGCAGGAGGTTCAGCTAGTGAACAAGACAGACCTTTTGACTTGTCAAAGCAATTTCAAGGGGTCATTTCTCTAATCCAGAGGTTAGAAAAAAGTCAGATTTCATACATAAAAAGCATTTTCTTGTGGTTGAGAACATATGATATTTGCTATACAAAGAGCAAGAAGAATAAATGTTTTTTTTCTCTCCTGTACCCCTCTTCATAAGATAGAGAAAGTAGTCCTCCTATAGAACTGGAGAGATGGCTCAGCAGCTAAGAGCATTAGATTTTCTTACAGAAGACCTAGGTTCAATTCTCAGCCTTCACATAACATCTCACAAGCATCTGTAGCTTCAGTTTTGGGGGATCTGATCCCCCCTTCTGACTCCCACAGACACTGCATGGACATGGCACACAGACCCACACTCATAAAATAAAATGGAAAAAAAATAGTCCTCCTGTCCTGACATTCCTACTAATTGATTTTCAGTAGGTAAAGTAACTATGTTCTTTGATGGTTTTCTTTCTTCATGTGAGAAATTAGGAGGGAAAAAAAAGATGTGTTTTTAATTCCTGTGATGCTTACTATGACTCCTCCTATGTGGACTCTAGCTAGTGACCCGCTCTGTACACAGAGTCAGTGCAGATCTTTAATGTAAAGCAAGGCCTTTGACTCTTTCTCAACAGATGAACAGCGGATTTTTTTTTAAAGGCCTCTTTCTAGGCCCATGACCAGACTGTCATCTGTCTTTGACAGTGGAAAAGAAAAGTAGTTAACTTTGGCTACCTTCATGGTCTTAAACACACAACAAAAATGTATCACCAAAGATTAAAATGATCAGCAGGCCTATCGACCCTTAATGGGCTCAGAAGATAAGTAGCAATACATGGTGTCAGTTTAAACAATCATTTCTTAAGAAAAAGCTGTAGTCACCTGATTTTGTTTCCACTTAATAAACCCATTCATTATATCACTTTATTTTTAAAATTGTTTTGTTTATTTACATTCCAAACATTGTCCCCTTCCCAGTCCCCTCTCCAGGAGCTCTTCACCCCACCTCCCTCCTCTTAGCCTCTGAGCCAGTGCTCTCCTCCCTCTGCCCAGCACCCCTTCCTCTCCCACTGAGGCCAGACAAGGCAGTCCTCTGCTCTCGACCAGCCCACTATGCTCTTTGGTGGGTGGCTCAGTCTCTGGGAGCTCACAGGGGCCAGGTTAGCTGAGACTGTTGGTCCTCCTGCGGGGCTGCCACCCCCTTCAGCTCCTTCAGTCCTTCCCCTAACTCCTCCACGGGAATCCCCAACCTCAGTGCAGTGCTTGGCTTCATTACGTTTTAAAAATGTGTTTATTACTAGGAGGGATATGAATGTGAAAGTTCAGAGGACCACATGGCTCTCTCCAGCATGTGTGTATCAGTTATCAAACTCATATTCTTGGGCTTGGCAGAAAGCACCTTTAATTCTAAACTTCCTCACCAACCTTCATTATCCTGTCATAATTAACAAAATTACAGTTTTTCACAGCAAATGAATCACTTTTTTGATTATTTTAAATAATCAAAGTCACTAAAGGAATTTTGTTAGTATCAAATAGTACCATCTTTTGTCTTTTGCTCTTAGGTTGAACTGTAAGACTACCATTTTGGTGCTAAAAGTAGCCAAGCATGGTTGGTCCCACAGAGACCAGCCTGTAGATGGGACCTCCGTGGAGTCGGCATGCTGGCTTCCGCTCCCTTTACTTCCGAAGTGATGCTGGGCACATTTGTTCTTTCGAAGGCAGTATTTGAGGACAGGAAATATTTTGAAATCACTTAATGCAATTATGTTTTTAAATTAAGAAAATAAGTTGCCAGAAGTTCTCAAACTATTAGTCTTCTAGTAACACTACCTGAGACATTATAGAGAAGAACTTCTGAATTTGTTTGTGATGATCTACTTGCTGATAAATGGGCATGACACTTTTTTTTCAGTTAAAGTTGGAAAAGGGAATAGGAGGCAGTTCTCAAATTCCAAAACCTAATTTTTTTTTTAGTGTTGGTTTTATTCTATGTATATGTGTGACTGAGTTTTTGTGTATCATGTGCATGTGGAAGCTCACATAAACCAGACGGCATCAGATCCTCTGGAACTGAGTTAAGAGGCCTTTGTGAGGCACCAGATGTGGGTGTGGGGAACTGAGCCTGAGTCTTAATGAGCGCAGTAAGAGCTCTTAACCGATGCTGATCCACAGCGTCTTTCACTGTTCTATTGACCGAAGTGTTAACATTCTCCACGGAAAAATATTTTGAGTAGTAAATGATTAAAAGAAAAGCTTAATGCAAGGGAATATAGAAACAATAATTACCAGAATACAAATACAGCCCGAGTCCACAGTGCGATCTCGACATTCTTTACCTTATTTGATAAGCTGCATTCCTCTATAAGGAAGTGGCCTCCACGTGTGGTCATGGCATAGCAAAATTAGAAAAGGACTAAGCACAGAGATATTTATAGATGAGGGTTCTGGCATCACAGACCCTGGAAAGCATTTCTCTGATAGCTTAGCCTTTGCCGTCTGAAGGGGAGGACTATCACGTTTTAGATGACCAGGCTTAATGTTTTGTCAATAACAGTTTGTATAAAAATCTTCAAGACTCACGTAACAGAGTCCAACACACTTTTACTAATGAGGAAAGTAAGGACCAGAACAACACGAAGTTGTTTAGAGTTAAGACATGGAGCAAACTGGGATTTGGACACACAGCATATTGCTATATCTAGTGGGCTGTGTTTCTTTATTTATAAACATTTGCCTCATATCTGCCTCTCAAAACTATGGGCAAGATCATTTAAACCCTGTCTGGGCCTTGCTACCATGAAATGCAGCAGGTAGGTGACTCACTGATGAGATCCTGTCCTCATGGTCTCAGGTTTGACCTTAGGATGGTTCCCTGGACGGATGATAAGCTCTCAGACTGGAGGAAACCTTAAACGAACCTTTGAGACTCAGGTCTATTGGGTTCATAGCACACATCTTGCATAGGCCTTTGGAATGTGTAGCACATGACTTACTCAGGCCTTTAGGATACATAGAATACACCTTACCATTTTTTGTTGTTCTTGAAAGAAACATGAGCTCCGCTGGTCTCGATGGGAGGAAGATGATGAGAAGGTGTGATGGTCTTATTGACTCGTTGGTCCATTATATCAGAAGAACTATTGCAGACTACCAGCCGGATGATAAGGTAATGCCACGGTTAACCTTCCTCAGGCCAAATTACTCACTATGACCAAGATGCTTCAAATATTAAAATACTTGCTTGGATGTAGCTTTGTTTCCTGACTTACTTGTTCAAGCCAGAGTTTTCATTACATGCTTATGCACTTAAATTTTCTTTTCTTTTTTTCCAAGATAGAGTTTCTTTCATGTAGATCTGGTTGTCCTGAAAGTAGTTCTGTAGACCAGGCTGGCCTCAAACTCACAGAGAACCACCTGCTTCTGCCTCCCAAGTTCTGGGATTAAAGGATGTCACCAGCACCTAGCTGACACTTATATTTTCTATCTAGCCTTAGGCTAGAAGTTCTTTAAGAGCCAAATTTCCAACAAACTTTTTAACAACTCAGTGTGGACATTTTTCAGGAACACAGATACATGTTCAAAAATAAGCTTAAATTCATCTCTTCCATCGCCACAATCTTCTTTCTAAGCTTTCTAATGCCAGCTTATCCATGGCTGGAGATTATAGGTCAGTGGTAATGCGCTGGCCTGACATGTTTAGCATCTTATTTAGGTCCCTTCTCTAGTACCATGTACAGAATGGACTGAAGAATAGAAGACCAAGTGACTTGTCACCGCTTGTCGGAAGAAGATCGCATCTCAGTGACTTGTTCTGTCCTCATCCCTCAGGCCCCGCGTGCACAGGCAGTACACACCACATGCCACTTCTCCAGTACCATATCTGCCACTTACATTTGTGTGGCCTTTACACTAGTTCCTATAGTAGCCTCCTGACTGGTCACTATAAGCAGTGTCATATCTTATTCTCATCTTAGTGTAGCTGCCAATTTATATATGTGATGTTTGAAGTTGTTCTGGACATACATGTTTTCTAGAAATATGTTAAGGGGCTAGAACTATAGCTCAGTGGTAGAGCATTTGTGCACTGTGCAAGAAGCCTTGGGTTCAGTCTCCAGATATGTTTTTAAAGGGATTTGGGGAGGCTACCATTATTTTAGCATAGTACTCCTGACCATTCATTCATATTCTAAGATTAGCCATTCCTTTGAGCCTCAGCTATTCCAGTACACCTTAAGTCCAAGCATACTAATATTAAGAGCTGAAGCCTAAACAACCTTATCATCTGAAAGGGATGTCAGTATGTATATGAGCAGTATTCACGTTCTGTTTCCTCAGGCCACAGAGAACAGTGTGTGCATTCTTCACAACCTCTCCTACCAGCTGGAGGCAGAGCTCCCAGAGAAATATTCCCAGAGTATCTACATGCAAAACCGGAATATCCAGACTAACAGTAACAAAAGTATTGGGTGTTTTGGCAGCCGAAGTAGGAAACTAAAAGAGGTATGATGGGAGATTTGTGAGAGGCTGTGGGTTGTCGATGGGAACAAAGGGGTAATGGCATTAGAGGCTCTCGTTCCTGCATTCACGATGGCTACTGTGTCAGATCATTTTGGTTCTCATATCAGTCCTCCCACGGGCCTTCACCAGGAAGGAAACAGAAGCAGAAAAGCTCATTAGTTTTCCTACATTAATCCAGTGTTTGGGTGACAAGGATAAACTTTAGTCCCTACCCGTTTGGTTCTGTATTTGTGCTCTTAGCTGTTAAGTCATGTTGCCCTGTGTCCTTTGTGGGCTGTGCCTCAGCTCTTGTTTGAACATTACTTAAAGCCTAAAATTAAGCCATGAACACATTAATAGCAAATTTCCTAAGAAGATTCATATTTCTTTCAAAACTAACATTATAATGAAAAATAATGGGAACGTCCATGTTCTTAGTGTTGTGGAATTCTGGAATTTGGAAAATGGCTGGTAAATTTAGACCCTGATACTATTCCAAACCACTCTGTAAGCATCTGAGGAAACAGACTTGTTTTTCTTGTCTTCAAAGTGATGGCAACCACTTAGAATTTAGGCTAAATACACTGGAAACCATTTTAGAAGGACCTATATTTAATTCCCTTACTGTGATGTATAAGTGGAGAACATGAGTTTCTTAGAAAGCAACATTTATTGCGAGCTAAAGTTAAGTAATTGAATATAGTGTATTTGTGATTTGTTAGTTTTTCTAGGCAGTGTTTCTGGTCTGCCCATGTGGGTGCAGAGTTGTAGGCATCACTTAAAGTGCATTTACTCTGTGTGTACTTAGCAATACCAAGACATGCCGATGCCGGAGGAGAGGAGCAGTCCCCGCGGCCCTGAGTGGCTGTGGCACTCCATTGTGGTAAGGATGTACTTGTCCTTAATTGCCAAGAGTGCCCGGAACTACACCCAAGAGGCATCACTGGGGGCTCTCCAGAACCTCACAGCAGGAGGCGGCCCGGTGAGTCTTGTTTCAGTTTTTCTACTTCTTATAATGAGGTAACTGTAGACATGCCTAGCTCAGCGCAGAGATGAGGTAACCAGGCAGAAGCAAAGGCTTCCTCATTCCAGCCAAGGCAGGTCTCAGACGCCACCCGGACTTTAGCCTTCCACCACCTTCAGCCTCAGTGTCTGTACAGCTCTGTCAGACCACACTTCCAAGTAAACTACACAGTGGCTTTTATATTGCTTAGTTCTTCTTCTATTACAGACCCAGATCACTGCCTCAAGCTAGCTGAGAAAAATACAGAGAGGGAAAGGAAGGAATTTCTCATATTGTGGTCTCTTTTCCTTCATGATTAGCCTTGAACACCTCACTCCATCTCTGGATTCTTTTTCTGGATTCATTGCACAGGAAATGAGGATAGTGAGGAAGGAACACAGTCATGCATCTTATTAACCTGGTGTCCTTACAAGAAGTGCTGTTAATAACCCAGCAAATGTGTCTCACTGGTCCCATTTGTCTCTCAGTTGGGCTTTGAAAAGAGACTGATGTTAACTGACTGCCTGGGTAAAGTGCCCAGGGCACAAGTTTGCTCTACTGGGACACTTGCTACCTGCATTACCTGTAAAGGAATGCTCCCTCGCAGAAAGTCAATGTCTACACCAAAAGAAGCAGTATGTTCGTTCTTTGTAGGTAAAAACACAATGTCTATGATACCATGTGATTTGAAAAAAACACCTGCGTGTCTGTGTCTTGGAAACCCACTCATAGTGCAGAGCTCATTCTCTCTCCCAATAACTTACTTTTTATTATCAAAGTCAAAGCATATTGTAGAAGCTTATTGCCTACACTGTACATTGTGTGTAGATTATGTATTCTATTTTCTATATTCCATTTTAAATCATTATTTGAACTAAGCTTATAGTACCTTGCTCATAAAGTAAGCACTCCAAAATAGTTTATTACATAGCTGGTCTTCGGTTATATATCTCCACATAAAAACATTCTTTGAGGGAACAGAAACTCACAGAGGTGAGTATTCACTTCCTGTGTAAGTTTCTTCACATAGAAGCTTACTTTAAGTAAAACTGTGAAATGATAAGGTCACCTTACCATTGTATTGTGGTTGAGAATAAAAACAATTGTTTCTTTGATTTGTCATAAGCTTGCTTGTGAACAAAGAGAAAGGAAGAACTCCATTGTTTCAAGAAACGCAAATGAAAAAATATGGAATAAAGTAATTTTTACCTAGATGATTAGGAGCTAGTGGCAGAGGAGGGCAATCAGGGTGAACAAGGAGAGTGTGAGGCACACAGATGTTTAAACATTGTTCTGAAGGTGACAGACGACCGCCGTTAACAGAGCCTCCGTGGGCATTTAAAAATCAGCAAGTTTTGTTTTTGTTTTTAATTTCATGTGCATTGGTGTTTTTCGTGCATGTAAATCTGTGTGGGAGTGTCAGATCCCCTGTGGGAGTGTCAGATGCCCTGTGGGGGTGTGAGATCTCCTGGAGTTAGACAGCTGTGAGCTGCCATGTGGGTGCTGGGAATTGATCTCAGATCCTCTGGAAGAAAAGCCAGTGCTCTTAACATTTGAACCATCTCTCCAGCCCCTTACTTATTAAGATCTTTTTTTTTTTTTCCTGAGACAGGATCTCTTACACAGCTTTGACTATCCTGGAACTCACTCTGTAGACCAGGCTGGCCTTAGACTCATAGTCACCTACATCTGCCTCCCAGGTACTATGATTAAAGATATGCACTACCACCAGGCAGTGGTGGCATACGCCTTTAACCCCGGAACTTGGGAGGCAGAGGCAAGGGGATTTCTGAGTTTGAGGCCAGCCTGGTCTACAGAGTGAGTTCCAGGACAGCCAGGGCTATACACAGAGAAACCCTGTCTTGAAAAAAAAAAAAAAAAGATATGCACTACCATGCCTGGCCAAAACAAAACAAAAAAACCCTCAAGTTTATTAGCACCATTTGATATCATGGAGGTGGTTGAATGAATAAGTTTGCAGAAACCCAGAGACGTACTATTTATTCTAGCACTGGAATAAATCTAAAACTCAGGAAAGGCAAAAAGCTAAATGAAGCAACAGTACAGTGTTGGTGGGTGGGTAAAATTAAACTGGGATACCAGCATTGTTAAGGGTAGAAGGATGGCATTTATGTGATAGTCCTGGAAAGTGTGTGTAGCCGCCCGCAGCTACATTCAGACGGGTTACCGGGTGCCCTGGAAGGAAAGCTGCGGATAGAAATGGGGTGACGGGAGAAACATGGAGCCAAGACAAATTTCCTGTTCAAGGCTCAAAATTTAATGGAGGTCTCCAAATATACATGGCGGGGGAAGACCCTTCCCCCAAAGGCTGGAAGCTGGCCTGCAGAACTGGTTAGCTTGCTCCGCTGGAGGCTGGCGTCGGGTGTCGGCCAGTGTCTCTCAGGAAGCTGCTATCCTTGGAGAACAAAGGGCTTCACCTTGGTCTGAGCGCTCCGCCCTAGGTGGAGGGGATTATGGCTAGCACAGGAATTCCTGCTCGAAGGCTGGGAGAGGAACTTCACCTTGGTCAATGTCAAGTCCTGCCAGGTGGCATAGCACCCCAATGTGGCTCTCTACATGAGTTGTTGGTCCTAGGAAGTGTGAAGCACTTAGGGCTGGGAAGTGTGAGTGGTTGGTCCTGGGAAGTGTGAGTGGTTGGTCCTGGGAAGTGTGAGTGGGTGGTCCTGGGAAGTGTGAGTGGTTGGTCCTGGGAAGTGTGATGGTTAGTCCTGAAAAGTGTGAAG
Organism: Apodemus agrarius; assembly: GCA_964023405.1. Classification (NCBI taxonomy): domain Eukaryota; kingdom Metazoa; phylum Chordata; class Mammalia; order Rodentia; family Muridae; genus Apodemus; species Apodemus agrarius. Next base: position 86,623,749 of record OZ030018.1, on the reverse strand, counting down.
TCATTAGTCCTGAGAAGTGTGAAGAGATTAGTCTGCTCAGCTCCATGGATAGAAAATAGAGAAGGCTGACAGCCAGTCTTCCATAGCCTTCAGAAGTATATGTCTAGATGGCATATTGGAAAAAGAGGAATACAGTGCCTATCTTTTCTCTTGTCTGGGATTGTTCATAATAAATACCTTTCTCTCTGGATAGCTCTGGGGGACAGGATCTTCATAGAGAACAATTGGTGAAAGACAATTAAACTTCTTGAACCATTGAAAGTTTGACACTCTAGTAAAGTGATGTACTACTTTTCTAGGAATATTAGTTCAAGCACAAAAACAGTTCTTAGAGATCAATATTCCACCACCATCCATGGCTCTATATTAAGAGGCTCAAGTCTAGAAAGTAGACTTGAGAAAATGAATACAGGTGGTAGGAGGCAAACTGTTTATATGAGACAATAAACGATAAACATCCTGAAGAATGGTTAAGAATCACAAGAACCTCATATTAGCTTCAAACAGAAGTTTAGTATAAAGCCACAGAAACAAGGTAAGACACAGTTCTGAGATCTCTTGATGCTAAAAATGGCAAGATCAATATTTAGATCCTCAGTAAGATTTTTCCTAGACCTGGGCCAGCAGTAGTCTCAGATATAGAGATTACAGAAATCCATGCCAGTATAGTGGCACATACTTTAATCCCAGTGCTCAGGACGCAGAGGCAGATAGATCTCCGTAAATTCAAGGGCAGCCCAGTCTGTGTAGCTAGTTCAGTGAAAGCAAGTTACATGGTAAGAAAAGATAATCCAATTAGCAAATGGATTATCTTTTTTCAAAAGCCTAATATCTATCTACCTGGCAGTTGCATATCCATATGAACTCACAGGGAGTGTGAGGATGTATATAAACTCAAGCCAGACAAAATCCTAGTGGTGGGGGTCGGGAGAACACAGAGTCCCACCTCTAACTGAGGAGCTGTTGGTATTGACAGCCACTGAGAAAAAGAAAGTTAAGTTTCTTTAGTGCTACAATCCCTGATAAGTCAACCATATACTCCAGGGCAGGCCCATATCTAATAGTAATTGAACAGCACCAATTGCACGACGAGCTTCTTTCCTTTTCTTTTTAAAAGGTGAATAAGCCAGCCACTTGGGAGGCAGAGGTAGGCAGATTTCTGAGTTCGAGGCCAGCCTGGTCTATAGAGTGAGTTCCAGGACAGCCAGGACTACACAGAGAAACCCTGTCTCGAAAAGCCAAAAAATAAAAAGGTGAATAAGATCGTTTGTTCTGGAGCTATTATGAATAACCATGGTCAGGGGACACAGCTTTAGGCTACCTCAAATTTCATATTGCAATGTGAAAGTAGTTTCATGAAGTTTTTATAGTTTTACAGAACAAAGAAAGGCATAAATCAAAGTAAGTTTAAAATACACTGGTGGGTACACTAGAGAGGCAGGTATATGAAGGGTTTTTAAAAGACAAAAACTCAAAGTTGGCTGACTAGGGAGGCTATGAGGGTGGATCAGGAAGGAGTTAGGAGGGAAGGATAAATATGACCAAAATACATTGTATAAAATTCTCAAAGATTAGTAATGCATTTCTCTAAAATCCCAATTCTCTTTTTAGAATGAATTAGGTTTGTAATTTAGAAATAAATCAGTTTGTTGAAATATGCTAATCACCAAAACTTGAACCAGAAGTAACAGGAACAACACACATACACACACACACACACACACACACACACACACGCAAACATGAAAAACTTTATGTGAAGCACAAAGTAATATCAGACTTATTTTACCTATATACAGATGCAAAATAGTAAAACGTAACCAATTTTTAATTGGTTAAAAATACTGGAAAAATATTTTTATCAACTCTATTGAAAATCAAAAAGATTTTAAAGAAAATGTCTGTAAACTGCTTTCAGTGAAGTTCTAGCTCTCATCCTCCCTCAGCCTTTGGAATCTACAGAGAACTTCTCTGATAGCAAACGTGATAGCATTTACAGGATGTATCTCACAACAGATACCCACGTCAGTAGCTCGCATGGTTGTCCAGAAGGAAAATGGTCTTCAGCACATCCGGAAGATGCTGCATGTGGGTGATCCCAGTGTGAAAAAGACTGCGGTCTCCCTGTTGAGGAATTTGTCACGGAATCTTTCTCTGCAGAATGAAATTGGTGAGTTGAGGTCTACATTATAGGTGCATTCAGAGTATACAGTGCAAGAGAGCAGGGGATAAGTGATAAGGCTTTGCGGCCTCTCATGCTGGGGCAGGCACCCTCATTCACTGCCATTTGATTGTCCTGATAGCCAGCATTTTTGTTAATTTGCTTTGATTACTTGCAGAAGAAAGACTGGGCAGGTCGTATGACACCTTCCACCCATCAGCGGTTCCAGTCAGTGGGTGTGTCTCATCCACATGTTTGTCAGCAACATACATGTAGTTTTAAAACTGTAAATTTTCTTAAACATGTAATTTAGCCAATAAGACCTATCTTGATTCTGAGTTCTAGTAGTCAAGAATAAGTAAAAATCCATTTCAATACATGTTGTGTTTTTAATGAGATTTCTAGCTAGGTAGGTTTCATTTACTATAGCTGTCCAGCAGCCATGGAGAGTTCTCAGGTACCTGAAAGGGAGGCTGGAAATGAAAAAGGACGGGATGGGAGGGGTGGGGAGAGAAGGATGAAGCCAAGACAAAGGTTTCTGATCAAGGCTGGAAGTTTAGTGTTCAGCACTGTGTCTGTATAGGGAGAGCCCACAGACCCGGCCTTTGTCTCAGGGGACAGTTGCACAGCAAGCTCGGCAGGTGGACAACTCCTCAAAGCTCCCGTAGGGCACTGCAGACCCGGTTAGGCCTGGAGACTCCTGCTAGGTTGTCAAACCATCAGGGGTTTGTTTAGCCTACTTGAGGCTGGGGGAAGGGCACACTTTATTTATTTATTTGTTGGTTGGTTTATTGAGATGGGGCAGGGGGAATGAATATATGGTGGATATGCCATAGTATATTATAGAATGTATTTTATTGATACGTGTATTGTCCCAAGACAAGTAAAGATGACAAAAAACTTCTTTAATTGCTGCTGCTCCTCAGCCTTGATCTATGGACGGGATCTCGTGGTGTGGTGATGAGAGGAGGTGGCACAGCTCTCGGTGAGCAGCTCAGGCCTTCCGTTATCTGGCTCAGAATTATTTCCATGTTGTTCACATAAGTTGTAAAAGGGAATACTCATGTTCTCAAGGTCTTCAGTCTGCGTTTTAATCTTCTGATGATAACATATCTCTTGAGAGCTTAGTATGTGCGGCCAATGTTAAAGTTCATTAACTCCTGAACTCACTCAGAATAACCTGTGGAGAAAGAGAGTGCTATTTCCAATTATACATTAGAGGAATTCGTCAGAGATGGGAAGATAGCGTGTGCCCTGCAGAGGCAGGGAATCTGAAGAATCTGCTGCGGTTGTCCTGGGCTAAGGAAAGGTAGTTACGTCCTCCTCTTTTAAACGGAACCCGAAGTTTTGTTTTTTTTTCAAGTTTATTTTAGTTAATTAAAGTTATGCCTAAGCCGGGCGTGGTGGCGCACACCTGTAATCCCAGCACTTGGGAGGCAGAGGCAGGAGGATTTCTGAGTTTGAGGCCAGCCTGGTCTTCAGAGTGAGTTCCAGGATAGCCAGGACTACACAGAGAAACCCTGTCTTGAAAAGAAATAAATAAAAATAAGTTATGCCTATAGGATAGTTATGCTTTTATGATGTTTTTAGATATATATATATATATATATATATATATATATATATATATATATAATTCTATCTGAATATCTTTGTAGAAGTCTTTCTCTACTTTTAAGGTGATGTCTGCATTGCCAGAAATGCAATAAATTGAAGAATATGAAATTTTAAAATTCTTGATATTTATGTTACCTTAACTCTGTGGAAAGGTTTACAGCACACTGAGAGTAGGATGTCCTCTTTGGAAAGATCTTCAGATTTGATTATAGAGACACAGCATCTTTCCATACATTTTTCAACCAGTGACTGGTGACCCCAGCACTTGGAGGTGGGTTAGGCAGATCACTGGCCAGCCAGCACACCCAAAAAGCCAGCTTTTGGTTCAGCTAGAGACCCTGTCTTAAAAACAGAAGGTGGGAAGGGAACGAGACAGACAGGTGACAGCCTGCTTTGACCTGCATGTGCATCTGCAGGAGGCACACATACCGAGTACTCACGTGCATGTAACACGGACACACACGCACACACACGCACGCACGCACGCACGCACGCACGCAACGTATATATTCTCCCAAAGGAAAAATCTTTCTAATAAAGCATTGTTTTTCTTTTAATTTGTAGCTAAAGAAACTCTACCAGATTTGGTTTCTATAATTCCTGTCACAGTTCCAAGTACTGATCTTCTCATTGAAACGACAGCCTCTGCTTGCTATACATTGAACAATTTAATGCAAAATAGTTACCAGAATGCACGAGACCTTCTGAACACCGGAGGTCTGGAGAAAATTATGACCATCAGCATAGCGGAAGGGTAAGTCTCTTAGTACCTGCCCATCACTGTCTCTATTTTCCTGCCACCAGCACTGTATAAACACTCTAGTATATTCCCTGCCACAGTACTATATAAACACTCTAGTATATTCCCTGCCACAGTACTATATAAACACTCTAGTATATTCCCTGCCACAGCACTGTGTAAACACTTTAGTATATTCCTGCCACAGTACTATATAAACACTCTAGTATATTCCTGCCACAGTACTGTATAAACACTCTAGTATACTCCCTGCTACAGTACTGTATAAATACTCTAGTATATTCCTGCCACAGCACTGTATAAACACTTTAGTATATTCCTGCCACAGTACTGTATAAACACTCTAGTATACTCTCTGCTACAGTACTGTATAAATACTCTAGTATATTCCTGCCACAGCACTGTATAAACACTTTAGTATATTCCTGCCACAGTACTGTATAAATACTCTAGTATATTCCTGCCACAGTACTGTATAAACACTTTAGTATATTCCTGCTACAGTACTGTATAAACACTCTAGTATACGCCCTGCCACAGCACTGTATAAACACTCTAGTATACGCCCTGCCACAGCACTGTATAAACACTCTAGTATACTCCCTGCCACAGTACTGTATAAACACTCTAGTATATTCCCTGCCACAGTACTGTATAAACACTCTAGTATACTCCCTGCCACAGTACTGTATAAACACTCTAGTATATTCCTGCCACAGTACTGTATAAACACTCTAGTATACTCTCTGCTACAATACTGTATAAATACTCTAGTATATTCCTGCCACAGCACTGTATAAACACTTTAGTATATTCCTGCCACAGTACTGTATAAATACTCTAGTATATTCCTGCCACAGCACTGTATAAACACTTTAGTATATTCCTGCCACAGTACTGTATAAACACTCTAGTATACTCTCTGCTACAATACTGTATAAATACTCTAGTATATTCCTGCCACAGCACTGTATAAACACTTTAGTATATTCCTGCCACAGTACTGTATAAATACTCTAGTATATTCCTGCCACAGTACTGTATAAACACTTTAGTATATTCCTGCTACAGTACTGTATAAACACTCTAGGATACTCCCTGCCACAGCACTGTATAAACACTTTAGTATATTCCTGCCACAGCACTGTATAAACACTCTAGTATACGCCCTGCCACAGCACTGTATAAACACTCTAGTATACGCCCTGCCACAGCACTGTATAAACACTCTAGCTCTAGTGACTCTTTCCCAAGTCTCACGGGCAGTGCAGCCATAGCAGTATAGCACACCAGGGCTGTCTCTCCTCTGCTTCTTGGTGATTGGGCACGGAAAGAATTGAGTCCAACGTTAAATCTTTAAAAAGGAAAAAAACCTCAAGAACCCAACAACTAATGTACAGATAAGTGTTACGAATATCAAAACCCTTGACATTAAAGAACTTTATAGAACTTTGAATATAAGAGAGCTGTAATGTAAGAGAATTTGCTTACTCTGAGTGATTCTGTCCCTAGGCACTAAAACACTGTAAGATGCTAAGGAGTCTCCCTTCCTACAGCGCTTCCATTCAGGAAGAGAAGGAGCCCACATTCTATTCATTGCAGTTTTGCTTTCTGTCGTCTTGATTGCATGTCAATAGACTTTTGTGCCACAGGAAATGAACCACGGTCTTTGAAAAGAAAGTTTAGCCATGGTTTAGTAGGTAATAGAAAGTAATGAAATCCACAAAGAAGCTGATCACTAGTTAGAAGTGGGAAGTTTAAGACACTTCTAGAAAAGGAACATAGAAAACCACTGTCAAATGTGGGAAATTGGATTTGTGACCGAGTAAGCTTCTGTCAGCCATATGCTAAAGACACAAATGGTTTTAAAACTATTTTCACAAGTATTATCACAAGAGTGTGTATGTTAACTTGAAAAACTTGCTTTGCTCCTGCAGTGATAGGGTCTTTAGTCTCAGAGGCATGCACATTTTCAGTTGTTTTTCTGTGTTGCAATCTGTAAATATATATTATAACTATATAAATCTAAAGGGTCTATAAGTAATTAAAGACTTTAAATACATATAAGCATCATGGCTTTTTCCTTTGTAAATCATTTATTTATTAGTACTACCTTTGTGATTTATTAAAAAAAAAAAAAAGCTTCTTGAAAAGTGAACTCTGGCCTTTAAATCCTCTTAGTGTGGCAACTGTTGAGGCCACATGGATGGAACATGAAGGGACTGGCCAAAGCTGCACATTCTCACTGACCCAGAAACATCTCTGTCTTTTTAGCTGTGCCCCCAACAAAGCCAGCAAAGCTGCCTCTGTCCTCCTGTACTCTCTGTGGGCACACCCAGAGCTCCATACTGCATACAAGAAGGTAAGGACACTGACCAGCTAAAACCTGACACTTGGGAAATCACCAAACAGCTTCTCTTCGTCTTCCTCCTCTTCCTCCTCCTCCTCTTCCTCCTCTTCCTCCTCCTCCTCTTCCTCCTCTTCCTCCTCCTCCTCTTCCTCCTCTTCCTCCTCCTCCTCTTCCTCGGCTTCCTTCTCATCCTCATCCTCTTACTCCTTTTGTTTTTCCAATAGTTTTTTGGTTTTTTTTTTTGGGGGGGGTGTTTTGGGGGCTTTTTTTTTGTTTGGTTTGGTTTGGTTTATTTTTTGTTTTTTTGTTTTTTGTTTTTGTTTTTGTTTTTGTTTTGTTTTGTTTTGTTTTTTGAGACAGGGTTTCTCTGTGTAGCTCCGGCTGTCCTGAAACTCACTTGGTAGACCAGGCTGGCCTCGAACTCAGAAATCCACCTGCCTCCACCTCCCAAGTGCTGGGATTAAAGGCGTGCGCCACCACCGCCGCTGCCGCCTGGCCTTGGTTTGGTTTTTTGAGACAGGGTTTCTCTGTGTAGCCTTGGCTGTCCTAGAACTCACTCTGTAGACCAGGCTGGCCACAAACTCAGAAATCTGCCTACCTCTGCCTCCCAAGTGCTGAGATTAAAGTAGTGTGCCACCACTGCCTGGCTTGAATATTTTGTTTTGTTTTGAGAATTTCATGGATGAGCACTGTATCTGTGACAATCCTATCCCTCTTTTCCCCTCTAGTTCCTCTCTCCCAAATTCAGGGTCTCTTCTTTAAGCATTATTGTTACATGTATGTACATATAGCACAAATACACACACATATGTGTGTGTGTATGCACACGTGTATATGGAACCTCTTGAGTCTCCTTAGCTTTGCTTATGTCTATGGTGTAGGAGTTCATCCCTGGGAACAGCTGGTTCTCCCATTCTCAGTGGCCCTTGATCCCTGTAGCTCTTCATCTAGGAACTAGTATGTCAAGTGGTAGTACCATTTTGCTGGTCTTGTTCAAATGACCATATTATTGAAAATTCATGGATCCATTTCCCCTGTCATATCCAGGGGACACAATACAATCAGTCAACAGCAGTCACAGACCTCTGGCTCATAAGATCTTTCTATCCTTTCTTCCATGATTTTCCCTGAGCCTTAGGTATTAGGTTGCATTGCAGATGTACCACTTGTAGCTAGGCACTCCACAGTCCTATATTCTCAATTTTGATCAGTTGTAGATATCCGTACTAGTTTCTGTATGTTGCAAAAGGAAGCTTCTTTGATGATGAATGAGAGCTACATTTATTTGTGGCTATGAGGAAAAGTATTTAGAATACAATTAGAAAGTATATTGATTTAGGATCTGGCAGTAGTTGATTCTCCTCTTGGGAATATAACAATACCAACATGATTTTCCTACTGCTGAGCGACCCTTGAGTCCAGGTGGACAGTTATTAATAATCCCCAGACAGAAGTGCCACTATTGCAGCACCGTGCGAATCTTGCCAGTCCAGTCTTTGTTGTGGGACGCGGCTTTTCAGCTGCGTACGACGACTTCTGAGTGAGCCCCTCCTTCGGCAGCATCTGATGTGTGAGAACCACTCCTTAGGAGAGGCTTCCAGGTCAGTTCCAGCTGGATTCCTCCAAGTGCTGTGTGCACAGTGTATGGTTTCTGCAGCAATGGGGGTTTGTCTTCAAGTTCTGGGCGGCAGCACAGGAAATAGTAATGGCTTATATGCTTTGGGAATCTCATATTTTCCCTTGACCAATAAAGAAGGTTTCTCATGTGTGGTACCAGAGGTTTTGTTAGATTGTCCATGGCTTTTTGGAGGAACATTATCACCCCAAGTGGTCTAACTTCATTAAGCTGTATATCCTTGTATACACATTTATATATAATTTTGGGTAAACATCAAATAATTTGCTATGTCTTTTCAAGCAACCTCACTGTTACTCACCCTTCCTCCTCCCCTTTTTGTCTGTATTGTCTTCCACATCTCCAATTAAAATGCCCCCATCTTTTCCCTCTTCTACCTTCATGTCACCTGTGTCTTGTCATTCAAGAACTTTCCCTCACTCCACTAGACCCCACCTTTTCCTTATCTCCCCCCAGCCCAACCTTTGCCTCACTCTGGCCCCACCTTGATCCCCTTTTTGCTTTCCTGCTTCTGCAGATACTCCAGGCTATACACTCCAGATGGAGATTGAGAGCTAGGAGCCACAACATAACAGAGAGCACGTGACTTGTTTTCCGGGTCTGGAGTGCCTCACTCAGTACAATATGTTTCAGTTTCACCCATGTACCTAAAAATTTTATACCTTCATTTTCCTTTACAGCTGAATAGATTTTTAATGCGTACATGTACTGCATTTTTTATTATCCAGTCATCAACTGAAGGGTATTTAAGTTGTTTCAACAAAGTATTTCAATAGCATTAGCAATTAGAGAAATGGAAATCAGAACTACTTCGAGATTTCCTCTTACCCCATCAGAATGCTAAGATCAAGAGTAAAAATGCTGGTAAGGATTATGGGTAAAGCAGCACCCTCATTCACTGTGGGGATCACAGCAATTCTGGAAATCAGTGTGGGAAATTCTCAGAGAGCAACAAGTAAATCAGCCATGTGACCAGCTATATATATAACTCCTTTGACATATGTCCTAAGGGCATTGTGTGACACAAATACATGCTTAGCCTTGTTCATTGTGTGACACAAATACATGCTTAGCCATGTTCATTGTGTGACACAAATACATGCTTAGCCTTGTTCATTGTGTGACACAAATACATGCTTAGCCTTGTTCATTGTGTGACACAAATACATGCTTAGCCATGTTCAGTGCTGCTCTATTCACAGCACAAGAACATGGACCCAACTTAAATAATCTTCAGTTGACAACGGATGAGGCATCCGTTGATGAGAATTTTTATATTTTATATTTTTATCTGCTTCTTCCAAAGGCTCAGTTTAAGAAGACAGACTTTGTCAACAGCCGGACTGCCAAAGCCTACCACTCCCTTAAAGACTGAAGAAGGGGAAAACAGACTCAGGAATTTTAGCTTTATAGTTCTCCAATTTTAATTAAAATAAAATAAACAATTAAAAAAAAACCTCCTCAAAGATAACACCTATTTTTCTACCAACTGACCCAAGAAACCTCAAAAAGCATGCTTTGTTTATATTCTTTTCTATTTTCATCCCCAAACCTAGAAAATGAATAATCAGAATATAATTTTATTAGGCGTCCTGAAGACTTCTACCAGGTTGCACCAGTATGGAATCTGTTTTACCCTGTGCAGATAATGGGCATTATTATCCAGGCGTATGCAAACTCCTGTGAGTGTGCGCCGGGGGAACACCTGAGGAAGTGTGTGAATGATGTGTCTATCCTAGTCCCTTGTCTGCATGTCACTTCCTTAACGAGCCAGAGATGTGTGTTCACTAGAGTCGGACAGGACAGAAATGAAGGAATAAAGCATTGATGGAAATCGATTTGTCTGTGATTGTTCTTGACCCTGTCGGGGTTGTGACTCTTTGCTCTGCCTTCTCTCTCACATTGATTAATGTATGGCATGTATGCAGATCATAGACTTGTGTGGCAGGCAGTAGGGCTGAGAGGTGCTCATAGAAAACGTAAAGACACCTGGCTACACATAAAGACAGGCGCTGGTTCTGAAATTCCATGTTCTCCCTCAGCATTGTATAAATGGGGTTTTTGCTCCAAGAAATTATTCACCTGCAATGTCAGCAGCAGGTGTGAATCTCTCTGGTTACAATATAGTCTAGGCTTTTGTGCCCAGGGGAATCGGTAGGAACCCTGTCATTCAGCAAGGTTCCAGGAGGAGCCACGGCCACAGAGGAGTGAGGCCGGATGGGCACTGAGAGCAGCTTGTTCTAGTGAAGTGTGGTGTCGACTGTGTCCAACTTCTAGAGCTCAAGGCTGCTGCAGCTCATACTCTCAGCCCTGGTCTCAGGCAAGGGAGCTCAGGAGACAAGGCAGGGAGTTCTTATGCCCGAAACTGAGACGTGCAGCCTACGGCAGCTGACGGATGGGCTGGGCTCGGGAAGTGCCCCTGTGGAAGATGCAGTTCTAACTAGATAGTAACGAAAGTCATTCTCATTATTAGTCCTTAACTACAATTCTACTCGTTATTACTCCTTTGAAGTCTGACTTCATTTGCATAAGAAAGTAAGAGAAGAAAAAAAATCCTTCAGCTACTTTGGTGGGAAAAAGGAACAAAAAATAAATTTCCATTTCTATTTAAATGTGCATTTAGTTCTGTATTGTGTTGTAACTTAAAATGCTTTTAACTTTAAAAGCTTCAGCCTAAATAATTAGCCTGATTGAGGGAGACTAGTCTACTCTTGACAGCTTCACTGTCTTAAATTCAAAGAAGAGATTGAACATCCATGAGTTACTCCAGCTGTGGCAAGACAGCCACTAGGCAAAAATTGCCTCTCTTCATCTACAAATACTGTCCAAAGAAAGGACACACATACAGTCTTAGGTCAGCTTAAATCTGCTGATACAGAGTAGGCAAGTCCTTACTACTCCTGTTTCTCTAATGTCTGTCAGATGTTCATGGGCCAGAAGGCTAAAGACTGATGCTCCAACATTTTGAAGTATAAACAGTCCAGGTGTTCAGTGGTCTCCGTCATTTGGCTAAGTCTTAGAAGCTGTGTCAAGCTTTCTATATATTCTCAGTTAATATTGGTCGCTCTCAGATTTCTGACGAGGTTGAATACTGTTAGTCTCATAGCCAGTTCAAGCTGTTTAAATTTGAGAAATCTGATATAGATTTAAATGGTTTTCAGATGACATAAAGTTTATAGCCAAGACATGAGTCAAGTGTTAATTCTTATAGTCTTCTAAGAGTACAGATGACAAAGGTTCTGTAGAGCCTTTGGCAGAGATGATAGACTGGGTGTTAGGTTTATTTTATACTTTATAATTCACAAGATGGTAATAGTTATGCTCAATTTACTTTTAGAAAGTTTTTTATTAAACAGAAAGGGTGAACTGTTACAAGATTCCCTACCCATTCATATTGAGGCCATGAGAGGTCAGTGATTAGAGGAGAGAGAAGAAAAAGAGCTAGAGAGAGTGAGGAAGAGAGGACTACATGAGCAAAGCAGGAGACCTGAGACCACCTCCCCTGATACCACAGTGGCTCTCTCACTAAGGACATATTTCCCAAGAGACTGATTAATCTCTTTGAGACTGTTTTATTTATAATACAAAAAGCCAAAAAGAATACCCACTCAGACTCAGGGGTGCCATTGATTGACCAGGCTGTCGTGAACAGTGGGATTTCCCTGACTAGACCTGACTGGGACTTTAATATGACAAAAGGTAAGGGGCACCTGAAGGTCCACCACCAGACTCCGTGGGCAGGTCTCAAGGGGGCCACATGGCAACCCACAAATTTAACCAAGGCATGTGAGGTTAAATAGGGACCACAGCATTTCTAGAGTAGATCATAGAGGCAATATACACCCTATGATCCTGGGGGGCAAAGAATATAAAACTAATGGGACAGTGGCTTTTATAGACCAGGCTAGTAGAGATCTCAGAAAAAAGCTTCAGAAGCTAGAGAAAAAGAATAAGCCATTGAGAGATTTAGTGCAGGTTGCTGAGAAAGTCTACAGTTACTGAGAGAGAGAAGGAGAAGGAACAGAGAAAAAGAAAAAGCTACAGAGAGTCCTGGCTATAGTAGTTAAGAAGAGTAGAGAAGAGAGACAGAAAAGGACCAGTGCACATACTACGAGGAGAGAGACCACTGGGCCCGAGAGTGCCCTAATGGAAGCCGGGAGCAGGAATTCCCAGGCCTTGAGGAAAAAGCCACCAAGAAACAAAGGTGTTAGCCCTGGGTAAAGACAGTGACTGGGGAGATGGGGTTCTGACCACCTCCTCCAACCCAGGGTAACTCAGAGTAGAGGAGAAACTCACTCAGTTCTTGGTGGACACAGGGGCCCAACACTCAGTCCTCCAAGCCAATGGCCCTGCTTCCAAGAAAAGATCTTGGGTCCAAGAAGCCACTGGCACCAAAATATATTCATGGACTACCTGAAGAACAAAGGGCCTAGGTTGGGATGGGTAGCCCATTCATTTAGGGTCTCCCCAGATTGTCCCTACCCCCTGTTGGGGTGAGACATACTCTCCAAAATGGGTTCCCAAATATACTTCGTGCCCAACAGACTGCATCTAACTGGCCCAAAAGGAGAGACCCCTGCCAAAAGTCGAAGCTACAGACAGGAGCAGTCTTCTCCACAGACAGGAGCAGTCTTCTCCATGAAGGTCAGAGGCAAGCAGGTGCTGCTGTGGTGGAGGGCACAAATGTCATCTGGACAGAGCCTCCACCCCTGACACTTAGCACAGAAAGTAGAGATAACTGTCTCCACCAAGACCTTGGAACTTAGAGCCAGGAAGAAAATTAACATTCTTGCAGATAGCAGGTATGCCTCTGCCACAGCCCACGTCCACAGGGCTATATGCCAAAAGGGAGGACTGCTCACATCAGAGGAAACAAACAGGAACTCTTGGACCTCTTGGATGCCCTAAGGAAGCTGGCAACTGTGAATATTATCCACTGCAGGACATCATCTTAGAATGGGTAGTAAATCCTACAGTAGGAGACCAGTACATCCTAAGAGAGAGGGGCAAAGCTTCCTGAAGAATTGTATTCCCTTTAGCCCTTTCTTTTGGTTCCAGATTTCAGTCACTTCTCCCCTGTTCCATTTCCACAACCTTGAGGAGTAGCTCTCAGCCATCCTAATGCTTCAACCCTTTAATATCATTCCTCATGTTATGGTGACCCCCAACCATAAAATGATTTTCACTGATACTTCATAACTACAATTTTGCTACTGCTATGAATCATGATGTAAATATCTGATATGCAAGATATCTGATATGAAAACCCCTGTGAAAGAGTCATTTGACCCTGAATGAAAAAAAGAAATAAAAAGGAAAGGACACAACTGTTCCTAGGTATGATGGAGGAGAAAGTTTATTCTATAATATGTGGGAGAGCAGGGCTATAGGCAGGATATCTGGGGAGTGAGCATGACCAGACTGAGCTGGGCCCTGTGGGGACAGGGAATGAGAACAGAGGGAGAAGTAGGTGCAGCAGCCAGGAGGCCAAAAGTACAAAAGGTCTAGTAACCAAAATGCCTGGACTAGATAGGGAAAAAGGGCAGCCCATCCCCTCAGCTCAGAGTTCAGGGTGAAGCGCCCATGTAACAAGCAGGGACTGAGGGATGCTGAGACAGCCTGGCAGCCAGGTCTGAAACTTAACAGACCCCAGAGGGGCTGTGACCCACAGGGTGAGAATTACTGCCCACATCAAACCCATCAGAACTCAAGGGAACTCAATCAGGGAACCTTCCATAGATATAAAGTGAGCACTTATCCCTTCTCAGTGAGAGGATAGCAGCAGAAATTAGTATAGCTTTGGCATCCCAAGCAGAAACCCTGGATGTCTTTTTATAAGAAAAACAACAAACAAACAAACAAACAAACAACTGGGTGTGGAAAGACAACTCTGGTTAAGAGTATTGGCTTCTCTCAAAGAGGACCTGGGTTCAGTTCCCAGCACCTATATAGTGGCTCAGAACAGTCTATAACTCTATACCTTCTTTTGGCTTCCATGGACACTGCATGCTCATGGTGCACAGACACACATGTAGGAAAAACACCAATACACATAATATAAATGCAAAAAATGGTATAGAACCGAAGGCAAATAATGGGTTTGTTCTGCCCAGCAGTAAGACTTAATTTCCTTTTGTTAAAAAACAAAACAAAACAAAACAAAAAGTCTGATGTTTTGAAAGAAAAGATTTGCAACAGAGTAGAGTCACATGATCTGCCTTGAGTTCAGATATAGGCAAGTATAAAATCAACTGGCTCCCCCAAAACCTGCCTTAAGATATGGTGGCTCTTGCCTTTCTCTATTTCCTTTTAATATCGTACCAGGAATGCTGATGCTGCTGTCCTGGACCACAAGATGAAGGCCATGTTATCACATGGGTCACATGGTGCTAATGACCTAGTCATGCTAATCTTGGATTTTTCTTCTTCAGGCATTGTATATGTGACTAAGGAGTAAAGCTTTATTGGGCTAAAGCTATTACCATTGGGTGTATGTCATTGTGGGAATTGAATGCAGGACCTTGTGTGTGCATAGCACACATTCTGCTTTAAGTCTCTGAACAAACTCTTGAAAATTAGTTGTATCTGTAGAGCCTAATTAACTTCAGTACTATGGAGACACTGAATTATTGCAGGCTGAGTAACTAATTACCTTATCTGGTGCTAGTTCTAGCCTTGCCCATCTCTGTGTCTGAACTGCCAATTTGAAGCCTGTCATGGAGTCAGCCTGTCTCATCAATATGATCATGTGGAGTTTAAGACTACTGCCCTAAATAGCTAAACATTATTTTATGTTTTATGTTTCTAAAATATTTTTCTAATTAGATTTTAAAAATTGATTATGGCACTGGGTATGGAGGTACATGCCTTTAATCCAGCAGGGATTCAGAGGCAGATGAATCTTTGAGGCCAGCCTATTCTACAGATTGAGTTCCAAGACAACCAAGGCTACAACAGAGAAACCTTGTCTCAAAAAAAAAAAAACAAAACTGATTATAATGTTTAATATTCTACCTAGTAAATTATAAAATAATATCAGCATTGACTTTAATGGACTTCCAAATGAAAATATACTGTCTTTCATCTCATCTTTTCATTATGACTACTTATCCCAAGTCCCTAGCTTACTCTAAACTAATGTTTGAAAGAGCCTATATTTTATTGTCGTTATGTGTGTGTGTATGTGTTGTATGTATGTATGAATGTGTGTATTCTCATTGTTCAGTATAATTTTGACAGAGCAAGAGAGTCTAGTTTTTTAGTAAACTTTAACTTCATTTATCCTAGCTAGATTTTTATCCTACCCAAAGATTTTGATTAATCCTTCTTACTCAAATTATGCAAAAGACATCGATGTCTAATAACAACACTCATGAAATTTTATGTCTTAAGTACTAATATTTCTTGATCAAATTACTATCTAAAATATTCTATATTACAATTATCTGGTTTAAAAATAGATGACATTTGTATTTTAGCTATAAGAGGATAGGTAATTCCACTATGACTCTCACAGAAGTCCCATTTCTAGCCATTTAAATGTAAATGAGAGAGTTCATTGAATACAAATAACTAAACACATTGGAAACAATGTAGTCTATGTCTTTAAAATATGAATATTTCACAGGCTGCTCTAACAAGAAAACTATTGATGAGACAGGCAGACTCTATGACAGGTTTCAAATTGGCAGTTCAAGAGATTAGGCCTAAAAACCCAGGCTTCAAGGAGAAACTACCCTGCCACCCGGCCAGAACCAAAGACAATGGGTCAGCAACAGTTTCCAGCCCTCACAACTAGCAATAGTTCTGGAATGTGTTTAAGAGCAAGATAAGGCCACTTCCCCCACCCCCATTTCCTCAACCACAGATTCCAGCCCCCATCTCCATAATGGTTTTGGAATGTCCTAAGAGGTAGAGCAGGATAAGGTCACCTACCCTGGAATTCCCCTAATGTGCTTGAAACTGAACCTTTGGAGCTCAGTATCTTGGTAGTGGGAGACCCCAGCATGCTGGACTTCTTCAGAATAAAACACTCTTGGCATTTACATACTACTTGAGTCTAGGGTATCATTCTTTGGTGGACCATGGACCCTTACACTATAGGTGTTCTTCTATTCTCCCTCTCCACCAAATCTAATCCCCTAATCTCATCCCTAGCCCTGCAGATCGATCACCTGCTGAGCCCCTCCTCATTAACCCCCATCTCCAGTCCTCACACAAATCTTTCCCTCCTAACCTTTGTCCCCTGATTCATAACCCAGCCTCTAACTCCAGCAGGCACTCCCTGGGAACCCACAGGTCACACCAGCTAGCAAAGCAGGTAGGCTGGCTGTAGATCTTCACCTTTCTCTCTGCTCCTCTCCAGCTCTGCAGCAGACCAACAGCTGGACCACCTTCTTCCCCAACCCATCTCTAGTGTATCACACAGATCTTCCCTTCTAAGTTTTCTCCCTCACTACACTCATTGCTTCATTCCAGCTACCAGTAGGCACTTCCTGGGAACCCACTGGCTATTCTCACCATGGGAGCAAATAGGCAAACTGAAAATTTTCACTTCTTCCATTTCTCCTAGTCCAATTCACCAGTCTAATCCTTAGCTCTGTACTACCTTCTGCTGTGACCTCCCCTTACGGTTTGCTCCCATTCCTGAGGGACTAAGCAGATCTTATGGAACATTATGCTTTCCTCCTTCCTGTGGACCCCTCAGTCCCTTCAGCCCCATTCCTAAGTGTCAGCTCCCAATATATAGAAATACATTTTACCTGGAATCCACAATGACCATGCTTTTCAGGATCTCAGAAGAATTCCTACGATACATAGTCTTCACACTTTCCTGAGAACAAAAGAGGGCAACAGAAACCAAGGAACAAACACTCACTCAACAACAAAGGCAAGACCAGATGTCAGCACCTGGAATTAAAAAATCTTCCCAAACACAGATACCTAGACACTAGTGTAAAAACACAATCAATGGCCGGGCCGTGGTGGCGCACATCTTTAATCCCAGCACTTGGGAGGCAGAGGCAGGCAGATTTCCAAGTTCGAGGCCAGCCTGGTCTACAAGAGTGAGTTCCAGGACAGCCAGGGCTACACAGAGGAACCGTGTCTCAAACAAACAAACAAACAAACAAAAAACAAAAACAAAAAAACACAATAACAGCCAGGACAGTATATCTCTACTAGAGCCCAGCAAATATACCACAGAAGAACCTGAATTCAAAATAGCTGACAAAACAGGCCTTACTGCAGCCTGTATGAGGATGACCAAGGTTTTTAAAGAGGAAATGAATAAATCCTTTTTAAGAATCTATAAAAACAAGCCGGGCGTGGTGGCGCACGCCTGTAATCCCAGCACTTGGGAGGCAGAGGCAGGCAGATTTTTAAGTTCGAGGCCAGCCTGGTCTACAGAGTGAGTTCCAGGACAGCCAGGACTACACAGAGAAACCCTATCTCGAAACCTCCCCCCCCCCAAAAAAAAGAATCTATAAAAACACTAATGATAGTGGAAGAAAATGATTAAGACAGTTCAAGACCTGAAAGTGGAGATAGAATCAAAAAGAAAAAAGAAAGAAAAAGAAAAGAAAAAAATCCAAACTGAGGAAAAGCTAGAAATGAAAAAGTTTAGGATCTTGAACAGGGATCTTAGAGGTAAGCATTTCTAACAGAATACAGGAGATAAATGAGAGAATCTCAGGCATTGAATACACGATAGAAAAAATAGAAAGAAGCATTGGTCAAAGAGAATGTTAAATCTAAAATAAACCCTGGTACAAAACATCTAGGAAACCTGGGACACTATAAAAAACTAAATCTAAGAATAATAAAAATAGAAGGAAGAGAAGAAGCCTAGGCCAAAGGCACAGAAAGTATTTTCAGCAAAGTCCTAAAAGAAAATTTCTGTAACCTAAAGAAGAAGGTGTTTATGAAGGTATAAAAAAGCATACAGAACATCAAGTAGTCTTGACCAAAAAAGAAAGCTGCCTTAGCACATAATAGCCAAAACACTAAATGTGCAGAACAAAGGAAAAATATCAAAAGCTGCAAGAGAAAAAAACCACGTAACATATAAAGGCAAACCTATTATAATAACACCTGACTCTTCAACGGAGAGTCTAAAAGCCAGAAGAACAGATGCACTGCAGACTCTAAGAGACCACAGGTGCCTGTGCAGACTATTAATATACTCTGAAATTTTTCCAATAAGACATTTCATGATAAGACAAATTTATCTATTATTTACTTACTTTTTACTTACTTACTTATTATGAGACGAGGTTTCCCTGCATAGCCCTAGCTGTCTGGAGACCAGTCTGGATTCAAACTCAGAGATCCATCTGCTTCTACCTCCTGAGTCCTGGTATTAAAGGTATATGCTACTATGCCAGTGATAAGACAAAATTTAAGCAATATTGATCTAAAAAATCAAGCTCTATAGAAGTCTCTAGAACAGTGCTTCTCAACCTGTGAGTCATGACCCCTCTGAGAGTTGAAGTAACCTCTTACAGGGGTTGCCTAAGATCATCCAAAACCACAAATATTTATATTACAATTCCTAAGAGTAGCAAAATTACATTTAGAAAGTAGCAACAGCCGGGCGGTGGTGGCACACGCCTTTAGTCCCAGCACTGGGAGGCAGAGGCAGGCGAATTTCTGAGTTCGAGGCCAGCCTGGTCTACAGAGTGAGTTCCAGGACAGCCAGAGCTATACAGAAAAACCCTGTCTCGAAAAACCAAAAAACAAAACAAAACAAAAAAGAAAGTAGCAACAAAAATAATTTCTAGGTTGAGGGTCATCATAACATGAGTAACTGTATTAAAGGGTTGCAGCTTTAGAAAGTTTGAGAACCACTGCTCTTGAAAGAAAATTCCAACCTAAAGATATTAACTACACCCCAGAAACTACAAAGAATAAATAATCCTAGAGAACAAATCAAAAGAGGGAACACACAGAGTCATACACAGACACAGACATATGCACACACACAGACACAGACACAGACACACACACACACACACACACACACACACACAGACAGACACAGACAGACTCACACAGGCACACAGACATACACACAGACACAGACAGACATATGTACACACACAGACACAGACAGACACATGCACACACACAGACACAGACAGACACACAGACAGACACATGTACATAGAGACACAGACAGTCACACAGACACAGACATACACACATAGACACAAATAGACACACACACAGACTCTCACAGACAAACACACATGTACACACACATGAATGCCTACTAATAACAACAAAATAACAGGAACCAATAAACACTGCTAATTGATCTCTCTAAACATCAATGCTTTCAATTCTCCAGAAAAATACAAATGGATTTGTACCAGCCTCCTGCTGCAACTACAAAACACATTTTAATACCAATGGTAGACCTCACCTCATGGTTAAAGGATGGAAAAGTGAAGAGAGCTATTTAGAGATCATAAGTGTGTGCATCAGGATGTGTGTTGGCTACATGCAAATACTAGGATAGTTTCTATCTGATCTGTCCCACTCTTTGTCAAAGTCTGAGTCTGTTAGCCTGTCTGAACTTTTTGATTTGTTTGCAAGGGTCTGGGAGTGCTCCGAGAGCCCACAGCATTTGGGGTGGTCAAGAACGACTGGCAGATGTGCTGTAACATTGTGACCTCAGGAAGCCTGAGGATGCTTCAAGTCCCCTGGAGAAAGGAAGTTAGGAAAGACTCCCCCTCCATTAGACCTGGCCCTGGCATAAGCTGGCTGGGTCACCTGGTTAACTGGATTCTTTGTCTTTCTGTATGTTCTTGGACTGGAATTGATGAAATTTTGATCATGGGACAGCAAAACTCCACTCTGCTGGTGATTGTCCTGAGTCTTTGGGATGATTTCCAGTGGGAGGCATGTAACTTGTCACTGGAGGTAAAGAAAAGGAAGCTCTGGACACTGTGCTCATCCAAATGGCCCACCTTCCATGTTGGATGGCCTCGGGAGGGGACTTTTGACCTCTCTGTAGTTGTGGCCATCCAGGGGAAGGTCTTCAGTGCTGGGTCCATTACCCATTTCGATCAGGTGCCCTATATTGTGGTCTGGAGGGACTTCTTAACTGATACTCCCTCTTGGATTCAAGGTTTCCTTTCCAGTAGTATTCTGGCACTCCAGGCACAGACCTTGCAATCTGCAGAGCCAGACCAGAGGTGGTTATCCAGGATCCAGGGACAGCAGACCTCCTCCCCTTGGTTCCTCCTCCTCCATTCCCACCCTGCCCTTGCCCCTAGCACTCCCCTGACACCCCAGTTGAATGCCACAGTGTCCATCCCATCCACCCCACACTTTCATGACCAGAAGGGGATCCAGGTCCTGCTACGGGCACATGGAGCAAGAGGACCACACCTCCAGAGGTGACAGTGGCCCTCCCTCTCTGGACCTATGGTCCCATAGATGAGGATGGAAATCAGGCCTATGCAGTATTGGCCTTTCTCTTTGGCTGACCTGTATAATTGGAAGGCTCAGCACCCTTCTTTTTCAGACAACCATAAAGGGTCGATTAATCTTTTTAAGACTCTCTTGTTTACTCATCAGCCCACTTGAGATTATATCCAGCAGCTTATGAGAGTGCTTTTTACAACTGAAAAGTGGGAGAGAATCATGCAGGAAGCTAGGAAAAAGTTCCATGGGATACAGAGGCACCCTCAATTGACCAGGCTGTCATCGATAGTGGGTTCCCTTTGACCAGACCAGCCTGGGATTTTAACATGGCTTCAGGTAAGGAGCACCTAAGGGTCTACCGCCAGGTTCTTCTAGCAGGTCTCAAGGGTGCTGCAAAGCAACCCACCAATTTAACCAAGGTAAGGGAGGTGTGGCAGGGCCCAGATGAGGCTTTTTGCTAATATACACCCTATGACCCCAGTTCCAAAGAGCACAAGGCCACTATGGCCATAGCATTCATAGATCAGGCTGTGAGAGACATTAGGAAGAAACTTCAGAGACTAGAGGGATTACGAGATAAGTCTTTCAGAGAGTTAGTGCAAGTAGCAGAGAAGGTATATCATAATAGGGAAACTGAAGAAGAGAAGGAAGAAAGAAAGCTGGGATTTAATAACAGTGAGTAGATTCTCTAGAGGAAGGGGACTCACATGAGACAATAGTTGGGGGATATCACAGCTTGTTGGGGAACATTCATTCAGGGGCATGTCCCGATGCCCCCTGAGGAAGCCAACAGCCCTCAGGGACATGGGTCAGAGAAGGTCAATGCCTCAATTTTTCTTGTAACCTGATCACTGTGCAGTTTACCCAGAAAGCGAGAGAGGCCAAAGATAGACGGCTAAGGGTAGGACACGGGGCCTCAGACTGTACCAGGAAGGATACGATGATGGACTCCTTTTTACCATCAAACTCAAGGTAGAAGCCCCTACCATCTCTGTGGGACCCACTAAGGAGGTTAAAGGTGTCCCTCATTAGCTACCTCGGCCCAAGCCTCCAGCACCAACCCAGGTAGGGTCAACTACTGTCATGACCCCCAACATCTAGGGAACACTCCCTCCTGGCCCCTCAGAACTGGCCCCACTGACTGAGCTTATCATTAAGAACTTCCTAGTGCTCAATGAATTCAGGCCTGAAGCGACTCACTCTTGCTGGCTTGCTATGATATAGCTCCCATATATTATGAAGGGATTGCCTTCACTTCTCCCCCAATATTAGCCTGTCTAACAAGTCCTTTTCCTGCCCCTGGGCCCAGAAGTCGGGTGTCGGACTCACCCTTTAGGCAGTGACTGGTGTGGGACTCTGCCTGGGCCATGCCCCCTCCTCCCACTGGTCCCTTTGCAATACTTCATATTCTCCTGCCCACACTGCTTCATATGTCATCCTGCCCGAGAATGGATGGGCTTGCTGAATGGGCTCACCCCCTGTGTACACCTCAGTGTCCTGAATATGTCTAATTTTTGTATATAAGTTCAGTTGGTGCCCAGTCTGGTTTACCATCCTTATGAAGAGATGTTAGATAGATGGGGTGGGGACTATCATACCAAATAAGAACCTATCACTGCCTTGACAGTGTCTCTTCCTCTGCAGACTGAGCACAGCAGGGGAAGTGACAGGGACTTCTTCAAGGTACAAGCTACCAAGAGCTCAGGAGTGCTATAGACTTAGACATAGAGAACATGGAAGAATCAATCACCAGTATTCAAGAGTCCCCTAAACTCCCTCTCTGAAGTAGTCTTACAGAACTGCCGTGGTCTAGATTTGCTCTTTTTACAACAGGGAGGGCTCTGTGTAGCCCTAAGGGAAGAGTGTTGCTTTTACCTGAGTACTCAGGGGTGGTTAGAGATTCTATGGTAAAGGTATGAGAAGGACTAGCCAAGAGAAAGAGAGAAGGATGCCCAAGGATGGCTCAAGTCTTGGTTCTACAGCTCTCCCTGGTTCACGACTTTGATTTCTACATTGCTAGGACCCCTGGTCATTTTGTTCCTGTTTCTGAACTTTGGCCCTTGCATTCTAAATCGCTTAGCTGCTTTTATTAATGGTTGCATAAGTACAGTACAGTACAGTTGATTGTCCTGAGACAAAGATATCAAGAGCTAAGTACAGAGGACCAGGGATATGAGCTGCATAACTATCCACAATAGCTTCAAGATTGAAGCATGCACAATGAAAAGGGAAGAGAGCTATTTAGAGATCATGTGTGTGTGCATCAGGATGTGTGTTGACTACATGCAAATACTAGGATGGTTTACATAAGGGACTGAAGCCTCTGAGGTTCGGGAACTGGCAGGGTGTTAGCTAAGGGGCTCAGGAACCATCCCCAGGTTGGGGCAGAGGAGTGACCCTAAAAGTCACTTCCCCCAAAGGGGAAGGTCTGGAGTCGGCCTCCTAGGGGTTGGGGAGGTCCCGAGTTGGTAAACATGGCTGCCTAGTGGTAAGGGAGGTCTGGAGCAGGTAAACACATTCCACAGGACAAACTGTATACAGATCAAACAGGCTGGGGGGGGTGTCTTCACCATTTCTTCTTTGGGTGCAGGACGACCCCAACATGCACTGGAATAATAAATTCCTCTTGCTTTTTGCATTGATTCTTGGTTCTGTCTTGTTTACTCAGGGGGTTCCCAGAAAGCCAAGACTCTCTGGAGTCTTATAAAAGGATATTCTAGTAGACCTAAGGACAAGCTGGTGAAGGAATTTTAATATCTGACAAAGTAGAGTTCAAATCAAAACTAATCAAAAGAGGTATTGAAAGACACTATATATTCATCAAAGAAAAAATTCCACCCCAGGACATTGCAATTCTTTTTTTTTTTTTTTTTTTTTTTTTTGGTTTTTTGAGACAGGGTTTCTCTGTGTAGTCCTGGCTGTCCTGGAACTCACTCTGTAGACCAGGCTGGCCTCGAACTCAGAAATCTGCCTGCCTCTTCCTCCCAAGTGCTGGGATTGCAGGGGTGCACCACCACGCCCGGCTGACATTGCAATTCTTAACATCTATGCCCAGCAAACAAGGGCAACAAAGTTCATAAAAGAAACACTACTCTAGCTTAAATCACGTATTGTCCCTCACACCTGAGAATTCAATACCCCATTCTCACCTATAGACAAGTCATCCAGACAAATGAAACAGAGAAATGCAGGAGCTAACTGAGCCCTTCCCCACCCCCAGTCTTTAGTTGGCAAAATCCCAGGCTGTTTTTACACCTTGCTGGAGCCAGCTTCTGGCCTCACTGCACTTGTATTTCCAGAGCCTTGAGGAGTTGACCACCTACAGAGCTTACTTTGCAAAGGAATCTAGCAGGAACAAAGCAACAGAACTCAGCTGAAACAAAGGATGGGTCTTTGCCTGTATAAACTCAGAACTGAAATCTAAACATTGAGTCTTGATCAGAAAACTTTGTCTTGGCTTCCTTATTTCAAGCACCCGCCTGTCCTTTCTATTCCAGCCTCAGCTTTCCTTCCAGGTGAACCTGGTTCTCAGTGACCACTGGCAGCTACAGCTAACATTACAAGTCAAATGGACCTGTGGTTGGAGAGATGGCTTAGTGTTAAGAGCACTGTCTGCTTCCAAAGGATCTGGGTTCAATTTCCAGCACCTATCTGACAACTCACATTGTCTATAACTCCAATTCCAAGGGATCTGACACTTTCACATCAATGCACATAAATTATTAGAAAACAAATGAAATGGACCTAATACACAAAAGAATATACTTTCTTCTCAGCATCTCAAGGAACATTCTCAAAAATTCACCATATACTTGGACACAAAGCAAGTCTCAACAGATATATGAAAATTGAAATAACACCCTGCATCCTATCTGGCCACTATGGATATGAACAACGACAAAAACAATAGAAAGCTTACAAAGTTATGGAAAATGAATAACTCAAACATGAATGAAAAGTGAGACAAAGCAGAAATTAAGAAGAAATAAAAGGTTTTCTAGAATTGATGATAATGAATACACCAGATACCCAAACTTATAAGGCTATTCTAAGAGGCACTAACTTCCTATGCAAAACAAAATTGGAGTGGTCACATACTAGTAAATTAATAGTTTTAGGTCTCAAACCAAAAGCAAATGATTAACTGAGGTGCCTATTTAATATATCAAAGTGGCCCTGGCTGCCAGATTCTTCCTCAATCCCTCAGTACCTACCTATCACTGGGTATGGCTAGCATACCTCACCCAGTAATCTAAACTCCAGCCCCCACAATGTCCTTTTGTATATAATCCAATTATTTTGGTTGCCTGACTTTTTACCTTCCTGACCTCTTAATCTGGCTCTCCATTCTTCCCTCCCCGATCCCCTGGCCTGTCTCAGGGTTATGTTCATTCTGGACTCTCACAGACTTCTGATTCCTGTCCACATACAGAGCTGATCAGGGCCACAGAGCTACATACCCAAATATAACCACGAGAGAGCTGGGCTTGCAGGAGTACCTACATACCTGTGTACATAGAGAGAATGGGTCTCCCAGGAGCACAGATACAGAGGCTTGAAGGACAGATAAGCCACAGTCAAAGACAACACCAGCTAACACCAGAAATAACCACATGGCAAAAGGCAAACGCAAGATCATCACCAACAGAAACCAAGGCAACATGGCACCATCTGAACCAAGTTATCCCACAACAGCAACTCCTGAATAACCCAACACACTGGAAAAGCAAGATCTGGATTTAAAAACACATCTCATGATGCTGAATAGAGGACTTCAAGCAGGACATAAATAACTCCCTTAAAGAAATACAGGAGAACATGAGTCAACAGATAGAAACCCTTAAAAAAGAAACACAAAATCTCTTAAAGAAATATAAGAGAACATGGGTCAACAGGTAGAAGCCCTTAAAAAGGAAGCACAAAAATCCCTTAAAGAACTACAGGCAAACATAAACAAACACCTGAAGGAACTGAACAAAACCATCCAGGATCTAAAAATGGAAGTAGAAACAACCAAGAAATCACAAAGGGAGACAACTGTTGAGATAGAAAACCTTGGAAAGAAATTAGGAATCATAAATGCAAAAACATCAACAACAGAATACAAGAGATAGAAGAATCTCAGGTGCAGAAGATACCATAGAAAACATTGACTCAACAGTCAAAGAAAATGTGAAATGCAATAAAGCTCCTAACCCAAAACATCCAGGAAATCCAGGACACAATGAGAAGACCAAACCTAAGAATTATAGGTATAGAAGAGAGCCAAGATTTACATCTTAAAGGGCCAGTAAATATCTTCAACAAAATCATAGAAGAAAGCTTCCCTAACCTAAAAAGAGAGATGCCCACGAACATACAAGAAGCCTATAGAACTCAAAACAGACTGGACCAGAAAAGAAATTCCTCCTGTCACATAATAATCAAAATACCAAATGCACTAAACAAAGAAAGTATATTAAAAGAAGTAAGGGGGAAAGGCCAAGTAACATATAAAGGCAGACTTATCAGAATTACACCAGACTTTTCACCAGAGACCATGAAAGCAAGATTCTGGGCAGATCTCATACAGTGGGTGCCTCCCATCTAACCATCCCAAAGGTTATCCTTTGGGATAATCCTAAGAGAACACAAATGCCAGCCCAGACTACTATACCCAGCAAAACTCTAAATCACTATAGATGGAAAAACCAAGATATTCTATGATAAAACCAAATTTACACAATATTTTCACAAATACCAGCCCTACAAAGGATAATAGATGGAAAACATCAATATAAGGACGGCAACCACACCCTTGAAAAAGCAAGATAGTAATCTTCTTTCAACAAGTCTAAAAGAAGATAACCACATAAACATAATAACATTAAAAATAACAGGACACAACAGTCACTATTCCTTAATATCGCTTAACATCAATGGATTCAATTCCCCAATAAAAATAACACAGACTAACAGACTGGATATGTAAATAGGACCTAGCATTTTGGTGCATATAGGAAATGCACCTAGTCTCAAAGACAAACACTACCTTAGACTAAAGGGCTGGAAAACAATTTTCCAAGCAAATGGTCCCAGGAAACAAGCTGGAGTAGCCATTCTAATATCAGATAAAATTAACTTTCAGCCAAAAGTCATCAAAATAGACACAGAAGGACACTTCATACTCATCAAAGGAAAAATCTACCAAGAAGAACTCTCAGTTCTGAACATCTATGCTCCAAATGCAAGGGTACCCACATTCATAAAAGAAACTTTACTAATGCTCAAAGCACACATTGTACCTCACACAATAATTGTGGGGGACCTCAACATCCCACTCTCATCAACAGACAGATCAGGGAAACATAAACTAAAGAGATACAGTGAAACTAACAGAAGTTATGGACCAAATGGATTTAACAGATATTTATAGAACATTTCATCCTAAATCAAAAGAATATACTTTCTTCTTAGCACCTTATGGTACCTTTGCCAAAATTGACCATTGAAAGTCTCCCAACCAAAAATAAAAGCGCAGGACCAGATCATTTTAGTGCAGAATTTTATCAGACTTTCAAAGAAGACCTAATACCAATACTCTTCAAGCTATTCCACAAAATAAAAACAGAAGGAACACTACCCAATTCATTCTATGTAGGCACAATTATGCTGATACCAAAACCACACAGTGATCCAGTAAAGAAAGAGAACTTCAGACCAATTTCCCTTATGAATATCGATACAAAAATACTCAATAAAATTCTTGCCACCCGTATCCAAGAACACATCAAAATGATCATTCACCATGATCAAGTTGGCTTCATCCCAGGGATGTAGGAATAGTTCAATATCTAAAAAATCCATCAATGTAATTCATTATATAAACAAACTCAAAGAAAAAAAACCACATGGTCATTTCATTAGATGCTGAAAAAGCATTTGATAAAATTCATCATCCTTTCTTGTTAAAAAACAGATCAGGAATCCAAGGCCCACACCTAAACATAGTAAAAGCAATATACAGTAAACTGCTAGCCAACATCAAACTAAATAGAGAGAAACTTGAAACAATCCTACTGAAATCAGGGACTAGCCAAGGTTGCCCTCTCTCTCCATATCTGCCACAGTCCGACTCAGTCGGGACACACACCCGTGGGGGAACCAAGGTCTTTGGTATGCAGGAAGGCACTGGTCCGATGAATGACAGACAGACACACCAGATGTAGGTTGAGTCAGAATGCACTTTACTGTTTTTAGGCAGGAACTTTTTTTTTTTGTTTGTTTTTTGGTTTTTCGAGGCAGGGTTTCTCTGTGTAGCTCTGGCTGTCCTGGAACTCACTCTGTAGACCAGGCTGGCCTCGAACTCAGAAATCCGCCTGCCTCTGCCTCCCAAGTGCTGGGATTAAAGGCATGCGCCACCACCGCCTGGCTTAGGCAGGAACTTTTATACACATAAGTTGGCATTACATTACTGAAGAAAAATTGTGTCCAGTGAAGTGATTACAAAGAATGGCTACCATGAGTATCTGGCACAAGGAAATACAAAATCAATCAGGTATGAACTTCAGAGAACACATCACGTCCCTCTGTAGTTAATGATAAACTAGTAGTTCAAGAGTCCTTGGGAACACTTTGTTATATCACTAGGTCTTTTGTTTATGTGTAGTCCTTAACATCCTGCTTCCTTCTTGTGAGACTCTTTTAAGCTCACTTTGAAGCTTTACTTAACTGATGCTTTCCATGTCAGGGTGTCAAAGCCACCTAGCCATACAATTATATATATTGTTGGGAGGTTAATTCTTTAATGTATTTAGGTAATAACTGTATAGCTGATCAAAAGGCAAAGCAATGCATCTCTAGAAGATAAATCATGGCCAGTGCTATAGCTCAAAGAATGGATTCTGTTTGCTTTAACGCCTGGGTGCTCACAGCTCTGGCTACCAGGAACATTTTGTAAATGAAGAAACAGGGTAGAGAAGAGTCACACAGGCAAGGCTTGCCATGAGAAATTCAGCTCAGCAATTCCAGCCAAGAGTTCCACAATCGAGTTCCTCAGCAGACAGCCTTGTCATAGACAAGGCTTTTACCTGTAAAGATTATCACACAATGTCCACCAAATGCAGTTTAATTGTGGAAATCATACAGTGTCTATGAGATTTGTGTGGCACATATCTATTCAATATAGTACTTGAAGTTCTAGCTAGAGCAATTATACAACGGAAGGAGGTCAAAGAGACACGAATTGGAAAGGAAGAATTCAAAGTATCACTATTTGCAGATGATATGATAGTATACAAAAGCGACCAAAAAAACTCCACTAGATAACTCCTACAGCTGATAAACAACTTTAGCAAAGTGACTGGATATAAAATTAACTAAAACAAATCAGTAGCCTTCCTATACTCAAAGACTAAACAAGCTGATAAAGAAACTTTGGAAACAACACCCTTCACAATAGTCACAAGCATTATTAAGTATCTTGGTGTGACTCTAACCAAACAAGTGAAAGATCTGTATGACAAGAACTTCAAATCTTTGAAGAAAGAAATAAAAGAAGACCTTAGAAGATGGAAAGATCTCCCATGCTCATGGACTGGCAGGATTAATATAGTAAAAATGGCCATCTTGCCAAAAGCAATCTACAGATTCAATGCAATCCCAAACAAAATTCCAACTCAGTTCTTTATAGAGTTAGGAAGAGCAATTCTCAAATTCATGTCGAATAACAAAAAAACCCAGGTAGCTAAAACTATTCTCAACAGTAAAAGAACTCCTGGGGGAATCAGTATCCCAGACCTCAAGCAGTGCTACAGAGCAATAGTGTTAAAAACTGCATGGTATTGGTACAGTGACAGACAGGTAGATCAATGGAATAGAATTGAAGATCCAGAAGTGAAGCCACACACCTATGGTCACTTGATCTTTGACAAAGGAGCTATAACCATCCAGTGGAAAAAAGATAGCCTTTTCAACAAATGGTGCTGGTTCAACTGGTGGTTAGGATGCAGAAGAATGCGAATTAATCCACTCTTATCTCCTTGTACAAAGCTCAAGTCCAAGTGGATCAAGGACCTCCACATAAAACCAGACAGATTGAAACTAATAAAAGAAGAAACTGGGGAAGAGCCTTGAGCACATGGGCATAAGGGGAAATTTTGTGAACAGAACACCAATAGCTTATGCTCTAAGATCATAAAATTACAAAGTTTCTGTTAGGCAAAGGACACTGTCAATAGGACAACCAACAAATTGGGAAAAGATCTTTACCAAACCTAAATCGGACAGAGGACTAATATCCAATATATACAAAGAACTCAGAACTTAGACTCCAGAGAACCAAATAACCCTATTACTAAATGAAGTACAGAGCTAAACAAAGAATTTTCAACTGAGGAATATCAAATGCCCGAGAAGCACCTAAAGAAATGTTCAACATCCTTGGTCATCAGGGAAATGCAAATCAAAACAACCCTGAGATTTCACCCCATACCAGTCAGAATGGCTAAGATCAAAAACTCAGGAGACAGCATGTCCTGGTGAGGATGTGGAGAAAGAGGAACACTCCTCCACTGCTGGTGGGATTGCAAGCTGGTACAAGCACTCTGGAAATCAATTTGGCGGTTCTTCAGAAAACTGGGCATAATACTATCGGAGGACCCTGTTATACCACTTCTGGGCATAGACCCAGAGGATTCCCCAGCATGTAATAAGGACACATGCTCCACTATGTTCATAACAGCCCTATTTATAATAGCTAGAAGTTGGGGGAGAACTCCTCAACAGAGGAATGGATACAGAAAATGTGGTATATTTATACAATGGAATACTACTCAGCTATTATAAACAATGAATTCATGAAATTCTTAGGAAAATGGGTGGAAATGGAAAATATCATCCTGAGTGAGGTAACCCAATCACAAAAGAACAAACATGGTATGCACTCACTGATAAGTGAATATTAGCCCAGAAGCTTGGAATACCCAAGACACAATCCACAGATCAAATGAAGCTCAAGAAGAAGGAAGAACAAAGTATGGATACTCTGGTCCTTCTTAGAAGGGGGAACAAAATACCCACAGAAGGAGATACAGAGACAAAGTGTGGAGCAGAGCCTGAGGGAAAGACCATACAGAGACTGCCCCACCTAGTGATCCATCCCATACACAGTTACAAAACCCAGACACTATTGTGGATGCGCACAAGTGCTTGCTGACTGGAGCAGGATATAGCTGTCACCTGGGAGGCTCTGCTGGTGCATGACAAATACAGAGGGGGCACTCTCAGCCAGCCACTGAACTAAGCACAGGGTCCCTAATGGAGGAGCTAGAGAAAGGACCCAAGGAGTTGAAGGGGTTTGCAGCACCATAGGAGGAACAACATGAGCCACCCAGTACTTCCAGAGCTCCCAGGGACCAAACCATCAGCCAAAGAGTACATATGGAGTTACCCATGGCTCCAGATGCATAGGCAACAGAACATGGCCTTGTTGGACATCAAAGGGAGAAGAGGCCCTTGGTTCTGGGAAGGCTCAATGCTGCAGTGTAGGGGAATACCAGGACAGGGAAGCAGGAGTGGGTGGATTGGGGAACAGGGGGAAGGGAGATGTGGTATGGGATTTTGGGGAGGAAAACCAGGGAAGGGGACAACAGTTGAAATGTAAATAAAGTACATATCTACTAAAAAAACCAAACAAATAAACAAATAAATAAACAATAAATCAATCAATTTTTGGGATAACTCTAACCAAGCCAGTGAAATATTTGTATGATAAACACTTTAAGACATTGAAGACAAAAACTGAAGAAAATATCAGATGAAAAGATCTGCCATTCTCATGAATGAGTAGGATCAATATAGTGAAAATGGCCATCCTACCAAAAGCAATCTACAGATTCACATCAGTCCCCTTCAGAATTCTAACACAAGTTGATCTTGAAAGAATTTTCAGCTTTTTATGGAAACACGGAAAACACAGGATAACTAAAACAATCCTGAATAATAAAAGAACTGCTGAGAGTATCAATATCTGTGATTAAAAACAGGTGTTCGGGCAGTCGGAGGCAGGTGGATTTCTGAGTTCAAGACTAGCCTGATCTACAGAGTAAGACCCAGGATAGAAAGCTTCTCTGGGGATTGGTAGGTGGGATAGAAAAAGGTGTTGGGACAAAAACTAAACATGTTTATCAATGCAGTTGATTTGAAGAGTCAGACATAAATCTTTGAAGTGTTACCATTTTTCTAGGCTCCACCCACAGTTACCTGGCAACAGCCAGGTATGCCTGACTCAGTATAAAAGGGGCTTTCTGACCCGCCTTACTCTATTACTCCCTTGCCCTCTTCCCTCTCTATACCATCTCTCCCCATTCCCTTCCCCCCTCCACATGTTCATGGCCAGCCTCTTCTCTTCTCTTCTCTTCTCTTCTCTTCTCTTCTCTTCTCTTCTCTTCTCTTCTCTTCTCTTCTCTTCTCTTCTCTTCTCTTCTCTTCTCTTCTCTTCTCTCTTCTCTTCTCTTCTCTTCTCTTCTCTTCTCTCCTCTCCTCTCCTCTCCTCTCCTCTCCTCTCCTCCCTCTCCTCTCCTCTCCTCCCTCTCCTCTCCTCTCCTCCCTCTCCTCTCCTCTCCTCCCTCTCCTCTCCTCCCTCTCCTCTCCTCCCTCTCCTCTCCTCTCCTCTCCTCTCCTCTCCTCTCCTCTCCTCTCCTCTCCTCTCCTCTCCTCTCCTCTCCTCTCCTCTCCTCTCCTCTCCTCTCCTCTCCTCCCTCCCCTCTCCTCTCCTCTCCTCTCCTCTCCTCTCCTCTCCTCTCCTCTCCTCTCCTCTCCTCCCTCCCCTATCCTCTCCTCTCCTCTCCTCTCCTCCCTTCTCCTCTCCTCTCCTCTCCTCCCCTCCCCTCCCCTCCTCTCCTCTCCTCTTCTCTTCTCTTCTTCACTCCCCTCCCCTCCCCTCCCCTCTCCTCTCCTTCCTCCTCTCTCTCTCTCTCTCTCTCTCTCTCTCTCTCTCTCTCTCTCTCTCTATCTCCTCCCCCAACTCTCCTCCCCATGCTCTAAATGAACTCTATTCCATACTCTATCCATCGTACGGCTGGTACCCCAGGGGGAAGGGACGCCTCGGCATGGGCCTGCAGCATACCATGCCTCTACCAAACATATTCCTTGTTCTTTCGTTTTTATAAAACACAACATGGACAGCTGATTTTTCATAACAAATACAGAATTACACACTGGGAAAACGATAGCCTCAAGATACAGTGCAGGTCAACTAGATGACTGCATGTAGAAGAGTCCAAGTAGATTAATACTTATCACACTGCATAAAACAATGGATCAAAGACCTCAACATAAAAGAAGATATACTGAATATGATAGAAAAGAAAGTGGGAATAGCCTTGAACTAATTGGCACAGAAAAAGACTTTCTGAACATAGAACACTGTTAGCATGAGAACTAAGATCAATTAATAGAAGGGACCTTATGAAACTGAAAAGCTTCTGTATGACAAAGAACACCATCATTTTGACAGAGCCACACAGCCTACAGAATGGAAAAAGATCGTTACCAACTATACATCTGACCAAAGGCTAATTTCCAAAATATATAAAGAACTCAAAAAAAAAAAAAACTAGACATCAGGAAACCAAATAACACAATTAAAAATGGGATTCATAACTAAGTAGAGGCTTATCATAAACTGAAATGGCTGAGAAACACTTTAAGAGATGTCCAATGTCCTTATCCACCAGGAAAATTCAAATCAAAACTACTTTGAGAGTTCATCTTAACGCTCCTCAGAATGACTGAGATAAATCACATGTGGCAGCTCATGCTGGTGAGGATGTGGAACATGGGAAGCTCCTCTATTCCTGGTGGGAGTACAGATTTGCATAGCCACTGTGGGAGCAGCCGCTCAACCATGTTCATTGCTGCTCTATCCATAACAGTCAGAAATTGGAAACAGTCTAGACGTCCCTCAACAGAAATATGAACAGAAATGTGGTACATTGACACAATGGAGTATTATCCAACTGCAGAAAAACCATGACATCATGAAATATAAAGACAAATGGATGGAACTAGAAAAAAAAATGATCCTGAGGTATTCCAGCCAGACACAGAGAGACAAATATGTCGTATATTCACTTATATATTGATATTAACTCTTAAGTCAATGATTATAAAGCCACAATCTGTATAATCATAGAGATTAGGTGCAGAGTAAGGGACAGGGGCAGTAGATTGATCTCATTAGGAAAGAGAAAAAGAATAGATAGTTATGGATGGATGGGGTGGCTGGAACTGATCAGGTGGGAGGGGAAAAGAGAGGAATGACAGGAAATCCAGGGAGAGACAGTTGAAGTACGGCCATTTGAGGAGCAGACTGGAAACGTAATGCAGCAAAAGCTTCCTATAGCATAGACATGTATCAAGGCAATTTAAATGAACCCGCTGTTGGTTCCAGAGTGTGAGCAGTGTCCTCGCTGACGTCACTTTACAAACCCTGCCTTTACCCCTTTTGGTGCAGGATGCCTTGTGGTTCTAATGTTGCTGTCCTTCTGCTAGCAGGAAGAATAAATTTATTTCATCCTAATTTGAATTTTTAGTCTTCTCCAGTGGATTCAAACAACACAATAGGTTACTCTCCACAACTGCCAGGAAGGTTCCATTGCTAAAAACGTTTACACAACTTGGGAAACATAGAGAAATGTACCTGCTGTTTACACAGGGCCTTCACTCCTGTGTTCTGGAATCTTTGGTTTAAGGAAGGTACTCTGTACACTACTATAGAGCAACAAACCCCACTAAGCCAGCCAGAAACCCCTTCCTTCTTCAGTGCTGTCCTACTGGCAGGATACTCGAGGGGCACAAAACTTGGGGGAGTAACCAACCAATGGACTCATTATTAGTCTTAAGGCTCACTTCAAAAGATAGAACCCATACAGGACACTGCTTGGGTGATGAAGAAGTTGAGATTAGACAGCCCAGAGACCTATAAAAAAGTAAATACTAATGTTCTTTAAAACAATGTAAAAATACAATGCCTCCTAATGACCATTTCTTTCCTTTAGAATCAAGTTTATTTAGGGCATGGGGGAGTTGAGGGAGGAGAGACAGAGAAAGGAAGAGAGGAGGGAGGGATGGGGGAGGGGGGAGAGGCGGGGGGGGAGGGAGGAGGGAGAGAGGAAGGGGAAGAGGGAGGGGGGAGAGAGAGGAAGGAGGAGAGAGAGGGAGGGGGAAAGAGGAGAGGAGGGGGAGAGAGGGGAGAGGGAGGGAGAGGGAGAGAGGGAGGGGGAGAGAGGGAGGGGGAGAGAGGAGGGGAGGGGGAGAGAGGGAGAGAGGGAGGGAGAGGGTGGGGGAATAGAGGGACAGAGGGTAAGAAGAGGCCAGCTATGAACACGTGGAGGGGGAGAGTGAAAAGGGAGAGGAAGGGACAGAGAGGAAGAGAGGAAGAGAGGAAGAGAGAGAGCAAGAGCTTAATGACCATTTTCTATACTCATAGATCAGTGCCTTGCTCAGCCGTTATCAGAGACGCTTCCTCCTACAGATGGGAACAAACACAGAGTTCCACAGCCAGGCTGCATGTAGATAATGAGGGGCCTGTGAACACTCAACTCTAAACAGAATGTCTCCACCAAGTTCCTCCCTTAGGGCTCAGGGAAACCAGGGGATGAGGAGACAGAAATAATGTAAAAGGAGAAGGAGGTCAACAAAACAGCAACAAAACAAACAAACAAAACCCCCAAGGCTCTCTAAATCAGCTCGCTGGACGCTTGTGTGAATTGACAGTGACTGGGACAGCGTGCTCTGGGCCTGGGCAGGGCCACACCAGGCGCTCTCCCCTTATGTTGTGGATTTCAGGTTAGCATCTTTCTGGGGTTCCAGAGTGTGTGAATGAGCGGGCTCAGATCCTCGGGCCATCTTTTGAGAGCTTTCGCATCTATTTGCTTCTCTCTCTCAGATTAGTTTTGTTTTTATCTTATTTTATTATTATTCCTTAGAAGCTTGCTTATTTTCTAATGAGAGACAGGGAGAGAGAGAGTCTGGATGGGAGGGGAAGTGGGGGGGGGGACCTGGAGGAGTGGAAGGAGGGGAACTCTAACCGGGTTATATGTGAGGAAAATTGTGTAAAAAGGCAAAAGTGTGTAAATTTTGACTGGCAACAGTCATGGCACGCGCCTTTAATCCCAGCACCTGGGAGGCAGAGGCAGGCAGATTTCTGAGGTAGAGGCCAGCCTGCTCTACAGAGTGAATTCCAGGACTGAATGAACTATACAGAGAAACCCTGTCTTGAAGACAATAACAAAAATATATAAATTTCAATCTCATCAAAAGTATATAATTTTTTGTTATTTTAGAGGTGAGTTTCACCTGTGATCTTCAGCACATTAAGCTAAGCTATGTTACTTAATTTTAGGTATAGTAATCTTTGTTCCATGTAAATGTTATGTCAGATGCAGATGCTGTAAAAAAAATTCAGGTCCAAATTGTGATGGCTAATAATTTTGATTTGATCCAGGAGGGTTTTTCTTAAGGACCTTTGGCTTCTTTTCCTCTCCCCTGAAGGCGTCAATCCTATGCTTCTCCAGATCCTGCAAATGGGCTTCCTAGCTATGTGGGATTTTCTAATGTGTAATAATAATATGCACAAAATGTAATGCTTGGCCAACAGGCCATTATTATTATTATTATTTTTTTTTTGGCTTTTTGAGACAGGGTTTCTCTGTGTAGTCCTGGCTGTCCTGGAACTCACTCTGTAGACCAGGCTGGCCTCGAACTCAGAAATCCACCTGCCTCTGCCTCCCAAGTGCTGGGATTACAGGCGTGCGCCACCACGCCCGGCCTTATTTTTTTTTTTTTTTTTTTATGATTCACACTCAAATTTAAAATAACAATTAAAAACAAAGCAGGAGCAGTGTAGCTCAAAGATAGAGAAGTTACTTGCATGTGAAGCTCTGAAATTTGATCTCTTACACTACAGAAAACACAAAACAAAACAAAACAAAACAAAACAAAACAAAACAAAACAAAACAAAAAACCAAAGACTCTAGACCCAGAAGGCCCAGGAATGGCTTCGGTTAGAACAGCAACTACCAGGCAAAGCTGCAGGCCAGGACACACAGAGAAAGAACCGGATTCACCAAGCTACCTCTCCTTATCACGATGCAATGCTCTTTACAAAGCAGTCTTCACTCATGTTCAGAAACTAATTCTAATAAATGGACACATGCAAACCCAAGCAGAGTTGAAAGTCATAGACTTGGCCTAATACTGCCAGATTTACCCTAAGAAATGTGTATTGGCAAAAAAAATAAAATTAAAATATAGTTTTCCTTAAACATAGTTTGTAAAATAATATAACTAGATATTGCAAAGACATGGAGGCTATCTAAATATTTGTCAATGGACAACTGTAAAAACAAACTAGGCTAAACACATACACATATACACACACTCATACATTCACATACACTGGCACACTCATACATACTCATACACTCACATATACTTGCACTCACACACACATACTCATACATACACTCACACACTCCACTCACACATTTATACACATACACTCATCCACACACTGACACAGGAGCTCATGCATACATACTCACATACATCACACATACACTCACACCCTCACATACACTCATATACTCATATACACATGTTCTCACACACACATACTCACATATACACCCACACATTCACACACCCCACTCACACACTTACATACACACTCACGCAGGAGCTCATGCACACACACACACACTAAATCCGGCCTATGGAGGTCAGATGATGATTGGTGGGCGTCTACTCTCTCCTTCCATCATTTGGGTCTTGGGAGTTGAAAAATCAGGATGCCAGGCTTGGTGGCAAGTGCCTTTCTTTACCTCTGAACCATCTCACCAGCTCAAACTGAGTTTTTTGATGCCATAAAAGGATTTTTAGTATAGCATGAATATGAGGGTTCTTCAAATATTCAGTTCAATCAAAAATCTGCTTGTTTTTTTGTACTAAAACTCAGTGATTTTCTTCAATCAAGCGTTTTAAAACTTATCATTGCACGGGAGTCAGAGGGCATCAGCCCTGAGAGGCAGGCACTCTTACTCACTGAGGCAGCCTGCTGTCCCCACTATAGCTTTTATTTTGTCTTTTATCGATATTTTAGCAAATAGTAAACTTTTATTACTGTAGTAAGTGTTTTATTTTTGTTTCCGTGATCTGGGAATGGGACCTGGGTGTAAGACCAGACGACAACTTGCAGAAGTTTGCTCTTACCTTTTACCACAAGATCAGGAAATCAAAATCAGGTCATCAGGTTAGAACAGCAAGCTCTTCCACCCACTGAGCCATCTCACAGGCACCATAGTAATACATTTTATAAAACGCTTTACCATAGCCAGGAGTGGTGGCACACGCCTGTAATCCCAGCACTTGGGAGGCAGAGGCAGGTGGATTTCTGAGTTCGAGGCCAGCCTGGTCTACAGAGTGAGTTCCAGGACAGCCAGGGCTACACAAAGAAACCCTGTCTCAAAAAAATGCTTTACAACAAATAATAAATTGATTAAAATTACCTATATTAATAAGAACAAAGTCTCTGTATTTCAAGATACATAACATAACAGATGTACCATATATTTAATAAGTCAAACTTATTAGTTCAACTATTAAATGATGCAGAGAAACCTCTGAATAGAGATTTAACTCATTTGACATCAGACACTTCTCTTGATTTTTGAGACAGGGTCTCATGTAAATAAAGACGATCTTGACTTGATCCTTCTGCCTTTACCTCCTCACTTCTGAGGTTACACAGAAGTGTGCTGTCATGGTGGGTCTAAGATGTACTAGGGATCAAACTTAGCTTGAGATGTTTTAAAATCATGGTGCTAGGATCAATTCCAAATCAATCAAGTTCTTAAACTATAAAGCCTAAAACTCTGTAATGCTTAAAGGAAAACACTTTCTTTTAAGAATACAGGCACAGGAAAGACTTTCTGAATGGGTCACAGGAAATAAGGCCAGTAATTGACAAATAGAACCTCGCAAAAGTAAAATACTCTCTGTGCAACTAAGCAAACAGCTAAGCACATACAGAAATGGCTACAGAGTGGGATGTGGGGGTCGTTGTAAGCTATATAACTGAAAGGGATAATATCTAAGACAATAAAAAGAACTCAGAAAACTTTAAACAAGAAAACCAACATAATCAACAAATGGGCTAATAAAATGAACAATTCCATCTTCAAAAATGGCACACAGCGCTGGGTGGTGGTGGCGCACACCTTTAATCCCAGCACTTGGGAGGCAGAGGCAGGCGGATTTCTGAGGTAGAGGCCAGCCCTGTCTACAAAGTGAGTTCCAGGACAGCCAGGGCTACACAGAGAAACCCTGTCTCAAACAAAACAAAACGAAACAAAACAAAACAAAACAAAACAAACAAAACAAAACAAAACAAAACAAAACAAAACAAAACTGTGGGGAGCCGGCGCCGGCCTGATGAGCTGCAGCCAATCAGGGGATGACACGTCCGAGGCGGGGGTTGTAACCGACATAACGGATGGGCTTCTGAGAGTTTGGTTCTCTGCTCTGTAGGCTTATGCTCTCCCTCTCAAGAGCATTAAAGCTTTGCTGCAGAAGGATCCTGAGTGTGCTGCGTCATTCTTGCTGGCGAGATGGTAGCGCGGGACATCTGGTGCCGAAACCCGGGATACGAGACCTCATCATCGTCAGCACCGTCGGAGACCCCTCGGCTACGAGGAAGATTCAAGGATTCAGAACTGCAGGCAGATACGTTCGGAGAGGTATGTTCTTCTTTGGCTTAGACTTGGGATTGTCGCCACCCTGGGAAGGTAGTATTGAAGCTTTTGTGACCATTCTTGGAGCCCTTTTAATCTTTCTCTTTGTCATGTATGTATGCTCCGGGTCTTTGACTCTTGCCTCGTGGAACAAATTAGGTAGAGATCTTGACCGCAAAATGGTGGAAGGAGACTTGAGGCAGGAGACAAAAGCAATTTGGAAACTTGTTAAAAACTGTCTAGAAGATAAAGCTTGTAGGGCTGCCATGGTGGAAGGTCGGAACACCCTTGAAGAGGTCCAGGATAGCATATCAGAAACCGAGTGTAGTGAGAGGTTGGGCGCACACAAGAAAAAAACCGTCCCAAAAAAGGAAAAAGGCCCTCCCAGTGAGTCTAGAGACAAGGGAGTGAATATGTCAGATCCTAAGGAACCTTCTCCTATTGTTAAACCAAGAGGAGGAGCTAGCTTGTAACCAGTACATGATCTTGAGGCTTTAAACCTTGATAACTCTGATAGCTCTAATAGCTCAGAGGATGAGGTCTTGGACCCCGACGAAGAGGCTGAGTTAGAGGAGGAAGCTGCCAGATATGAGGAGGAAAGATACCATCCGGATGATCGAAGGCAGAATAGTAAAGAACCTCGAAAATGGCAGCCCCTAACAGCCCTTTCACAGGTTGTTCCTTCGGCGCCCCCTCCCTATGAGACACGCCCGAAGTCTTACTCCTTTTTGTCTGAAAAAGTAAAAAGAAAGCTGCGCCTTGCTTACCCAGTCTTTGAAGGCGCTGAAGGAGGGCGGGTACAGGCACCTGTAGAATATAATCAGATAAAAGAATTGGCAGAATCAGTTAGAAAATATGGAGTTACTGCTAATTTTACTCTTGCACAATTGGATAGACTGGCCCGGGATCCTTTGACGCCATCTGACTGGCAAATGGTTGCAAAAGCCGCACTTGTCAGTATGGGCCAATATATGGAATGGAAAGCACTTTGGCATGAGGCCGCCCAAGAGCAGGCCAGATCTAATGCAATGGCTTTAACCCCTGAACAACAACAGTGGACATTCGACCTGCTAACAGGCCAGGGTCGTTTTGCCGCTGATCAAACAACCTATCATTGGGGAGCCTATCAACAGGTTGCCAATACGGCCATTAGGGCCTGGAAGGCACTCTCCAACAAAGGAGGAGCTAACAATCAGCTTACTAAAATCATTCAAGGACCCCAGGAACCTTTTTCAGATTTCGTAGCTAGAATGACGGAGGCAGCAGGGTGGATTTTTGGTGACCCTGAGCAGGCCGCGCCTCTGATTGAACAACTTGTCTTTGAACAAGCTACCCAAAAATGCCATGCAGCCATAGCCCCGAGAAAAAATAAAGGGCTACAAGATTGGCTTAGAGTATGTAGAGAACTTGGAGGACCTCTTACTAATGCAGGGTTAGCTGCTGCCATCCTACAGTCTCAAAATTGCCCCCTTAAGGGGACTGACAAAAGAACTTGTTATAGATGTGGAAAAGCAGGACACCTGAGGAAAGACTGTATAATGACAGAAAGGGAGAGAGACCCACCAACCC
This sequence comes from Apodemus agrarius, assembly GCA_964023405.1. Lineage (NCBI taxonomy): Eukaryota > Metazoa > Chordata > Mammalia > Rodentia > Muridae > Apodemus > Apodemus agrarius. Next base: position 86,582,450 of record OZ030018.1, on the reverse strand, counting down.
TTTGCACTCGTTGTGGTAAAGGCTACATTAGGGCTGCTCAATGTCGTTCTGTGAGAGACATTAAGGGCAGGATCCTCCCTCCCATAGAGACGCCAACAAGTGAGAATTCAAAAAACGGGGTAATGGGCACTCCGTCCCAGGGCCCACCAAAATATGGGAACAGATTCATCAGGGCAATGGACGGGACCTCCACGGAGACGGAGCAAGAATGGACTTGCGTGCCGCCTCCGACTTCCTACTGATGCCTCAGATGGGCGTGCAACCTATCCCCGTCCAGGCCCCTAAACCGCTGCCAGAAGGGAGTATAGGCCTTCTCCTTGGTAGAGGGTCACTCACACTGCGGAGACTAATTGTCCACCCAGGCATCATTGATAATCAACACACTCCTGAAATCCAGGCTCTTTGCTCCTGCCCAAATGGGGTCTTTCCTATCAGTCAGGGAGATAGAATAGCACAACTTCTTATTCTCCCAGACAACCCCTACCAGGATCCAGAAAACAGGCAAATGGGCTCCTCTGGCCAAGACTCAGCTTACCTAGTTGTCCAACTCCACAAGCGACCAAAACTGCCCCTATGGGTTAATGGTAAAAAATTTGAGGGGATCTTGGACACCGGGGCGGATAAGAGTATAATTTCTTCCCTTTGGTGGCCCAAATCATGGCCGGTTACAGAATCATCACACTCTTTGCAGGGGCTGGGCTACTGCTCTCATCCCACCATTAGTTCTTTTACCCTCATTTGGAAATCAATGGAAGGTCATCAAGAACGATTTATCCCATATGTGCTCCCTCTCCCCATTAATTTGTGGGGGCGAGACATCATGCAAGGCATGGGGCTCGCCCTATCTAATGAATGCCCATCGAAGGCTGTTAACATCATGAAGAAGATGGGATATGAATCAGGCAAAGGTTTGGGGCACCTTGAGCAAGGGCGGGTAGAACCTATATCCCCCATCCAAAATCAAGGAAGACAGGGCCTGGGTTTTTCCTAGGTGCCACTGGGGCAGCACGACCCATACCATGGAAGATAGAGGACCCGGTGTGGGTTCTCCAGTGGCCGTTAACCTCTGAAAAACTAGAAGCAGTGACTAATCTTGTTGTGGAACAATTGGCTTTGGGACACATAGAACCATCAACCTCCCCCTGGAATACCCCAATATTTGTTATAAAAAAGAAATCAGGTAAATGGCGTTTACTCCATGATTTAAGAGCTATTAATGAGCAAATGCATCCCCTTGGTGCTATACAGCGGGGTCTCCCTGTGCTTTCTGCTTTGCCCAGGGATTGGAATCTAATAATATTGGATATTAAGGACTGCTTCTTTTCAATTCCACTGTGCCCCCCAGATAGGCCCTGTTTTGCATTTACTGTCCCTTCCATTAATCACATGGAGCCTGATAAGCAGTTTCAATGGAAAGTGCTGCCTCAAGGCATGGCCAATAGCCCTACCATATGTCAGTTATATGTGCAAGAGGCTCTTAGGCCAATAAAAGAACAATATCCAAGTTTAATTGTGATCCATTACATGGATGATGTGCTCATGTGTCATAGGGATTTAAGGATTCTTCAAGAAGCTTACCCTTTGTTGCTTAAAACCTTGCAACTTTGGGGCCTCCAAATTGCCACAGAGAAGGTCCAAATTGCCGATACTGGACACTTTTTGGGTTCCATGATTCTTCCAGATAAGATCCTCCCACAAAAATTAGAAATTTATAGAAATGACTTACTTACTTTAAACGATTTCCAAAAACTCTTGGGGGACATAAATTGGCTACGGCCATTCTTAAAGATCCCATCCACTGATTTAAAACCTTTATTTGATATCTTGGAAGGAGACACCCATATTACTTCTCCCAGGTCTTTGACACCCGCAGCAGGGACAGCCCTTCGTTTGGTGGAGAAAGCCATTAAGGAGGCCCAGTTGTGCCGCATTGACTTGTTGCAGCCATTCTCTCTCTGTGTGTTTAAAACAAAAAGATTGCCCACCGCTGTGTTATGGCAGGATGGACCCTTGTTATGGATCCATCCACATGCTTCCCCCCAATAGATGATTGATTGGTATCCTGCAGCCATAGCTCAACTTGCCCTTAAGGGCCTAAAAACATCCACTAGTCATTTTGGTAAACATCCTGCAGTTTTAATTGTTTCCTACAACTCCTTTCAAGTACAGACATTGGCTGCCACCTCTGATGATTGGGCCATACTGGTTTCCACCTTTTGGGGAAAGATTGACAATCATTATCCCAAACACCCTTTGTTACAATTTGCTGCTACTCACCCTCTGATATTCCCTCGAGTTACCTCCCCTGATCCATTAAAAGATGGACTAGTGGTATACACAGATGGCTCTAAGACTGGCCTGGGGGCCTATGTTGTGGGTTCCAGAGTGTTCTCACGGCAGTATGATGAAACCTCCCTGCAGATAGTACTTCAAAAGTTTTCAGGTCCCCTTAACATTGTCTCTGACTCCTCCTATGTGGTGAATGCTGTCAATTTATTAGAGACAGCTGGAATCATTAGATCTTCCAGCAAAGTGGCATCTATATTTCAAAACCTGCAAGAGTGCTTGCTAAATAGGAGGGCTCCCATGTATATTACCCATATCCGGGCTCATTCAGGGCTTCCTGGCCCGATGAGCCTAGGAAATGACCTGGCGGATAAAGTCACAAGACTTGCTGCAGCGGTCATTGTCCCCCCGTTGCAAGCTGCCAAGGCCTTTCATGATAATTTTCATGTCATTTCTGAAACCCTATGCAAGCGTTTCTCTCTTACCAGAAAAGAAGCCCGTGATATTGTCACCCAATGTCACAACTGTTGTCAATTTCTCCCTACCCGCCATACCAGGATAAATCCCAGAGGAATTCTACCATTGCAAGTATGGCAAATGGATGTCACTCATGTTTCTTCCAATATGTACATGTATCAATAGATACATGCTCTGGCGTAATCCATGCTACGCCACTCACTGGGGAAAATGCCTCTCACGTCATCCAACATTGCCTTGAGGCATGGAGTGCCTGGGGAAAGCCTAAGTGCTTAAAAACTGACAATGGACCCGCTTACACTTCTCAAAAATTTAAACAATTTTGTGCACAAATGCAAGTCACGCATATTACGGGCTTGCCATATAACCCTCAAGGACAAGGTATCATTGAGCGCGCACACCATACGCTCAAATCATATTTAATTAAACAAAAAGGGGAAATAATAAAAGATCTGCCCCCCGTGCCACGGGTTGCCATAGCAGTGGCACTCTTTACTATAAATTTTTTAAATTCAGATAAGCATGATCAGACTGCAGCAGAGCGACATTGCTCAGACCTGCATCGACCTAAAGAATTGGTAAAATGGAAGGATGTGTTGACTAATGAATGGAAAGGCCCGGATCCTATTCTAATAAGATCCAGGGGAGCCGTTTGTGTCTTCCCACAGAATGAAGAAAACCCCTTCTGGGTCCCTGAGAGGCTTACTAGAACAATTTTGGAGCAGAAGGACACTGCAGATCGCCCAGTTACTCCTCCCAATGCTAATAATGATGATCAGCACACCAGCTGTCCAGGGGGAGTAACGCTGGGGAATCATGTCAACATTTCCACTCCCGATGCCGAATTGGACCTCCGAGTTTAAGCAGACACTCCGAGAGTTGAGAGCAGCCATTATCCAGGTCAACTCTACGCACCTTGACCTGTCCTTGACAGAGGGACTATCATCATGGATCACTTCAGCTGTCTCCTATTTTAAGGAATGGGTGGGGGTGGGATTGTTTGGCGCAGCCCTTTGCTGTGGACTGGTGTTACTTCTCTGGCTGGTCTGTAGGCTCAGGGCTCAAACCAAGAGAGACAAGGTGGTTATTGCTCAAGCGCTTGTGGCTCTGGAACAAGGAGCTTCCACTGACATTTGGCTAACAATGCTTAAGCAGTAGGCCGCCGGCTGGACAGCTGTTGCACACCCGGAGCTTAGACTCATTGCACAGGGTAGAGTGTCCAGCTTGAGCAGCCCATGGGGGATGCCGAGCAAAGCATCGCACAGAGAGACACCTGACATAAGGGTCTCTCTGGGAGGCATGTTGTCCTGCATAAGGGTTGCCTGCCCTAGTCTCCCTTTCCCAGAAAAATGGCAGAGTGACAGGTCGAGGGCACTTCGGGTCAAACCAACAGCCTAGTGGCGACTCTCGTACGAAGTCTTAATTTTGTTGCTTGGGAGTTCAACCTCTGTCTCCACCCCTTAAAGATTGGGTGACCTACTTGCTATAAGAGCAAAAGGTCCTCATTATTAGATTGTCTTGAACCCTGAAGGTCCAGACAAGAGCCTGAAGGTTGATCGACAGTCTGAGGTCTTTATGTTAAATAATAAAAAAGGGGGAGATGTGGGGAGCCAGCGCCGACATCTGGCCAGCGCCGACATCTGGCCGGCGCCGTGAAGTAAACAAGTCAGTGCGCAGGTGCTGGGTAGTTTTCCATCCCTTAGTCTCCGCCTCTCCCGTTGCATCATATGGCCTGATGAGCTGCAGCCAATCAGGGGATGACACGTCTGAGGCGGGGGTTGTAACCGACATAACGGATGGGCTTCTGAGAGTTTGGGTTCTCTGCTCTGTAGGCTTATGCTCTCCCTCTCAAGAGCATTAAAGCTTTGCTGCAGAAGGATCCTGAGTGTGCCGCGTCATTCTTGCTGGCGAGACTGTAGCGCGGGACACAAAAAAACAAAAACAAAAACAAAAACAAAAAAACAAAGATGGCACACAGATGGTCAGGGATCAACCAACCCTACTAGCCATTAGAGAAATACAAATAAAAACTACACTGAGATTGACTACATCATAGCCTAGTCAAAGGGGCAGTCATTAAGAAAACCAACAGGAAGCCGGGCGTGGTGGTGCACGCGTATAATCCCAGCACTCTGGGAGACAGAGGGAGGCGGATTTCTGAGTTCGAGGCCAGCCTGGTCTACAGAGCAAGTTCCAGGACAGCCAGGACTATACAGAGAAACCCTGTCTCAAAAAACCAAAAAAAAAAAAAAAAAAGAAAGAAAGAAAGAAAAAAAAAAGAAAGAAAGAAAGAAAAGAAAAAGAAAAGAAAACCGACAGGAGAATACCTGGGCATGGTATTGTCCTTAAAGATGTGCATCTTTAATCCCAGCACTTGGAAACAGAGGCAGAGGCAAGCAAATCTCTCTGAGTTCCATGTCAGACTTGTCAGAGTGAGTTGCAGGACAGAAAAAGCTACACAGAGAAACCCAGTCTCCAAAAAACAAAAGACAAACAAACGACGAAAAGAAAAGAAAAGAAAAGAAAAGAAAAGAAAAGGAAAGGAAAGGAAAGGAAAGGAAAGGAAAGGAAAGGAAAGGAAAGGAAAGGAAAGGAAAGAAAAGAAAAGAAAAGAAAGTGCTGACAAAAATGTGGACAACAGGCAGCGCTTATGTACTTTTGATGAGAACACAAACTAGACCAGATATTATGGACGTTGACAAGGTTTGGTTTTTTTTTTTTTTAATTTTATTTATTTACTTTATGGATATGAGTACATTGTAGCTGTCATCCGACAAACCAGAAAAGGGCATCAGATCCCATTACAGATGGTTGTGAGCCACCATGTGGTTGCTGGGAATTGAATTCAGGACCTCTGGAAGAGCAGCCAGTGCTTTTACCCACTGAGCCATCTCTCCAGCCCCCAACAAGGTTTATTTAAAAATATAAAATCTACCATATATCCCAGCTATGCTTGTGAATATTTACACAGTGGACTTCAAGTCTGTATGTCACAGAGACAATTTCTGGATAATGAAAATGTCACACACACACACACACACACACACACACACACACTGGAATGTTTTTCAGCTATAAAGTAAAATGAAGGAATGCCATTTTCAGGGAAATAGATGTAATTGGAAACGTTACATGGTTTCATATTAAGTTAAATTATTTCGGGAAAGATAAATAAAGTACTTTTTTCTATAATTAGTGGTTACTAGATTTTGTAGAGACACATCAAATCTTGTAGAGAGGAGTTCAAGTCTCTGCCTCCTCAGCACCCCAGGAACCTTTGAAGTTCATTCTCCAGCACTTAGGAGCAGAAAGGAACCTACTCACGGGGTTGGAGGCCACATCTTGCTCCCAGTCCTTAGAACCTGAGCAGAGCCCCCTTGCCAGAAATGACATCTTTCTCCCCTAGTCCCCTAACCCAGGGTATCAAATGTCTCGCCTGGAACTCTCCCTGGAGCCTTAGGAACTGAGCAGGCCTTGCTTCCCAGGTCCAAGGTCATACCTCCCCTCCAGCACCCTAGCCCCAGTCTCTCAGGGCCAACACAGAGCCGGTTTCCAGTGCCAATTGTCTACTAAGTTAGATGGCCATCTCCCTGTCCAATACCCTAGCATCTCAGGGTCCAAGTGAAACTGGTCCCTCAGTGCCGTAGGACCCAAGTGAAGTCTATTCCCTAAGTTTAAAGCCATGTCTCCCTCTGCCAGCCACTAACGAAGTGTCTCAGGATCCACATTGATCCTTTTCCCCCGGAGCCTCAGGGCCTGAGTAGAGCTCACTTTCAGGTTACAGGTCACATCTCCAGCCCCATATTGTTCTAATGTCAAATACCCTTGACCCATGTAGCAGCACCTTCCAGATAGATACCATACACTCATCCAAATCAATTCTCAGTATCCCAGAACTCACGTGAAGTCATCACAAAATGTCTCAGAACCCAAGTGGAACTTGTTCCCTGGATTAGAGGTCTCCCTTCCTCTGGCCCCAAATCTCGGCATCTCAGGACTCAGGTGACATCAGCGCCAAAGGGCACACTACACCTCTCCTTGGTACTCTTTCATATCACATGACCCATGCAGCCCACCTCTCACGCCTAAGGTCAGAGATAATAGCATGGCGTGGCTTTTTACTTCTCAAGTATGGAATGTCATGTCTGTTGTCTCAACACCTGTTTGCAACCCCTGTATGTGCCTCAGGTCAGAGATCCCACCCCTGACACCCCTGGAAACGCACCTCTGTCACCTTACAGAGGGTAAGGGTACCCACTTATGAGGCTAGAGGCAATACCCTCTCTTCAAGCTGGAACCACCTTAGCTACCTCACTCAAGAATCTTTACTGAGCAACTCAAAGACTCAAAGACTGAACTTTTTAGCCACAGAACACGGGTGGGCCTGAAACTCATACCAAAAGCTATGACCATCATAAAAATACACCATGAAAATAGAATTCAATAAAGAGACAGAAACACTGAAGAAAGTGTAAAATGAAATGAGGATTAAAAAGAAAATGTCAGTAAGTAAAAAACTAAATGGGAATTTTTTTCTAACAAAATGAATCATGTGGAAGACAGAAGATGGTGCATCAATGATAAAGCAGAGGAACTGGATCATTCAGAAAATAAAGAAGAAAGAAAAAGAGAAAAAAGAAAGAAAGATTAAGCCCCATTAGCAGAAGAAATATTTTCTAGCAGATGGTTGTTGAATCAGAGAAAGCCAATCTTGTTGTGTGTCCATGCCCATATCTGGACTCAGGAGATTATTCAAACAAAAAAGGGGAGATATGAATTTGGGAGAGAAATAGGGTTAGAGACTCCAGGAGAGTTGGAGGAAGATAATGGTAGATAGATAAGAGCAAATTACATTACATAAATGTATGCAGGTTTAAAAAAAAAAAAAGTAAAAAAAAAATCACTTGAAATAATAATGAATTCAAACTTTAATGAAAAGGGAAAGTCCATCAGAATAATAGCTGACATTTCAATGTAAACTTTTTTTTTCCGTTTTTTTTTTTTTTGAGACAGGGTTTTTCTGTGTAGCCCTGGCTGTCCTGGAACTCACTCTGTAGACCAGGTTGGCCTCGAACTCAGAAATCCGCCTGCCTCTGCCTCCCAAGTGCTGGGATTACAGGCGTGCACCACCACACCCGGCTTTCAATGTAAACTTTATTAGAGTCATGTAGTTCAAGTTCTGAGCAGATGCCAACCCAGGCTACATACACAGCAAAATTATCAATGTAAACTGTGGTGGCTTGATTATGCTTGGTCCATGGGAAGTGGCACTACTAGGAGGTCTTGTTGGAGTAGGTGTGGCCTTTTTGGAGGAAGTATATCACTGTGGGGGAGGGCTTTGAGGTCCTACACTCAAGCTCTGCCCAATCTGGAAGACACCCTCCTCTGGGCTGCCTGTGGAAGTCTCCTTCTGGCTGCCTTCAGATCAAGATGTAGAACTCTCAGCTCCTTCTCCAGCACCATACCTTCCTGCGTGCCGCCCAGCTCCCATCATGAGGGCAACAGACCCCTGGAACTGTGAGCCGGCTGTAAGCCAGCCCCAAGTAAATGTTTTCCAGAGTCGCCTTTGGCCATGGTGTCTCTTCACAGCAATAAAACACTAAGACAACAACCAAAGGAGAAAGACAACCTTTCCATATTTGAAAAGGATGAGGAAGAAAATAAGGAGAATGAGGAGGAGGAGGAAAAAGAGGAAGGGGAGGAGGAGGAAAACAAGGAGATGGAGAGTGAAGAAGAGGAAGAAGAAAAGAAAGGTTGCAAGAATTTGTTGCCACCAAGTCAGCCCTACAGATAATTCTAGAGGGAATACTGATTGAGGATAAAAATGAACATATCTAAGAGGCTACAGATGGAAAAGGTGGTAATAGGTCAGTTGTTCACCAAAAAGAGGACTAACAAGGCACACTACACTATAATCAACAAGATGATGAAATTAAGGCACATATTTCAATAATAGCTCTCAAAAATAGTACTCCTAATTCCCAAATGAAAAGGTATAGACTTTTGGATTAGATTAGAAAACAGGATTTATCCTCTTGCTATGTACAAGAAACATGCCTCTTCATCAAAAAGAGACACTATCCTAGGGTGAGAGGATGGAGAAGAGTAATTGAAGCAGGGAGAGCCAAGAAATAGGTAGGAATTGCCATTTTAATATCTGTAAAATACGCTTTAAACCATCACTAAAAAGAAGAGTTCTTTTAAAGGTCACTGTATATTGATAAAGGACTAAGCAATCAAGAAGATATTACAGATTGTAGAGATGTCTCAATGGTTAAGAGCACCGGCTATTCTTCCGGAAGACCAGGGTTTAGTTCCCAGCACCCACAAGGCAATTCACAACTGTTTGTAGTTCCAGTTTCAGAGGATCCAGTGTCTTTTTCTGGTCTCTGCTGGCATCAGGCACACTCGTCATGCATGGACAGACGTGTAGACAAAACACACATACAAAGTAAATCTTTTCAATTCTTAAACATGTGTGTGCCAAACACACTTGCACTCAACCTTTTTAAAAAAATACAACTGAACATAAGGTCCCCCGCCCATACATACATACATACACATATATATATACACACACACATTGTTTTTCAAGACAGGATTTTTCTGTGTGGCCATGGTGGTCCTAGAACTCACTATGTAGACCAAGCTGGCCTTGAACTCAGATCTGCTTGCCTCTCCCTTCTAAGTGCTAGGACTAAAAGGTGTGCACCACCACTTCCCAGATTAATCCATATATTAAGCCTAGCACAGTAATAGTAGGTGACTTCAATACTCTTTCAAAAATAGAGAGATCATCCAGACAAAAAGTAAGCAGAAACATTTGAGTTAAACAACATCACAGATGAAAAGAACTTAATAAGCATCTACAAATATTCTACCCAAACACCACAAAACAGATATTCTTTTTAGCAGACCATACTGCATTCTCTAAAATTGATCACATCTAGTAATACCACATCTAGTAATACTAGTAACTCTCAACAAATATTAGGAAAGTAGAAATAATTTCTTATATACTATATGATCATAGTTAAATAAAGCTAAAAATCAATAAAATAAAATGAAACTTCAAAAAGCAGGCAAATGTGTGGAGATGATATGGCAATGATTGATAAACAAGTTTCAAAAGGAATGAAAGAAATACTATAATAGAATAAAAATAAAAATATAATATATCAAAATCTATGAGGTACAGTGAAGGGAACCCTCAGAGGGAATTTCATAGTTCTATGTACCTATAGTAAAGGGTCAGAGAAATAACACCATAAATAGCTTTATGGTGCACCTTACGGCTTTGGAAAAGCAAGAACAAAGCAAATCAATAAATATAAACAACCAAAATAAAAATATTGCTTTTTTAAAGTTAAGCAATATTGATAAACCCTTAGCCAATTTTACAATAAAAGAAGAAATTTTTTTTAAAAGATTAGAGATGAAAAAGGAGATAATACAACAGATACCAATAAAATTCGGAGAATAATAAGATAAACTTTTAAAACATACTATTTTGTTCTATTGATCCACATGCATGTCTTCTGCCAGTACAATGTTATTTTTGTTACTACAGTTCTGGAGTATAGCTTGAACTCCTGTGTGGGTAATCTCTCCAGCACTGTCCTATTTTTCTTCAAGATTGTTTTGGCTATCCAGTTTGTTTGTTTCTGGTTCAATATGAATCTTGACTTTTTTTCCTATTTTTTAAGTAGTTGTGGGGATTTTTATTGGGATTGCATTGTTCATCTTTGCAATATGAATTCTACCAATCCATTAGCATGGGCAGTCTTTCTATTTTCTAGTCTTTTCATCTTCTAATGTTTTCTTCAACCATTTTCTTCAAGGATGTAAAGATTTTATAAGAGAGGTCTTTCACTTTCCTGGTTAGGAACTAAATAAAAGCCCTCACCATAGTTACAGCTAATATCAAACAAAAATGCCAGAAATAGATATTGGGAAAAAAGATAGCATCTTCAAAAAGTGATGTTGGGTAAACTGGATGCCCACATATAGAAGAATGAAATTAGACCCATATCTATGACCCTACACAAAAATCAGCTCCAAATTGACCAAAGACCTCAATGTAAAACCTGAAGCACTGAAATATTTAGAAGGAAACATAGGCAGTGCCCTACATAATATAATTTTAGGGAGATAAAATTTTCTGAATAGGAATCCATTTACCCAGGAAACAAGGTCAACCCTTGAGAATTGGAACCTCATAAAAATAAAAAAGCCAAAGAGTCAATCAAGTGAGAGAATGGTCACAGAGTGAGACTTTTGTTAACTATACATGTAATAGAATATTAATATATAATATATATATATATATAATATATAAAGAACTTACAAAACAGAGTCAAGAAAAGGTATGACTGTTTCAAAAATGGACTATGGTTCTGAACAAAGAGTGTAGGCTTACATTTTCTAAAACATAGTTTACTAAGTGTCCTTAAATGCTTTAACCTCCCTTCCAGCCCACCACCCACCAGAGGCAGTGGGAAAGAAATAGGGCCAAGGAGGACATGGACCAATATAGAGCTCCAATCCATATTGTCAGGGCATCAGCGTTCAGTTCGCAGGGATCGGAAGCAGCAGCTTGGTCTACTCACAAATACCATTTGAAATCAGCAACAGCAGCTCCATCCAGAAGAACCCAGGAGGCTCTCCCCATTGGCCTGCACCCAAGGAAACAACTGCCAGAAGTTCTTTGTTACAGTTCTAAGATCCCACAAACTCATGACAAATGGTGATCAGTGAAGAAGGAGAGGCAAGCCAATGACACAGACTTCAGCAAAAGAGCAGCGTTAGCAAAGCCCAGCAAAGACCAGAAACGTGGACAAGGCAAACCAACATCACACAGTGCCACCCACCATCTGCTGGGTTATATTTATATCCTTTTGAGATGCCATGTGGAAGATCAAGTGTGCCCTCTAGCTAAACTTCACACTCCATTTTTTTTTTCCAGGTTGCTTCCTGAGAAATAGCGGTCTGTTCTCAGCAAGAACATCCTCAGAAGACAGTTTCTAGAGAAACATCACATGACACAACTGAGTCTTCAAAGAAACCATAAATTCCCACATCAAAAGAGTGCTCAAAAGAAGAAACAATAACAGATTATAAATATCTCAAAAAGTGTTCAACTTCTGTAACAATTTTGGAAATACAGGTTTTTACTTTGAGATTTTCTTATCCCAGTCAGAATAGCCAAGAACATGAAAATAACTGACAATAAATGCCAGCAAGGATTGGGGGAAAGTACCTTTATCTACTTTTGATCAATTTGCAAATATATGCATCCAACATGGGAAATAGTGTGGCAAATCACTAACAAGCTAAAAATCGGTGGACTCAGTTAGGGTTCCTATTGTTGTGATAAAGCACCGTGACCAAAAAGCAACTAGGGAAACATATTTTATTTGACTTACACTTGTTTATTATCAAAGGAAGTTAGGACAGGAACTCAAGCAGCGCAGGAACTGGAGGAACAGCAGGAGCTGATGCAGAGGCCCTGGAACAGTGCTGCTTCCTGGCTTGTTCCCTATGCCTTGTTTATCCTGCTTTCTTACAGTATCCAGGACCAGGGTGCTAGCTCAGAGACAGAATCACCCACAATGGGCTGGTCTCTCTCTATAAATCACTAATTAAGAAAACACACTACAGGCTTGTCTACAGCCCAATTTTATGGAGGCATTTTCTCAATTGAGGATCTCTCTTTCCTGATGACTTTAGCTGTGTCAAGTTGACATAACTATACAGGACATAGATCTACCATAAGACCTAGGTATCTCACTTCTTGCCATATGCTCCAAAGACTCAACATACTACTCTATAGAGACTTTGCTTGGCTGTATTCATTGCTATTACATTAACAACAGCTAGGAAATGAAATGAACAATCTAAATGTTCTTATAGTGATGAATGGGTACTAAAAATGTTGGTACATATACACAATAGAATATTACTCAGCTGTAGAGAAAAGAAAATCATTAAATTTGCAGGTAAATTTATGGATCTAGAAAATATTAAGTTGAACAAGATAACCCAGATTCAGAACGACAAATGACTTGCATTCTCTCTCATATGTGATTTCCAGCTCTAAACTTTTAGATGGGAGTGTATAATGTGGAGTAACGGCCAAAACAAACACAAACAGAAAAGTCAAGAGACCACTGAGAAGGAATGCGGAAAGGTCTTTAGAGAAGGGGATGGTAGACATAGATGCTCTGAGGGGGAAAATGGAAAAATGAGGGGTCCTTAATCACAGGAGGTGAAGAAGCACAAATAGTCTGTAGCAGTTTCCTTTGGGTTGAAAAATTCCATCCTGCAGGGAAAATCTGAAAGCCAGAAAATTAACAACTCAAAACAGCTTCAGGAAGTCTCTCAAAGTGACCAGATTCTCTAAGCTCCTCACTCCAAGAATGAACAATAAAAACTGCTGAGAGCAACTCTTAGACAAGACAGGCTGCAAAGAAGACTGAGAGCAGACACGCCTCCTGAGGGGGTTTAGATGAACTGAGCGTCTTGGAAAGGACACTCTCCAACCCGCTGAGCTGTTCACAGGCTCCAGAGCAGCAGCTCTGAGCTGTCACTAAAGCTGCTGTATATGTTGGTGACTTGTCTTTGAGTCATTTTTGCTCCTGTCAATAACCCCTCATGCATATTCTTGGAAGTAATTCCAAGAAAACTCACTGGCTCTCCAAACGTTCATCATTATTTTGTGTAGATAATACTCAAAATGCTCTACTTTGGCTATTTTGAAATTGGCGTCTTTTCTTAATCCACATCCAAGTAAAGATCTATAAAATATTATTAGTTATGGATGCTGTTGAGTATTCATGCCAACTCAAGTGGTGGGAAAGCCCCTCAGCCTCTAACCGTGCATTCTGCCCAGTCCTCAGCAGAGGCAGCCACTCTCCTGCTTCTTCCTTACCAACAAATCTCCTGTGTGAGGTTTGTCAGTTGGTGTGATTTTTGTTGTATTCCTTGGCTCCCACATGCCAGGATACCTCTGGGAGCAAACCTGTAACACTTCTGCTGGGGAACCCCCCTCCCCCCAGATCAGATTTGCCTTGGGGAAACTTTGGAAAACTTTCCGAGCAGCTGGAGCAGACCCTCTGTAGGGAAAGCTTTTCCCTTCAGAGGGCACTGACAGATGGAACCATAAAGCTCGCAAGTCCAGCCTTCAACTGTTCCTCACTGTCTCTTGGTCAAAGCTTCAGCTTCTCTATCACACCAGGTTATACAAAGGAGATTCTTATATTAAAGTGTTTGCCAAGATTGTTGCTATCATTGTCAAGTTTCATGTCCCACCTGCTTTTTTGCCCCTTTATGAAATACAATGTCTAAGAGACAAAATGGTGAGGGAGGGGGATGACTTCTATGTTGACCAGTCTAGCCTCAGTTTTTGTTTTTTTTTTTTTTTGGTTTTTCAAGACAGGGTTTCTCTGTGTAGCCCTGGCTGTCCTGGAACTCACTCTGTAGACCAGGCTGGCCTCAAACTCAGAAAGCCGCCTGCCTCTGCCTCCCAAGTGCTGGGATTACAGGCGGGTACCACCACGCTCGGCTAGCCTTAGTTTTATATCAACCCTCCTTCCTCACCCTCCCAAGGCTAGGATTACAGGTATAAACCACCATGACCAGAGTCTGTTAGGGATTGGTTCTAATGCTGTCTTAATTCAATTTGGCTCCCAAAAGGCTGAATTCCCAGATGCTGAGAGTCTCTGCCCCTAGCTGGATTTGATTGGCAATAAAGAATTGCTATACAGCCAATGGCTGGCCAAGTAGACAAGGTGGGATCTGGAGATTTGCTTGGGCTAGGGAACTGGAAGAGAGAGGAGAATCGCCTTGACTTGGGGAAGACGGAAGTAAGAGCTTCAGGAAAAAAAAGCCAAGCAGCCATGGAAGAATTCAGGTAAGTGGGCACTCTCCACTACCTTGACTGGGTCTGGGGCAGCAGGGGAGGGTTAGGAGTCTCAGGAGGACTGTAGGCGAGTGTTTGTTAGCAGGAGAGGGTTAGGAGTGCACAACCTTTGAGCTGGTCATGGCATGTCAAAATCAACTGGTGTGTGTGTCTTTCATTTGTGAATCTATATTGCTCCTGGGTGGGTGCACACATGCAACCCACCAAAAGCCAAAGTGCTGTCGCCAACTGCTGCAGTAAGAGTCAAATCTATTTTTTAAAAAAATTAAATAAACTTTAATACTAAACTGTCCTGGATGGGCCTGGTGCAGTTTTTGTGAACCAATCTCCTAATGAGTAAAGAAGCCAATCACTGGGTGAGTAGGTGGGACTTCTGGGTTGAACAGAAAGACAGGAAGTAGGAGAGAGTTCTTTTTGGAAGCTTCGGGACAGCAAAGGGTTGAGATGTAGCTGTTAGAGTTTCCTGGTATCATGGCAGATCCACAAGGATTCGCCACCAAAGGAATCAGATTTTAATAAGGCTTACAAGATTAGGATTTAATTGTTGGGCCCAGAGATTGAGTTACCATTGTTTCTGAACTAAGTTTGTGTTGTGTTTTCTTCCACAAGTGTGGGTTTGCCACGTGCACCACGCAGGCCGTGGGGGATTTAAAGCACAGGGTTAGCAACCTGTGAGAACTTAGAGAGCTGGGTGGGGAGATTGTGGAGTTCAGAGTCAGAATCTCCACGATCATCGGGCAGAGGCACGAGCGTGATTTTACCTTTTATTTATTTATTTGGTTTTTTGAAAAAAAAATTTTTTTTCCGAGACAGGGTTTCTCTGTATAGCCCATGCCGTCCTGGAACTCTGTAGACCAGGCTGGCCTCGAACTCAGAAATCCACCTGCCTCTGCCTCCCAAGTGCTGGGATTACAGGTGTGCGCCACCACCGCCCGGCAGGTTCTACTTTCTTAATATTTCATTCAACACTAAACTGTTAGTGATGTTTTTCTGCACTTTGTAAAGATTGTCTCTGTATTCCACAAATGCTGGTTTGTGACCTGGTGGAGACGTGGTGATTCCAGGCTGGACTCTGATGTCATCAAGCATCACCTGTCTCGGGGTTGTAAACACTCCCTCTCTTGCCTTCTGATCAGTTTATTTAAAAGTTGATGGCCTGTAGCAAAGATAGAAAAGGAAGATGGGACTTCTGGAGAGAAAGAGAGAGAGAGAGAGAGAGAGAGAGAGAGAGAGAGAGAGAGAGAGAGAGACAGAAAGACTGGACCAGTCTTAACTTACCAGACCCCCTGATTGGACCACTTGGAGACAGAAATCGATTCAAAACACAAGAGGAATTTTTATTAAAAACAGCATGCTGGGGCCGCTTTGCACAAGAAGAGAGAAAGACCTCGACCCTCGTGCTTCGCGGGCCTTTATACCCCCCTCAGGGCAGCGGTCATTCAGCACAATGTGACAGGCAGAACAGTGTTACATTCAAACTGATTGGTAGTCAGGTGATGAGGTGGGTGGCCAACAGTCAGTCCTTCGGAATGCGTCCCCACCCTTAGGTGGGTCTCCCCCTCCCCTTTGTGGTCTGAGGAAAGTAACTCAGCCTCTCAGCCTCTGACCTTTTTAAAGTTCCTGAGTTAAGGAGACGGACAGACTGGGGGAGGCGGGGAGAGGAGTCAGTCTGAGGGAGATTTGCTAGGGAGACTGAGGAAGATGCAGGCCAGACTAAGAAGGAGAGGTAACTAGCCACCACGAGGCAGAAGTAGAATAGAGTAGATGGCTTAGTAAGTTATGTCCTCACTGTGACACGCCGAGCTATAAGGCCTAGGCTTTTATTCTGGAGCTCTCAGTCCTGTTACACTAAACAATAGCTTTTAATTTTTTATCATCTGAAAACCTTTTCTGTCAGGTGTGGGGCCATCCCAGAGTGCTGTCATGACACCATATGTTTAAAGAAAAGCAGTACTGAAGCGAGCAAATCTGAAGTCACACTTTCTAATGTCCAAATGTTAACTGCTCTTTAAAGCCACAGATATGTAGATATTTGTTATATTAACCCAAACTTGCAAGTGAAAGATTTTTCCAAGGCTCGGTATTAAGTGCAGTATCTGTTAGGTGCCCAGCACTTCCTGCTGTGCATCTTACAGTCTGTCTCTGATCAAAGTGCAGATCAACAGATTCTGACTAGTTTTAAAGGTATTTGATAGATGAAAGAATACTTTGGCTATTTTCTACCAGTATTAGAGAATCCTATCTATTACTAGCAATGAGAAATTAAACGCACTGATAATTAGACGAGCAAATACATTAATCAAAATAACAAATTAATAAACCACTAAAATAACTGTCTTCTTCAAATGCCTTAGTATTAGGCTCTGGGAAGATCTGCAGGTAATGGTCTGGGGCTGGGTGAGGATTCTCCTCAGGAACATGGCGTTCCGTCTGTAAACTGCCGAGTGCTGTTTGCCTTCTGCATATGGCTCTCAGTCAAAAGTCTTGCCCAAAGTTTGGATTTCTCTCCAAGTGCATCCCATATTTAAAGATTAGCCAGTAATAAAAACAGCCTGCCTCCTTGCTTCCACTTGGATGACCACGGAGGGAGACCTCAGCCCCTGACCTCGCCTGGGATCACTGGACGACTCTTGTCTGGCCTGCAGTGAAAACAATATGACCAATGACCTAGGGAGGAATGGGTTTATTTCATTTTACAGCTTATAATTCATCATTCAGGGAAGTCAGGGCAAGAACTCCAGGCAGAAAGAATCCTGAAGAACTGAAGCGGAAGTCATAGAGGACTGCTGCATTCTGGCTTGTTCCACATGGTTTGCTCAGCCTGATTCCTTAGGGCGCCCGCGACCCGGCCCAAGGGCGCTGTTTGGGACCCCGGGATAGGGGATTGAGGTGCATATTTTACATATGAAAACAGACCCGTTCTCTCAACTTCCTAAGTCCCTACCTAGCAGACCCTATCCCCAACCCCCGAACATTCCAGCCCAGGGGATGGGCTGCCCTTCCCCCAAAGTCTCTCCTCTCTCTGTTTCTCCACAATTCCTTTCTCTCCCTCCACTCCCATGGCGACCCAATTCGCCCGCCCCCCAACTCTTGGCGGCCAGGAAGCTCTCTGGACAGCAGCTTCCCAATAAATCTGCTTTTAATATAATCTAATCTTGTTTGAATTGGCTCATTTTACCAGAGAAATGACTTATCAGGTGGTACCACCCACATCAATTACCAATCAAGAAAATTCACCGCTGGCTTGTTCCTAGGTCGAGGGCATTTCTCAGTTGAAGTACCTCAATGACTCTAGCTTTGTCAACTTGGCATAAAACTAGCCAGCACACCTCTACTGCAAATCACTCCCGGTTCAATTGTTCTCTCCCGCCCTCCGTAACCCCTGCTTCTCTCACTATGGTAGGTGTTGTCCACAAAAGGCACATTCTCAGTAAATCAGGGAGCTTTGGAAGTGCGGCCCACGTCTATTCATATATGTAAATGTCAGAATAAATTAATAATTTTGTACAATTTGTGTATGCTAATTAAAATGCTTAAAGAAAATTAGTCATATTCTACAATGGGCCCACCTGCCCAACAATTGCAAATCAGAGTCCTCACCCTGGTGAGAGGATTCCTAAGAGCACCGAATGTAAGTTTGAATGACTCCGATTTTAGTTAAGTACTGGACACAGGGAGTCCTTTCCTGTGTCGACTTTCCTCTCGCTGTAGCTAGGAGGAGACTGCCACCTTCAGGACACACACTAAAGACTGTGTGTGTGTGTGTGTGTGTGTGTGTGTGTGTGTGTGTGCCTGTACTGTCCTAGTTAATGCCCTCATTAAATAGGGAAACTGGTACAAAAAAATTTCGTCTCCATACCACTCTGAGTTCTTTCTACAGGTTCAAGTCTTATGGGACTAGAGCACCGCATGCTTTTTGCATGCTCATTTAAATGACAGTAAACATTTGTAGAGCGCTTACTACACCGCCAAGTGCTTTCTCCACAGGTGTGAGACAGGAAGTATCTCGGACAGCCTCGAGAAAACCGGAATGAAATTACAGAGGAACAATGGGGAACTCAGCCGTCCGCAGTCCAGGACTGCCTGCAGCACCAAGGCTCACTCAGACCCGACTCCGCTCCGCCCGAGCATGCGTGGAGAGACGACGAGGCGCCCGCGGTCGCAGGGCGACCGAGGTCCAGCATGCCTTGCGCGTACCGCAAGATGGCGGCACCCATGCAGAGACTCCTGTGCCGCCGTCCGCAGTCGGGGGTCTGGCTACGTGGGTCGCGTGCGGTGCGCCCGGGCGCGCGGGGAATGCTGGTGGCACCAAGGGTCCGCGGCCTGTTCAAGGAGTTCTTCCCCGAGAGCGGCACCAAGACAGAGCTCCCCGAACTCTTCGACCGCCGCAGGGCGGGCTCGTCGCCCCAGACGGTGTACTGCGGCTTCGACCCCACGGGCGACTCGCTCCACGTGGGGCACCTGCTAACTTTGTTGGGTCTGTTCCACTTCCAGAGAGCCGGCCACAACGTGATCGCGCTCGTGGGCGGCTCCACGGCTCTCCTGGGAGACCCGAGCGGCCGGACCAAGGAGCGCGAGGCGCTGAGCGCGGAGTGCGTGCGGGCCAACGCGCGCGCCCTGCAGCAAGGGCTCGAGGCCCTGGCGGCCAACCATGCGCGCCTCTTCGCGGACGGCCGGCCCTGGGGCACTTTCACGGTGCTCGACAACGCGGCCTGGTTCCAGAAGCAGCACCTCGTGGACTTTCTGGCCTCCGTGGGCGGCCACTTCCGCATGGGCACTTTGCTGAGCCGGCTGAGCGTGCAGTCTCGTCTCAAGAGCCCCGAGGGCATGAGCTTGGCGGAGTTCTTTTACCAGGTGCTCCAGGCTTATGACTTCTACTACCTTTTCCAGCACTATGGATGCCGGGTCCAGCTGGGCGGATCAGATCAGTTGGGCAACATCATGTCTGGCTACGAGTTCATCCACAAGTAAGCTGCTACTATTAGAGCCTACGGAAACCCAGGGACGAATACACAGTAGTGATGTGTTATTCTTTAGGACGATTGTAAGATCTTTTCCCTTGCGAGTTAGAAGGCCTTAATTGTGGACATAGTGCATTGCTGCTGGAAGCAGACCAGTATTCAAGATTTGGATTGTGTCTGTTTTCCCTAAGTCACCTTCAGTTTCTAACTTGAGAAATTGTTATTCATCCTGAAAATAATTGGACAGTTTAGAACTGTGTGCATTAATTTAGCTTTTCGCCCCCATAAAGATTTTCACAGCGTTTCATTTTTTTCTTTTTTAAGATTTAAGATTTATTTATGTATGAGTACTTTATCTCCATGTACACCAGCATGCCCGAAGAGGGCACCAAATTACAGTATAGAGGGTTGTGAGCCACCAAATGGTTGCTGGGAATTGAACCCAGGATCTCTGGAAGAACAGAGGGTATTCTTAACCACCGAGCCATCTCTCCAGCCCTCACAGAGTTTTCTTGAGGGACATAGAGTACATGGTTGGCTCGTGTGCTACACGACAAAAGTCATTTAAGAATGTTAAAAGCCACCTCCTAAATGTGCCCTCCTGGTGCCCCTTCGCCCAGTTTTGTCTTTTTTTTTCTACCCGGTCCTTCAAAAATCACTTCCGGTTGACTTGCTCAGAACCATTCCTACAATTGCACTTAAGCATGGCACATGTAAATATAAAGTGCGTGAGGTCCAGAGTCCAGACTGAGAAAGGGTTTTAAAAACATACAGTAAGTAAGCAGACTTAAATCTGTACTGTGTTTGGTGGAACTAATTGTGCTCAACAGAATGCCCTGAATGTGCGTGCAGGCTGACCGGAGAAGATGTGTTCGGAATCACTGTACCTCTCATTACAAGTACAACTGGGGCAAAACTAGGCAAGTCTGCCGGCAACGCTGTCTGGCTGAACAGAGAGAGAACATCGCCGTTTGAACTCTACCAGTTCTTTATCAGACAGCAAGATGATTCTGTAGAAAGGTAAGCAGCTGAGAAAAATTAATATGTAGGTAGTTACGGTTCAGTTTTAGCTAGTGAGTCTTTTTCTTTATAGGTTTCATTGATTCTATTTAAGGTGTAAATTGTGTCACAGGATATTGTCATTAATTGTCATAATTTTGTTTATTTTTACAGTACTAGAGTTGAACCCATTAGGTAGGTGCTTAACCGTTGAGCTACATCCTAGGTGTGGAGAGAAAAGGAATGCAATGTTCTAAGTTGCTCAAGACAGCCTCTGGCTTCAGTCTTACATCTTTTGAGGCTTGTAACTTAGCCATAAAATCCTATGTGTAGGTAGCTGTTGTGAAGACGCCTACTTATGTGAGTCAAATTGTGTATTGTACCTTACTCTGTGTAGCCCTGGCTGTCCTGGAACTCACTCTGTAGACTGGGCTGGCTTCGAACTCAGAAATCTGCCTGCTTCTGCCTCCCGAGTGCTGGGATTACAGGCGTGCGCCACAACCGCCTGGCAACCTTACTCTTAATGAACTAATTTTGTTTTATTCTTGCTGGTTCTCAAGTCTTTTTGTTGTATTATCAGGGATCCAGCTTTACCCAAATGCAAATTTCAAAGAGGGAAGAAAACTCAGTCAGATGTGTTGGTCTGTGTCTCTACCCATAACAGTACCAACTATTCTAGAGTGATGTGAGAGTAAACTTAGTTGAAATAATAGTTGGCAATACTTACTAAAATAAATTTGTACATAAACTATGGTCTTTTTTTTGTTTTAAAGATTTATCTTATTTATGAGTACACTGTAGCTGTCAGACACACCAGAAGAGGGCATCAGATCCCACTAAGATGGTTGTGAGTCACCATGTGGTTGCTGGAATTTGAATTCAGGACCTCTATAAGAGCAGTCAGTACTCTTAACCTCTGAGCCATCTATCCAGCCCATAAACTATGGTCTAACATAACCTCTACTGGATACATGCCTATCAGAAATTCATGCATGTGTGTATTAAGAAAAATATGAAGGTATTTATGGCATGATTAGCAGCTTATGTTCAGAAGTAGACACAATGGCCACAATAGAGTAAATCACAGAATAATAAAAGCTTTGAAAGCTGTGCTTGTGATATGTTTGAATATGTTAGTGTGCCAAAGTAAGTTAGAAATAGAAATGCATTTTGCATGACTTTACTCATAGTCTTGTATTTCTTAAGAGGATGATGTCATAGGTTCATAATGGTTCACTGAGCTTTGTGATGTGTGCTTTTTCTTCATAGCATTTTACAAAAGTTAACATAGGGAATACTCTTGATTTTTTTGTTTGTTGTTGTTGTTTTTAGACTCATTTTATTTCTACGAGTACATCATATCTGTTTTTAGACACACCAGAAGGCAGCATCCAATCCCATTACAGATGGTTTGTGAGTCACCATGTGGTTGCTGGGAATTGAATGGAACTGAACTCAGGACCTCTGGAAGAGCAGTCAGTGCTCTTAACTGCTGAGCCATCTCTCCAGCTCCCTCATGTCAAGTTTTTAAGGATATACATAAAACAAAAATGTCAAAGTATGCTTAGAAAGGAGGCACACATTTCTGCACCATTTTGTTACTTAAGGAAAATGGAAAATAAATATTGCTCATTGGGGTTGTGTGTCTTAGTGTACCGTTTAAGTACATTCTATAGTTTTTCATTAATAAATTCAAAAGCGAATGTAGGATTTTCCTTCCCAAGACAAGTGAGTAGATTGCACACGGCCAGTCTCATCTCTTCTCTGCAGGTACCTGAAGCTCTTCACCTTCCTCCCCCTCCCAGAGATTGACCACATCATGCAGCTACACGTCAAAGAGCCAGAGAAGCGAGTTGCTCAGAAGCGGCTTGCTGCAGAAGTCACAAAGCTCGTTCATGGACAGGAAGGTCTGGACTCTGCCAGAAGGTGGGCTTAGAACAGTCAGTGGTCGAGTTAACAGTCCTAGCTTGATCTGTCTACAGCACAACTCCTACACACAGGGCTCACACAAGACCTTGAAGAAGGGGAAAGGGTGTAAGAGCCAGAGGACTGGGAAGTGGACTGGGAAATGGGCTGTGAGATTGTGTGTTCTGGAAATGACAAGGAAGCTTTACCCACAGTACCACAGTATTACTGCCTAAACATACATGTATGTATGTATGTATGCATGCATGTCAATATGGAAGGGAGAAATCTTATAAGGCTCCACTCCTCAACAAAGAAGCACAGGCGACTAAGGGATGCTGAGAAGTTAATACTTAATGAAAGTTAGTGGGTAGACAAGGAAAACTGGAGATGAGGTTTTAAGAATTTCTTATGGGACTATTAACCTGTACTGTATTTAACTTAAGTATTTTTACGTTGTCTTTACTGGATAAGTCTTTAAGTTAGTGAATCACAAAATAGATATTGCTGTTGAAACGTTATACTGTGGAACACAGTGGGCACTCTATAGTTATTTGGTGGTGTTTGTGGGGTTGGGGGTGAAACAGTCCCTAATGTAGCTTTATGATTTTCAGGTGTACACAAGCCCTTTACCATAGCAGCATAGAGGCACTGGAGGTCATGTCTGACCAAGAGTTAAAAGAACTGTTTAAAGAAGCTTCATTTTCTGAATTAGTCCTTGACCCCGGAACGAGTGTCCTAGACACATGCCGTAAAGCACACGCCATCCCTGACGGTCCTCGAGGGTAAGGCTTCATTCACTGTGATCCCTAATTCACTGTGAACTGTTGCGCTTCATAGAGTGTTTCCAGGGTGTTTCCAGGTAGTGCTTTAATGTAGGTCATTTTTTGCAGAAGTTAAGCTGAACAGTAAAGTAAAATCAGGAGTTCATACAACCAGGAGTTCATTCTCCCCCTCGGAAGAACTCCTTTCAGTATTTCATCAGCCAGCTCAGGAATTTGTTCACAGAGAATCATATGACCTCCTCAGCCTGTGTCGCCTCAGGGTTTTGGAGGGTAGGATCTATTTTAAAATTTAATTACTGAAAAGAAATAAGGATAGTAGAACTTCATAAAACTTATAAACGAGAGTATTCTGGAGAATTAAATTTTTCTTTTGCAGAAGGAAATGATATATTGCAATTCCTTGGTTCTACCATATTATTAGGGAATACTTTTGCTCTATAAGAAATGATATATGGAATACAGTGTTCATTTATAACAGCAACAGGTAGAAGGAAAAGCAAGACCCAAAAAATCCAAGTGCCTCATCTTGGACTCTGTGAAGACAAGTATTATGTTTCCCCGTTCAT
Organism: Apodemus agrarius; assembly: GCA_964023405.1. Taxonomy (NCBI): domain Eukaryota; kingdom Metazoa; phylum Chordata; class Mammalia; order Rodentia; family Muridae; genus Apodemus; species Apodemus agrarius. The sequence continues at coordinate 86,558,551 of OZ030018.1, read as the reverse complement.
GACTCAACCTCATTTATTTATTCCCAAATTAATATACCAAATTTAACCCTGGATTCAAATTCTCTGTACATCAAGTCTAGTTGTAGCATTTTCTTATGAACTTCACTGATAACTAATTTGCTGATATAACTAAGTTTTACCTCTACTTAAATCACCCAAATTAGCCAGAGTCAGAAGTAATGCTGCATTTTTCATACCATAAATAGGGTTGGCCTGTATAATATTCAGCCTGGAAACAGCCTGCTTAGAAGAAAGACACTTGTAAATAGAATTTTGTTGTTGGCTTGATTTTATAAAGCTGTGTCCACTGAACTGCTTAACTCTGTTTAGTAACACATGCCACTTTCAAGGGTCCCTTTTGTTTCCTTCCTTGTCAAGATCCCTGCCATCACCCAGTGTCTTAGCACCTTCTCTATCACGGAAGTTCCCAGAGCTTACACCCTGCCCCAGTCAGTGTGCCCCAGTCCTTCCTTTAGTCCCCACAGCACAGCACAGCACAGCACAGCACAGCACAGCACAGCACAGCACAGCACAGCACAGCATAGCACTGTGCTGGAGAGCCTGGTGTTAGCACTGTCTTCTCTCTAGTACTGTTTGTCTAGCACGCAGTCAGCACTTTATCAAATGAATTGGATGTAAAATTCAGTTAAACTTACTTTTTATCATATACTTATTAAACCAGCTATTGATTTCCCATTTATGAAATCAGCTGATTAAGAATTTTGCTTTTATTTTAAACAATACTAGTTCATAGTCTCAGTATTTTCCAGTTTCCTATCATTTCTAAAAATTCAAGTTGGGGTATTTATTACCTGTATTTACCGGTAGCATATTTTAAAAGCAAAATTGTTCTTTTTTTGATTTTAGGAATTTGGGAGTTTTTTCTCCACAAGAATAGATAAATTCTGAAAGTGAATCTCCATTAAAAACCATCATGAGGAGAATGTGTCATAATTGATGTATTTGGGTCTGGTGGTAAAGGCCTGCAATCTCAGATACTTGGGAAGCTGAGGCAGGAAGATCAGAACTCTAAGAGCTGCCTGAGCTGCACTGTGTTCAGATGAGCACAGGCAGCTTCCTGAGCTTACCTCAGGTTAAGGTAGAAGTCAGGTCTGGCGAGGGAGATTGAGTGCTCCTAGTTATAAAACCTTTCTATTTTCAGGTATCGGATGATAACAGAAGGTGGAGTCAGTATAAATCACAGACAGGTAACAAATCCTGAAAGTGTTTTAGTAATTGGACAACATATTCTGAAGAATGGACTTTCCTTACTTAAAATAGGAAAAAGGAATTTCTACATTATAAAATGGCTTCAGTTGTGAAAGGTTTCATCCAAATTTGTCCATCCGTTTTCAAAATGTGGAGGTCTTCAGAAACCCAAGAGTGGAATATATACAAGGCCCCCTCACAATGTAAATACTTCTGTACATTTCAAAATAAACTTTTATTTAATTATAGTTCATTTCTTTATGTAAGAACTATCCTTCTTTCTCCTTGGGCTGAAGAAGTGCAGTGGAAACGACTGTATGAAGTTACACAGTAGGTAGGTGCAGAGCACCTCCCGGTGCAGTAGTGACACAGCTCTACAAACTTAGCCAGGCTTCTAATGCTGCTTACACACGAGATTAAACTTCTTAAAAAGGACTTAGATGTGGCAGTGGATCCCAATAGAAACTGTAGTACTAAATAGTTTTTTCTCAAACAAAACATCAATCAGTACCAGACTTCATTTATAGTTTAGTTTTCCATGTCCTTGTCTGTTTCAACAGTTCATTTACTCATAACTGCCTATTTTTGTCAATGGGTTCCTACAGCAGATTTTTTTTTCTTTATTGGATATATTCTTTTTTTTTTTTTTTGGATATATTCTTTACATTTCAAATGTCATCAGCTTTCCAGGTCTCTCCCTATCCCATCCCCTCCTCCTGCCTCTGTGAGCCCCCCCCCCCATCCTCTACCCTCAGGCATTGAAAGTATCTCACCAGTATGCAGTCTTTAAGAACAGCAAAGATGTAGGAAATTTTGAGGTCAAAATAGTTTAGGTTTGTATACATGAGGCAAGTTAATTCTCCAAAACAGTTTCTGTAAAAATGAGGATAGCACCACCCCAGTGTACACAGGGGTGGAACAAACTGTTGATCAGCTTCTGGACGCCTTACAGAAAAGTGTAATGTTCACATTCTGAGCATTCATCCTTGGATTACTTGGAAGAAATTCCTGTCTTTATCTGTAGACATGGAGACATGTAGACAAGGCTCTCCAACAAGCCTTGGTGGAGATTATCTAATAGGAAAAATGGCGCAAAACTTTCGCTGCAGTACATTATGAAGTAGATTCAAATATTTCAAAGATGCTGCTATTTCATTTCAACCTTTTTTTGAAACAAGTCAGAATTCACTTACTGGCAAACTTTAATGCCATTTCACACCAGCGTTTTTATTTACATAGAACATAGAGTGGTCTTATAAATATGCCAGAAATTATCCCCATGTATCAGAACACAACTCAGTGGAAAAGCACACAAGGGAAGCTTCCCCTTTCCCTACGTTTCTTGCTTGTTTTTCTTTGTGCAAAGTGTGTAGCTAACAAGTACATTATCATAGCATGTTTTTAAAGCTAATATCTTCATTTAAAATGTATTTGAAATGTTGGGTAAAGGTGCATTTCTTCTTACAAATTCAAAAAGGCTACAGTGGTGGTCCTCTCTCTTAGGGCGTGGCACTGCATCAGACGCCTTTGTGTGTGAGGTTGCTCAGCCGGCCTCATAAAGGTAACATGTTCTTGTTTCCTAGTGATGCCCGACCATACCCTGAAAAGAATTTTAGTATTTGTAACATTGTAACATTTGGTCAGAGGCAACTAGATACATCAAAGATTTCTACTTAGGTTTCAGTTTTGTTTTTTTGTTTTTCCTTTTTTGGGTTTTTCAAGACAGAATTTCTATGTATAGTTCTGGTTGTCTTGGAACCAGGCTGTCCTTGAACTCAGAGATCCACCTGTCTCTGCCTCCCAAGTGCTGGGATTAAAGGCGTGGGCCACCACGGCCCAGCTAGGTCAGAAAACTTTTTAATGCTTAGTTTCCAAGATGACTTGCACAGGCAGCTTTTACAAAACAGGCTGCACACATCACCCTCAACCCCGAACACAGCCCACAGGCGTCCAGGTGCGTGTGCGCATGCAGGCCTTGCCTTTAACAGGGCTCCACTAGTGTCTCCACTCCATTAGTCTAATGTACTCTGCTGCTATGGAGCTAACGTAGCTATTACCAGTGGATACAGAGTACAACTTTAGGTCCCATTTAACTGAGCCATGGAGCCCCATGTGAGTGCCCCACTTTAAGGGTGTATCTGGATTGCAGCTGCTGTATTTGTACATGAGAGGAGTCTAGGTCGTCATTGGATTGGTTAGGCTAACAGGACTAGCCACTGCTACTCATAACGTTCCCAATAGTTGTTTTTAATGCAGGAAGTCAATTCAAATGTTCAGGCTTATTTTGAATCAAAGTATATTTTAATTTTTAACATACCAGGGCAGTGTAGACTCAGGAGCCATTAATTACACAGTCTGTTCCTACATCTTGATGAGTCTTTCAGATCTTATTTTTCTTAAAACTGTAAAAGTTAGAGTTTTGTTTTTTAAGACTAAAAATGAAGGACAGGAGGATACATGGGCTATGTGAGGAACTTGCCAGCCGCCACCTTTTAAAGCCAGGTCAGTCTATATACATAGTGCATGCAGTATAGTCATGAAATGTCCTGGAGCTTCCTTTTTGAGGACTATGGCTGCAGCTTTGAGACTAAAAAAAGGTTACATGGGTCATCATATGCACAGGGAAACTGCTTTGTACAACTAGAATATCAATTGTTTTTATAAGTTTGACTGAAACAGACTTGATATACACCATAGGAAACTTGAAAAATGTGAATTAAACATGTGATTTGTTTTGTAATGAATAACATACTTTTCAGCTTATAGCCAGTCTTCACATGAGCAAATTCATACACTGCAATACACAAAAGTTCATAAATAAACTTCTACTCAGGTAGGCAGTAGCTAGCAGGTTCAAGTCAGCAAAGAGTGGATATCAAACAGTTCTGTTCACCAAAGATGAGTCTCTCGGATTTCAGCAATGATTTGACTGGCTCCTTGTAATGCCTGCATTAAGAGAAATAAAAACTGACGTCAGAATGTTACTCTGAATTTTTTCAATGCTAAAAAAAAAAAAAGTATCTCTTCTGAAATTTTAATCCAATCAAATACCAGTGTGTGAGGAAGACTAGATCAGAATGTGACTTTCCCCCTATGTGTATATATGTGTATATATATATGTATAGCCCAGGGAGGAAAATTGACAACAATCTCACAGCTACCTTCAGCATGTCAGCTGCTTCTTTTCTTCGTTGTGCCATGTCCTCAGATTCAGTCAGAAGGTCATCTAATAAGGATGACTTATACAGCTGTCCTACTAATTCACTCTGAAGAGTATCTTTCACGTGATTAACCAAAAAATGCATTACTGCCTTTGGGACGCTGCAAAGCAAGGTCAAATCATGAACTTTTGGTAACAATTATATTTTCAAAAATTCAGATCAGTGGTTCTCAGCCTGTGGGTTGCGACACCTTTGGAAACCAAATGACCCTTTCATTGGATATTATCCTGTATATTAGATACTTACATTATTATTCATAACTAGGAACATTACAGTTAATAAGTATAATTTTATGGTTCCTGTCACCACAACATAAAGGACTGTTAATGGGTCACAAGAAAGTTAAGAACCATTGATTTAGACTTTAGCTAGAGTATGCCTTTATAAAGTAATGAGGTTAAATAAGAACACTGGATATTTAATATACTTAGTAAAGTACTCTTAATGTGTTCATTTCATGAAGCATTAAGCAAAGTCAATCTTTGATATTTTAGCTTCATTCATCTCACCTATCCCATATATAAGCACAATGACCATTATTCTTAATAGCCCAAACCGAAATAATAAAATATTCAGTGTTGAGTAGATATACAAAGTAGGGTAGATAACAGTTTTGTAGAAAGGAAGTCAATTGTAAAAAGGACCCATGCTGTAGTATGAATAAGCTTTAAAAAATACTAGCCAGGCAGTGGTGGCGCACACCTTTAATCCCAGCACTTGGGAGGCAGAGGCAGGTGGATTTCTGAGTTTGAGGCTAGCCTGGTCGCAGGACAGCCAGAACTACACAGAGAAACCCTGTCTCAAAATCCAAAACCAAAACCAAACACAAACAACCATACTGATAAATCCCATACCTGCCACCATTACTGGGCTAACAAGCTATGGCTAGACAGATCAGAGACCCCAGAAGAGAACCTACTACTATTATTATACTTAATGGACACGGCATTAAACCAATTCCTAATGACCTATTAGTATACCCATAGATTACACATCTCTTAACCCTCATCTGGGAAATTGTTGGTTATAGATGGTGATTACCAGAAATCCACAGTGGCCGAGATGCAGAGAATAAGACGCTGCAGAATGTTCTGCCCTAAGTGGAACACCTGTATCTCCTCCCAAGGATCAAGGACCAATGCAGGAGAGGTGGTGGATGATAAGGAAACAGTTTTGAACACAGTAGTGCAGCTGCAGATATGAACTCAGCAGTTGTGACAGCAAGCACAAGACTGGTACAGGCCTAAACCAGACCACAATTCAGCACGAGTGGAGAGGGGTGTGGGATACAAAGTCTCATCCCCAGCAGAGGAGCTAGTGGCAAGTCTCAGCTACTGAGAGTTCAGCCCAGCCCAGTAGCAGGCCGTACACCCAGACTATCAAGCAACACAAATTGGCCTTGGGGAAGGAAAAAACAAACATAAATTTGGGTGAGAAAGGGCAGAGATCTAGGAAGAGTTGCTGGAGGGAACATGAAATTGATCAAAATACAAAGAATTCTCAAAAGAAAATGTTTCTTAAAAGGGAGGGATACTCACAAGTGAAGGAAGCCAGACAAAAGGTCACATATTATTGTGTTTCCACTAACATGAAATGTCTGATAGGCTAATTTATAGGCATGGCACCATAGAGGCAAGGCCAATAGGAAATTACACACCTGACAGAGGGTGTGTTCCACTTTGAGTAAGGAAATAAAATGTAACCATGTAGACTGCTAGAACCTAAGGATGTTTCTCAGAGCAATGTGGGAACTGCGTCCAGGACTTCATGACTACTAAACTACACCATTCTAGAGTACCCCATAGACCTATACTTCTACCCTTTTCTGATTTTTAATTTTGTTTTGAAATGGGCAGAATGTATATTTGTGATCATTCTGCTTGAGGCTCAATCTTTCCAACCTGTGATTGCAGACGTATCACTATTCCTACATCCTTTTATTTTTAATATTTTTCAGCTGATACATAATAGTCTAATCATCTCCTGTCAACAGACTCAGTCTTGCAACCAGTTAACATTAATATTTAGAAAAAAAGGTAATCTAAAAATTTTAATGTATGATATTTTAAAAACATCATGAACTCATCCAGCAGTATTTACATATTTGATAATACTAACCTGTCTTGAATATTCTTTCTGACAATTAGAAAATATGATTTGATGAGTCTTTCAATAACCTCACAATCTCGCTGTTCTCGGGCAGACAGTTTTCGTGCGACTGGAACTGGCTAAAAAGAGGGAAAAATATTACTTCTATGCTATTTTTAAATGGCAACATTTAATATTTAAAAGGTACACGTTTTGGTGACTTCAATTTCTTCTGTTTAGAGAATGTCTGCTACTAACTTGGTTCACTTGTGGATTTAAACAGAATTGTGGTAGCTTACCACATCTAGCAAATTGACAGCATGGCCTTTTTGTGGACTTGCTGGCATAATTGGAATTGGTTTTGATTTTTCTTCAGCAAGTAATTCTTCAGCTTTTGACGTTTTCAGCATTCCTCTCCAGTTGCCTGTTGTTGGTTCCTGACCACCATCTCCAATCCCACCACCTGCAGATGTGACCTGAAAACACATGTTCCAAACCTATACTCTGTGTATTTAACAAGAAATGAAGTTCATTTTCTTTGATGGCAATCTAGAACATCTGGAATTTATTCAAACAGATAATGATGTCAGTAATAATGGTGGCATTTGTCACTAGAAACCAGAGGGATTCTGTTTGAAGCTGTCTGTATGCCAATAGCCAATTCAGGTCCTATTTAATTAACTTTTATTATTACTTTCCAACACTATATCGTCCACCATCCCTAAACACTAAGTTAAATGCACACACAGGAGACAGAGCTTGCCCTTGCTTTCGTCTCATCAAAGCAATCTTAAACACGTAGCCACTGAACTTTGATCTTACAGTGTTGTGAGCTTATGACTCTATATATTTCTGACTAGTGTACTATAGTTCTGATTACCAAAAAGTAAAAGTAAAAGTAGACCTCTTTAATAAGAGAAAAACTACATCCAGAGACCTGTCACATTACCAAGCTACCTAAAATGTGAAATGTAACATAAGCACAACATACTCTCCCTTATAGTCTGTACTCCTGAGAATGAGATCCAACGAGAGAATCCACTGCGACCTTTACAATCTTATTTTATGGGGTCTTGATTTCTAAGGGAAAAAAACCCTGCCTACTTACTATAGTGGGAAAAACAAAAACACATCAACAGATCAACAGATTTACAAGATCCTTAAAGAGCATCTTAAAAAAAAACAAAAACAAATCAAGAGATTGTTTTTTAGATCCTCTTTAAGATCTTGTAAATGTAATAGAAGACTGAATCATATAAATGTAATGGAAGAATGTTATGGTACTTGTAAGAAAAACAACCGTTTGGGAAATTTGTCAAAATGTCAAAGAAAAAGTAAGCTATGTCTGTATATAGATGTTACTGATCACATTTTTAGTGTTTGTTAAACATACATGGATTATGATAAATGAAGTCATAAGGAAACTGAGTCATGAATGAAATAAAATGTAAGCAGTGATTTGTATGGTTGTCTGGAGACCACAGCTGAAAGATTGGAGATGTCTGTAAAGAATGGAGGGTGAGAAACTTAAAACTTAGAGAGTAAATAATGGAAGAAATAGGTCTGCATATCCTACAAATGGTTTTCTATGAAAACTTACCAAAAAGTGACAAGCCTTAAACTCTCAATTTCCATGTGTTGAATTTGCTTAAGCTTTGAAAGCATGTGTGAAACTCTACAATAGTAAAGTTACTACAGACACTGATGGAAACAAAGAAAGCACTGGAGATGTGAGATCTTTACAGAGGTAATGTCCCAAAGCACCATTTCCATTCCTGAAATCTTGTTTTTTTGAGGCAGGCCTTTTTATGTAGCCCTATCTGTCCTGGAACTCACTGTGTAGACCAGGCTGGCCTCGAACTCAGAACTCCACCTGCCTCTTCCTCCCAGATGCCACATGCCCAGCTCTATCTCTCAAGCCTTTACGAAAAGAGGACACACTGAAAGCTATCTTGAAAATCACAGTAGCAGGAGAGGCTATTGTTAGTAGTTAAGACAGTGCTAAAGTAGACTAATGCCACCTTATGAGGGTTAGATAAGAGGAACAGTAAGACCGTAACACAGACAACAAAAAATGGAGGCCACTGTACAAACAGGTTCTTGATGAATTTGAGTGTTTTAGTAAGAACCAAAGGCACCAACATTTCCATCTAAAGCAAGAGACTCACATTTTTAGTTTCTCTTCTGTTGTCCTGAATTAACTGTTAAAAGATATGTTAAAACATGCAATTTAACAAGCAAGATTTAAATAGCAATGGCCTGAAAATTTAAAATAGATAACTCTCTTTTAGAATTATTTTTCTCCGTATAGCTTCTATATAGCAAGCAAAGGGAAGCACGCCAACAACATTTTGATTACACTTGGTTATACAATTTAAAAACCTGGGTTAGGCTAACAGTCTAACACAGTATCCCATATCAGTATTGTTTTATTCAGTGTATCGTCTCCAAACTAGGCATGCAGGCTTAGATTAGGAATCAGAACAGACCTTGCCATCAGCCTCAGCAGAAGCAGCAGGGGAGGGCTCCTGGGAGGCAGGTGCCAAAGCACTTGGAACCTTAGAAGACTGAAGGTAAAAATGTAGGGGGAAAAAAAATCAAGGATGCCAAAAATGCATTTGGAAATATTTTATAGACAAAATTTCCTCTCTAATATGAAATAGTAAAATAATGTAGCCCAGAAGTAACCATGGAGCTGCGTGTGCTCTGCTTTATCTCCTACACCACTGTCACTGTTAGCTTTTCTGCAGATGAACAAGTAAGAAAACCCAAACCCCAAATCCCACAGTGACTGCTGCTGCTTTTTTTTGGGGGGTGGGGGTGGGGGGAATGTGGGTGGAAGGTCACTTCATATCTCTTCTGACAAGAAACCCAAGGTAAGAGGTAAAACAACTGTTGAAAGTTACTGCCAAAAATTAAAATCTATGACATATATAGTTGTCTTTCCTATGCCCTTATGACAAAATCATTGCTGACCAACGAATTGTAAAAAGGAAACCTTGACATTTAAACGCCACCTTTTTAAATTATTCAAAGCTTTTTAAAACCATGCACACCCCTTAAACTAGAGACAGGAAGAAAAATACTTTCTCACAGAGAAATAAACCCAGCTGAGGCTGACCTTTGGGTGTGGGAATATACTATAAAAGCATTTTTATTTACCTTGTCTCGTGATACAGCTGAAGGTAGTTCTCTTGCTAGCCTGTTTCTTCTTTGTTCCTATAAAATGTTACCAAGCTTTTCTGATTATCAGAATATTGAGATGTTCATCTTAGTTGAAAAGTATGGAGTAACATGCATTTATCGTATTACTGTTGGGACTTACGCCATAATTGATTATATTTTAAAACAGATCTAATGCCTCCGTATGTTTGTTTGTTTTCTGCCAAACACATCTGCTAAGGGATATAATACAGCGTCAGTAACATGGTTCCCTTTACCAAGGACTCCCAAACAAAGGGCGGTGGAAAGACATCTCTCCCTCATGAAGCTAAGAAACATGGACCTAAACTGTCCCTGCATCAACACAAAACACAGGCTTTCAGCATTCCATGAAGAATCTGAAGTATACACCCCACAGAGAATCTAAACCCTTAAATGTCACTCAGACTACAAAAACCAAACCCCCATAACTTAAATGTCCATTTGAAAAAAGTTTATCCTTGTAAAGAATATTGTCTTCTGGTGATGGTATTGATAACTGAGACTGTTCTGTAACCTATTTAACAGACTCATTGTTATATTATCAAATGGTTTAAAAACTATAGACATGTTAGATTAAAGTCATTATGAACCAAGCACTATAGCAATTAGATATAGACAAATAGAGATAAGGGTATGAAGCCTCTTATAGGCATTTGGAGAATTTAAACCTGTGGTGGAAGAACAGCATATATAAAACTGATCCTCAATGGAAACTTTCCATCAACATTTTCAAGCTTACAAAGATCTGTAAGTTAACAAAATTTTAAAAATGATTTCTTAGCTATAGAACTTTGAAAGCAAAAATGTCAACTATTTCCATTTTCCTGGGTTATCAAGTGATAGATAACCCAGTAATAGATGATAGAGACAGCCCCCACTCCCACTGTTAGGAGGCCACAAGAACACGGAGCTACCCAGGCCTAAGGAATATGCAGAGGACCTCCATCAGACTCCTATGTCTTCCTTTTGCCTACTCCTGGGACCCTCCTCCTCCTGCTGGGACCCTCCTCCTCCTGCTGGGCTGCCTCATAAGCCTTGATGCAATGCTGTGTGCCTAGTCCTACTGTAGCTTGTTATACCATTTCTGGTTTATGTCCCTCGAAGGTAAAGGGGAGAGAGGGGAGTTGGGGGAAGAAACTGGGAGGAGGGGAGGAGAAATTGCGGTTGAGATGTAATATATAAGAGAATTAAAAAAAAAATCATAAAATAAAGCTTTTAGGTAAAAAGTTAAAGACACAAAAATTAACATGAGAGGGCATACAGGTTTTAATACTATATTCATTCTGTAAGTTCTACAGAGGTCTGTAGTTAGGGGTCTATAAAATGCCAACACACTTGTCATACACAACCCTGTTAGCTAAGACAAAACTGCTCCAAGCAAAATATTCCATTGAAGTTGATAGTTGATTCCAATGTTACAAGAACCCTTAAACCAAGGAAGTATGAGCCTACTTTTCAAAATATTTTTATTTTACTTTATGTATATGAGTATTTTGCCTGCATTTATGTCTGTATACCACATGCATGTTGGTGCCCCGGACCTGGAGTTACAGATGGTTGTGAGCTGCCGCATGGATGCTGGGAATTGAACCTAGTACCTCTGAAAGAACAGCTGGTGCTCTCAACCCCTGAGCTATCTCTCTCTCTAGTTAGTCTATATGGACCTACATTTAACATCACTAATTTGCTTTTTGAGTGTTAAAGAAAGGAGTGGGGCACTTTACTGGGAAGAACCTACACTTTTCCAAATTATGAAGTTAGTAAATGTTTCCTTCATCATTTGCAGAGCCAAAATCAAACCAAACAAAATAAAACAAAATATCCTCAATTATAAGCATTCACTTAGTTTTACATACTTCAGTCCAAAGAAATACAATAGTTACTGAAAAGGAGCAAGAACATTCTTTAACATTAAAATAAATCCTTTTTGATTAGTAAGTAGAAAGTAAAAATAATTGTCCCAGGAGATTTTGAGAACTAAAATTAACAGAACAATGTAATGAATTTAGCATACTTCCCAGGCATACAACCAGCAGTAGTATGCCACATCTCTTGTATGAATTTACTTGCTCCTGATCCAACCCTCTGAAAAATGACGCCCTACTCACCTCTATATTGTTGTTCATTAGCCCACAGGCATCAGCAAAGTCAGGGTGTTTTGTGTTGATATATGCTAGCTCAATTGCCACTAAGTTATGTACCTATAAAAAACCAAAATTATGCTAATATAAAAAATATGCCAGTCTAATCTAACCTTGAGAAGTCTAAATATGAAAAACTTATACAGACAATATTGTGAAAGTATAAGAAACATTTTCACACACTTGATGACTATACTCCAATAGTATTTTATGCCCAATGATAACTAACTCTAATTTAAATTATCTACCTAGACTTAAAATTGCATTCCTAAGAAAGAAAGCATGACATAGGATAGCTTTAAACCCCCATTATGGGGAATTATGTGCCTGATGCAATTTTATGTCCCGCGTCTTCCATAAACAACTTTGTTATTCAAACTTCAGATCATACATTATAGTGTCCAAGTTTATGTTCAATTTTAAGATAGTTCATAAGTAGGCATAAGTAAAAATGCTAATTTTATTCAAATAATAAACATATTTAAGCCTGAGGTAGTTAGGAATAACTTAGCCTTAACCGAGAAACAGACAGATAAAATTAATGGGGCTAAAAGGCTAATGAGACAGCATTCAAAAGGAAACACGAAGACTTATGTTTTCAGTCTTTACACAATTCCTAAGGCTTAGAGAATGAACTTACATCTTTATCTTTTAAAAGTGGTTTCACTTTGTGATGTTTTTATACATGTTTTAATCATTTTCACCACTGCCCTTCTTGTCTTGTCCCCCCCCTCCCCCCACTGACCCAGTTCTCTTCCCACCTGTGTCCTCAGTGACCTGACCCCTGAGTTTCATTAGGGTTGCTTACAGACAACCCTAATGAAGGTAAGGGTAAGGGACTGTTCAGGACCATGGCCACCCTTAATGTGCTTTTATCTTCTAGTCTCTACATGTTTCTAGCCACAGCTTTTCTCCAAAACTGACTTTCCTACTGCCAACTCTGAACAAAAGAAAAGTTATCAAAGTATTACTTATCAAGTACCAAATGAACACAATGTAAGCTACTTGTTAGCCCAGTAGCTGTTTGTTGGCCAAGCTAAATAACAAGGTACACCTAAAAATATGGAGGTCACATAAGAGGAGCCAAGGCTCCCATGACTGCCCTACGCTGTCTCAAGTTTCAGAGCACCATTTAACAGTGCAGAGCTGGGGACATGCAGTGTCAGTGACTATGATGTTGGTGGGTAGAGGGTGAGATACAGCAATCCTGCTACAAAGGTGACCACTCAGCAGCCACTCACCAAGACTGCCAAGGAACTTCAAGTGAGACTCAAGTGCATTTTTAGTGGCCAGAGGGAAAACAAACATTGGTACCCACTTGAGGGCGTAAGTGTAATTTCAATTTCAGCATTTTTATGGGGATGGGAGTGGATAGCTACATCTCACTATAGGAGTAACTAACTACGATCATTAGCATGGAGAACAAGCAAAATGTAGGAAGAGGCCAAATTACCCTGATGTGCTTCAGAATAAAAGCTGGCTGTAAAGGTCTGGTTACTGAGTCCAGAGAAGAAGGGATCTCCCACAAAAATCAATGGCAGCACAGAACGGAAGCAGCTACTCAATTCTGTTCTCATGAAAACTAACGGCAATTCAAACAAGACAATAGCTCACCATTTCATTTGTCACGGGCAACCTTTTACGAAGAAGACAAGTCACTACTTCGACTATGGCATCATGAAGTTTAGGGAACCGTAACAATTCCTGTACAGAATAAAGAAGTAAAAATGTTAGTTTGTCAAACTGGAAATGAAATAATCACTTAAGTACTGAGTTAGACTTGGATCTTACATTTAAGAACAGCATTTCAAACTGGCCTTAGGTAAGGAGCTAATGATCTCACTTCTGGCGCATTTCCTCCCAGTCTATGAAAGCAGGACTACCTGGTGAGCCCTGTCCGATCGCAGTACCTGTGTGCTGTAATTGCTACAGTGCTGAATGATCCTCTGCATCTCCTCATGGACCAGTTCCACACACCGGAGGCTGGGCTCTTCTAGACGCTTAATCTGACGTTTGACCAGTAACTCAAATGAAACTTCAGGCACAAATAAAGCAGGACGGGGGCCCTGAAAACACAAAACTTAGCTTCTTCTTATTATAGCTATGTACAATTTCATGTCTTCAAAGGATCCAAAAAAGAATCCCATTTTTGTTCTTTTTCCTAAGAAATATTTCAAGTATGAGAACAAAATACACTACACATCAACTTAAACTACTTAAGCAAATGCAGCTTTATCCTTCTGTGGTTAGGCATACTCACAGTAGCATTTCTAATGGCAGTCAAGATATCAATAGTGTTAAGGCCACCTAGTGGATCAACAGATTCTAAGGTTCGCCCAAAAGTCTCATGGAAAATATAACAAATCCTAGCACCACCGCATCTGAAAAGTAATGAATTATATGAATATGCATTACTAAAAAGAAAACAAGTGTGAGTTACATCTTTCTTTAAGCTTTAAGGCTGTTTCATTTTCTGACAAAGCCTTATCAAAAACTCAACAGTTCTATTAATTTATATCCCCACCAACAATGAATAAGCGTTTCTCTCTTAATATATATACTCGAAGTATGTTGTAAATCTGTTAAATTTCTTTCAAATTTTGTGATTTTTTTCCTTTAGTAGCTAAGTAGTATTTATTCCATATATGTATGTTTATAAATTATACATTTATCTGTTGATAGATAAGTAGGTTGATTCCAACTCTTTAGTGAATAAAACAACATTAAACATGGGGTACAGTTATCTTTCTGGCATGTCGTGAAGTTCCTGGGGTATATGCCGTGGAGTGACAAAGCCGATCATATGGTAGGGCTGTTTTTAATTTTTGGAAAAACATACCAGCTCATTTTCACAATGGGTGTATTAATTTGCACCTCCCATGAACAGTGGATAAGGAATCTTCTCTTCCTAACATTCTGTCAACCTTGTTGATGAAAACCACTCACACTGGGGTGAGGTAGTGTCTCAAAATTGTGAACTTTTGGCCAGGCGGTGGTGGCGCACACCTTTAATCCCAGCACTTGGGAGGCAGAGGCAGGTGGATTTCTGAGTTCGAGGCCAGCCTGGTCTACAGAGTGAGTTTCAGAACACCCAGGGCTGCACAGAGAAACCCTGTCTTGAAGAAAAAAAGAAAACAAAAAACAAAACAACAACAAAAAAAGAAAAAAGAAAAAAAAATGTGACCTTTTAAAAATAATTATAGGGCACCCGTGCGGTTTTGTTGACACTGTTCCATGTATTTGCCCACTTGTTGAGTACAATTCTACTTCCTTGGTATGTATTTGTTGCAATTCACTATAATTCTGATATTAGCATCTTTCTGAAGTAGCTAGCGACATTTTTGCACTTGCTTTGCCTTGCTTTCCCTAGTCTATAGGCACTTGCTCTGCTAATAGTTTCTTTTGCTGTATAGAAACTTATTTCCGTGTTGATAATTGGGACTAGGTCCTATGTTTTGGTGTTCTATTCAGAAAGTTCTTACCTACCCCAATGTCTTGAAGGGGACTCTGTGTTTTCCTCTATAAGTTTCAGTGGTCTCTGATCCATTTTGAATTTATTGTTTTGTATAATGTGAAAGAATCTGAATTCATTCTGCTTGTGGAATCCAGTTTTGCCAGCACTACTTGTTGAACAGGCTTTTTTCAAGTGTACATTTTTTTCCACTGTCAAAATTAACCAGGCATAGTGTTCTCATTTTAATTCTGGGTCCTCTATTCTAATCTATTGGTATATCTGCCAGTTTTTTATGCAAGTACCAGATTGTCTTTATCACTATAGCTCTGCAGTATAATTTGGCATGTGACCTTTTGTGGGTCCATAAAAATTCTTGTATTTACAAATCCATCAAATATGACATCAAATTTTGATAGATATTCCATTAAATCTGTAAATTTATTTTTGTTTCATGGCCATTTTCAAAACATTAATTTTGTCAATCCAGGAGCAAGATTTCCCCTTTTAAGTGTCTTGAGGTTCTTTTTTTGATGAATATTTAATTTTTTGAATTAATTAGTTGAATAGGGTATTTCTCCTAATTTCTTTATGTTGATTTTGTTCTGTGTACCTTTATGGTGTTTATTGGGAAATCTGCCAGTAAGTACAAAAACAATCTGTAAAAAATGACTTGAATATAGGTGTGTTACAATAAAACATATAGCCTGACACTTAAATTTTATATAATTTTCAAATGTCATGAAATATAAATGCCTGACGCCAGGCGGTAGTGGCGTACGCCTGTAATCCCAGCACTTGGGAGGCAGAGGCAGGCAGATTTCTGAGTTGGAGGCCAGCCTGGTCTACAGAGTGAGTTCCAGGACAGCCAGGGCTACACAGGGAAACCCTGTCTCAAAAAAACAAAAGAAAAGAAAAAAAAAAGAAAAGAAAATGCCCGACAAACTTGTGTATGGCCAACCCTATGGGTGCATCTTCTCAAATGCAGAGTTCTTCTTCCCAAATGACTCTACCTTGTGTCAGGTAGATATAAAACTAACCAACATACTTGCCTTACCAAATCCCAGCTATGACTGACCAAGAGAGATGCTGTCAATCACAATATGGCTGTTCTTCAAACTGAGCTCTCACTGGCTATACCTAACAATGGTCAACTTTAGGACAAAAGAAGAAAGCTTCAATCTTCCCACCCTCCTTCCTCTAGAATCTTTAAGAATGGACCCACGTGGACCTGAGCTCTCCTTGGATTCCCCTGTTCCCCATGCAGCAGTCTGCCCTAGATAATTTAAGTGTCCTCATTAGCCTTACACTCAACACTTTTTAATGTGTATTAAGGAAATAACTAGGCTGGGTATGCAGCTGAGTCACAGAGTACTTGCTAGGGCAACCCATACCCCGATTAGTTTAAGCATGATTCTTCTTTTACTGTTTGGATATGACTGTTCAGACATGTGAATCTTTCTCTCCAGCTGGTGGCACTGTTTGGGTAGGTTTAGTTTGGCCTTGCTGAGGAAGGCTGTCGCTGGGGGCAGGCTGTGAGGTTTCAAAGCGACACTCCCCTGTAGTTTACTCCCCCCTCCGGGTTTGCTGCTCTAGCACCATGCCTGCTTGCTGCTACATCTCCCCACTGTGATGGTGATGGACTCCAAGTTCCTTGGGAACCCTCATGTCAAACAAAACAACTTCCTAATGTAAGTTGCAAGTTGCCTTGATCTGGGTGTTCTATCACAGCAATAGAAAAATCACTAATACAATTGTAAAGGTTAAAAGCTGGTGAGATAGCTTAGAAAGTATTACACAGTAACAAGAAGTTATCTTGGACTTTGTCCCGACAGACTTGGAAACTAGAGCAGAACAGTAACAGTAGTAGCTAGGTCTATGGCAACATTACTGGAGCTACTGACATTCTGTATAGAGCAGGGACTCTCAACCTTCCTAATGCTGTGACCCTTTAATACAGTTCTTCATGTTATGTTCACCCACAACTACAGTTATTTTTGTTGCTACTTTGTAAATGTAATTTTGTTATGAATAAAAAAAAAAAAAAGTGTTTTCTGATGGTCTTAGGTGATGCCTATGAAAATCAGTCAACCCCCAAAGGGATGACTCATAGGTTGAGAAACATGCTGTAGAGAAATTGGGAGATTCTCACCAGGGATTCCAGAAATGATTCCCTTCCCCAGCTGCACGTTCTCTTGGGAGATGAGAGACTAGTGAAGGAAGGGAACTGGTGGTTGAGAAGGTGGGGGGGGGGCATGTAATGCAGAGTCGATGAGCTGCCATCCAGCACAGGGCGGGACACGGCATCCAGAGAGCTGTTATGAGGTTGCCCACACTTCTGTAGCTAACTTTACATGTGCTCTGGAAACAAGCTCAGTACACTCATTAGTCTCATCAAGTTGGACTCTGGTGACATCAGTCACAGACATCTGGGGGGATGAGATGTCCCTTTGCCCTTCCCTGGGTTTGAATAGGCCTGACAACCCAAGCTCACAAGGCGGCAGGAGTGAGTCAACTTCTGATAGTTGTCTTTTGACCTCCACAAGTCTGCTGTGCCAGAAAGAGAGGAGGGGGCAGGGAAGGGGGAAGACAGGAGGAAGGAAGGGGAGGGATGAATTTTACTTTAAAAACTAGAGAAGAAAAAAAAGACCCACTTAAAACCTGACACTATGGCATGGCCTTACAAATCTAGCTATGTAGGAAGCTGAGACAGGAGGATCATGAGTTTGAGGACAGCCTGAGAAACAGTGGGGCTATCTTTTTTTTTTGTTTTTTTTTCGAGACAGGGTTTCTCTGTGTAGCCCTGGCTGTCCTGGAACTCACTCAGTAGACCAGGCTGGCCTCAAACTCAGAAATCCGCCTGCCTCTGACTCCCAGGTGCTGGGATTAAAGACGTGCGCCACCACCCCCTGGCTTTTTTTTTGGGGGGGGGGTATCCTTAAAAAAAAAAAAAAAAAAAAGCTTTTTAAAAAACCTGTAACTTTACCATGTTTTTACACAATTTATAAACAAATGACACAGTACTCCTCCTCCTGTTATTTCTACACATTTATATTCCTGTTTTATAGATAATAAATCACACATGATCTAAGTCACTTCAAGGATCCTTATAATTCTTACAATCCAGGCAACCAAATCTTTGCAAAACCCTCTTACTTACAGCTCAGAAGTTTCGATGTACTTTGCGGTTCCTTCAATAGTGTTACAATACTCTGTGGCAAATTTGGTAATAAGCTGGAGTAAAGTAGCACTTTTATCATCCACGGGCTCACCGTAGCTATTTAGAAGAGACTGATACTGAGCAGCTAAGACATTTATCCTTGTTTTCAGCTCTGGTAAACAGTCTCTGATATGATGCATAAGTAACCTGAAGGGTAGAAAAGCAGAGTTTAACATAAAATTAGGTCCTTCTGAGACTTTCAACAAGTCAATTAAAAATGTAAAAAAGGGAAAATCTTCTAGTACTCAGATCTTAGAAGGGTCCAAGGATTGGTAACTGGTTACCAGAAAGACTAGAAAGAGCAAAGGATTGGGATGTCCAATCCCAAATGAGTTGATCACCAATGGCTAGTAAAGTAATTGATCGTATCTGTATGAGGAGCTACCATAGCTCAGGCAGAGAGTTCACAAAACTAGAAAGACCGCGCAGCACGGACTGCCCAGAGACGTATAAAGACCGCGCAGCACGGACTGCCCAGAGACGTATAAAGACCGTGCAGCATGGACTGCCCAGAGACGAATAAAGACCGCGCAGCAGGACAGCCCAGAGACGTATAAAGACCGCGCAGCAGGACAGCCCAGAGACGTATAAAGACCGCGCAGCAGGACTGCCCAGAGACTTATAAAGCCTTGGCTCACTTTTCAATATTCCTTCCATAGCCTTACCTTATCTATCTCTTCTAACTGGCTTACCCGTGTCCTTTATAATAATCTTTTATTATACGTGAGCAAACGTGAATAAATATCCCCCAAAGCCTATCACCCATTCCAGGGATTACAGCTATTAAGAAGCACATCCATAACCTGTGCTGTCACTTGCCATCTGAAGAAGGAAAACACTATAAAAAACTGAGGCCTTAACCTATAGGATGTGATGATACCTCTATGTAAATAGTGTCAGAAGTGAGTCAAAGGACATCTAGTTACAGTCTACCAAAGAATTACATTGTACGGTGTATGGGGAAAACTCAGAAG
This sequence comes from Apodemus agrarius, assembly GCA_964023405.1. Taxonomy (NCBI): domain Eukaryota; kingdom Metazoa; phylum Chordata; class Mammalia; order Rodentia; family Muridae; genus Apodemus; species Apodemus agrarius. Next base: position 86,539,043 of record OZ030018.1, on the reverse strand, counting down.
AACTCTGCTCATATGAGTTCATAAGAATATGAAAACAAAATTTTAGCTCCTCTACCATAGCACAAGAACAAGAAATACAGCAATCTTAAATTAGAGGGCCATAGTCTAAAAAACGTACACAAAAGCTGTTTTGGTTAATTCTTTTGACATATACCTTTAGCCCACCAAGTCTGGTGGTTGCTAGAAAACTACAAATAAAACTAACAATGCACACTGTTTTTATGCCACAGTGATCCAAAGTAAGCTGCTCAGTTCAATTCTACCTAAAATTTTAAGTTTAATAACTTATCTTTTACAACAGGTACTTAGTATAGTAAAATAGATCTATCTTATTAAGACCCAATTTCATTTCCCTTCAATTTAGTCCTTATATAAAAGGAAGGCTTTCAGTTCCTACAGCATTAGTAGATATTCAGAACAGTAGATATGGAACTCATGTTATTTCTATTATGAATAAATGTGATATGTGAAGCACACCATGTGATATCTGACAATTTTCATTAAATTCATGAAATCTAAAGTGTTTGGAAGTCATCTAATGTCTCAATAAAGTTCAAAATCCTGTTAAACTTATCCTAACTGTTCAGGCAAGGTACTGTGGTGGCAACTGCCCTGCTGACACCAGTCCCCAAAACTTCCTGCATTTGACACTGGCCACTGATGCTGTCCAAGGGGCTTGCTGCTGTTCTTATGGCTCACATAAAATGATGCATATTTTGATCTCATTAGATGACACTTCCACAGGCCAGAAACAGACAGCTACGAACTGCACAGAGGTGAACAGCTTCCACCAGGGTCTGATTCAAGCCCCGAATCACTGGTGCTGCTTTGTGGGCATGTGAACAGTTAAATGATTTTGCTGCTGCTATTTGCATTTTGGAGGTTGTTAAGGAGAAAGGAAGACCCCATAAGCAAATTTACCCATATCTGGAACTTAGATCAACTTTAAATGAACTAGGAATCTCCATTCCAGAGGATGTGGGCTTCAATGAAATGTAAACTCCCTTTGATGGGCTTCCCAAAGATTTCTGCTATTGCTACTTGATTGTTAACACTATTGAAAATGTTTTATTTGAACAAATTTTCTTTGAGTATTAAACCATATAATAATAATGTGGGAGATGAGTTTGAATTGGGAAAAAAAACACTTCCCAATTAAGAAAATTATCTGAATACTCACTACAGACTACATTACTTAACATAAAACATCCCAATAAAAACAGACAATTGCTCCACAGGAACCCAGGAGTGAAGCTGGAAGGAACAGTATGTAAAGACACTAAACGGAACAGAAACACCCTAGGACAACTGTTGGTAAAACAAAAGCATTTCATCTTCAAAAAGTGAAAATGTTACCTATTCAGGGTCCTAGCAAGGTACTTTGTTCCATTTCTGTTGGCCAGAGATGGGTACTTCTTTTGAAGAAAAGCATACTCATCACGGATTGAATCAGTTACACTCTTCTTATTGTTAATATCAAGTTGGCTCCTAAGGTTGAAAAATAACAAACTTGTTCATTGAGAGTTTGCTCTGCATGAGCGGCTGCATCAGATGCTGTCTCCTCACTCCTCCAGTGATGCCCACAGTGGGCGGCATCACTACCCTGCACACAAGGCACTCATCCAAGGAAGGCACTTTACACAGCCAAGATTTGAACTGTATGATTGAACTTAGAAGATAAATAGTATCAGCCTCATTGTTACTATTAACCATAAGCAAAAACAGTGTCCTTAATTAAGTTTTTGATTGGTTTACAGACAAGTGTATCTTAATCTGCTTTATTTTATCCTCCCGCAGATGACTAATTTCTACCAAAAATTAAAAAGTTAACTTAAAAGTGTAATTATCTACAAATATAGTATGTGGTAGTATATATAGCACATGCTTGCCTGAAAAGAAAATAGATATGTTTTCTTTAAATGTGGAAAGGAGTGTACAGAGGAACATACAAAGACAATTGGAATGGACCTTATGTATCATTTAACAAAATGTTTGAGTTTTTAAATGACCTGAGGGCCAAAGGTGTTATAAGTGATTTAGAGTCGATTATATCCAGACCTTGGTAGAAACTAGAATTAGAACTCAGTCTCTTAACAACTAGTTTTCTTACCATAGAAAATCTCTGACCTAAGAGAAACCATCACTGCTTCATTTTTCATTAGAAGACTCAGAGAGGAAGAATAATTTTTTTTAAAGGGCCTTGAAAGTGACTGTGTAAAAAGCATTTGCTGCCGAGCCTGATACCCAAGTTTAAACCCCAAAACCCAAATGGGAGAAAGAGACAACTGGGTCCTGCTAATTTTCCTCTAACCTCCACATACAGGCTACTACTTAAAAAACCAAAACCACCAGCAGCACCACCAAAACCCACAAAAGTACTCAAGAGAAATACAATGAGCCTCATCTCTTATAGCGCATTGATCTCTGCAGCAACATAAGCATTAGAACAGGAAGAAAAAACAGCAGAGTATCACATTTCAGACTGATTTCCAAAAATACAGACTTGCTTTAAAATAAGAATGCTATGATTCTTATCCTATTCTTTAAAAAAAAAGCTTGTATTTTTATTCATGTGTGTATGTGTGCATCTGCATGCTTACATGAGGACATGTATGCTGGTGGTACCTTTGGAGGACAGACAGGGTGATGGATCCCTTGGAGCTGTGGTTTAAGTGGTTCTGAGTCGCTCACTGTGGGTGTGCTGGGACTCAAACTCTGGCCCTCTGGAAGAGTCACAGTGTTCTTAATCACAGAAGCACGTCTGTAGCCCCGTTATCCCATTTAAGTGCTGACCTGTTAACTACTCCAATTATCCCAAGCTTGACTGGAATAACCCTTCCCATCAATACATCCATAGCATCAGTGCCGGCATCCATGAGATCAAGTTTAGTGATTACAGCCAGAGTTCTGCGTCCTGGGAAATATAAGGAAGAGGAGGAGAGAACCATTAAAAAAAATCATCAAGTTTAGTAAAGGAAAATTTTCATCTATAGTTCTACTTAACACATTGCCTCTTTTACCATTTAGTTAAATATTTTCTACCCTTTGCTTCCTGTACTTTATCTAAAATAAATTTAAATATGACATATACTTTTAAAATTTGTTTCATGAGTAATTTCTTAAAATAACTTTTAAAAATTAGGTGTATATGAGTGTGTCTATGTTTGTGCATGCAAGAGGGGGGCACAAAAGGGTGATGGACCCTCTGGAGTTAGAGTTATATATAGACAGTTTTGAGTTGACTGATATAGGTGCTGGGAACCAAACTTTGGTCCTCTGGAAGATTAGCAAGTGCTCTTAACCACAGAATCAACTCTCTAGTTCTGTAAGTAATTTCTTATTTTTTCTTAGGTCAACATTTCTACCCACTTTACATTTTAAAATTTACTATTTAAAAAAATTTTTTTATTTACATGTATGTGTGGAGTTATATGTTTGTATATGCATCCATGTGCTGGTGATATCCTTGGAGGACATAAGAGGGTGTGGAACCTCTTGGAGCTGTAGTTCTTTACTATGAGGAATCTTGCCCCTGCTCAACACCGCCCTTTGGCAGTGCTGAGGAAGAAACCTAGGGCCTTGTGCAAGTTCAGTAACTACTGTATCAATGAATTACAACCCCAGATTCTAATTTGGCTCTTTCTGACAAGTGCATACCACTTTAATACCTAACAGCACTAACACCTGGCAATGTCCTTTTGCTAAGCAACCAAACCCGTCTTCCAGTCCTACTTTTGTATGTCTTGGAATGTTTGTGCAAGGAGGACGCCACTAATGTCTTTCATCCACCATGACTCATCTGAGTGCTGTCCACACTGTAGCAGACATTAGCAATCACAGATGAACAGTGCTCTTTATTACATGGCTGTACTAATTTGTATATTCATTCCTGATTTGAGAAATATTTGAGTTGTTTTTAGTTTGGGGGAACTATGAATAAACTCAACACAGATGGGTATTTTTTAAAATTCACTTATCCTTTTATTTTGGGAGTAGGAGTCATCGATGGGGCATCTAAATAGAACTGCATACATATGAGTTCAGAGGACAACTTTCGGGAGAGTTTGTAGCAGCAAGAGCCTTCACTTGCTAAACGATCAACCTGCTAAACCAAAAATCTGCTACGCCCAAGATGTTTTGAACAGTATCAGAGTGGACAACGGCCTGAGCTAACCTCAACCTGTCATACTGTTGCCTTAGCCTCCTGGAGTGCTGGTATTATATGTGCTAGCTCGCCAGGCTCCAGAGAGGTTTTCTTTTCTTTTTTGTTTGTTTGTTTTGCTTTTTTTTTTGTTTGCTTGTTTTTTGAGACAGGGTTTCTCTGTATAGCCCTGGCTGTCCTGGAACTCACTCTGTAAACCAGGCTGGCCTCGAACTCAGCAGAGAGGTTTTCATATGAAAATGTAACATGCAATTGCTGACTGGAGTTGTTCTTTCCCAGAGTAAATGCAGCACTCCACATCAATACAGATAACAATTCCAGCTGCTCTGCAGGTATAACCTCAAATAGGCATTTTCCCAGTTATGCACATTTTTCTTTTGTTCCTGATCTACAAATCACCACTTATTATCCCCATTAAAAAGTTACTTCTAAATTGCATCTAATTGCTTTTGTGTGTATGTGCTATGCATGTGTATTTATGTGGAGTCCATTTGTGCGATGTCTTCCTCAATTACCTTCTATCCTAGTTTTTGAGACAGGGTCTCTCACTGAAGTAGGAACTCATCTATTGGCTAAACTAGCTGAACAGTAAGTTGCAGGGCCTGCCCTTGTCCTTCTGCCGTGGCACTGGGTGCTAAGGCGCTGGCCTTTTAGAATGTGAGCCTGCGTGCGCACTCCTGCACTGGAAACATTTGCAACTGACATCTCTCCAGTCCTACTTCTACATTTTTGATATTATATATTAATACTGGTTGAAATTATTTCCCTGTAATGTACTGCCATTTTGGTTTTTAGATCATCTACACAACAAGTTCCAGGCCATCCTGGGTACATAATGGGATACTGTCTTAAAACAACACAACACAAAACAAAAACCAACCACCTCCCACCCCTTTCCCCCCAAAAAACAATTACTAGATCAAATCTATCTCCATCTTATTGTGTGATTATTTTCTGTATGTATCTATGTATATATGTATGTATGTATGTATGTATGTATGTACTTAGAGACAGGGTTTCAGATATGGTTAGCCCCAATCTCACTGTAGCTGAAGATGACCTTTCCCTATTCTTACCTCCCAAGCCCTATGATTACAGGTGTGCACTACCATACCTGACTAATTATGGAAGTTTTAATTATACTTGTAGAATTTCTATCAAATTTTTATTTGAAATTATTTTTCAAAGCAGAAAAGAACTGTAACACAGATGCTGGTCTTCAAGAATCTAGGTGACAAAATAGTTTTCTTATGGGTCAATTACCCACTCACTTATAAAGCTAGCATTTCATACAGGCTCAGAGACACCTCTACTATCCTAAGTATCACCCAAATCACAATCTGGGTAAAGAATGATTTATAAAGAGAGATGCCTTAAAAGACTCTCCTCGCCAGGTGTTGGTGGCACACGCCTTTAATCCCAGCACTTGGGAGGCAGAGGCAGGCGGATTTCTGAGTTTGAGGCCAGCCTGGTCTACAGAGTGAGTTCCAGGACAGCTGGAACTACACAGAGAAACCCTGTCTTGAAAAACCAAAACCAAACCAAAACAAAACAAAACAAAACTCTCCTCTATACTGATCTTGTCTAGTGTATCTTTATTTGTTTTTTAAATCTGCAGAAAGTAGATTCTATAATAATTTCCTATATCACAATAATCTATACAATTATGAGTTATTTATTCTTAAATGTTGGCTATTCAAAAATTGAAATTTCATTTACATAGTAATTTGATGTTAAAATTATAACTGGGTAGCTACTGAAAATATATACCTCATGGGGAACTGTTTTCACCTATCCTTTATAGCAATCAAGTAACTGTTTTCCATCTTAATTGCTTATATTGAAACTTATTAGAAAAGCAAGAAAGCATTTTAAGTTCTCTATTAACTGGATACACTCCTCTCAATACAATTCTTTTCTTGAGGAAAGATTTATCACTGCAAATCAACACCCATTAAATATAAACATCTGTCCTTACCATCTGGATCTACCTCTCTGGAAATCTTGAGTGCTTCTGATGTTGCCATATCTGTATTTGCAGCAGTGACAGCAAGGATAATGGAATTGGGATTACTGATGAACCGAAGAATAAGTTCTCTGATTTGAAGCTCAATATCCTTGGGTTGATCACCTACAGGCACCTAGACCAAACAAAGATGATCTATAATCAAAATCAAATCAGTTTTTTCCATGCATTTAATTAACAGAGTACGGGTATTTCTGTATTTACAAACAGCTAAAATAAATGAAAATAGAGGTATCTGGGCAAAGTCTCAAAATGTCACTTCCAAATATCAAACATTCACTATAGCATAAATCATGTCGAACACTGCTAAGTACCAACTGCACTCAGATGAGCTGTCTTACTGATAATAAGCACACACAAATAATAAATAAGTAAACATAAGCACACACAAAGTCATCATCCAAGTTGCAGACAGGCCTAACAAGAACACAGAGTAGAGCAAAACAGAAGAGAGGCTAGAAAATGATGCTTTTAAATTCTTGCTTTAAAAACAGAATAATCAGGATCTGCCTCAATTAGATAATGATGTGTGTGTGTGTGACTGAGCAGAAATTAAAGACAAAAGAAATAGACATAGATATCTGGGGAAAGAACATTCTATACTGAGTGAATAACAAGTGTGGACACCCAGAACAGAAGAAATTAAAGATGAATAATACAGGAGGGGCTGGAGAGATGGCTCAGAGGTTAAGAGCACCGACTGCTCTTCCAAAAGGTCTGAGTTCAATTCCCATCAACCACATGGTGGCTCACAACCATCTGTAATGGGATCTGATGCCCTCTTCTGGTGTGCCTGACTGAAGACAGCTACAGTGTACTCACATATTATAAATAAATAAATCTTAAAAAATATGAATAATACATAAACTAAGTGTGGTGGCCTGTCATCCCAGGATCTAGGAGAGTGGACGACAGGGAGTTCACAGTCACTCACACTTCAGCTGGTTAGAGGCCATTCTGAGATGTTAAAATATACAAACTAACCATCGAAGTGAGGGAGCAAGGCAGAAATAGGTATTTTATAAGAACTTAAATCAGTACTCTCCGTAGAGAGGAAACTGGGAAGTCAATGAAGAGACTTTAAGCCAAGAAATGACAATCTAATTTCCATTTTAATAGAATAGTATGGTTACTAAATGTAAAAAACAAGAGAGACCTATTATTTATCTTGTAACTTTAATTAAATAATCCAAGTCAAATAACAAAACTTACTACCTCTGCTATGAATATACTTAGAAGAGATAGAATTCTGGAGCTATATTATAAAGATAAGGAAAGCCCAGAGCATTTGCTAAAAGGGAGATAGAAGGTAAAGAAATTTCAATGATGACCGTCAAGGTTTTGGCTGATCAACTAGAACAGTGGGATTGCCATTTATTCAGATAGGGAAGAGAAGGGCCAAACACAGTTAAAGACAGATCAGGAATTTGGTATTAGACATAGTAAAGCTGTGGTGCTTATTAAAACATTTAAATGTGTATGCCAAGTGGACAGCTGGACATGTGTCTGGAAATAATCTGAATGCTGAATGTTCACATATTCAAATTCATGCACTTAAAGATCTGATAATACTATCAACCTAATCAGATTTTGGTTTGAGTACTTAAAGAGGCCAAAAGGGGGGGGGGGAAAAAGAACTGATTACAGACTTGGGTGAGATGAGAAGAAACCAGCAAAAGACCTGAAGAGAGGAGGCCAGCTCGATTACAGATGAAATGGGAGCTGTGACGCCCTGGGAGCCAGGGCAAAGAGAGCAGTCAAGGAAAAGGGACCAACTATACAGAATGATCTGATAACAGCAACTACTGTGAAAGCAGCTCGTGATTCGCATTAGGCCAAGGCTGAACAGAAAACAGAACACATCCCTTTAAACCGGAACACGAGCACCAGCTGTTCCTTACCTTGGTCATTCCTGGTAAATCCACAAGTGTCAGGTTGACTACATTGGGTGAGAAAACCTTGAGATGGATTGGCTCAGGGCTTACTCCCTAAAAACAAGTTTCAAATATATTACAATCATTTTGAATTTCAATGAATTATGAAATGCTAGCGTGAACTACATTCAAGTACATAGACTTTAGATGCCTTAAAATATTTATTAAACTATGGTCCTAAAATCTTTCAGTAATAAAAGTTTAATGAATGAATCACATGAATGAGAAGGCAGGAAATCAAGTAACGAGTAGGATTATCCTCCTACACAACCTTATACCACTAATATATAAAATTTCTTCTTCCTATACCATTTCACTTTTTTATATGTATATGCCAATTTTAAAAAAGTTTAACAGCCAGGCAGTGGTGGCGCACACCTTTAATCCCAGCACTTGGGAGGCAGAGGCAGGCAGACTTCTGAGTTCGAAGCCAGCCTGGTCTACAGAGTGAGTTCCAGGACAGCCAGGGCTATACAGAGAAACCCTGTCTTGCGGGGGAGGGGAGAGAAGAGTTTAACAAATTAAGTACTTCAAAATAATGCATTTTTCATTTATCCAAAATTATGATGCTCCTGAACTGGTGGTATTAAATTCAGAGAGTAATAGATAAGGCATTACCATTAATTTAGTCATAGATATTTGAACATTAAGTGGCAAAATTGTACATACATAATGAGTTTGCTCAGGCAATATATCTCAATTTTCAGATCCCCAAGACAAAAAGTCATCCCTGACATAATCAAGTTATATATTCCTGTCATATTCCAGGTACAGCTGGCATAAGACATTTAGAAATGTGGTGGCAATAGCAGTAACTCTAAGGTGCTAGCTGAGAGTCTGACAGTCAGCAAAGCACACTGCTGCAAATGCCTTTCTGTCAGGAAGTAACTACTTCATCACGCCCTCTGGCAACAAATAAATATTGAATATTATCACTAGGCTCAGGGTCACTTGTGAGAATCAATGTTCCTCCAGATAACACAGAATAGCAATAAATCTAAAAAGAAAAAGTAATTACAATAAAGGGCATAAAGAGGATTTAAATGAGGCTGATTTTGACATTAAAAATATCCTAAACACTTGATTTAAATTCTCACATTCTTAGAAAATATTTTCGACTGTAAACAAGTACTATGTAATTAAGTTCACAAAATATAAATGAAATATTTTATATGTATAAAAGTTTTGGGGTGTGTGTCTGTATATGTGTGTGTGTGTGTGTGTGTGTGTGTGTGTGTGTGTGTAAGCGCGCACATATGTCTGTGTCAGATACTCAGTGTTAACTGTTGACTTGGCAGAAACGGGCATGCCTGGAGATGGTCTTGATCCCTTCTGAATTAGAAAGACCCAACTGAATTGTGAAGGGCACCTCTGCTATATGTGTGGAAAAAGACAATTACAGATTAGTATGTGTTCATGCATTCTGACTCTCAACATACGAGCAGCTGCGTGCTGCGTGCTGCTGTGCCTTCCTCCCCCTTGCTTCTGTTAGGGTACTTACCACAGCCATAGAAAAGAAACTGTGCGGCTAGAAATCTCGTTCCTGGCTTTCCACTAGCACTCTAGTGTTGAGCCATGTCCCCAGCCTGTGGTGTCGACGACACTATTTCAGTGTGTAGCTCAAGCTGCCTTTAAACTCACCCGTCTGCCTCCACTACTCCAATCCCGGGAATTCAGATATAAACTACCACAGCTTACACCGAGAGGTAATTAATCATCTAAGTTTTTATGTTTGTGGAATACTCCACTTGTTGTTGTTTTGTTATCTGAAACAGGGTTTCTCTGTGTAGCCCTGGCTGTCCTGGAACTCACTCTGTAGACCAGGCTGACAGCAAACTCACAGAGATCCACCTGTCCCAAATGCTGGCATTAAAGATGTGGCCACCAATGCCTGGCATGAATATTTCATTTTAAAAAAAAGATTAAGATTATGAAGTTATAAGCCAACCTTGGCAACACAAGACTGTAATTTCCAGCTACTCAGGAAGTATTCCAAGTTCAAGACTAGCCTGGGTAATTTCATGAGACACTGCCTTAAAATAATATTATTATTAAAGCTTTAGAATACAGCTCAGTGGAGCAACACTTACCTAACATGTGCCAGGCCCCACATTCACCATCAGTACTGGGGGGGGGGGTAGGGGGTGGGGGGGTGCATATGACTTTGCCATACACTTATATAGGAAACATTCAGCAATATATTTACTTTTTAAAAAGTCTTCCAGGTTTGAAATAATGCCTACCTTATTATTTCCTGAAATTCTTTCAGTTTCATTTTCAATTTCTTGTCGAATTTCATCAAAATCTGTGTAAAGCTAAAAAATTATTGAAACAAAAAAGAACCACATTCTAAATAAGATCAGACATTCTTTTTTTTTTTTTAAGATTTATTTATAAGTACACTGTAGCTGTCTTCAGACACACCAGAAGAGGGCGTCAGATCTCATTACGGATGGTTGTGAGCCACCATGTGGTTGCTGGGATTTGAACTCAGGACCTTTGGGAGAGCAGTCAGTGCTCTTACCCGCTGAGCCATCTCTCCAGCCCCAAGATCAGACATTCTTAAGGGGTGGGGGCCACATTTAAAGAATCTATATAGATTTACTACAAAAAATTAGTCCACATTTCTCACATACACATACATTTTACTAAGATTTGTTTCAAAGTTGCCTGATGTCACTATATTTAAAAATCTCCAAATTAGGCAGGATCAAGACAAGTCAAACTACTGAGGTTAGAAGCATTACTGAGAAAAGTTCTATTTTACAGGAAATAAGAAGCACCCTTCCAGAAAGAAATTATCCCCTACTATCTTTGCAAAATGTTATATTTTCTATGTTATTTCATTATATTCTTCAGTGGTTACCTTGTTTTTGGTGTGAAGAAATTTACCCCATTCTTCTGCTTCAACTCCTAAAGAAAGAAAGACTCATTTCTTAAAGATTGGAAATTAGGTTTTATAATTAGGAACTTAAAAGATAAATGCAGTAAACTTTTTTTTTTTAATTTCAAGTTAACAAATGCTTTAACTTTAGGGTCTAAACACACATTCACATTTTTAAAGCATGACACAGACTACAGAGGCAGGAGTAACTTCAAGTAGAGTTGCCTGCAAGTCCTCCCAGAATCTGAAATCTATTTTTTACAAATACATTGTTCATTTCCTATTTATGATTATAATAATTTCTTTATATATCTTATATATGAAAGAAATCTATCCAATGAAAAATTTTAAAGAACCAGAAAGAAAAATTAAAAACCCCACTGGATAGTGCAAAAAAAAAATCATATAGCAAATATATACATAACAAAGTTAAAAAATACATGCAACATATGAATGAAAGAGCTAATTTTTCCATTTTTAAAAAAATCGTTGCTTTTATTTGGACTTGTGCTGGCTGCATATAAAGCTCTCGGTGACAGGGCAGTGACAGGCTCTCGGTGACAGGGCAGTGACAGGCTGTCTTGGAATGCAGACTGCCAATGTGATTTCTCCCAAGGTTAAGTCTATATTTTCTCATGGAATTATAGAATAGAAATGAATGCAAAATGAAGAAAAATAGAAATATATATGCATGTAAGGAACTGACACCACCTAGTTTTGAGTCACAGTCTGCTCCTGACATCTTACCCAAGCACTGCTATTCTGCCTTCACCAAATTCGGAAGCTTAAATATCCTAATGGTTTAAAGTATTTAAGTCACCTGAAATAAAAGTAAGATTTTCACATAAATATTTATTTAGTAAAAGGTATATTGTTCTTTGTTGGAACAAAAGTATATAAAACCAGATCCTTTTTTGCAAATAAAATGTTCACCTACTTGGAGCTTAGAACCTTCTTTCAAAAAGGACCTTTGAAAGACCAGATTAATCTAGGTGACAGAACTCACAGAAGCACTACTACATACAAAAGGGGTATTTTAACCTAACTGGCCATATAAAAGTTTTAATATCTTCAGTTATGTTTTTGTAAAAATTAAATTCTACCACCAAAAAGGCTTGCATGTTAATGCAATGCCAAAACACTAATAAGAACCACCAAAACCTGCAATCAATGTAAACAGGCAAATAGAAATGGAAGGAGGCAGGTGAGCACAGCCTGCAAGGGTACATAAGCACACATGCAGGCAGGATAAAAAAGGGAGGGCTAAAGAGAAATGGATAAAGGAAACCTTTAGAAAGGTGTCTTGAGTTTTTCCATGTAGCAGGGTCTGTAGTTAAAGAGAAATAGCACAAAGGAATTTTAGTGCTTATCCCTAAAGTTTTAAACTTTTAAAACATTCAAATGTGTAGAAACTCGATTAGATTACATTTCAAATGTGTATAAGCATTTAATTATTCAAAACTCATTAGAACTGCAAGAACAAATATATTTTGTGTACTAATAATATGCACATTGTGTGTGATGCTTCAACTTTTTAAGAATTTTAGTAAATGAATTTTCGTTTTACTCTCAAAATGTTTGCCTGAGATATCTAAAAGCCTAATGTGGGAAAGAAGCTGTGGTTTAAAAGCGCCTGGGAAAGGCGATAAGCTCATCCTCTGAACCTTTCACAAGTTAGCAAATGCTATTTGCTAAAAATGACTGCTCATAAGGATACTTTCTTTGAAATATAAATTGCATTTAGCAAAACACCACAAAACTTCAAATGCATGAACTCAATGCAACTGGAATCTACTGTCACAATTCTTGTATTTCCTCTTATTATATACATTAAACACAAAATACTTCAGCCAGCTTTCAAGACCTCAGTTTAAAATTACACTTTGTTTCATCTTACAATGTGCTGCTCTTAACTCATTATTAGTAACTGGGCCTCTCTTATGTAAAAAACCTCATGGAGCTTTTATAATAAGGTTTTATACCCAAGATGAAACTGAATTCTTTTATGCAAGAGATGCACTTACGTGTTTAAAGCAAAAAACAATACTGACTCCTGGAGGCAACCTGAACAAAATAAAGAGTGATCTTGGTAACTCAGGCCCATAGAAACAGTGGGATAGTTTGTTCTTAATTCCAAAGCCAAGTTCCTGCAGAGGCCACTGGACAGAATCTGAGAGGTTGTACCCCTCATGGACTTAAACTAATAGAAAGTAAATAAATAAAAGTGGAACTGTAAAAAAAAAAAAAAAAGACCCATATACAAAAAGGTTTTGGGTTTGTTGTAAACTTTTTTTTTGGTTTTTTGGATTTGGTTTTTTCGAGACAGGGTTTCTCTGTATAGCCCTGGCTGTCCTGGAACTCACTCTGTAGACCAGGCTGGCCTCGAACTCAGAAATCCTCCTGCCTCTGCCTCCCAGAGTGCTGGGATTACAGGCGTGCGCCACCACCGCCCAGCTGTTGTTAACTTTTTAATGGCTTTTACTTGTTATGCTTTCTTCACAACTATTTTCTCTCACTGTTCATGTTTTTTAAATCCAAACTGAATGTTAATCTGTTTTATTAGTTCTTGATTTCCACAATGACAGAATGATTTGATAAGCCTAAACTGTTTATGTGAAGAAGCAAGTGGCTTTGATGAGAAGGTAAGGATAGCCAGGAGGTGCTCAGGAGATGAGACCTGCTGCCTAGCCTGATTTCCTGAGCTCCAGCCCCAGGACCCACATGGTAGGAGATAACCGATTCTCCAAAGTTGTCCTCTAACTGGAGCACATTTACCATAGCACACACATCCATACCCACACACACATATCTACACATACAATAGAAATGTTAAAAAAAAAAAACCCGTTAGAAATAGGAAGCCAAAGAATTATGGTAGAATAAGAATGAAATTTAATACTCAAATTTGCATCTGCTTTTGTACTCAAAAGTAGGCATCCCTGTAAGTAAGTGGGAGCACAATAGATACGCAAGAGACGTACAGCTCAGGAATAATTTATGTGCTGATAAAAATGTGCAGTTTTACTGACCTGCTCCCACATCAACAAAACATGCTGGGCATCTAAGCAAGGTGAAACCAAGAAACCAATATGTCCTCACTCTTTCTTAAAAAGTGACTATTTATTTAAGGAAACATCACATCTTTGATAGAGATACTGCCCTTTCCAAATGGCTGAGTAAAAAAAAAAAAAAAAAGAAAGCCTTAATTTTCTCAGTCTTGGTTTAAGGTATTAGGTAATGTGTTTGATGTAACTGGCAAGGAAAAAAATTCTGAAAATTTTATTCTAGATATTTGAGGCTAAGCAACAGGTCAAGAATGATTAAATTCAAGGTTCAAACTTTTATAAGCCAATAAGGGCTGCTTAGCTGACTTTGTCACAAAATAATAAATAAAACAAAAAGAATGTCAATAATAAATGTTAAAATATAAATAACTAATACATCAATACTAGTAATTAAAGGGTTCCTATATAGCTGATCGTCTGTTATAAAATATTACTTACTAAAATCTACAAGCTCATTAACTTTCTTCAGTTATTTTGAAGTCCCTGTTTTAAAATCATAGTAGAAGCTCATAGCAAGTTTCTCTGCCTACTTTTAAATGAAATCACAGTCACCACCACCAATATCTTCCATGTTGAACAGGGATACTATGGCCCCACCTCAGGGCAGAAGATAAAGAAGACAAAACTACATTGAAAACGAATCCCTGCAGGTAAGAACAGCTTTAGTGATCACTACAGATACTCTGAAAGAGTAGTTTTACAGAATGTTAGGAGACAGAGTCTAAGTCAGATATTGAACTGAACAGGATACTGAATAGATTACTCTCAAACACTCCAAAACTCACTATAGGATAAAATATGTATCATAAACAATTTAAAATTTCTGAATAAAGAACATCTCTTAAACTATTTTTAGTTTTAAAAGATTCAGCTATAAGTTCATGAGTATACTCATCCTCTGGTCTTACTATTCATATCATCTATTTAAAATAACCCTCAGTTTAGGTAGTATAAACGGAACATGGCAAAAGGGAGGACCTTTAAAAGTCCAAATAGTATATGACAGAGAGGTGAGCCTTACTATAAGAAGAAGAAAATTAGTTAAAATTAAATCTCTTCCTATAACTGGACATAAGTAGCATATGTTTGTAATCAGGTAACTGGGAGGAAGAGGCAGGAGGATCTCAAGTTTGAGGTCATTCTGGTAGTTCTGAAGCCAGTTTGGACTACCTTCTCTCACAAAACCAAGAGATCTTTCTGTAAGCTTTTCTCTTAGACTAAAGCAATGTGTAATCTAAATTAGTGAGCACAAGATAATACCAGGACAGGGCAGGTACAATAAAAAGCTTCAACTTTACTCAGCATTTCAAATCATAAGTTATTTTGTGTGTCTTGGTTTTTATGGAGACAAGGTTTCTCTGTGTAGCCTTAGCTGTTCTAGAACTTACTCTGTAGACCAGTCTGGCCTTAAACTCAAGGATTCACCTGTCTCTGCTTCCCAGGTGTTCATACTAAATATTGATACCACTCAAGATTTCTGATTCTGCTATGTATTTCCCAATTCACTGATCAATTTTTTACTTTGATATTCATATCTTGAAAAGAGAAAAAAAAGAGTAACAGTTTAAAATAATTCTTACTACTCCAGCTCTGAAATTTACCGTTTTCTTCTCCTGTTGTTTTTCTTTTATCTTCTGGTGAAACGTGGACCAGCTGCAGAATGAGAGGTCTCCTAGTGACCACACCAGTCCCTCTGGGAAGAAGGTCCCTCCCCACAAGGCTTTCCAGCACTGAGCTCTTCCCACTGCTCTGAAAAGAGATCATACAAGAGCAAAATAAATTACTTCTCTAAACAGACTACATTAACAAAGCAGCATACAAACAAGGTAAGCTTCTCAAATCGGAGAAAAGCCCACACTTAAAAGTAAAATACATAAAGAGCAGTCCCTTTCCCCAAGTTGTTTTACATTTTTGATACTCTTTTGAGTCTTAAAACCTGGATCATATAGGTATATAGTTATTTCACTTAAATAGGGCATTACTAACTTTATTTTTTTAATGTCAACAGGAATTACATTCTCTAATAATATATCTCCTGGTTAGTTTTTGTCAACGTGCCATAAACCAGAGTTGTCTGGGAAGAGGAATCATAAAGGAGAAAATACTTTAATCTGATTATCTGTAGGCAACTCTGTTGGCCATTTTCTAGATTATTTATTGATGGGGAAGGCCAAGCTCAATGAGTTGTTTAAAAAGGCAGGCCAAGTGGCACAGCCATATCCACCCAAACCAGCCAAGTCATGAAGCCAGCACAGCTGTGCTGTCCCGGCAGCGCTGAGCCGAATGCTGCCATCACTGTCACTCCGTCTCTTACTTAGGTCTCTGCATTCTTGGGGACTTTCTGCATTATTATTCATTTTAAGTCTTTCCCAAGAAAGTTATGTCTGAGACTTTTTAGGAAAGTCCTAAACTTAATATCCATTCTGCTTTTAGGGAAATCACTTCATCTGGCCCTATTTAGAAGTCTTCCTTCTGCCTTGGAGATCATGATAAGCACTAAAATGCTTGTCTCTTTCTGAGGCCACAACTCTAGAAATTTTGCAGGATCCATCTTCAAGCAAACTCAAACAGTATAACTGGAATAGGATAAGCATAGAGATGATTCAGAAAGCTCAGCTGGCCAGGAGAATAGGTTACAGATACATGGCCTCATTTTATAATATGCATAAAGCACTTTGAAAATGCAGTTTAAAGACAGGATCATACAGGGTATAGCCCTGGAGGAACAGAACTCAGTAAATAAGATGGATTGACTAGAATAACTTCTCCTACTTTACAGTGTAGATGGTGAGACAATATATAAAGGAGTTAGGTGTTAGTGTTTGTTATTCATAAAAAGGCAGTTCAGATCCCTCTGGCGACTGAGCAGGCAGGTACAGCCAGGAGCGCAGGGAACACAGGAGCAGCAGAGCAGCTCAGACAGGCTCCTTCCATGCTCCGCCTGCACCCAGGAGCTGGGCTGAGCCACAGCACTCTGCACCAAGAACCTGGAGCACACGGACACAGGGAGCACATGGACACAGGGAGCACATGGACACATGGAGCACATGGACACAGGGAGCACATGGACACAGGGAGCACATGGACACAGGGAGCACATGGTCACAAGGGAAAATTTCCTGAACAGAACACCAATAGCTTATGCTCCAAGATTAAGAATTGACAAAGGGGACCTCATAAAATTACAAAGCTTTTGTAAGGCAAAGGACACTGTCAATAGGAGAAAACGGCAACCAACAGATTGGGAAAACATCTTTACCAATCCTACAACTGATAGAGGGCTAATATCCAATATATACAAAGAACTCAAGAAGTTAGGCTTGAGAGAACCAAATAACCCTATTAAAAATGGGGTACAGAGCTAAACAAAGAATTCTCAACTGAGGAATAGCGGATGGCTGAGAAATACCTAAAGAAATGTTCAACATCCTTAATTATCATGGAAATGCAAATCAAAACAACTGAGATTCCACTTCACACCAGTCAGAATGGCCAAGATCAAAAACTCAGGGAACAGCAAATGGTGGAAAGGATGTGAAGAAACAGGAACACTCCTCCACTGCTGGTGGGATTGCAAGCTGGTAAAACAACTCTGGTAATCAGCTTGGCAGTTCCTCAGAAAATTGGACATAGTACTACCTGAGGACCCAGCTATGCCACTCCTGGGCATATTCCTAGAAGAAGCTGCAACATGTAATAAGGACACATGCTCCATTATGCTCACAGCAGCCTTATTTATAATAGAATCTGGAAACAACCCAGATGTCCCTCAACAGAGGAATGGATACAGAAAATGTGGTACATGTACACAATGGAGTACTACTCAGCTATTAAAAACAATGACTTCATGAAATTCTTAGGCAAATGGATGGAGCTAGAAAATATCATCCTGAGTGAGGTAACCCAATCACAAAAGAATGCACATGGTATGCACTCACTGATAAGTGGATATTAGCCCAAAAGCTTGAAGCTCAAGAAGAAGGAAGACCAAAATGTGGATACTTTGATCCTTAGAAGAAGGTAGATTAAAATACCCACAGTTCACAACCAACCAAGACAGAGCATAGGGTCCCCAATGGAAAAGCTAGAGAAAGGACCCAAGGAACTAAAGAGGTTTGTAGCCCTGCAGGAGGAACAATATTAAGTGCCAACCAGTACCCCCAGAGCTCCCAGGGACTAAACCACCAACCAAGGACTACACATGGAGGAACCCATGGCTCCAGCTACATATGTAGCAGAAGATGGCCATTTCAGACATCAATGAGAGGAGAGACCATTGGTCCTGTGAAGGCTTGATGCCCCAGAATAGGGAAATGCAATCAGGAAAGGGAGGGGAGGTTGGTGAGCAGGGGGAGGGGGCATGGGATAACAGTTTTCTGGAGGGGTAAGGAGGAAAGGGGATACCATTTGAAATGTAAATAAAGCAAATAATAATAATAATAATAATAATAATAATAATAATGACAGTTCAGATATTTTCTGTTTGCCTGGAGTGCTTTCAAACTGCAAATACTGCCAGCCTAAAAACAGGCTGTCATATAATAAATGTATTTGCTTTGGAGAAGACATTCTTTAGATTCTTTGAATTGGAGTTATAGGGCTGACAGTAATAAAATTTGTTATATCTGCACTTTGTAACTGTTGACTAAACTTCTAACTCCTGACATGTAATGAAAAATCAAACATATGTCCAGAGACAAAATGATATAATATATGCTTTTTGGATAATCATGAGTCTATGTTCTGTGAAACCTGTATAAATAAAGAAGAAACTTGAATTCAGTCAGAGCAGCAAGAAGCCACTGTGCCTGACTCACTTCCTCTCTCACCAACTCCTTATCTCCTCTCAGGAACCTGTCAACTGTTGGGGCTGTCCCCCCTCCCCAGACACACCTCCATCCCTACACCTCGCTCCTGGCAGTTGAGCAAGTTACAAGGTGCAATCAAGAAGGCAGTGTTCTTCCACCATTTCTGCTCCCATTTTGTGCTCTAGGTTCTTGCTGACTTCCTTCAGTGATGGGGTGTAACCTGAGTTATAAGATTAAATAAACCCTTTTCCCTAAGTTGCTTTTGGTCATTGTGTTTTTCAGAGCAATAGAAATCCTAACTACTACAATATAAAACAGCATCAATATGTGCATTAAAACAGTATTCTGTGTAAAACTAAAAATCAGTACATGGAGACTTAAACCTTTTGCTATTTATCTTAGTTACTTTTTCTCTTGCTGTGATACAATACCCACTGTGACCAAAATCAACTTGGAAAGAGCTTATTTCATCTTAAAGCTAGAAGTCCAACATCCAGGGATGTCAGGGCAGGAACACAGATACAGGAACTAATGCAGAAACCATGGAGACTTGCCTCCTGGTCTGCTCCCTGTGGCTTGTTTAGCCTGCATTCTTAAAAAACCCAAGACCACCATCCCAGAGTGGGCATAACCCACAGTGAGCTGGGTCTACTCACATCAATCATCAATCAAGAAAATACACTACAGACTTGCCCACCAATGAATCTACTGGGGCCACATTGCCAACTGAGGTTCCTTCTTCCCAAATGACTACAGTTTGTGTCAAGTTGACATAAAACTAGCCAGCATCCATGATCAAAAGCAACTTGTGGAGGAAAGGTTTTATTGTTAAAGATGTATTTTAATTGTAACAGTTCTCCTTTCCTTTTTCTAGTTCCAATATACCCCCACTCTCTTTCAAATTTATGGCCTGTATTTTCATCAATTGTTATTGCATGCATACGTGTATACACACACACACACACACACACACACACACACACACACACACACACACCATTGAATCCCTATGTATATGTTTTCAAGGCTGAATGTTTTTCTCTGGGGAAGGTTCCTGTTTCTGCTTTTACTTCCAGATTTACTTAGTAGCCAGTCTGTAGTTCTTTCTGTAGGGTTGGGGCCTCATGGGCCTCATCCAATTTCGCATGTTCACTCATGTCCTTGTTCAACTCTCCCATCTGGGTGGTCATGTTGGTGAGACTATGGATACAGTTTCTGACATTACTAGGAGACACATCTCACAGAAGTCCCTGGGTCTTAGGTGTGGGAGTGTTTTGTAGATGTATCCATTGGGAATGGGCTCCACAACTCTGTTTATCAGTTTTCTGTTGTAGTCTCCATCTGTTGCAAAGCCAACTTTCCTTCAGCTCAGGATTTTCTGGATCCTGTTACTGAAGTGCATGGTGTCTTCAGCAATAAGGACTTACTTTCCACTTTTGGGGGGTAACCAATGACAATAGCATCAGGATGTTTGTTTTCAGAGTTCTAGAAAGTGTTAGCAAACAACTGAAAAGAGAATTTCTCATGTCTGGTACTACAGTTATTACGTGCATGTATGTCTGGGGGAGTGTTGTTAGATGGCCTGTGATTCCTAGAGGGAGTGCCATCAGCACAGATGAGAAAAGTTCTTTAAAATTATATATAATTTATACTGAATTGCATGTTTTTTTTTCATTCTCAGATAAATAATAACATGATTCCTTGTGGCTTTTTCAGACACACATGTTGTTATTTTACCTCCATCCTCCTGTACTGGCCTCCCTTCCACTCCCTAAGGCACCCCTATTTCAGCATTTCCATGTCAAATCACTTGTATTACATTATTCCCCTTTACCCTCCTCCACCTTCTTTTGTATTTACCTCTCCCACTTCCCAAAAAGCCCCCTTCCATTCCCTTAAGGCTTTATCATCCTTATGGCTATTTTACCCTCTTCCCACCATCTTCTATATTTATCTCCTTTCCCCTGACTAAGGAATACCCCTCTCCCCATTTCCATGATATGAATACTTGTACCCTTATATCCCTTTCTCTATTCATCTCCACTCCCACCCTCCCCTACTGCAACAATGGTCGTGTTTTACTTTCCTACTTTCTGTACTAACTATAGGCTATGTTATTCATCATATCTTAAGAATTAGAGCTAGCCTTTGAAAAGAGACAGAATATGTGTCATTTGTATTTCTGGGGTTGCCTCAAAGAAAAATATTCCATAGTGTATATGTACCACATTTCCATTACCCATTCCTCAGTTGTATAACATTTAGACAGTTTCCATTCTAGCTACTTCGACTAGACAAACAATGAACATGGATGAACAAATGTCTGTGGAGTAGAATGCTGACTGTTGGACATATGCCCAGGAGTGAGACAGTGGATCATATGGTAGGTTTCTTTGTAAATTTTGGGAATTCATTTCCACAGTGGCCACACCAGTTTGTAGTCCTACCAATAGTGTATGAGGTCCCTACAGCCCTGCATCCCCTTTAGTATTTGTTTTCAGTTGTGATTGTTGCCATCCTGACTGGAGTAAGAAGAAATCTCTAAGTTGTTTTGATTTGCATTCCTCTAATTACTAGGGACAATGAATGTCCGTTTCCCCCCCCCCACTCGAGACAGGGTTTCTCTGTATAGCCCTGGCTGTCCTGGAACTCACTCTGTAAACCAGGCTGGCCTG
The DNA here is from genome assembly GCA_964023405.1 of Apodemus agrarius. NCBI lineage: Eukaryota > Metazoa > Chordata > Mammalia > Rodentia > Muridae > Apodemus > Apodemus agrarius. The sequence goes on along the minus strand of OZ030018.1, from coordinate 86,517,489 downwards.
GAACTCAGAAATCCGCCTGCCTCTGCCTCCCAGAGTGCTGGGATTACAGGCGTGCACCACCACTGCCCGGCTAATGAACGTTTTTTTGAAAAATTTCTTAGCTATTCTTTTTTTTCTCCCCACTTTGGAGAACTCTTTATTCAGGCCCCATGCCTTTTTAAATGGGTAATTTTGTTGTTGTTCTTGTTGTTGTTGTGTTGACTTTTTAAAAAAGTTCTTTATATATTCTAGATATTAGTTCTCTGTCAGATGTATAGCTAGCAAAGATTCTATTCCATTCTGTGCACGTTGACTTCACCCACTTTACTGTTTCTTTAGCTGTGCAGAAGCTTTTTCGTTTCACAAAGTCTCACTTGTTAACTGTTGGCCTTAGTTCTTGGGCAAATGGAGTCCTATCCAGGAAGTGCTTTCCCACATCTATCTATAGTATGTAGAAATAGAGAGAGCAAACTGCCTATTTTTTCTTCTAGCAGTTTCAATGATTCAGGTTTAGTGGTTCATTTGGAGTTAATTTTTATGCAAAGTGATAGATATGGGTCTAATTTCATTCTTCTACATGTGGATGGCCAGTTTTCCCAGTACCATATTTTGAAGATGTTTTCATTTTTCTGTAATATACTGTTGGCATCTCTGTCAGATACTCTGTGGAGCTATATTTTCTATTTTGTTCCACTGGTGTACACATACTACAATGTTTTCACTTCTATGGCTGTGTAAGACATCTTAAACCTGGAATGGGAAAATCTCTCTAACATTGTAGGGGGTGTTTTTGCTTAGATTTTAATTTGGTTGTTCAAAACTGTTTTAGTTGTCTTTGGTGGTTCCTATGAATTTTAAGGTAATTTTATATATTTCTGCTAAGAATGAGATGAGGATTCTGATTGAGATTACACGGAATCTTGCAGCATAATTTCCCCCTAATTAATTTAAATATTAATATAAGCAGCCTGTGATTGGACAGGGAAAGGGAAGGCAGAGCTAAGAGTCTCAGAAACAGAGACAGGGACTGGAGGGGGGAGGAGGGGAGGAGGAGGAGGAGAATGAGGAGGAGGAGGGGGAGGGGGAGGATGATGAGAAGATGGATGGAGAAGAGGACAAACTTTATCCATATGGCTTAAATAGCCACAGGTATATATGAATATCATAAAAGGATAGGGAAAAAAGAAAACAAAAGAAAATAAAAGCTGGGCAGCCTTTAATCCCAGCACTTGGGAGGCAGAGGCAGGCGGATTTACAGAGAAACCCTGTCTCAAAAAACAAAACAAAACAAAACAAAACAAAACAAAACAAAGCAAAAACAAAAAAAGGATAGAATAATTGGGATAACTTGTCTAATCTAGGTGGGCAGCGTGTATTATCATCAATTAGTTCTGAATTTATTTGTGGGCATCTTGTGAATTAAGAATGTACTGACATAAAACTGACTGATTTAGCTTTTAGAGTTTTGATTTACTGGGTTAAGGGGATTTGTAACAGCTAAGCCACAGGGGGTAGACAGTTGGGCAGGTATAAGCAGCTGTGAGACAGGCGAACTGGAGTTGAGAAGCTTGCAGCTTGGGGTTAGCCATGGGGCCGGCAAGACTGAGACCACCAGGGCCAAAGAGTAGCCTGCCTAGTGTGGGATGGTGCATTTATTTAATATTTCCTGCAATAGAATCTGTAAATAGCTTTTGGTAGAATGGCTGTTGTTACAATGTTAATTATACCATGCCACAGGATGCCTTTCCATCTTCTAGTATCTTGGTGTCTTTAGTGGCTTAAAAGTTTTCATTGTAGGGTTCCTTTACTTCCTTGCTTGGGTTTACCCCTAGATATTTTATTTTCTTTGAGGCTATTGTGCTCATGATCTCTTTCTTAGTATGTTTGTTATTGGTGTACAGATAGAAATCTACAGATAGAATATCTTGCCATATTGCTGAGTTTATTTATGGTTTCTACAAGTTTTCTGGACCAATTTTTGGGATCTCTAATTTATAGCATGCGTCATCTGCAAATAGAAATAGTTTGATTTCTTTCCCTACTTACATTCCTTTAATTTCCTTCTCTTGCCTTATTGCTCACCTAGGAATTTGGAGACAGTACTGAAAAGGGGTGACACAGGCCATCCCTGTCTTATTCCTAACACTGTGGAATTGCTTCAAGCTTTTCTTCATTGACAAAGATGTTGGCTGTAGTTTTTTCATATATAAATTTTATTGTGTTTCCTTTAGCCCTATGGTCTCTAAGACTTATCATGAAGGCATGTTATATTTTTCAATCTTTGGAAAATGATCTTTTTTTTTTTTTGTCTTTTAGTCCATTTATGTGACTTATTACTTTAACTTGCAAGTGCTGCACTATTTCTACATTTCAGAGATAAAGCTAACTTGGTCACTATCTTCGTTAGGATTGTACTGCTGTGAACAGACACCATGACCAAGGCAAGTCTTCTAAGGACAATATTTAATTAGGGTTGGCTTATAGGTTCAGAGGTTCAGTCCATTATCATCAAGGCAGGGACATGGCAGCATCCAGGCAGGAATGATACAGGAGGAGTTGAGAGTTCTACATCTCTATCTGAAGGCTGCTAGCGGAATACTGGCTCCCAGGCAGCTAGGACAAGGGTATTAAAGCCCACACCCACAAGGGCACATCTATTGCAACAAGGCCACCCCTCCCAATAGTGTCATTCTCTAGGCCAAGTATATACAGACCATCATAGTCATGGTATATACTCTTTGTGATGTATATCTATATTCTATTTGCAATTATTTTATTATGTATTTTTAGTTTATATTCCTTAGGAATATTGGTTTGCAGTATTCTCTTACTATTGAATCTTCATGTAGTTTGGGTATTAGTATTTGGGTATTAGAGTGATATGAGCTTCATAGAAGAAATCCAGGAGTGTTCTTTGTACCTGTACCAGCTTGCAATCCCACCAGCAATGGAGGAGTGTTCCTCTTTCTCCACATCCTCTCCAGCATCTGCTGTCCCCTGAGCTTTTGATCTTAGCCATTCTGACTGGTGTGAGGTGGAAAAAACCATACTGGGGACCAAATTTAAACCATAACACTTCCTACTTAAAGAAATATGACATGGAGGAAAATAGGCATTTTCAATCAACATTTTCCAAGAGCTCCACATGTTCAATACTGTACCATACAGTCAACATTTGTTGTTGTATGCTGATAATCTAATACTAGTTAGAGTCTTTCCTTTTTAAGAAACCTGTACCTTCTCACCCTTCTATTCAGAATTTTGTATTAGTTTTATTTCATAAACTTGACTATATAGTTTTTAAAAGTTATATTAATTGAGGGAGGAGACAAGTAGGGTAGGATCAGTTCTTAGCAGCTACATTCCTTGATAGGGACAAATAATCTCCTTGTGTTTCCTCTGGTAGCATGAATGTGCACTCTACTCTCTTCTTGATAAACTTGAGCGCCTGTTTATTCTTAGAGATCTTGAGCTCCAACATGGTGCAAAGACACACCTCTCTGATGGTTTCTCCCACAAAGGTGGTGTATTTGGTATAGCTTTCATGGCACTGGCTATGCTGGACTTGCTGATGATCTTTATCACCTTGTGGGACCTATTAAGGCCAAGAGCCATGGCATTGCACAGAGCCATGGATGTTATAAAACAACGGTGTCTTGACAGGAAGGTTAGTGCAGCATTTATGTGCAGCAGTTGAGATCTGAAATGTCTAATTTCTACTAGGGATCATCTATTCATGATTAGTTTCTTTTGTCATCTGCTATATATGTTCTTTCCCAACCAAAGAGCTTCCTTTCAAGTTTCTTATCAAGTCCATAACTTATACCTTTGATCTTTTAGAAGAATTCCAAGCTACTTTCTGTCTTAGTTAGGGTTTTACTACTGTGAACAGACACCATGACCAAGACAAGTCTTTTAAATGACAATATTTAATTGGGACTGGCTGACAGGTTCAGAGGTTCAGTCCATTATCATCAAGGTGGGAGCATGACAGCATCTAGACCGGCACAGAGCAGAAGGAACTTAGAGTTCTACATCTTCATCTGAAGGCTACGAGTGGAAGACTGACTTCCACGCAGTTAGGATGAGGGTCTTAAGACCATACCCATAGTGACACACTTCTTCCAACAAGGTCAAAGCTACTATAACAAGGCCACGTCTCCTAATACGGCCACTCCCTGGACCAAGCATATTCAAGCCAGCACACTTTCCTATCCCACAAGTTACTTTTTCATAAATTTCAGCAACTATTGTTTTGAAAACATTTTGGGTTTTGCTTTTAAATGAGATATTTTACAGAGATTTTAATCTCTTTGAAATTTAATATAATTTATTATCACTTTCTTTGCTTTTGTGTGTGTGTGTCTGTTGGTTTGGATGAAAATGACCTCCATAGACTCATAGGGAGTGGCACTGGTGGAAGGTGTGGCCTTGTTAGAAGAAGTGTGTCATGGGGGATGGGCTTTGTGGTTTCAGAAGCCCAAACCAAACCCAGCTGTGCTCTCTCTTCCTGCTGCCTGCCTATTGGGATGAAGAACTCTTAGCTACCTACCTCTCCAGGACCTTCACTGCCTGAATGCTGCCATGGTTCCTAGAATGGTGTTTAATGAACTAAATCTGAATTGAAAGCCAGCTTTAGTTAAATGTTTTTCTTTCTAAGATTTGCTGTGGTCATGGTGTCTCTTCACAGTAATGAAATTAAATGATCATCCTAAAATTTGAAATTGTAAGCTCTCAGAATGTATTTAGAGTCAGTGTTTCTAATCCTTCCCAAACAGTTCCACTAACTGAAGTCCAAGCAATCAAATATTAGAGCCTATGAGAGTCATTTTCGTTCAAGCCAGCACAGGTGGGTTAAGAGTTTTGTCTCAGAGTAGGGAGTCAACACCTTAAAGTGAAAGGATGAAAGAGATTACTCCAATCAATGACACCAGGTAGCAAATAGGCATTGCTATACTAATAATGGACAAAACAGACTTTAAACGAAAATTAGTCAGAGAAGATGAAAGGCATTTCATTCTGATCACGAGAACAACTACCCAAGACTTGCAATTCTAAACATTTATGCACCAGACCTGGTGCATCCAGTTTCCTAGTGCATACTACTCAAATTAGAGACAAGATTAAAATCAGCCCTCTAAGAGTAAATGACTTCAATTCTGCACTTCCTTTCTCCAAAAGTAGGACATCTGGACAAAAACAAAAAACAAAGAGCAAACGAAACTAAAAAAAAACCTAAGAACATCATAATAAAATGTTATCATACATCAAATGAACTACTACAGGCTATTCCATTTAAATGCTTAAATTCATTCTACTCAGCAACCTATTGAAATTTTTCTCAAAATAGACCCCATTCTGAGACAAAAAACAAAAAACAAAAAACAAAAACCCTGACAAATCTTAAGAAATGGAGAAAAACTGAAGTATTTCATGTATCCTACCTGACTGTATTGGTCAGGGTTAACAGAACTAATAAAATATATATTATATATACACAATATATATGTATATATGGAGTTTATTAGACTGGCTTACATGCTATACCCTGGGTATACATGACTGTCTAGAAACGGAAAGGACAAGAACCCTATATCTATCTGTTAAGGTCACAGACCTGGATGACTCAGCAGTCCTAGCCTCTGGCACTGAAGTCTTAGAAGGATTCCTGGAAAGCAGTTGGATCTTCAGTCTATATTGGAATTCTGAAGTATGTTCTAATACCAGCAAAAGAATGCCTCATCGGCAAGATAAATGAACTTGTCAGCAAGAGTGAGCGCAAGAACGCAAAAGGCAAAATTTCTTCCATGCACTTTTATGTGGGCTGCCAATAGGTGTGGCCCATACTTACTGTCTTCTTCAGCGTTTAGTCTTCCTGTTTGAAATACTCTATTAAGAAAATCCCACACCTAACATCTGTGATCAAGCCGATTTCAGAGGTAGTCAACTTAGTAGAGACTGTTGTGATCATAAGAAAGAAAGAAATATTAAGATATGTTCTATAAGGGTGTGTAGTGAGGTGTGGGAGAACGGGGTGCCTGGGCGGGCCCATGAGGAGACATCCCTTTCCCCCTGAGGGACCATTTAGGGCATTGGGAGGGGAGTTAAGAGAGTAATAGAGGAAGAGAAAGGGAGAGAGTAGTTAAGTCGAGGCTGGCCATTACCACATGGAGAGAGAGGGGAAGGGAAGAGCACAAGAGGGCAAGAGAGAACAAGACAGCAAGAGGAAGAGAGAGAGGAGGGGCAAGCAGCCCCTTCTATAGTGGGCCAGGACTACCTGGCTATTGTCAGGTAACTGTGGGGTGAAGCTTAGACAGAATCCTAACAGAGACTATAACACAATAAAAATAAGAACAGGAAACATCTCTAATAGTACACAAGCTCCTAGAGATTAAGCAACTCATTAATAAATGATGAATGGGTCAAAGAAGAACTTAAGAAAGAAAATTTGAAAACAAGTGCCCCAAAACCTCTGGGACACATTAAATGCAGACCTAATATGGAAATTTATGCCTCTACTGCTTGCATTAAAAGATCACAAAGAGTACAAATAAGGGATTTAATGATGAAACTCAAGAATTTGGAAAAATTCAGCAAGTAATAATTAAAACCAAAGTAGAAATTAATGAAACAGAAACAAATAATACAATACAAAGAATGAATCAAAGAGCTGGTTCTATGAAAAGATAAATCATATCAACAATCTGTTGACCAACTAACCAAAAGAAACAGAACCAAAATCAACAGAATCAGAAATGAACAAAGAAACATTGTAACAAGACACAAAAGAAATCCAGAGTATTAGAAGGGATTACTTTTAAAATCTATATTCCTTTAGTCTGGAAAACCTAAAGGAAACAGAAGGATTTCTAAATTGATCCAAACCATCAAAGTTAAACCAAGAGATCAACCACTTAAAGCAACTTTGAACAAACGAGGCAAAATGGTAAAACAAGCAAGCTAGCAAACAGCAAAAAGAGCCAAACACTAAGTCTAGATGAACTCTACCAGACTTTTACAGATCAAACACTTCTTAAATTATTAAAAACAAACAAATAAATAAAGGAAGGAAAAAAACAGAAAGAGAAGTACTTCTAAATCAATAATAAAACCAGTATCACTCTAAGAAAGAAAACTACAGGCCAATATCCCCAATAAACATCAATTCAGAAATCTTGAATAAAATACTGCCAAACGAAAGACAAGCATTAAAAAAAAAAAAAAAAAAATTCATCCAACATGATCACGTTGGCTTTATCCAAGAGATATAGGGATAGTTAACACATTCAAGACAATAATATAATAAACAAAATAAATGAACCTAAAGACAAAAATCACGTGATCATCTCTGTAGATATAGAAAGGGCTTTGACAAAATCCAACATGGCTTCATGATCAAAATGTTAGAGAAAGACTGGAGGGAGGGAACATAACATAATAAAAACTATAGATGACAAACCCAGAGCCAACATTTATTCTAAATGGGGGAAAATCAAAGGAATCATCTGAAATCAGTAACTACAGCACTGCCCACCATCACCACTCCCTTTCAATGTATTCCTTAAAACACCAGTTGGAACAATAAGGCAAGAGAAAGAAATTGTCCCTATCTGCAGATGATACACCATACATAAGAGACAAAAATTACTCCAGAATTTTTAGCAAAGTGACAGGATATAGAATCAACTTACAAAAAAATTTAATCACTTGTCTATATAGGAAGAATAAATACAATATGAAAACATAGACACATTCTCATCCACAATAACCTAGAAGAAAAAAAAAATCTAAGAAATAATAACCAGGGAGGTAAAAAGAAAAAAAAAAAAAACCTATACAGCAAAAACTATAAACTTTTAAGAGAAAGACTGAAGACACTAAAAAATAGAAAGTGTCTTATGTCCATGCTGTATAGTTTACATAGAATATTGTAAAATAAACATTATACAAAAAAAGTTTACAGATCGAATGCAATCACAATCAAAATCCCATCTTATTCTTCACAGAAATTGAAAAAAAAAACTTCTAAAATCTATACAGAATCATACAGTACCTCAGACAGCCAAAGCAATGGAAAAATTCCTAGAGGAATTATCATTCCAGATTACAAGACATATTATAGAGCTGGAGTAAGGTAATAGCACAAAAAGAGACACACAGACCAACAGAAGAAAGAAAACAGAGACAGGAGGTCATGCGACAACAGCCACCTTCTGATATTTGACAGACGATGCCAAAAACATACAGTGAAGAAAAGGTTGCATCTTCAAGAAATAGTGCAGAGAAAACCGGAGGTCTACATGTAGAAAAACAAAATGAGAACCATATTTGACTATCACTTTGCACAAAAACTAACTGCAAATCGCTCAAAGACCTAAACGTAAAATCTGAAGCACTGAAACTGCTAGAAGAAAACACAGGCACTTCCCTACAGCATATTGGTAGAGGAAATGAGTTTCTGAATAGGACTCCATTTGTCTAAGAATTAAAACTAGCAATTGACAAGTGAGACCTCATTAAACTAAACAGCTTCTGTAGAACAACTGAATAAGGAGAAAAACCATAGGATCGGAGAAAATCTTGCCAGCTACACAACTAAAAAAAAAAAATATCAAGGGTCAAAAAAAAGATTCATTCAAATAATGGACAATAAATCTGAACAGACAGTTCCAATCAAAATGGCTAAGAAATGTTTCCAGACTCTTCTTCTTTGTACATGAATAATAAAAGAACTAAATTTCAGATAGCAAGAACTAGACAGAGATAAAACCTGCTGGGCTGAAGAAACAAAACAAAACATTAACAGAAGTGGCATGCAAGTATCATCACTGGGCTGAGTTCCAAAGGCCTTCCTTCGTCCCTCCATTGCCCCTCTACTGGCTAACACTATTGTTTGTAAGAAAGCCCATCTTGATTTTAAACTCTGTACTCTGTCTGATTCACTATATCCCTGATTCTCTTACTGTATCATAGTTAAAATGCACTTGGAAATCTCTTGAGTATATGTAAAGTTTCTGCTCAAAAGCTAGGTCACAAATCTTGATTATTATGAAAGAAATTTAACTAAGTCATATTTTCTCATTTTATTTACAAAACTAGTTTTTATTATAAAAGTCCCAGCACAGGGGCTGAAGAGACACTTCAGCAGTTAAGAGAACTTGTTGCTCTTGCCAAAGAATGACATTCAGCCCCCAGCTGCACATAGCAGTTCACAACCCTCTTCTGGCTTCCAAAGGCATTAACCGGCATTTGATACATACATATAGGCAAATGTTCACAACCCAAAAATTAACTTAAAAACTAAATATATCATTACAATGAACAATATGAACCACTGAAAATCTTTATAGAGACTTACAAGATCGCAGGAACAAAATGCCCCCAAACAAATAGTACACTTGATAATCTGGTCTCCAGGCACTGCCAACATCAAGTGTTAATGCTGGATTATGCAGACATGACTGTCTGAACCAATTCTATGCTAACCCAGCAAATGGCCCCCAAAATAAGTCCTACTCCTTTAATTATTTAAAGGCCAAAAATAATAAACTATAGGAGGGTTTGAAGTATATGGATATCCTCTAATATTCTGTTATCTATTCATTCTTATAATATTTATACACTTTCTGTAGTAAGATGTACCATACAATCCATGGAAAACAGAAATCATCCATCACCTCAGAAAAAAAGAATATTAAAAATGGGAGGGGCTTGAGAGACGGCTCACAGGTTAGGAGCAAAGGCTGCTCAAGAGGACCTGGTTTCCAGCACCCACATGGCATCTCACAATCATCTGTAACTCCAGTTTCAGGGGATCAGATACTCTCTTCTGACCAGCACTAGGAAAAACACATCATAAAAATTAAAAAAAAAAAAATTCTGTGCATGGCGGTTTATCAGTCATGGGAGCTGAAGCAGGGGGAGTGTTATTGTTGCAGCCAATTCAGGTAAAATGGTGAATTCTTAGCCAGCTTGAAATACAGAGTAGGGCCTGTCTCAAAAACAATTCTTCAAAGGAGAACAGAGAGAGATGGCTCACTGGTTAGGAGCACTGACTGGTCTTCCAGAAGTCAATTCCCAGCAACTACATGGTGGCTCACACCCGTCTGTAACGGGATCTGATGCCCTCTTCTGGTGTGTCTGAAGACAGCTACAGTGTACTCACAAACATTAAAAAATAAAAATAAAAATAAAAACAAAACTGCCCTCCTCCCCTAAAGTTCTGTTGCTCTTCTTCAGTTCAAAGCAAGCATTTTTTTAAAAAAATGAAACTCACATATCTCTGCCACTCTAGAAATTTATTTCAACATTCTTTTCATACAAAATTTGGACTTATCTCCAATACCCCACATAAGGCCTGAGAACCTTATACCAAATTTGGGTCACAATCACAAAACTACAAACACCAAAGTCATGGAGTAGTACAAGAAAAACCTGGTGCTCCTTCCTAACTTTAGATCTCCAACCACAGCCGAGATTTTCTTTTAATCTTACTTCTACTTTGCAATGCTCTGCGGCCCACCGACTCACCACTAGCTTGCTGCCCCTCTGCCCACAGCAACTCCAGAGTCCGTCGCGACCTCGGCCGCCGGAAGGAAGCGACAGCCTCCCACACGCCCGCCCGCCGGCCGCCGCGCGTCCCCCGAGTGCCCTTGGGCCAAGCCGCGCCCGGCTGTAGGCTGCAGGGCCACTCAGCCCCGCTGAGCGCCCGGGACCAGAGCGGAGCGCTGGGCGGCCGGCCTCCGCTTGGCGACATCTGCAGGCCTGCGGCCGAGCCAGGCCTCGCAAACGCGGCCTCATCTTACCTGCGTCCCCACTACGACGATCTGAGGCAGCTGGATGATGTCGGCACCCACTGTGTTGAAGACATCCTGCAGCTTATTGATGACCGGGATCAGCGCCTCCATGGCTCCGGAAACACTGGACCCCAGCCCAGCAGGCCACTGCAATGAATGGGGACCCGGCCCGCAGCCCGCTTGCTTCCTCTTCTCCTCCGCCCTCTCCTCGGGAGCCCGCACCCATTGGGCCGGGACGCCACCTCCCAGCCCGCTCCCGGCAGGCCACGCGCCACGACGGAGGTGTGCACGCAAAGGCTGCTGGGAGATGTAGTTCAGTCTGAGTGGAACGCAAAGGCCTATTCCAGAAGTTTTCAGGTATCGGCCTGAATTGGGAGGGTAAGGAAGCTGGGTCCGTGAATCTGAGTTTACTATAGTCAAAACGCTAGGGAACAGCTAGACGAATAACGATTGTTAAAATGTAATGTATGAGTATGCCTCCGGGAGTTGGGACACACCTATAAACCAACCATGGGAGACTTAGACAAGAGGATAACAAGATCTGCACTACATAGTGAAATCCTGTGTTTAAAAGAAAGGAATAGAGTCTATTAATTAACCAATGTCATTTCCTTTTGAGAAGTAATACTTTATGAAGAGCAATGAAGGAAACTTTAGGAAAATTTAAAGAATGTCTCAAGACATTTCTATGGCCTCAGCCTACCCTCCAAGAGGGTTGATCTGGTCAAAGTTCCAAGAGTGAATGATGAGCCCTTAGTCTTAAACATCCGTATCATACACACCAACCACAACTTAAGGTACAGTGCAGAAATGAAGGCAGAAAAAAATTTAAGAAACCAAGGATTGGGAAGCTGTCATCTGCTTACAAAGCTGCAGTTGTAGCCATGAATACACCCTACCCTATACCTCCACAAGATTGAGCCCTCAAGAAACAGGGGGTACCCATGAAATTACATTCTTTCTAAAGGAGCAGTAACTTCATGTTTGCTGGAGTTGGGAGTTAGTTTTTTCTATTAGTATACACACTAGGGCAGGTACGTGGGAAGAAGAAGGGGTCCCAGAAAGGAAGGGGAAATATCAGAGGATAATGAGGCTATCAAAATAATCACAATATACTAGATTATAACACTGTGAAACATAAAGAAAGCAGTAACTCAGAGCCACAAACTCCCCATTCTGAGAGGAATGAAAAGCCAAGCAAACCTTGCTGCTACCCATCCATAAGCACTCATAGTCATAAAGTTGTAACATATGCCATAGGAGACAGGCTTTACTGTTCAGCAGACAGATGGTGACTGATTAATAAGTTTTGAAAAACACAAATGAGATATTGCCTGCAGCTTCCCGCCCAGCTGGCGGTGGGGAAGCCAGAGGGTCACCCAGCGTCCCAGGTGCTCAGAACCATCCGGCGGCGGCGGCAGAACCAGGTACCCGACACAGCCCGAGCTTAAGACCTTCGGGGACTCAGGCCTGGAGTGGGAATTGGGCACAGAATAGCGGGTGCACTCTGCACTCGCACGCGGGGCGGACCCCGAGCTCCCTGCAGGCAGCTGCCATATTGCCTGCAGCTTCCCGCCCAGCTGGCGGTGGGGAAGCCGGAGGGTCACCCAGCGTCCCAGGTGCTCAGAACCATCCGGCGGCGGCGGCAGAACCAGGTACCCGACACAGCCCGAGCTTAAGACCTTCGGGGACTCAGGCCTGGAGTGGGAATTGGGCACAGAATAGCGGGTGCACTCTGCACTCGCGCGCGGGACGGACCCCGAGCTCCCTGCAGGCAGCTGCCATATTGCCTGCAGCTTCCCGTCCAGCTGGTGGTGAGGAAGCCAGAGTCAGCCAGTGTGCCAGGTACCCAGACCCAGCCGGAGGCCGAACCAGCCTCCCATCCAGCCAGTGGCAGGGAAGCTGGAAACCAGACCCAGCCAGCTTCCCAGCAGCTTGGGACCAGCAGGCGGAACCAGATAACTGAGATATCCCAACTTTAAGACCCCTGGGGAAACAGGATATCAGACAGCGAACCCTGAGCAGGAGCAGTGCAGAGCAGCCGCCCAACAGGCGGAACCAAATACCTGGGATATCCTGAGGTTAAGACCTCGGGGGACTCAGGCCACCTGTCAGCAATCTGTGAGCAAGAGCCCCGCAGGACAGTGATTCAGGTATCCCAGTCACTGGGAAATAGCCTTACAACCCCACAGGAGGGTCAAGCACCAGCTAGTATCTACAGGACCAACTAACACCAGAGTTAACCAGATGGCAAAAGGCAAACGTAAGATCGCTACTAACAAAAATCAAGGCAATATGGCGGCATCCGAACCCAGTTCCCCAACAGCAATAAATATTGGATACCCCGAAACACCAGAAAAACAAGACTCAGATCTAAAATCACTGGTCAGGATGCTGATAGAGGAACACTTAGATAAATCTCTTAAAGTAATACATGAGAAAATAGATCAAAAGCTAGAAGCCATTGCAAGACAAACACAATTAAATCCCAGATATCTCAACACACCAGAAAAACAAGACTCAGATCTAAAATCACTGGTAAAGATGCAGATTGAGGATCACTTAGATAAATTTCTTAAAGTAATAGAGGAGAAAATAGATCAAAAACTAGAAGCCCATACAAGGCAGACACAAAAATCACTTAAAGAAATCCAGGAGAATATAGAGCAAAAAGTGAATCCCAATAAGGGGGAGAAACAAAAATCACCCAAAGAAATACAAGAGAACATGGGTCAACGAGTAGAAGTCATAAAGGAGGAAACACAAAAATCCCTTAAAGAATTACAGGAAAACACAAACAAGCAACTGAAAGATCTGAGCAAAACCATACAAAATCTAAAAACAGAAGTAGAAACAACTAAGCAATCGCAAAGGGAGACAATGTTGGAAATAGAAAACCTTGGGAAGAAATCAGGAGTCATAGATGCAAATATCAACAATAGAATACAAGAGATAGAAGACAGAATCTCAGATGCTGAAGATACCATAGGAACCATGGATTCAACAATTAAAGAAAATGCAAAATGCAAAAAGCTGGTAACCCAAAACATTCAGGAAATCCAGGACACAATGAGAAGACCAAACCTAAGGATTATAGGGATAGATGAGAATGAAGATCTACAACTTAAAGGGCCAGCAAATATCTTCTACAAAATTATGGAAGAAAATTTCCCCAACCTAAAGAGAGAGATGCCCATGAATATACAAGAAGCCTATAGAACCCCAAATAGACTGGACCAGAACAGAAATACTTCCCGTCACATAATAGTCAAAACCCCAAATGTACTAAACAAAGAAAGAATATTAAAGGCAGTAAGAGAAAAAGGACAAGTAACATATAAAGGAAGACCTATCAGAATTACACCAGACTTCTCACCTGAGACCATGAAAGCTAGAAGATCCTGGGCAGACCTTATGCAGACCCTAAGAGAACACAAACTTCAGCCAAGACTACTATACCCAGCGAAACTCTCAATTGCCATAGATGGGGAAACCAAGATATTCCACGACAAAACCAAATTTGCAAGATACTTATCTACAAACCCAGCCCTACAAAGGATAATAGGGGAAAAATACCAACACAAGGGGGGAAACAACACCCCAGAAGAAACAAGATAGAAACCCCATCTCATCCAACCCAAAAGAAGAGAACCACTCAAATACAAATAATAATAACAATTCCCAAAATGTCAGGAAGTAATAATTACTATTCCTTAATATCTCTTAATATCAATGGACTCAATTCCCCAATCAAAAGACACAGACTAACAGACTGGATACGGAAACAGGACCCTACATTTTGCTGCATACAGGAAACACATCTCAGTGTCAAAGACAAACACCTCCTTAGAGTAAAAGGCTGGAAGACAGTTCTACAAGCAAATGGTCCCAGGAAACAAGCTGGAGTAGCCATTCTAATATCAGATAAAATCGACTTTCAACCTAAAGTCATCAAAAGAGACACAGAAGGTCACTTCCTGCTTGTCAAAGGGAAAATCCACCAAGAAGAATTCTCAATACTGAACATCTATGCACCAAATGCAAGGGCACCCTCATTCGTAAAAGAAACTTTACTAAAGCTTAAAGCACACATCGCACCTAACACAATGATTGTAGGTGACTTCAACACTCCACTCTCCTCAATGGACCGATCAGGAAAGCAGAAACTAAACAGGGACACAGTGAAACTAATTGAAGCTTTGGACCAATTGGATTTAACAGATATATATAGAACATTCCATCCTAAAACAAAAGAGTATACCTTTTTCTCAGCACCGCACGGTACCTTCTCAAAAATTGATCATATAATTGGTCACAAGACAGACCTCAACAAATACAAGAAGACCGAACTAATCCCATGTCTCCTATCGGATCACTATGGAGTAAAAGTGGTCTTCAATAGCAAGAAGAACTACAGAAAGCCCACATACACATGGAAACTGAACAATACTCTACTCAATGACACCCTGGTCAAGGAAGAAATAAAGAAAGAAATCAAAGACTTTTTAGACTTCAATGAAAATGAAGGTACGACCTACCCAAATCTCTGGGATACAATGAAAGCAGTGCTAAGAGGAAAACTCATAGCCCTGAGTGCCTCCAAAAAGAAACTGGAAAGAGCATACACTAGCAACTTAACAGCACACCTGAAGGCGCTGGAACAAAAAGAAGCTAACTCACCCAGGAGGAGTAGAAGAGAGGAAATCATCAAACTAAGGGCTGAAATCAATCAAGCAGAAACAAAGAGAACCATACAAAGAATCAACAAAACCAAGAGCTGGTTCTTCGAGAAAATCAACAAGATAGATAAGCCCTTAGCTAGACTAACCAAAGGGCACAGAGATAGTATCCAAATTAACAAAATTAAAAATGAAAAGGGGGATATAACAACAGAAACAGAGGAAATTCAAAAGATCATCAGATCCTACTACAAAGGCCTATACTCAAAACAACTGGAGAATCTGGAGGAAATGGACAATTTCCTAGACAGATACCAAATACCAAAATTAAATCAGCATCAAGTAGACCAGCTAAACAGTCCCATAACCCTTAAAGAAATAGAAGGGGTTATAGAAAGCCTCCCAACCAAAAAAAGTACGGGACCAGATGGTTTTAGTGCAGAATTCTACCAGACCTTCAAAGAAGACTTAACACCAATACTCTTCAAACTATTCCACAAAATAGAGACAGAAGGGACACTGCCCAACTCATTCTTCGAAACCACAATTACGCTGATACCTAAACCACAAAAAGATCCAACAAAGAAAGAGAACTACAGGCCAATTTCTCTTATGAATATAGATGCAAAAATACTAAATAAAATCCTTGCCAACCGAATCCAAGAGCATATCAAAACGATCATTCACCATGATCAAGTAGGCTTCATTCCAGGAATGCAGGGATGGTTCAATATACGGAAATCCATCAATGTAATCCACTACATAAACAAACTAAAAGAAAAAAACCACATGGTCATCTCATTAGATGCTGAAAAAGCATTTGACAAAATTCAGCATCCTTTCATGCTAAAAGTCTTGGAAAGAGCAGGAATTCAAGGCCCATATCTAAACATAGTAAAAGCAATCTACAGCAAACCAGTAGCCAACATCAAAATAAATGGAGAGAAACTTGAAGCAATTCCACTAAAATCAGGGACTAGACAAGGCTGTCCTCTCTCTCCATATCTTTTCAATATAGTACTTGAAGTTCTAGCGAGAGCAATCAGACAACATAAGGAAGTCAAAGGGATACAAATTGGAAAGGAAGAAGTCAAAGTATCATTATTTGCAGATGATATGATAGTCTACTTAAGCGATCCAAAAAACTCCACCAGAGAACTTCTACAGCTGATAAACAACTTCAGCAACGTGGCTGGTTATAAAATTAACTCAAGCAAATCAGTAGCCTTCTTGTACTCAAAGGACAAGCAGGCTGAGAAAGAAGTTAGGGAAATAACACCCTTCACAATAGCCACAAACCACATAAAGTACCTTGGCGTAACTCTAACCAAACAAGTGAAAGATCTGTATGACAGGAACTTCAAGTCCCTGAAGAAAGAAATCGAAGAAGACCTCAGGAGATGGAAAAATATTTCTTGCTCCTGGATTGGCAGGATCAATATAGTAAAAATGGCCATCTTGCCAAAAGCAATCTACAGATTCAATGCAATCCCCATCAAAATCCCAAATCAATTCTTCATAGATCTAGAAAGAGCAATTCTCAAATTCATCTGGAGCAACAAAAAACCCAGGATAGCTAAAACTATTCTCAACAATAAAAGGACTTCTGGGGGAATCAATATCCCTGACCTCAAGCAGTACTACAGAGCAATTGTGTTAAAAACTGCATGGTATTGGTACAGCAACAGGCAGGTAGATCAATGGAATAGGATTGAAGACCCAGAAATTAACCCACAGACTTATGGTCACTTGATCTTTGATAAAGGAGCCACAACCATCCGGTGGAAAAAAGATAGCCTTTTCAACAAATGGTGCTGGTTCAACTGGAGGTCAACATGCAGAAGAATGCGAATTGACCCACTCTTATCTCCTTGTACTAAGATCAACTCCAAGTGGATCAAGGACCTCCACATAAAACCAGACACACTGAAACTATTAGAAAAGAAACTTGGGAAGACCCTGGAGGACTTGGGCACAGGGGAAAAGTTCCTGAACAGAACACCAATAGCTTATGCTCTAAGATCAAGAATCGACAAATGGGACCTCATAAAATTACAAAGTTTCTGCAAAGCAAAGGACACTGTCAGAAGGACAAAACGGCAACCAACAAAGTGGGAAAAGATCTTCACCAACCCCACATCCGACAGAGGGCTAATATCCAATATATACAAAGAACTCAAGAAGTTAGACCCCAAAGAACCAAATAACCCTATCAAAAAATGGGGCACAGAGCTAAACAAAGAATTCTCACCAGAAGAAATTCGGATGGCCGAGAAACACCTTAAAAGATGTTCAACATCATTAGTCATCAGGGAAATGCAAATCAAAACAACCCTGAGATTCCACCTCACACCAGTCAGAATGGCTAAGATTAAAAACTCAAGAGACAACAAGTGCTGGCGAGGATGTGGAGAAAGAGGAACACTCCTCCACTGTTGGTGGGATTGCAAAATGGTAAAACCGCTCTGGAAATCAGTTTGGCGGTTCCTCAGAAAATTGGGCATGTTACTTCCAGAGGACCCTGGCATACCACTCCTGGGCATATACCCAGAGGATTCCCCTGCATGCAATAAGGACACATGCTCCACTATGTTTATAGCAGCCTTGTTTATAATAGCCAGAAATTGGAAGCAGCCCAAATATCCCTCAAAGGAGGAATGGATACAGAAAATGTGGTATATTTATACAATGGAATACTACACAGCAATTAAAAATAATGAATTCATGCAATTTGTAGGTAAATGGTTAGACCTGGAAAATATCATCCTGAGTGAATTAACCCAATCACAAAAGAATGCACCTGAAATGCAATCACTGATAAGTGGATATTAATGAGCCCAGAAGCCCTAAATACTCAAGACACAAATAGCAAGTCAAATGATTCCCAAGAAGAAGAAAGGAGAGGACCCTGGGCCTGTAAAGATTGCTTCCAGTTCAGTAAAGAAACCGAGGGGGGAGGGGGAATTATTGGGGAACAGATGGGGGGGAGAGGAACTATGGGAACTATGGTGGGTGGGAACTGGGAAAGGGGAAAGCCTTTGGAATGTAAACATAGAATATAGAAAATAAAATTAAAAAAAAAAAAGAAAAAAGAAAAACACAAATGAAAGAATCTGAAGATGCAGAAGTGGTTTTTGGACATCTTGGCAAATGTTGTGACCTTCCCTTTTGTCTTTTAAAAACAAAGATTTCAGAATCCAAAGCCAAGTGCAGCAGCACATTTGTAACCTCAGACTGAGAAGGCAGAGACAAGAGTTAGCTCTGTTGTCTCCATAGTGAACTCCAGCCTAACCAGAGCTATAGTTTTCTCTCCAAGAAAAAACAAAGCCAGATGTTTTAATTCCTGGTTTCTTTATAATATTACATATCAATAAATAAAACAACTACTGTATTAGTTGGGGTTTTACTGCTGTGAACAGACACCATGACCAATGCAAGTTTTATAAAAGACAACATTTAACTGGGGTTGGCTTACAGGCTCAGAGGTTCAATCCATTGTCATCAAGGCAGAAACCTGGCAGCATCCAGGCAGGCATGGTGCAGGAGGAGCTGAGAGTTCTGCATCTTCATCTGAATGCTGCTAGTGGAAGACTGACTTCCAGGCAACTAGGGTGAGGGTTTTAAGCCCACACCCACAATGACACACCTACTCCAACAAGGCCACACCTCCTGGGCCAATCATATACAAACCATCACAACCACTCACGTGACCTCACAGCTCTCTATTAAGATGGTGTTTCTTATTTTGTATAAGATTTTGTATAAGAAAGACAGAAATTAAGGCCGGGCGGTGGTGGCACACGCCTGTAATCCCAGCACTTGGGAGGCAGAGACAGGTGGATTTCAAGGCCAGCCTGGTCTATAGAGTGAGTTCCAGGACAGCCGGAGCTACACAGAGAAACCCTGTCTCGAAAAACAAAAAAAAAAAACAAAAAAAAAAACAAAAAAAAAACAAAAAAACAAACCACCACCACCACCACCACCACCACCACCACCAACAACAACAACAACAACAAAAGAAAGAAAGAAAGACAGAAATTAGAGAAGTCCCTAATCTTTCCAACAAAGAAAACAGACCAGGAGAGAGAGAGTAGACTAATACTAATGTTCAAAAAGATCAAAGTACCCTGGGCAAAAATGATAAATCTATACTTGATTTTCTTTTGTCTTCCTGTGTGCTAAGAGCTAAATTGGAAAAATTGGTGTTCATACATATTACCAAAGCCAACATGTCATAAATTGGTATGGTATATATTTCCATTTAAATTATCTTTTCTCTGGTAGTGGAACACATATAGCCTTATATATTATCATGTAACGTTTTGTAAGAGAAAGAATGATTCCACAAGCAGTGCTTAGGAAAGTCTTCCAATATATTACTGCCAGGATTGCCCAGAGCAATCAGACACAAAAGGAAAGCAACAGGAAGGGATGAGGCCTAAATATTATCACACACACACACACACACACACACACACACACACACACACAAGAAAAGAAAATCTGAAAATAGATACAGGTCTCCATTCCAATTGATAATTTCTCATAAAAGAAAAATTAGGTTTCTCTAATGGAGTTTCTTCTTAAGTAATGTTTTCTGAGCCTTAGTAAGGGGTGTGAGTTTGTGTGTGAGTGTTTGTGTGCATGTATACATATGTGTATACGTATGTGTGAGTGTGTATGTATGTCCAAGGTAGTGGGGGTGGTAAAGTGCTTCTTTTAAAGCTCAATGCTTAGATTTTTATTTCCAAAACTCTGGTCAGTTTTAGTATTTGCCTTGGCTGCTGACTGCTGCAAAAAGTTTCTCTGGCTAAGTTTAAAAGCAGCCCACATTTATGAGTGTTTAGTATGTAGAAGGAAATTTGACAATATGAACATTTAGTAAAACAACTATGACTTCCTAAGCCATGGATTTTTTTTTACTAGGATTAGAGTATAAGGCACAAAATTTCCTCCTGTAGAATATTCAACCAGAAAGAGATTAATTATATCCTAATATTTGTGCAATTATTATATGACCTGGTACACCTTGCCTAGCAGGTCAGTTTTGAAGCATGCAAGGTGAAGGACTGGGTAAGATCCTTAATGTATTTTCTTGCCCAAAAGCCTAGGACCTCCAAGAAATATAAAATCTGGACACCAGAGAATTTCCTGGACAGTTTAGGATTGATTTTTTTTCTTGCAGTCAAATCGTGTAGTGTTTCTGCCACAGCATCATGAGTAACCAAAGATAATGGCAGTAGCCTGTGTTGTTGTGGACACTTCTGGAGGCTCCTCGACCAATAATTTCTAGGAAGTTGTCTAATGCTTACACTATGATTTTTATTTAGTAGCCCATGTTGCCTGGGAGTAGCACTGTCTGTATGTGCATGGTGCATCTGTTCAAACTCCTTCTAGGCTTACAGATATCTTAAGGTTCATGTCTTATAATTGGGACAAAGTGACTTTGAAAAGGAAAGATTAGATACCCATGTGAGTGTTGGTGGCCATGCCTGCTCGGGTTCCTTGGAACTCCATTTTCTATGGCTTGTTAGCCCTTACTTGCATGTTGTGTCTCTTCCACTTGGAGGCAGAAACACTTCCCGCTAAACAGGTGACTAATCCGCCTCCTCACCCCTTTCCATCGATTTCTGCTATTCCTGTTTGAGGATATGGGTGCCTCTGGGCCTGGTCCTTGGTAGATGTCAATGGTCCTTGCCAATGTCATATTCATAGTTCCATTGTTGGGGACCTTCCATGCAGAATATTATATTATTTCTTTGCTTACAGTGTGATTCACATCTACATTTTGGTAGATTTTCTCCATAACATCAATAGCATTAGTTTGTCCAGGGTTCTGTTTGTTGTCAGGGTCCTCCAAGAAGGACAAAACATCCAGAGACGTGTTACTAAATGAGATGGTAATTTCCGTCTTCTCAGTCTTGGCCTCCACAT
Source organism: Apodemus agrarius (assembly GCA_964023405.1). NCBI lineage: Eukaryota > Metazoa > Chordata > Mammalia > Rodentia > Muridae > Apodemus > Apodemus agrarius. The sequence goes on along the minus strand of OZ030018.1, from coordinate 86,496,101 downwards.
GGGTCCCCTTGAATGTGTCAGCACAGAAGTCCTTAACCTTCTCTCTGCAGCATCAGTACTCATTGCATTCACACAGTCATTCTGTGGGGCAGAATTCACAGGTAACCTGGTATGTATAAATCAGGTGAGCCAGACCTACAGAAATCCTTGCTACTTCTGTCATTTACCTGCTGCACAATGTTAAGGCCACCATGAATATGGGCAGAGCCAATTCACTCCATTTCCTCTTTAAGGGAAATGGAGGGAGGATCATTTGACATGCCAGTGACTTGATTGAGTGGGTTCTGTTTGCCCAGGGATGTAATGGTGTTTATTCTGGTAGAGTATATCATTTCTTGCTAGGGTATCGTTGAAGCATGTTGTTCTTGCTGTGTCCAGGTTTTCCTCTGCCATGTGGCTCAGGGAACAGAGTGTTCACCAGGCTGGAGATGGACCACTCTGTCTGACTAGATGCTGATGGTAAATTTGCATCACTCAGATCTGTGCATGAAAATTTGTCTGCCATGTCCTTTACCTCAAAGGTGGAGGATAGAACCACCACAATATCAAAGAAGAAAAAGAAGAAAAAGGAGAAGAAGAAGAAGAAGAAGAAGAAGGAGGAGGAGGAGGAGGAGGAGGAGGAGGAGGAGGAGGAAGAGGAGGAGGAGGAGAAGGAGAAAAAGAAGAAGGGGGCAGGCACAGGTATCTTATACAAATATATACAAATATCAATTTGTATATAATGGAGGCCAAAGATATCTCTAGAATTGTAATGATGCATCATGTGATCAGAGATTAAAATAACAAAATAAAACAAACAAAAAAAACCAGTCCAACCATAATGCAGTTATGAGAAAGCTAAGAAAGTTCAGACCTGGACACAACTTCACTTTTAGAGGTTGAAACAAAGGGCAAAGAAACAAAGAATTGGTTGATTGAAACAATGAACAAATTGACAAACCCTTGACTGAATCACCCAGACAGGACAGAAATTACTGAAATGTGACATATGGTAGAGACAAGTAGGATCCATGGAACTCTAGGTAACTGTAGAGGGTTGAATATCCTCAAAGAAAGAGGTTGCTCATTCCACAAAACAGACCCCAACATTGATGTAAGAGGTGAATGAACATGGACTAACTTGCCTTCCTGTTGCCATATCCTGGGTGTGATGATACATTCATGATTAAGAGTACATGTATAATGAATGAGTAATGTGAAGAGATCAATCTGAGTACAAGATTGAAAGAGTAATACAGTCTTCTTCAACAAAGATAGCCCAGGACCAAGAGCTTGCACAGTGGATCTTACCTACTGGCCATAAAGTACATTGGAGAGCAATAATCCTCAAGGTGTTTCACCAGAGAGACAAGGGAAAATCATTCTACTTTTAGTCTACAAACTAGTATTACCCTAATACCAAAAACACCACACCACACACACACACACACACACACACACACACACACAGACACAAGCACAAATGCATGTACACACACATGTATGCATGATGTATTTTCATCCTTGATGAAAATCAACATGTACATCTGGAATAGATTCTTTGGTAGATCACACAACAACAAGCAGGTCAGTAGGTCAAAGGAAGAGGCCATGGTCAGCCATGGAAAGTAAAACTGTCATGTTCTGAAATATACATGTACATAAGGTTGATTGTCTATAGCATGCCAGTTCCAGAAATATGCTGAGCCTACCCAGAGCCATGGTTGTGCAGGTGGAATCTTAATCAAAAGAGAAGAATTATAGGCACATGACTGAGGCTGCAGCAATGTAACAGAGCAGATGAAAATTTTCTCAGTTGCAGAGGGAAATTCCTTACTCTGCATAGTTAAGATTTTCAATGCAATTCAATAAAATAAAATAGCATAAAGGCAGAGGGCAATATGGCAAAGCAAAATTATTGAAAGAGGACCTTTTTTTGTAGGTGCAGTGAACTTTATTGATGCTACTCAAGAAAGTAGGACTCTTTAGGTCCCTCCCATTATTATGGGGGTCTATGATGGAAACTGTAAACTATGAGGGAGATGCTCAGTGTTGGGACAGGGACTCCGCAGCAACTGAGGGCCTCTCTTTTGCTCACAGTATACTTGCTGGGGTGGGTGGTCCAGGGTTTCTTACTCCATGGAAGCTATGTAGGCCATAAGGTCTACCACCCTGTTGCTGTAGCCATGTTCATTGTCATACCAGGAAATGAGCTTTACAAAGTTGTCATTGAGAACAATGCCAGCCCTGGTATCAAAGGTGGAGGAGTGGGAGTTGCTGTTGAAGTCACAGCAGACAACCTGGTCCTCATGTAGCTCGGGATGCCCTTTAGTTGCCCTTTGGATGCTCCTTTATCACCTTCTTGATGTCATCATACTTGGCAGGTTTCTCCAAGTAGCATGTCAGATCCACAATGGATACATTGCAGATAAGAACATGGTATGGAAGGCCATGCCAGTGAGCTTCCTGTTCAGCTGTGGGATGACTTTGCCCATAGCCTTGGCAGCACCAGCAGGGATAATGTTCTATGTAGTCCCACCTCCATCTCACCACAGCTTACTAGAGGGGCTATCTGCAATTTTCTGAGTGGCAGTGATGGCATGAATTGTGGTCATGAGTCTTTTCATGGTGCAAAAGTTGTCATGGATGACCTTTGCCAGGGGGGCTAAGCAGTTTGTGGGTGCAGGATGCATTGCTGACAATCTAGAGTGAGTTGTTATATTTCTCAAGGTTCACACTCATCACAAATATGGAGGCATCAGCAGAAGGGGCAGAGATGATGAACCTTTTGTCCCCATCCTTCAAATGGGTCTGGGCCTTTTCCATGGTGGTGAAGTCACCAGTAGACTCCGTTCAGCACCAGTATCACCCCATTTGATGTTAGTGGGATTTGCTCTTGGAAGATGGCAATGGCCTTCCTGTTGATGATTGTATTAGTCTAGAGTCACAGAACATATGGGTAGTCTCTGTATAGTAAGGGAATTTGTTGTTGACTTCAGTCCAACTCCCCAACAACAGTCAGCAGCAGCTGTGGATGGAAGTCCAAGAATCTAGCAGTTGCTCAGTCCCACAAGACAAGCTTGTGAAGAAGAGTGTCAATCTTCCTTCTTCCAATGTCCTTATGTATGTCTCCAGCAGAAGGTATGTGCCACCGTGCCTTTAATCCCAGACGACCTTAAACTCAGAGATCGCCTGGTCTTAATCTTCTGGAATTCATAGCTACTATGCTTCAAGATCTCCACGCCAAGATCCAGGTCAGAAAGTTGTATCTCTCAGCCTCCAGATTCAGATCACAGGTGAGCCTTCCAATTCTGGATTGTAGTTCATTCCAGATATAGTCAAGTTGACAACCAGGAATAGCCACAACAATGATGAACTTCCCATTCTCAGCCTTGACTGTGCTATTGAATTTGCCATGATAGAGTCATACTGGAACATGTAGACCATGTAGTTGAGGTCAATGAAGGGGTCATTGATGGCAACAATCTCTCCTTCGCCAGATGCAGAGAAGGCAGCCCTGATAACCAGGCACCCAATATAGGCAAATCCGTTCACTCTAACCTTCGCCACCATGTCTATAGGATGAGACAGGCACTGAAGGAGAAGATGCAACTGGCTCTGGAACAGGGAGGAGCAGAGACAAAAGAGGACCATTTAAAAAAAATGAACATATAGCCCAAAATCAGTTACTTAAGAGCAACGAATGCACAAATCAAAAGGAAACAGATCATGAAACCCACAGTAACAGAAAGTAAAACTCTCAATAGCAAGGAGTAAGAGCCTAGTAATGCCCAAGTGTATCAGGACCCATGGTGGAGTCCATCTGCTGTCTATCCAATAAGAGTTTCTCTACAACACTAGGATACATTTCAGTGCACTGCAATGTCTTCTATGAAGAAATTTTCATCCTTTCAAAGTTCTTCATGGTGTCAATGGCAAGGGATGGGTCAGTAACAGAAGAAAATACCTAAAGAAGTTTATCTATACAACCCTAGGAATTGCATTATTTTTTATCATGACAACAAACAAATCCTCAACAACTTGCAACCTAAGGAACAAAAGGTACCACTTCTCCCAGGCTCTCAAAGTAGGGGGAAGGCATGGCAGTTGGAGGAGCTGGTGAGTTGGCAAGGTGAGTCAGAGGCAGCTGTTAAGTGGCTTGGGCTGGCTTTGATACATCCAGTCACCCAACTTTTCCTTCTTTCTAAAATACCGGGGTTTCATGATCTTACCAAGTAATCAGCACAACCTTCTAGAGACCAAGCATTCAGACACATAGAAGGTATGAGGTGTTTCCCATGAAATCTTGAGGAGGACATTTTGACTTTAATAATAGGAAGCACCACAGTAAGATGGGATTAACTCAGGAACTCTTTGCAGACCTGGATTAGGGATATAGCCTGAACTATTCTGAGAGTGAACCTACAGGCTGCTCTAATGGCTTTTTTTATATGACCATGAGTTCTCTAATACTCACTACTGTACACATCATTATCTCTACACTGAAACTCAAGTCCTTTATCTTAAAAACCTATGGATGGACTGATAAAAGATGGCGCCCTTTGCTTGACAGTCCAATGGTACTGGGCTGTCTTTCATGGACATGGCATGTTTTTCCATTTTGGAGGAATAGGACATAGTGAGTCCAGAAAATAGGTAATAAGATAGCCAAATTTTTAAGTTCATGAAAGCTTGGAGAATATAATGATAGTGGAAATGCATTCAAAGTGCACACTGTGATAAAATTCCTTATTTGCAACAACGATTTCATACTAGCAAAGTGTTTAAAATCTGAAAAATTAAATTTAAAAATGTCAAATAACTGTGCTCATTTGTGAATAAAATCACGGGTTCTAGAAAATAAGAAACAAAAGTAAAAGCACAAATTAATCCAAAAACCACTGAAGAGATATAGATCAAAATGAACAAACCAGGAAATAAACTCAAATTCAGAAGGCCAAAACAGATTAGGAACCAAACTCAGCCTCTTGAGGTAAAACCAGATCAACTATGTCTGTTTCCAAGTGATCAGTAATATCAAAGTCTATGTGACCCAATGTCTAAGTCTAAACACTCCGAAGCCAACCAAGCAACAGCTTCTCTGTCTTCAGTGTGAGGACAGGACCCAGACCCAGCCAGTGCCTTCAATGGGTAGCACATGGGACCTGTGGCCCAAACACATCTAATGCTAAAACTCTTTGCCAGATTCTTCTTTTCATGGCCCCTCCCAAATCCATGACTTAAACCAACTTCTGAGAGGCAGAGGTTGGTTTGTCTCAGACTTTCAGTGGTTCAGGCACAGCATGATGGTGGGCTCAGCTGCTGGCACTGGCAGCAGAGCATGAGGCAACTGGTTTCAGTGCATTAGCAATCTCCCAGGTCTCCTAAGGACCCACTGCCTCCCAGCAGGCCACACATCCAAGGGTTCCCTAACTCCTCAAACAGGGCTGCCTAAGGGGACTGAAAGTCTAAACACATGAGACAGCACAGGACATGTTACATTAACCCATAGCAAAGACCTTTTACTCTTAATAGTAATCATCAATAATGACAAAGAAAATGATACACTGAGGAAGATGTGGCTCTCTGGGGTATGGACACTGGCTTCAAGTAGTTAGGATGTTATATAGGCTTCACCAATGGCCTTGAGACTTGGGTGCTAAAATTCTGTATCAACACTTGGCTTTTACAGACTCATCCAGGGTGTGCAATGCCTTCAGTTTTGAACATAGACTGATGGGTTAAAGGGTGTGGTTCCTGACTGACCCTGAGATGCTGTAAGATATTCTGTGTCCACTGTGCCCAGGGCATGTGAGGAGCATCCTCAGGCTTCCAAGGAAGAAGCTTCACCACAGCCGTTCCCTAGGATCCTTGTCTGGTTTCCTGTCAGAACTCCTAGATCTCATGGGACAGGGGTTGATGTCTGTGCTCTTGCTGAGGAAGTCTTGTCACTTCAGAAGCCCCACCCTCAGAAATTTCTATCTCTATGGCCATGGAGGTGGAGCCATGCCGTCCTTTGCCCTCTAACAAAATGTCCTGGTTTGCATCATCACTAAACTGTGGATATTGAGTTTATGTTATTGGAAATACTGAAATTAAAACAAACCTACCACAAGATGGAGGGTAGAAGTAGGGCTTCTTTTTCTCTCCATTACTGTTTCTGTCCCTGCATGTTCAAATGGAAGAACTGCACTCACTCAATTATTCATCTGCCTCACACTCTGTATAAAACCGGATCTTCATCTCTGCCCTACAGAGACAACACAGTCTAAACTATTACAAACTGTCAGAAAAATGTCATCTAGAAGACTTCTTGCAAAGCTTTTACCTTGTCTTCTACTGTATGTTTTGAGGATGGACAGATGGAGAACTCCTGGCTGTCCCTAGAGCCTCAGCTTGATTTAGTCCCTGTCATTGACATGGCCATATCCACTGCCATCTGCCTGCATTTCTCCTCACTGAGCCCGATGTCCCTGTATCTGCCTCGACGTCACCTGGACTCTGTCCTTCTGCTCTTGCTTCGGCAACTGAACCCAAGTCTGTAGCTATGCTCGTACACCCAAGCTGCTTTGCCAACACTTTTGCTTCTTGGTTTCCATTCTTCTCTCATCACCACATACGCTGTTTCTATTTCTACCCTCTTCCTTTTGAATGAAGCTGAAGCATACAGTTGCCCCTGAAACCTCTAATGTTTAATATCACTGTACTAGCTCTCTACCAAGTACAGAGAAATTATATATATATATATATATATATATATATATATATATAATTTCACATATATATATATATATATATATATATATATATATATATGAAAAGTAAAAGAAGAGAAGAAAAGAAATATAAAGATTGAGAGAGCAGAGTGGTATTTACTGTGTAATATATGGCTGACCACTATTATTTGTACCTAAAGTTGAAATAACCGAAGCTGTTAACCCCAGCAGAAGTTACCATTTAAAATGGGAGTGTCTGACAAATTCCTGCCTTTGAAACTTCTACAACTTGTGCATTTGTTACTCAGTAGATTCTGACATTGTGGAATGAGACAAGTATTCCTTCGCGTGCGTAGGATACATGCTCTCTTTAGGCTGGTATAACTGCCCATGAGCACCTTCCACTCAGCTGAGCTGAGTCTTGGTAGACTCTCTGTATTCAGCATGTAGTGCTTTAAAGGGGCCCAGGATTTGAGACCAGTTGCTCTAGATGGCAGTACATCCAGAACTGAAGTTTCCACTTTTTTTCTGCTCTTTCCAAATACTTCTGGGATCATCTATGGAAATCCTGTCTCTGAAGGAATTCCTCCAAAGGGCCTTAGCACTTTCCTTGTGGTGTTGTATAAACTATGTGAAATCGTGCTTAAGATCAAACCATCATGGCACCTATCTAGGGGAATGGCCTCCAAATTATAATAACCATCATTGCAAAAACTCATCCATCATAACACAATTCTTTTTTACATGTGTTTATTTTCTTTCCCTATGTATATATGTGATCTTATGTTTATGCATACCCATGCCATGGCATATGTGTGAAGATCAGAAAACAAGTGGCAGGATTCTTTGGATAGAACTCAGATGGTCAGGATGGGTGACAAGCACCCTCACCTACTGAACCATCTTACTGGCTCCATACCACAATTTTGTATTTATTTATTAACAAATTTCAAATGCAAAATATTCAAATATCTATGAGTGTATCAGAGATGAGACCTAATATCCATCTATTTATCAAATTGTCTCAAGTTCATGTGTGTTAATTTTGATAAAAGATAAAGCTGACAGAGAAAAGACAAACCCAGGCCCGTCCTGGCGCAGAGCACTAAGAACCTCAGCTCTGGCTCGCCCTGCCTGTGTTGACATCTTCAGGTTCATCCTCCCAGGCTGTGCTGAATACAGTTACCGTCCTCTGCACCTCGTGAACACAAAGGACAAGGTGGGCAGCTATGTCAGTGCTGGTGACTCAGGTACACAGGAAGCAACCAAATCTAAGGATGCCTCTCCTTCATCTCCTCAAGTAAAGTCTGAACTCAAAAAGGCATCACAACACCAGGGTCTGAAGTGGCTTCTCCGGATTCAAAGACATTATCAACCACGACTGAGATTTTGTTCGTATCTGAATTTTATATAGACAATGATCTATTACTGTGTTCTATTTCTTGGCCATAGGAGTAGCTTTAGTTCTTGACAGTGTCTAAAGGAAGTCAAGTAAAAATACACACATTTTGGATCTGAGAACATTATCATAAAAAACTTCTGTGGCGCCGGGCGTGGTGGCACATGCCTGTAATCCCAGCACTTGGGAGGCAGAGGCAGGCGGATTTCTGAGTTCGATACCAGCCTGGTCTACAGAGTGAGTTCTAGGGCAGCCAGGACTACACAGAGAAACCCTGTCTCGAAAAACCAAAACAACAACAACAACAACAACAACAAAACAACAACAACAACAAAAAACTTCTGTGGCAACATCCATAGCACAGGATCCTCAGCAAGAAGATAGGAGGGGAGAGGAACATACTGGTTATCCTTGCAAATTGATGTTAAATAGGGAGCTCCAGGAATATCATAGTATCTGGAATAAATCAGCACAAACTGATACCACTGTCAGCCAAGGGAAACACTGACTCCAATACCAACAATGACCATCTACAAAGCAGTTCACTGATCACATTCTGTGAAATATGAACATGGTGTTACTAGTGTCATTTCCATAATGGATGGAGCCACTCTCACTTTATTCACAGACTTCCTTCCCTGTCTCTGTTCATCTGCATGTCCAGACTTATAGATTCTGGCTGAAATCATTAGATCCTAACGTCCTCAGCTCTGCCTTTCCTGCTTCCTAGGTCTCCTGATGGCCCTTGAAGGCATTAGAATGTGCATGTTAGTGCATGTTTCATACAACTGTGAAGATACTCTTCCTGCAGCTCTTATCCCCCATGCCCCATGTTTAAGGAACTTGACCATCAGGAATCAGACCTTCCTAAGCTTATTGCTGTCCTTATTTCCATCCCTAGGCCTCAGTTCCCTGTGCCCATCCTTGGTGTCTTTACTATAACAGAAGAGGCCATCTTCTTTCCTATTCTTCCTTCTGCCTTCTTTTCTTAAAGCAGTGTGGTCACCAGCTTTGAGGCTTTGTATATGGAGAACATTGATCCTTTTCTCTACTTTTTCTTCTTATGTATTGTTTTTCCTGCACCACCCCCCAGAGTTCACTGAAATCCTCAATACATGTATTGAAATGAACAACAGAGGAAGAATGGCCATAGGTCTCATAAATGCCATTGTTTTTGTTTGTTTGTTTGTTTGTTTGTTTTTTCAACACTCCTAGAAGCTCTGTTTTCTGAGAATGGCTAGAATAGGATCTTTACTACAACACGCAAGTTGTTCAGGTCTCTAAGGTCCCAGTCGTTACTCATTTTCCAGCACAAAAGTAAAGTAACTGGGCTGGGATTAACAGTTGGTGAGGTGCTTTCTTTTCCTGCCAGAGGTCTTGGGTTTGAGTCCTAGAACTACGTAAAACCTATAATCTCTCCTGGTCACATATTGACAGATATCTGAGGACCCAAGAGATTCAGGGGAGTCTGACTGAAGAGAGTGGGAAAGGAAGATGGAGTCTGTGTGGCCACCCCAAACAATGAGCTTCTGAGATGTAAGACCACATGGCCGAGTATTTGTGCCTATATTGGGAATCCTTATGAAGGATAATAGACAAGTATTTCCTATTCAGCAGTCTTATTCTACTTCTAACAAGTCCACTCTTAGTGTTTTCCTAAAATGCTCCAACTTCCTTTCTTCCTAAAACAATTTTTTAAATATATCCTGGCATTTAAAACATTGAGCCATCCAGAGCCTGGAATATCTTATAGAAAATCAGCCTGTTTTCTAAAAAGTCCAAGCCCATCAGGCAGACTCTCATGCTGTGCTGGTATGAGGCTTCTCTCACTGCCCTCAGTAAGGTTCCAGCAAGTCACGTTTCTCATTACACTCAACTGCAAGACACACGAAGACATTGAGTAAAAGTGGCTCCTGTCACCATAGACACCAAAACATTCTATAGGCGACTGGAGATATGTTCGGTAGGTAAAATTGCTTTCTACACAAACATGAGGATCTGTTTGATCCCTGGTACCTACATAAAAGGCAGAATGGCAAAATGCACATCTGTAATCTCAAAGTTGTGTGTGTGTGTGTGTGTGTGTGTGTGTGTGTGTGTGTGTGCGCGCGCGCGCGCGCGCACAGGAGGATTTCCTGGATTTTCTGGTCAGCCACTATAGCTGAAATGGTGAGTTCCAAGATTAATGAGAGACTGATACATCTCAGGGAAAAGGGCAGAGAGTGATGAAGCCCTGGCATGCACACATGGACTTACATGTCTGCTCGCACACACACATCACACATTCCCACATACCACTCTGACCACACACACCAATTAGTTAACATTTTTATGATGGTGTAAAGATCTGCTGATGAGTCTGATCATTGCCAGATTGAATATGATTTCTGTCTTTAATTCTGCCTCCCTGAGCAAACTACCATCAATGGTCAAGTGTGATGGCGACATTTATTCTGGGATGACATAAGATGTGTTCTGGGATGTTTGAATGGAGGCTGCCATTAAGTCACCACTGTGACACTTGCAGGATGGAAATCTGCTTGATAGTCAGTATTCCAGCACCTTTCCCAGGCCTGTGATTACACAACACAGTCTCTTCTCTATGCTTGTTCAGAGCTGGAATGAGGCTAAGTTGACAGAAACATTTGTGTGAATATGGATTTGCAGTGATAAAATATCTTTCCTTTATCACTTGCATGATAGATGTGACCGTTGTATCTCTATCCTGCAAAGACTGGGTACAGGAAGAGGTTCAGTTGCCCCACAGGAAAGCACAACCTCAAAATTCCTCGTCGATGGGTACTTCGTCTGTCTTGTTAGCTGGCTCTGTCCAAATACAATTGTTTTCTGCTCAAATTTCTAGTCAGTTGTCTCCAGTCTCTTTGACTTCTGGTTTTCTACTCTACTCTCCCATGTTTCATGTTTCACAAATAGTTAATTAGGTGGTTTGCAATCAGCAACCCCTCATGGCAGGGACTCACCATTTCAGCTATAGTGGCTGACCAGAAAATCCAGGAAATTCTCCTGAACACACACACACACACACACACACACACACACACACACACACAGCTTTGAAAATACAGATGTGCATTTTGCCATCCTGACTTTTATTCTTACCTGAGAGTGAAATGTCATAATTTAAGATTTCAAAATTAAAGTACTTTCCAAATATATATATATGTATATATATATATATATATATATATATATATATATGTATGTATGTATGTATATATTATTCCATGATCTGCTTCTGGTCCTTGTGTTTTATCACTGCAACAGACAGTAATAAGTGTACTGTTCAGGTATTCAGGGGCCCAAGACCTGACATTCTTATGATGGTATCTATCCCTACTTCTGTACTCTAAAGATCAACCATGTGATGCATACATATTTGAATGCTCTCAATAATGATCATGATACTTGGGGCTACAGAAACCCTAACCTTAGCAGGCAAGGTGACAACTGGAAATAAGTCCAGCCAATGCCAGAGAAAGCACCAGTTCCTGTAAGATGATTCTGTAGCATATATTGAAGTCAAGGAGTCTTCCTATGAGGACTTCCATGGTTCATACAAATCTACAAACAGTTTATAGCACAAATTCTCACCTACCCATCCTTTCCTTCTCATATCCTAGGAGAGTGCCACTGAGGATCCAATATCCAATACCATGATGAGGACTACATCTTCCCTCATAGTGAAGAGAGAAGGATGAGCCCACTGCTGTGGGTGGGGTCACCCATTATGTTCTAAGCTACATTGATCCCTAGTGTGGCTACCACATACTCCTTCTCCCATCTGATATGGTCCTGTGGCCTATTTTTTAAAAATTTCTATATTCTTTGTTTAAATTCTATTCTTTGTTTACAAAGGCTTTCCCCTTTCCCAGTTCCCCCCTCACCATATGTCCCATAAGTCCTCTTCCCCTACCCTCACCCCCGCCCATTCCCCAATCACCTCCCCATCATTTCTCTGTTCTGGTACTCTCTTACGAAACTGGATCCAGTCTATTCCGGACCAGGGTCCTCTCTTTCCTTTTTCTTGGGAATCTTAATTTGCTAATTGTGCCTTGAGTATTCAGAGGCTCATTAATTAATTAAGAGTATTATGGTCTCATTAATATCCACTTATCAGTGATTACAATTTGTGGAGAGCCTTATTTGGGTGCCATGCTGCCTGACAGAAACTTGACATTGACCAAGGACAAGGGCTCAAGCAGGAATCTGGCATTGAGGTATAATAGGGAAGTAGATTAAGGCAGGAATTTTTATTTTAGGGTGGAATGAGAGGAACAAGCCTCAGGCAAGATCCTGGGCTTGGACTAGGAAGTAGGCTCAGGTATTTTGGTAATCCTTACACACCCTTGGACAATTTTGTGTTTGTTGTCTTGTTTTTGACCTTGATTCCTGCATGTAATTAAACTGGTATAAAGGGGGGTTAAAAATTATTAAATCTGCCCTTCAGTCTCAGAATTGGCTGGGGCCATACTGCAGTTTTGTCTAATTGTCTCTTTCTTTTCAATCCTCATTCCTGCGCTGGAAAACCTGTTGACTGACTGAGCTGGCTTGGTCAGCAATTCATGTGTGTTCTTTTGTGATTGGGTTAACTCACTTAGGATGATTTTTCCAGATCCAACCATTTGCCTACAAATTACATGAATTCATTATTTTTAATTGCTGAGTAGTATTCCATTGTATAAATATACCACATTTTCTGTATCCATTCCTCCTTTGAGGGACATCTGGGCTCCTTCCAGCTTCAGGCTATTATAAATAAGGCTGCTATAAACATAGTGGAGCATGTGTCTTTATTGCATGCAGGGGAATCCTCTGGGTATATGCCCAAGAGTGGTATGACAGGATCCTCTGGAAGTGTCCTACCCAATTTTTTTTGAACCACCAGGCTGATTTCCAGAGTGGTTGCACCATCTTGCAATCCCACCAACAGCGGAGGAGTGTTCCTCTTTCTCCATATCCTCTCCAGCACCTGTTGTCTCTTGAGTTTTTAATCTTAGCCATTCTGACTGGTGTGAGGTGAAATCTCAGGGTTGTTTTGATTTGCATTTCCCTGATGACTAATGATGTTGAACATCTCTTAAGGTGCTTCTCAGCCATCCGAATTTCTTCTGGTGAAAATTCTTTGTTTAGCTCTGTACCCCATTTCTGATAGGGTTATTTGGTTCTTTGGGGTCTAACTTCTTGAGTTCTTTGTATATATTGGATATTAGCCCTCTGCCAGATGTGGGGTTGGTGAAGATCTTTTCCCAATTTGTTGGTTGCTGTTTTGTCCTTCTGACAGTGTCTTTTGCCTTACAGAAACTTTGTAATTTTATGAGGTCCCATTTGTCAATTCTTGATCTTAGAGCATAAGCTATTGGTGCTCTGTTCAGGAACTTTCTCCCTGTGCCCATGTCTTCCAGGGTCTTCCCCAGTTTCTTTTCATTAGTTTCAGTGTGTCTGGTTTTATGTGGAGGTCCTTGATCCACTTGGAGTTGATCTTAGTACAAGGAGATAAGAGTGGGTTGATTCGCATTCTTCTGCATGTTGACCTCCAGTTGAACCAGCACCATTTGTTGAAAAGGCTATCTTTTTTCCACTGGATGGTTGTAGCTTCTTTATCAAAGATCAAGTGACTATATCTCTGTGGTTTCATTTCTGGGTCTTCAATTCTATTCCATTGATCTACTTGCATGTCGCTGTACCAATACCATGGAGTTTTTAACACAATTGCTCTGTAGTACTGCTTGAGGTCAGGGATATTGATTCCCCCATAAGTCCTTTTATTGTTGAGAATAGTTTTAGCTATCCTGGGGTTTTTGGTTACTCCAAATGAATTTGAGAATTGCTCTTTCCAGATCTATGAAGAATTGATTTGGGATTTTGATGGGGGATTGCATTGAATCTGTAGATTGCTTTTGGCAAGATGGCCATTTTTATTATATTGATCCTGCCAATTCAAGAGCATGAAATATTTTTCCATCTTCTGAGGTCTTCTTCAATTTCTTTCTTCAAGGACTTGAAGTTCCTGTCATACAGATCTTTCACTTGTTTGGTTAGAGTCATGCCAAGATACTTTATATGGTTTGTGGCTATTGTTAAAGGTGTTATTTCCCTAACTTCTTTCTCTGCCTGCTTGTCCTTTGAGTACAGGAAGGCTACTGATTTGCTTGAGTTGATTTTATGACCAGCCACTTTGCTGAAGTTGTCTATCATCTGTAGAAGTTCTCTGGTGGAGTTTTTTGGGTCGCTTAAGTAAACTATCATATCGTCTGCAAATAATGATAGTTTGACTTCTTCCTTTCCAATTTGTATTCCTTTAACTTCCTTATGTTGTCTAATTGCTCTCGCTAGAACTTCAAGTACTATATTGAAAAGATATGGAGAGAGAGAGCATCCTTCTCTAGTCCCTGATTTTAGTGGGATTGCTTCAAGTTTCTCTCCATTTATTTTGATGTTGGCTACTGGTTTGCTGTAGATTGCTTTTACTATGTTTAGGTATGGGTCTTGAATTTCTGCTCTTTCCAAGACTTTTAGCATGAAAGGATGCTGAATTTTGTCGAATGTTTTTTCAGCAACTAATGAGATGACCATGTGGTTTTTTTCTTTTAGTTTGTTTATGTAGCGGATTACATTGATGGATTTCCGTATATTGAATCATCTCTGCATCCCTGGGATGAAGCCTACTTGATCATGGTGAATGATCATTTTGATGTGCTCTTGGATTTGGTTGGCAAGAATTTTATTTAGTATTTTTGCATTTATATTCATAAGGGAAATTGGCCTGTAGTTCTCTTTCTTTGTTGGATCTTTGTGTGGTTTTGGTATCAGCGTAATTGTGGCTGTGAAGAACGAGTTGGGCAGTGTCTCTTCTTTTTCTATTTTGTGGAATAGTTTGAAGAGTATTGGTGTTAAGACTTCTTTGAATGTCTGGTAGAATTCTGCACTAAAACCATCTGGTCTCATACTGTTTTTTGTCAGGAGGCTTTCTATAACCCCTTCTATTTCTTTAGGGGTTATGGGACTATTTAGCTGATCTAATTGATCCTGATTTAATTTTGGTATTTGTTATCTGTCTAGGAAATTGTCCATTTCCTCCAGATTCTCCAGTTGTGTTGAGTATAGACCTTTGTAGTAGGATCTGATGATCTTTTGAATTTCCTCAGTTTCTGTTGTTATGTCCCCCTTTTCATTTCTTTTTTTTTTTTCTTGGTTTTTTCGAGACAGGGTTTCTCTGTGTAGCCCTGGCTGTCCTGGAACTCACTCTGTAGACCAGGCTGGCCTCAAACTCAGAAATCCGCCTGCCTCTGCCTCCCAAGTGCTGGGATTACAGGCATGTGCCACCACCACCCGGCTTTTTAAAAAAAGATTAATTAATTAATTAATTAATCAATCAATCAATCAATCAATCAATCAATCAATTAATTAATATATGTGAGTACACTGTTGCTATCTTCAGACACTCCACAAGAGGGCATCAGATCCCAATACAGATGGTTGCGAGCCACCATATAGTTGCTGGGATTTGAACTCAGGATGGTTGGAAGATCACTCAGTGCTCCTAACTGCTAAGCCATCTCTCTAGCCCCCCCCTTTTCATTTCTAATTTTGTTAATTTGGATACTGTGTCTGCCCTTTGGTTAGTCTGGCTAAGGGTTTATCTATCTTGTTGATTTTCTCAAAGAACCAGCTCCTGGTTTTGTTGATTCTTTGTATGGTTCCCTTTGTTTCTACTTGATTGATTTCAGCCCTGAGTTTGATGATTTCCTGTCTTCCACTCCTCCTGGGTGAATTAGCTTTTTTTTTGTTCCAGGGCTTTCAGGTGTGCCATTAAGCTGCTAGTGTATGCTCTCTCCATTTTCTTTTTGGAGGCATTCAGGGCCATGAGTTTTCCTCTTAGCACTGCTTTCATTGTGTCCCATAGATTTGGGTAGGTTGTATCTTCATTTTCATTGAATTTTTTAAAAAAAATCTTTGATTTCTTTCTTTGTTTTTTCTTGACCAAGGTGTCATTGAGTAAAGTATTGTTCAGTTTCCATGTGTATGTGGGCTTTCTGTTGTTATTCTTGCTATTGAAGATCACTTATGATCTGATTGGAGGCATGGGACCACCATAGTGATCTGATTGGATGCATGGGATTAGGTGGATCTTCTTGTTTTTGATGACATCTGTCTTGTGACCAATTATATGATCGATTTTGGAGAAGGTACAATGTGGTGCTTAGAAAAAGGTATATTCTTTGCTTTAGGATGAAATGTTATATATATATATAAAATCCAATTGGTCCAAAGCCTCAATTAGTTTCAATATGTCCCTGTTTAGTATCTGGTTTCCCAATTGGTCCATTGAGGAGAGTGGAGTGTTGAAGTCACCCACAATTATTGTGTTAGGTGCAATGTGCGCTTTAAGCTTTAGTAAAATTTCTTTCACGAACTTGCATTTGGAGCATAGATGTTCAGTATTGAGAATTCTTCTTGGTGGATTTTCTGTTTGACCAGCAAGAAGTGACCTTCCATGTCTCTTTTGATGAGTTTAGTTTGAAAGTCAATTTTATCTGATATTAGAGTGTCTACTCTGGCTTGTTTCCTGAGACCATTTGCTTGTAAAATTGTCTTCCAGCCTTTTACTCTAAGGTAGTGTTTGTCTTTGACACTGAAATGTGTTTCCTGTATGCAGCAAATTGTAGGTTCTATATCCAGTCTGTTAGTCTATGTCTTTCTATTGGGGAATTGAGTCCATTGATGTTAAGAAATATTAAGGAATAGTAATTATTACTTCCTGACATTTTTGAAATTATTTTTTATATTTGAGTGGTTATCTTCTTTTGGATTTGATGAGAGTAGGTTTCTATTTTGCTTCTTCTGGGGTGTAGTTTCCCTCCTTGTGTTGGTGTTTTCCCCCTATTATCCTTTGTAGGGCTAGGTTTGTGGAAAGATTTCATGCAAATTTGGTTTTGTCGAGGAATACCTTGGTTTCTCCATCTATGGCGATTGAGAGTTTTGCTGGGTATAGTAGTTTTGGCTGAAATTTGTGTTCTCTTAGAGTCTGTATGAGATCTGCCCAGGATCTTCTAGTTTTCATGATCTCTGGTGAGAAGTCTGATGTAATTCTAATAGGTCTTCCTTTATATGTTACTTGGCCTTTTTCTCTTACTGCCTTTAATATTCTTTGTTTAGTACATTTGGGGTTTTGATTATTATGTGATGGGAGGTATTTCTGTTTTGGTCTAGTCTGTTTGGAGTTCTGTAGGCTTCTTGTATATTCATGGGTATTTCTCTCTTTATGTTGGGGAAGTTTTCTTCCATAATTTTGTAGAAGATATCTGCTGGCCCTTTAAGTTGTAAACAAAGAATATAGAAAATAAAAAAAAAAAAAGAAAAAAAAAAGAAGATATTTGCTGGTCCTTTAAGTTGTAAATCTTCCCCCCTCATCTATACCTATAATCCTTAGGTTTGGTCTTCTCATTGTGTCCTGGATTTCCTGGATGTTTTGGGTTCCAAGGTTTTTGCATTTTGCATTTTCTTTGACTGTTGTGTCCATGGTTCTATGGTATCTTTGGCATCTGAGATTCTTTCTTCTATCTCCTGTATTCTATTGTTGATATTTGCATCTATGGCTCCTGATTTCTTCCCAAGGTTTTCTATCTCCAAAGTTGTCTCCCTTTGTGATTTCTTAGTTGTTTCTACTTCTGTTGTTATATCCTGGATTGTTTTTGCTCAGATCTTTCGCTTGCTTGTTTGTATTTTCATGTAATTCTTTACAAGATTTTTGTGTTTCCTCTTTCATGACTACCTTGTTGACCCACATTCTCCTGTATTTCTTTAAGTGATTTTTGTATTTCCCCCTTATTGGCTTCTATTTCTTGATCCATATTCTCCTGAATTTCTTTAAGTGATTTTTGTGTTTGCCTTGTAAGGGTTTCTAACTTTTGATCCATTTTCTCCTGCATTTCTTTAAGAGATTTATCTATGTGTTTCTCTAACAGCATCCCGACAAGTGATTTTAGATCTGAATCTTGCTTTTCTGGTGTTTGGGGGTATGCAGGACTTACTGCTGTCGGAGAACTATGTTTGGTTACTGCCATATTGCCTTGATTTCTGCTAGTAATGTTCCTACGTTTGCCTTTTGCCATTTGTTTATTTCTGGAGTTAGTTGGTATTGTTATTACTGGTTGGTGTTTAAAGCTCCTGAGAGCCTGGCGTTTGGTGCTGCTGTCTCAGAGGGTGTCCATGTTCCCGAGGGGGAAACCGGAAGGTTTCCACCACTGGGCTCCGAATTACCTCCTCAGCTCTACTTGGCCGGACTCAAGTCTCCTCCTGGCTTGCCTCTGGGTGCTTAACTGGCCTCCTGTGGTCTCCTCCTGGTTTGCCTGGTTAGTCTACCAGCTCCAAGATGGTGGTGGGTCTCAGGGCTCTGTCTAACCACGGCATTCCCTGCAGACTGGAGCTTCCCTGGCTGGACTGCTGAAGCCTATACAGCAGCTCTCTCAGTCTGCACGGCTCTGTCTGTTTGAGCTGCTCTCCCCCAAATAGTGTCAGACCGCAGGGCTCTGTCTAACCATGGGGCTCTCTGTAGATCGGGAGCTTCCCTGGTTGAACTGCAGGATCCAAGATGGTGCAGATCTCGGTCCGTGGCTCTCTGTCTATCTACGGGACCTCCTGCAGGTCAGATGCTCCCCCACCTGCCTAGGCAGCTGTGGTGCTGCCCAGCTCCCTGGTGTGGAAGGCACCCAGGCAGGTTGTACCCTGGGAAATCCTTCACTCTGGTGCCCACTGCGTACCTTGCTAGGCTACCAGCTCCAAGATGGTGGCGGGTCTCTGGTCCTGTGGCCTATTATTTGAATCAAGCTAAGGTGCATTGTGATTCAGGTTTCAATGTTTTCTGATTGGATGTCAATATGGAGAAAGTAAAGTTTTTATGAGTAACAGAGAATGTTATGTGGAGGAACCATGGGGACTCCATTGTGTACCAAACCTTTACTCACCTCATCAACAATGTTATATGCTGGAAGATGAAGTCTGTGTCTTTAGGCAGCCAGTCACTCTGTGCAGGTAGAAAATAATTTTGCAGTTACAAGGACTTCAGTGAGTTATAGACCAATAGATCACCAACCTGGAGAAGGTAGCCACGATCTACAGCCAACCTGCCAGTACCATGCTATTTTTGTCCAGTATCCCCTGGAAGGGACTGAATCAAACATTTGAATTTGACACGAGTTAAGAGAGAGATGGGAAACTCTCAGACAGTTCTGAGTGCAGAACCTTAGTAATTGGAACCAAAGCAATGTTCAGGGGACCTTAGACATCTTGAAACATTTCCTGATGAGAAATACGAATAGAGAAAATGGATTCTCACTCCTCCTACCATGATAGGTTATCCAAGCTCAAGATGTCATCCATAAACCATCTCTGGGTGTAAGACACTAAATAGACTCGGTGTATGTAACAATAAAGTTCTTGTATTTTTTAATGCTACATTAGTTGAAGTTTAGCCATAATGGAATTCTAAAAGTCTGAGTGAGAAGGAGAAGGAAATTTATCAGGATTGACCTTCACTTTTTACATTTTATTGTACATGTGAATTGCTTTCCCGTTCATATCTCTGTACTGCCTATGCACTGTAGTCATATAAATATGTCAATAAAATTGTTAGGAAAATAAACATGGCCCTTGCTGTAGAGAAGGCTATCCTCTCCCAGTGACATGTAGAGCCACACTTTTTTATGGCAGGTGTGGTGGTTTGAATGAGAACGGCCCTCGTAGACTCAAACAGTGGCATTATTGGAGGTGTGCCCTCATTGGAGTAGGTGTGACCTTGTCAGAGAACGTGTGTCACTGTGTGGACTCTGAGGTCTCAGAAGCCCAAGCCATACTGAGTGGCTCAGTGTCTCTTCCTGCTGCCTGCAAAACTAGATGGAGAACTCTGCTATGTCTCCAGCACCAAGTCTTGCCTCCATGACAATAATGGACTAAATCTCTGAACTGTAAGCCAGTCCCAATTAAATTAAACTCTAAGACAGTAGGCAATTTACATGCTAAACCTTCATCCTAACCATTATATAATTAGGGAATTTCATTTCAGAGATTTTCATGTCAATCTGATCCAGCTTTGAATTTAAGACAGAGTTGTATGATTGTGAGTACAACTGAGATATTGGCTCTGAGTCAAGTTCTTACAGGGGGAGGTAGATGGGCAGGCTGTGGGGAAGGCAGATTTCTCTTGAAGGCACTGGGCATTTTCTCTCTAAAATGGAGTAACTCCTGCAGGTGTTGGTAATCTGAGATTCATGGGTGTTCTCTCAGCTCCAATCCCAGGATGTCATCTTCCAGATAGACTTTTTCCTGATGCTCCATGGGGTCTCTAGGTAATCATAAGCCAAATTCTTCCTGTTGTCAGTATATTACAGAACAAAGTCAAGATATAAGATGTGATTAGTATAATAGATTTCCATGATGAGGAAGTAAAGCCTTGGGGAAGAGACTGGGCAAAAGGGAAGAAGCATTATGGAAGGATGGCATCCCTATGAAGAAGGCCCCTCCCCGCAGGAGAAATCTTCACTGGTTCTGCATGAAGGGACACAGCATGAGAATGGCTATCTATAAAGGAAACTCTTGCTGGACAGAAAAGATGATGTCTAGTTCTGTACCCCATTTTTAAGGGGGATATTTGGCTCTTTTCACCTGAGGAATATTGAATGGCTGAGAAGCACCTAAAGAAATGTTCAACATCCTTAGTCAGCAGGGAAATGCAAATCAAAACAACCCTGAGATTACACCTCACACTAGACAGAATGGCTAAGATCAAAAACTCAGGAGAAAACAGGTGGTGGCGAGGATGTGGAGAAAGAGGAACACTCCTCCACTGCTGGTGGGGTTGCAAGCTGGTATTACCACTCTGGAAATCAGTCTGGTGGTTCCTCAGAAAACTGCACATGATACTTCCAGAGGACCCAGCTATACCACTCCTGGGCATATACCCAGAGGATTCCCCAGCATATAATAAGGATATATGCTCCACTATGTTCATAGCAGCCCTATTTATAATAGCCAGGAAGCTGAAAAGAGCCCAGATGTCCCTCAATGGAGAAATGGATACAGAAAATGTGGTATATATACACAATGGAGTACTATTTGGCCATTAGAAACAATGAATTCATGAAAATCTTAGACAAATGGATGGAACTGGAGAACATCATACTAAGTGAGGTAACCCAGTCTCAAAAGAACACTCATGGTATGCACTCACTGATAAACGGATATTAGCCTAGAAGCTTGGAATACCCAAGACACAATTCACATATCAAATGATAGCCAAGAAGAATGAAGGAGTGGCCCCTGGTCCTGGAAAGGCTCAGTGCAGCAGTGTAGGGGAATACCAGGACAGGGAAGTGGGAAGGGGTGGATGGGGGAACAGGGGGAGGGAAGAGGGCTTATGGGACTTTCAGGAAGGGGGGATCCAGGAAAGGGAAAATCACTTGAAATGTAAATAAAGAATATATCAAATAAAAAACATAAAAAAGATGATGTCCAGTAGGGGGCATCATGTTTCAGAAGTTCTAATGGCCAAGGCAGGAGCTCAGCCTATTTTAACCTGAGTAAAGAGAGAAAATAGACTTATTTAGTATACTGCAAAGAGAATAGGGGCATAGTAATAACAGACCAACTGTGTGCCAGTCACAGGATATTTATAGCAATAACAGACCCACTTTTTGCCAGTCACAGGATATTTTGGTATAATTTGAACAAAACAATCATTTTCTCAGAAGATTCCCCTAAATATCCAAAGTAGTGAACATGCCTAGACAAAGCCATCTGTTTGATGATAATATTTATATTCACTATGTTATTGATTCCTTATGAGTGATTCCTTTGAAATCATAGCCTCTCAGAAAACACAGATGTTGCTAATACCAATGACAAAGAGCTTAAGTGCAGGGGTGCACAAAGTCTCACTCCAAATACCTGAAATCATAATAAGCCCTTTAAAACTAGATGGAAAATAGATTGTGATGTAGACAGAAGGAAGGTTTTTGTGATATCATAAACTCTTCTTAAAAATGGAACACACATACACACAAAAAGAAAGAAAATGGAACACTCTTGCCAGTTGTAGTGGTACCTGTCTTTAATCCCAGAATTCGGGAGGCAGAGGCAAGTAGATTCTCTGAGCTTGAAGCTAGCCTAGTCTACCTTGTGAGTTCCAGGCCAGGCAGAGCTATAGAGAGGCCAAGACCCCTGTCACAAGGAAACAAAGTTGAAGAACACTATTTGCTCTGTGTCAATAGTGTGTGGACTGGAGAGCATTATTCACTTCATGTGCTCCAGGTCATACCACTGTCCAGATCCACTAGGCATAATTTTTTCTACCTTTCAGTCTTCCTTGACTGCAGACCCTGAGTAATTGGTAGATGGAGGTAACATCTGCATGTGCTTCCTCTCCTCTAGTATAAAGGAGAAGATATGAATCCAGGAGTACCTCACCCAGCTCTGGACCTAAAGGGAACTGAGTCAGCCATGGCTGGTCCTTGCTTGTCCTCCTGATTTTCTGGCATGTACCAGGTACAGATTTCACATGTTTGAAAACAGCCTCTTCTGGCAAGGTACCTTGTTTTCTCCCCATCACTACATCTGTTTCTATAGCACAGTCTATGCTGACTCAGCTGCCTGAATATCAGCCAGACTCTCCTCCATCCTGAGTAGTGATTTTATTGTGGCTAGTTTACTATATACCCTGAGACCAGCAGAAGTCAGGGAGTAGTCTTTAGTTTCTTCTAAAATATTACTCAGACTCAGACTAAGTACCAGGGTTCTGGCCTTACCAGCCAATTCTCTGGATCTAAGTATGCCTCAACCAATGCAGGGCTTCTACTCATATCTGGAATTCAACCAGAGAAATCCCACAAAATTTCCACCTAACAGCTGCACCACACACTCAGAGGACCTGGTGCAGACACATGCAAGCTGTGTGTTTACTGCTTCAGTTTCTATGTGCTCATATGCACACTGCTTAGTGGATTCAGAGGTCCACTTTCTCCTGGTGTTCTCTATACCCTTTTATCCCTACCATCTTTCCTCCCACTCTTCTGCAGGATTCTGGAGCTTTTAGGCCATCAACAACACAGTCGTTTAAAAAAAAAAGGTGCATTTCCAGTGTACAAGTCTTTTAAAGTTGGTGACTTCACTGAAAGGATAAGGTTGCAGGCTAGGAATCCCTCGTGCCTGAGTCTTGGGTGAGCCCAAAGGAGCAGAGGTTCAGCCCACTCTTTGTTGGCCTGGAAGTGTGCACATGTCATACCCGCCTCCAGGGTCTGGCCACGAACATCTGGGAGTGTCCCTGGCATCTTTTCCCGTCTCGCCTCTGCGGAGTGGCTGTGCCAAGGACAAGCGTGGCTGGGGCTGGCAGAATCACCGTGGGGGCTGTGGAGCTCATGCCTGGGGGCACTTAGGTCCCCAACACCTACTGCTAGTGGGGGAGGGTGGGCTTTGAATACGTAATCCTGGCCTTGTAACAGGAAATGCATAATGGGAATTACGCATGTGACGCTGTGCATAACCCTAGCGCGACCCTGTGCATGGTAGGCAGAAATGACTTAACCAAGTCCCATCTGGCCTCTGTGGGAGGCTGATTGGTTCTCAGAGAGCACGGGCTTGGATGGTTTGAACTGATTGGCTTAGAAGCTATGGAGTGGCTTGTATAGGCGGGCTTTGCTGTAAATCTATAAAAGCAGTCGTGTTTCTGCACCCAGTGTTCACTGTCCTCTACCCCATGTGGGAGATGGCTGTGGCCCCAGGGCTCTGGAATTAAAACCTCTTGCTTTTTTGCATCAAGACTGTTTCTTGTGAGTGATTGGGGTGACCGTTTCCGAGGCGTGAGATGCTGGGGTGCCCCCCCCCCCCGTTTTTCTTTCGGGTCTTACACACTACTGTTCTAGTCAAGTTTCAAGGAGAGTTTCCCAGGCTCTTTGTTTTCTTTGCTGTTGTTACATTCATCTTTGGTTTCCCTTCCTTCATCTTCTTTTAAAATGTTTGTTTTTCAGTCAAAAGGCAATGAAATGGAATGAAACAGGATTGGTCATGTAAGGCATGAGAGAAATTAATGGAGATTAATGTGAAAGACTAGAAATAAAATGCAAAGGATCTCAATAGTGTCTGTGGAGAATCTCACAGCCAGAAGCATGAAGGAGAGGACAGAGCATGTGAGCTTGAGGACAGGTAGGAGGACTAGAACAGTCTAACAAGGATGGAGATGACATTATAAGTTACCAGGGGACACTTCAGAACATGCATGGCACACAGAGTTTGGACCAGTTACAGGAGAAGGAAAACAATGTCACTCTAAGTTATAGAAAATATTTCCAGAGAAACGTAAGAAAGCATTCCTAATTTCAAAAACCAGGAAAAAGATGCTGATCCATACACAATGGACACTTAAAACAAAATGACCAGGAAAGAGTCACCTTTTAGTATATTACAATAAAAATGTTAAATATACAGAAAAAAGAATATATATTAAAAGCAGGAACAAAGAAATACCAAGTCACACAAGGCAGGCCCATCAGAATATTAAGATCATGTAATTGAAAACTTAAAAGCTGAAATGTGCTCTTTTCCCAGCCTTGAGCAGGCTAAACAGACCTGAGTGCTTGCCACAATGGAGAGGTGGAGTCATCCCCTGCAATTGCTACACCTGCAATTTTCAACAGGAATTTATAAAAATAGACTGCCCAATGAGCTTGTTTTGCAACATAATCCAGCTGAAACAAAGGATGGAGTCTGTGGGCTTTCCCTATATAAATTCAATGCTGAATATGAAATTTGGAGTCTTGATCAGAAACGTCTTGGCTTCATCCTTCTCTCACATCCAGTCCTTTTCATTTCCAGCCCCCTTTTCAGGTAACCCAGTTCATCCATGGTCTCTGGACAGCTACAGGTGGCACCTTAATGAGGGTACTGAAAATGGCGACGAGAGGGGGGACATTGAGAAACCTTGTCTTATGTGGAACTCCACAGAAAACAGAAGAAAGGTAACAGTATCCTGCATGGTAAGCAACGAACAGTACTAATGCTAGCGTTAGGTATACATTTTATTTTTTGGAGGCTGTTGTTTTAGGAAGGTGCAATAAGGGGATGCAGGGTAGGCTGAAGAGGTGTTGACCCAATGCTGATTTTGCCTAGGCATGACAGTACAATGGGACAGGAATTCTATATAGGCATTTGTCTGCAGCCAAGAACTGCATCAGGTGAAGAGGAAAAGGGTTTAAAAAACAGACATTAGAAAGATTGTTGGCGCAAGTAAATTTATGCTGTGCATAGTTTCCAGAAGTAGGAATGGTAAATATAAAAATGACATGAGAAAGAGAGAGAGAAGGTCTCAGAAAAGCAGTTGTCCCCTGTCTAGGATGCATTAGCAAAAGAGAAGGAAAATGGATATAAGCTATCTCAGAGCTCTCTTAGGGATAGGATCAGGAGATGTGCTGCTTCCTCTCTGACTCCTACTGGAGATATTCTTAGTTCTGGTCCCTTTGAGACATCAAGTTCTCTTCCCTCTCTGTCTATTGTTTGTCCTCGGTGCACCAATCTGTCCATGTTTGTCAATTTATGTCTGTTTTGTTTCATTGTTTGAATGATTGTTGTTTGTGTTTCATGTTCAAAAGAAAAAATGGTTAAAACTTTATCTGCTAGCTATCCATCCCTTGATTTTGTTTAACTTGTTTAAAAAGGCAGTC
Organism: Apodemus agrarius; assembly: GCA_964023405.1. Classification (NCBI taxonomy): domain Eukaryota; kingdom Metazoa; phylum Chordata; class Mammalia; order Rodentia; family Muridae; genus Apodemus; species Apodemus agrarius. The sequence continues at coordinate 86,470,281 of OZ030018.1, read as the reverse complement.
TCAATTGGCCTTTGGAACCCTGAACCTGTAGTTAGGAGTCTAGCATAGCTGAAGAAGCCCTGCCAGGAGCTGATTGTCTGCAAAACTATTCTTAAAGGGGCCAGCAACTTCTCAAGATCTATGGTAAGGAAGCTGATGGCTATTCTTTTCCTAGAAGATTCTCTGCAATTGTGATTATTGGGTTCAGGAAGTGACAATGTGATTTTTCTCTTGAAATTACAGCTAGAAAGGATAAGAAAATTTTGTTTGGTAAATATATAAGATATATGCAGCCACTTGATTTTTGTTTCTGACTGGTTTTAAAAGAATAAATATGTTCTGCATGTCTTGGTTATAGAGTATTGGCTTTATAAGTTATTGGGTATGATTAAAATTTTGTAACATTGGTAACAGAAAGTTAGCTTAAAACTGGTAACTCAGGGTTGGAGTCATTCCAAACAACAGGTGGCATGAGCCAACCCAGAAAAACAGGTCTCTAAAGATACTTCTAAATTGGGATAATATTTTATGTAATTTTTATCCTAGAAATTAGACTAGAGTTTAGGGCAATGTCTCTTTGAATATTGGAGGCTGCACCATTGTGTGTTCATGTGAAGGAACTGGCAGCCAAAAACTTTGTAGCATGGGGGTGATGCACTTGGTGTCAATTTTGGAGAGACTAGATTGTTTGATTGTTTGGCAGTTGAGTTTTGCTTTCCAAAGCTGTGGTTGTGCTCTGTTGTTACAAGGGAAACTTAAATATTATAGTTAAATTGCTAGTGTTCCATTGGCTGCAGTTTGCAGTTTGATCACAGGCTCAAGATTTTTAACTCACCCATATTTGCAATTAAGAAAAAAACCAAGCAAATGGAGATGATTGCAAGAGTTATGGGGGTGTTAAAAACAGTTGTAGCACAGTACCAGCCTGCTGCCCCCCTTTACACAAGCTTTATTGGATGCAGTGGTAAAAGCAAGTTTAATCCCCCAAGATTGAAAAGGAGATCTCACTGGGAGTTTATCTAACAGAGTCCCAATGAACTACTAAAAGTAGCTGGTAGAATTTTTGGAGACTATCAGGCAGGAGTTCCTTTTGTTACACAATTGGCTTATGAGAACACTAATGCAGCTTTCAGTGCAGCCATCCACACATACAAAGCAAAGACAGAATTATCTGGATACATTCTTCTTTGTAAAGAAATCAAACTCTCATACAATTGGGGTCTGGCTATGGCTGCTGCCTTGCAGGGGAGTACAGTACAAGCAATGCTTTCACAGCACCGAGGTGATAAGAAATATTTTGAATATAGGGCATAAGCCATTTTAGGAAAGACTGTCCAAAAAATAAAGGCATAGACAGGCAGCAAAATTACTCCCCTAGAGTCTGTCCCTGCTACAGGAAGGGTAATCATTGGGACAGACCTCAGGAAATAGGCCCAGAATAAGAACCATTTATATTTGAGTTAATGCAAAGCTCAGAACAGCCTCAGTGGAGGCTTGTGGCATTCCTTTTGTCTTGGTAATCTTGACCAGTCCCTAGAAAGGTGTTTATTACCTTGCTTGTACCTTTGGGAGGAAGAATCAGTCTCAGACCCCAAGGCACTCACAACAGGCAGCTTTTGGGGCCAGGAAGCTGCTTCTTAGCCAAGAAAATCCATTACTGAATATATCATAGCAACCCCAGGAAGTGCAGGATTGGACCTCAATTCCACCACCCATGCAGTACTGACCCTAGAAATGGGGGTTTAGATGCTGCCTACCGGAGTTTTGGGGCCCTTGCCCCCAGAGACCTGGGGATTACTTTTAGGCCAAAGCAGCATTATTATAAAAGGATTGCAGATCTACCCAGATGTTATAGATAATGATTATGAGGGGGAAATTAAAATTATGGCTGCTTCCCCCATGGTATTATAACTATACCTGCTAACAAAAGAATTGCTCAACTTGTTTTAGCTCCCTTACATCAGCTACCTTCCAAATTTGTTAAGAGTAAGAGAGGACAAGGTGACTTTGATTCCTCTGATGTGTACGGGGTCCAATCTATTACTAATAAGAGCTCTAACCTTAAATTACTAATTGAAAAAAAAGGCTTTGAAGGATTAATAAACACTGGACATGATGTACTCACTTACCTCCAAAGGATTGGTTATTCCATTATTCTAAAACAAAGTTCTAAATTTAAGATTTAGGAAAGGTTAATGAAACTAGGGACTTACAAAGGCTTGCCTACTCTAGCTGCTGTCCTAGGAAATGCATATAGGATTATTATGGATTTGGAGGATTGGTTTTATATTGTTCCTTCGCATCTTGGTGATTGTAAAAGGTTTACATTTAGTGAGCTTGCTTGTAATTTTAAAGAACCCCCCATGAAGCAATATCATTGGAATGTTTTGCCTCAAGGAATAGATAATAGCCTTATATTATGTAAAAAGTTTTGTATCTGCTTCAATACAAGAGGCTAGGATTTTGAATACTTCAGTGTATATTATTTATTATATGGATATTTTATTAGCTGATCCTTCTGAAGGAATTTAACAACAAGCCTTTGCTCTTCTTAGACAATGAGCTTTAAAATTTTGGAGTACTTGTTGCTCCAGAAAAGATTAAAAGGCAAAATCTTTTTCAATGTTTTGGGCCTCAGTAATATCCTAAACAAATTGTGGCACAGAAAATTCAAGTAAGAAAAGATAATTTACTTACTTGAAATTATTTTCAAAGGTTGTTAGGAGATATTAATTGATTAAGACCTTATCTTTTTTTTAATTGGATATTTTCTTTATTTACATTTCAAATATTATCATCTTTCCCAATATCCTCCCCTCCAGAAAAGCACCTATTCCATCCTCCCTCCCCCTGTTTCTATGAGGGTATTCCTCCACCCACCCCACTTCCAACTCCCTGCCCTTGATTCCCCTACACTGGGGCATCTATCGAGACGTCACAGGACAAGGGGCCTCTCCTCCCATTGATGCTTCACAAGGCCATCCTCTGCTACACATGCAGTTGGAGCCATGTGTACTTGGTTGATGGCTTAGTCCCTGGGAGCTCAGGGGGTTCTGGTTGGTTGATATTGATGTTCTTCCTATGGGGCTGCAAACCCCTTCAGCTCCTTCAGTCCTTTTTCTAACTCCTCCATTGGGGACCCCCATGATCAGTCCAATGGTTGTCTGTGGGCATCTGCCTCTGTATTTGAAAGGCTATGGCAGGGCCCCTCAGGAGACAGCCATGTCAGGCTCCTTTCAGTAAGCATTTCTTGGAATCTACTATAGTGTTAAGGTTTTGGTGACTGTATATGGGATGAAACCCAGGTGGGAGAGTCTCTGGATGGCCTTTCCTTCAGTCTCTGATCTATGCTTTATCTCCATATTTACTCCGGTAAGTGTTTTGTTCCCCTTCTCAGAAGAACCAAAGTACCCAAACTTTGGTCTTTCTTCTTCTTGAGTTTCATGTGGTCTGTGAATTATATCTTGGGTATTCTTAGCTTTTGGGCTAATATCCACTTATCAGTGAGTGCATACCATGTGTGTTCTTTTGTGATTGGGTTACCTCACTCAGGATGATATTTTCTAGTTCCATCCATTTGCCTAAGATTTTCATGAATTCATCATTTTTAATAGCTGAGTAGTACACCATTGTGTAAATATATCACATTTTCTGCATCCATTCCTCTGCTGTAGGACATCTGGGTTCTTTCCAGCTTTTGGCTCTTATAAATAAGGCTGCTATGAACATAGTGGAGCATCTGTCCTTATTACATGCTAGAGTATCTTCTGGGTACATGACCAGGAGTGGTATAGCTGGGTCCTCAGTACTACTATGTCCAATTTTCTGTGGAGCCATCTGACTGATTTCTAGAGTTGTTGTATCACCTTACAATCCCACCAACAATGGAGGAGAGTCCCTCTTTCTCCAAATCCTTGACAGCATTTGCTGTCACCTGAGTTTTTGAACTTAGCCGTTCTGACCAGTGTGAGGTGGAATCTCAGGGATGTTTTGAATGGCATTTCCCTTATGACTAAGAGTGTTGAACATTTCTTCAGGTGCATCTCAGCTATTCAATATTCGTCAGTTAAAATTTCTTTGTTTAGGGGTTGGAGAGATGGCTCAGTGGTTAAGAGCACTGACTGCTCTTTCGGAGGTCCTGAGTTCAAATCCCAGCAACCACATGTTGGCTCACAACCATCCGTAATGAGATCTGACGCCCTCTTCTGGAGTGTCTGAAGACAGCTACACGGTACTTACATATAATAAATAAATATTAAAAAAATTCTTTGTTTAGCTTTGTAAACCATTTTTATTTGATTCTCTGGAGTCTAATTCTTTGAGTTATTTGTATATATTGTATATTAGCCCTCTATTGGATGTAGGATAGGTAAATATCTTTTCCCAATCTGATAGTTGACATTTTGTCATATTGACAGTGTACTTTGCCTTACAGAAGCTTTGCAATTTTATGAGGTCCCATTTGTTGATTCTTGATCTTAGAGCATAAGCTATTGGTGTTCAGGAAGTTTTCCCCTGTGCCCACGTGTTCGAAGATCTTCCCCACTTTCTCCTCTATAAGTTTCAGTGTATCTGGTTTTATGTGGAGGTACTTGATCCACTTGGACTTGACCTTTGTACAAGGAGATAAGAATGGGTCAATTTACCTTTTTCCACAGACTGACCTCCAGTTGAACAATCACCATTTGTTAAAACTGCTTTTTTCCACTGGATGTTTTTAGCTCCTTTATCAAATATCAAGTGACCATAGTTGTGTGGGTTCATTTCTGGGTCTTTGATTCTATTCCATTGATCTTCCTGCCTGTCCCTGTATGAAAACCAAGCAGTTTTTATCACTATTACTCTATAGTACAGCTTGAGGTCCAGGATGCTGATTCCCCCCAGAAGTTCTTTTATTGTTGAGAATAGTTTTTGATTTCTTAGGTTTTTTTTTTTTTTTTGGTTGTTGTTATTCCAAAGGAATTTGGAAATATCTTGTTTTCTCTGTCTATGGTAATTGATAGTTTTACTGTGTATAGTAGCCTGGGCTGGTATTTATGTTCTCTTATGGTCTGTATGACATCTGCCCAGAATCTTCTAGTTTTCATAGTTTCTGGTGAGAAGTCTAGTGTAATTCTGATAGGTTTGCCTTTATATGTTACTTGACCTTTTTTCCTTAGTGCTTTTAATATTTTTTCTTTGTTTAGTGCATTTGATGTTTTGATTATTATGTGATGGGAGGAATGTCTGTCTGTTCCAGTCTATTTGGTGGTTTGTAGGTTTTTTTTGTATGTTCACCGACATCTCTTCTATGGGGATGTTTTCTTCTATAATTTTGTTGAAGATATTTACTGGCCTTTTAAGTTATGAATCTTCACTCTCTTCTATACCTATTATCTCAAGGATTGGTCTTCTCACTGTGTCCTGGATTTCCTGGATGTTTTGGTTAGGAGCCTTTTGCATTTTGCATTTTCTTTGACTGTTGTGTCAATGTTTTCTATGGTATCTTCTGCAGTTGAGATTCTCGCTTCTATCTCTTGTATTCTGTTGGTGATGCTTACATCTATGACTCCTGATCCCTTCCCTAGGTTTTCTAACTCCAGCGTTATCTTCCTTTCTCATTTCTTCACTGTTTCTATTTCCATTTTTTAGATCCTGGATGGTTTTGTTGAATTCGTTCACCTGTTTGTGTTTTCCTGTAATTTTTTAAGGGATCTTTGTGTTTCCTCTTTAAGGCATTCTAGCTCTTTGTGTTCTCCTGTATTTTTAAAAGGGATTTATTTATATCCTTCTTAAAGTCTTCAATCATCATCATGAGAAGTGATTCTCAATCCAAATCTTGCTTTTCCAGTGTGAGTGATAGTGTATCCAGGACTTGCTATGATGGGAGAACTGGGTTTTGATGATGCCAAGTAGCCTTGATTTCTCTTGCTTATGTTCTTGTGCTTGCCTCTTTGCATTTGTTTATCTCTAGTGCTACCTGCCCTTGCTGCACCTGACTGTCCCTCCTCTGATCCTGCTTGTGCCAGAACTCCTCAGAGTCCAGCTCTTTCTGTGATCCCGAGATTCTGGGTATGTCAAAGCTCCTGGGAATCAAGATGCCTTTGGGATTCTAAGATCCTGGTGTGACCAAGCTCCTGAGACCCTGTGATCCTGTGATCCTTTGTGTGTTAGTTGAGCTTCCTCTGGGTGTTGTGGGACTGGGTGCAGAGCTAACACTCAAGGTCTGCTCAGGGTACCTCCTCAGACCAGAAGGAACCTGTGCCACTGGCCGGGTAGGGTTCCTGCATCTCTGTATCCCTCTGGTCCCAGTTCTGCCTAGTGTTAGGGCTGATGTTTTGTCCTCCTCACCTATGACACTATGATCCTGGGCATGTTAGAGTACCTGGAAGTTGACCTCCCTCTGGGTGATGCGGGACTGGGTGCAGAGCTAGTACCTAAGTTCTGCTCAGGGTATCACTGGAAAAGTATACTTGTGACATTTCTTAGGACTTTCTTTAGTTTTTAATTGAAGACTAGAAACCAGAAGTACCAGTATTCTATTGGAATAACCTGATCAGAAAATTTTCTGATCAGAAAATCAAAATCATGCATACTGAATACATATAATCCTGGTGGAAATAACATCCAAGGTTCCAGAACCAATTTAAATATGTCTTTATTTACAAGATACAAATATTTCATATTTAACATGAATTGAAAGGATTAATTTTATGTTTTTGATTATCTGCCTTTATGATCAACATATACAGATGTTACACTATATATACAGCATGTCCAAGTATTGTACATTCACGCTGCTGCAAAATAGGGATGTTTATATTTTCACATTAGCGTCAACTCTAAAATTCTGATGTGCCCTTTGAAACTCAGTCAACAAGTCAAAAGAAAAAAAATCAAAATAATACTTATTTGTTTAAATACCAGTTAATTGTCTCTTAAAATATGAAATACCAGTTTGGTTTTATATATGAATGATTATATGCTAATGAAACCTATTATATATTTGAGCCCTAATATTTCATAATACACAATGCAATTCTGTCATCATAATGGCCTATATGGTCTGTCTTTACTTGATGCATTTATTATTCACTTATTAAAATATACTAAAATTTGATTTAATTTTTTATCAAATTGACCACAATAAATTTTAGGGTAAGGTATAATCTTCATGTAACTTTCAGTGACTCCCACCTCCAAAATTACCTATCTTGTAGAAGCCATGTGTTATTTTATCTTGAAATACAGAAAAGTCACAGCATTTGGCCATTCCCTTAGCTTAGAAAGTTGACTTGAGAGTAAAAAATAGCAGAAAATGGCTGATATAATGAAATTATTTTATAAAAGCTTAATGAAGACATAAAGTAATGATAAGATAATATCATGTGTAATTTAGAGTCCAGGGCCAAAGCCCAAGAACAAGGATTTCATCAACAAACAACTACATAGATATTTTCTAACTTATTTCCCTTGAGCGGTTCACATGGATACTAGTAGCCAGCCCATTGATCCAGCTTCTTTCATTCCTTTCAGTTGCTAAACTCAGTGCTCTCTGTACCTGTAACAAAAGCAACATTGCCTCTTCTTGTAACCTACCAAGATTGACAGGCTTAAGTAAAGATGAATTATAACATTAAAAACGTGAATAATTTTGTTAAAATACTGAAATTAAAATTTACATAACATTTTGTTCTTTGGTGAGAATTGAGGATTAATAATTTTTACATTTATACATATTAAGTCACAGACAGGGTTTTTAGATAGATCTAGTTGTCCAATGCTTTGTTTTTTTTTTTTAATCTAGGGAACCTGTAGTTTGATAGTTATATGAAAATAAAAAAATTGATTCTAATGAAACTTAGAACGAAGAAGTGACAGGATTTGCTACAGATGTGAACATAACCCTAATAAGAGGAACTCTTTAGCCTCAGTTCCTATATTCATACATTCTTGAAGATTACAACATTAAAGAAAACACTGATTGTTCTGTCTTTCAAATTTTAGACTATACATACCATGTGCTTATCTTAGATTTATTGACATGAACATCATGTGATGTAGGAAAGCTATGTTACCTTTTACTCTTCCAATAACAGACATAAATAAGACCCAAGCTTTCCATTCCATTTGCTCTTATTCATGCTCATTAGTCATGACAACACACTGACAGAAATCATGATTAAGAATCCATTGCAGATCATACACTCTAAATAACTTAAACATTAAGAAATAAACAAATGATATCTGAAAATAACCGAAGAAGGGAAAACCCTTCCATTTCAACCAAGAGGAGGAAAACAAACAAACAACCCCCCCAAAACAAAAACAAAAACAAAAACAAACCCAGAATCATGAACTCCAGAAGTATTTTTGAGTAGAGGATTTTAGAAGGCATCAGTGGCTCTTCAACAACCCTGAAGTACCATGGAATTGTAGTTGGCTTTAAACAGTTCTGGTAGCAACAGATACTCTTGTTTAGAAAATTCCACAGGGAACATTTACAAGGTTAATTCCTATATTAAAAATATGGTGTAGGTAATCCAATGAAGACAGTATGGCAGCCTTTATGTTGAATTCAATTCACATAAATGTACAATGTAGCTGATAAAACAGAGCAGAGAAAATGAACTGCTTCACTATACATAGCCTTTGTAGAAATTAAACACAAGGTTGGAAAGATGGCTCGGTGGTTAAGAGCACTGACTGTTCTTCCAGAGGTCCTGAGTTCAATTCCCATCATTGGAATTGGTTATGGATGGTGGCTCACAACCATCTGCAATGGGATTTGATACCCTCTTCTGATGTGTCTAAAGATAGTGACAGTGTACTTACATACATAAATAAATAACAATTCTAAAAAAAAAGAAGAAATTAAACACAGTTGATATGTCTGAAGCCATGGAAGCCATGGAATGACTCCTTCCTTCTTTCTCCTGTGCTCAGAAATTTGGATTATCATATCACTTCTCAGAAGTTGATTCTCTATGTGCGGTAGCTTAGGGCCTTCATGTTAAACTTTTGGCATAAACTCATACCTGGAGAATTTTATTGCTTGGTATTATTACAAAAGTGACTAGTGGCGTTTTTCATTATTGAACACCACATAAAACTTTAGATAAAAGCATGGAGAACATCTTACCTTTACCAAATGGTAGACTTTCAACAAAAGTAACAATTAAGTTGAAAGTTGAAATTTGACATGCTTTGAATGAATAACAATTTTACCAAATAAATATTTTTTTAAGTTTGAAGGAAGGACACTTAAAGATTACTTTTGAACAAAATTAAGAACCATATGAAATATTTGATCAGGAGAAGATCAGGCTCAGTTTATCATGAAACCCCACTTATCTCAAAAAAGAGGTTAGTCATTCTAACAACCACTTGGATTAGAGTTTATTTAAATTTTTGGCTGTGCATGCATGTATGTGCATGCATGCTGTCCATGCATGTGTGCTACATATATTTAGGGAACTGTGCATATGTGCAAATCGGAGGTTGATGTCAGGTGACCTCCTTGGTGCCTCTCTTCCTCATGCATTGAGGCATGGTTGCTTGCTGTTCCTGTACTCGCTGCTCTAGCTCGCCTAGATAAAGCACCTTCACCAAGACTTCCTGGCCACACCTCTGCTGTGTTGCCCTTGCTTGCCTGGCCTTTACATGGGTTCTGGAGATCTGACTGAACTGTTTCTCATCCTTGCATAGAATTCTCCTTAGCCCCAGATTTGAGTTCTTAATAAGTAACTAACATTATTCTATTACTTTTTTTTCCTACTAAAAGTATTTGTGGTTATTTTTAGAGAGATGGGGAAAGCGTTTGTGCTTGGCTCAGTGTAGGTGGTGACTGGAGAAGATCCTCATCCGGCACTCACACTCCTTATGGAATGAACACTAGGAGCATAGTAACATTCTTATGAGTATCCTTTCAATAATCTAAGTTAAACTACATTGAATATCTAACCATATCCCTTCTATTCAAGAATTTTCTGGTAGGCAATCATATAGTCTTTTTGCTGATCAAATAGGTTTTGTTTTTTTTAATAATCTAGCATAAATCTTCTAAGTGAGATAGCCAACTCATTCTATTTATGTTTATAAAAATCATCCTTATTCTGATAGTCATTCTACATATTTAACTGCTTTTCTTTTCTTGAAATATGAAAAATAACGTAAGATGTATAGTTGTTTAATTTTGTCAACAGGTACCCTGCTGTTTCTTTTCTCCCATTCAAACACAGAATCAATGCTGGCAACTAGAAAAGAGAAACAATGTACAATTTCTTTCTGTACAACTTAATTAGTAGGGAATAAAAAGTTAGCTTTTTGTTTTGCCCATTAGGGATTCTAAATAGATGGTTTAATGTTAATGGTCATGGCAGGCGTTTCATTGAAGAAAGCAACCTAATTGGTTCCCTTGCTCCTTTGGAGCAGAGAAACCAAGAGGCATTTCTTGTGCACCATGAGCTGTATAAATATGTGGTGGTCTCAAATTCTAAGAAATTGTACTCTACATTTCCAGTGTAGCCCTTAAAGATCGTGTATAGTAGAGACATTTTTATGGATTCCTAGTAAACAGTACAGTAAAAATGGTAATGTTTGGAACATGGAAAAGGAAGAAAAAACTCTAATATAAGAAAAATATTAAGTTAAACAGTCAATTCAACATAAGATTTTAGTCACAAGCACACCCTAATAGACAGCCATAGTTCATTTGAAAGACCATAGGATAAAACAGGAGAACAATTCTTCAATTTCTTTAATGCTTCCAATAGCATATAAACCTACCACTATTGATTCTGAAATCCTGGTTTTGGCTGTCTTTTCTAGTGCCGATTAAGCATGAATTTCCTTTACTCTCTTCTCCCAGATAAGTGGGTGCACACATGAACTCCGCTTTGCAGCCGGCAGGAGGAAAGCTCCCCAGCCCCCTTGTGTTCATCATGTGGTCCTCATTCACCTGTCCATACCAGGCCCATGGAAAGGAGGACAGGAAACAGCAAAGCAACGCCTTCCATAGATCCGCTCTCTATAGGTCAGATGTCTTACACAGTTCAAGTTTTACTAAGTTTTTGTACACGTTGATTTATATTTTCACGACAATTATGTTATTATAAAATGTAAAATAAACCATACATTTAAAAAATCTCTGTGACCAAAGTGCACTTAAGTTGAGAATAGTAGAGTAGTTAAAAATAATAATGTTTAGTTAATATTTACTAAACTCTGATCTTTTATCTAAATAAGAATTAATAGCACCTTCTAAGAGAGGCACTGTTTTAAATAGGTACAGAGCAAAAGAAAAATAGTACTCTAAAAATACTGTTGGAATTCAAATTATATCTGACACCACATAAATTACTGTTTTTTTTTACTATAAAAATATCAATGCACTTAGATTCTAATCAGTTCAACACAAATTACCAATTTTTTCTTAAATTTAGAGCACTGCCAAGTTTAGAAATAAAATTATATTTAAAAATTAACCAGTGTGAAAACAAAACCAAAGCTGAAGAGAAAAGCTGACATATTCATACTTATTTTCAATATTATATTCAGACAAATTGATTTGTATTTTAGTTATTTTATTATTAGGAGTAATTCTACAAAACAAGTATTATATTAAGTCAAAAAGTATCAACATCGGGAACCTATAATTTTTTTGTGTTGTATAAGAACAGAAACTATTTACGTAGCATGAGACTTACAAACTAGACAAGTTCATACAATACTATAAACTGTCCCTGTACTTTTTACCATAGATCTATTTTGGTTACACAGAGGTATATCTTTCATACTGTTACAAGTCCTACATGTGAACAAGACATGAAGGATTTCTTAAATGAAAGGCCCATTATAACCAGGTAGTGATTCAATCAAATAAAAATTTTCCCCTCTCAAGGCAAATATACACAGTTAAGGAATAGCTTATCAAAAAGTTCCATTTTACATATTATTTCAGAACTTCAACAGAAGAATGGCTCTGCACACTGATTTTACTACATATAAACATATGAAGGAAGTCTCTAAAAGACATGTTTATGAAACCATATTTCTCAATGCAAAGTGCTAAGAGGCGAGGAAGGAGAGCTGGGGCGTCTTGAGCTATGTGGATTTTTGGAGACTCCACACTGGCATCCTGAAGCTTAGCATTCAGACTTTTTCTTGGGTGCAGGGAGGTTGTTCAAGGCGTCTAGATGCTCACTTGGGCCATCTGGCGTCTCACCTGTGACAGCTAGAAGGATGATTTTCAGCCATTTCTGTTTCAGTTCCTCACTGTCTGCAGCAAAGCTGTGCACAGACTTGGACTGGGTCAGCTTGAAACTATGTGGCAGATCTGCACTCTTAGGCATGTCATCCACAATGTAGCCCAGGAGGGGTATGGTCGCCTGGGCTCTGACGTCCTAAGGAAAGGACAATGTACATATTAAGGACATATTATTACATAGGTATATGTGGTCCTTGCTCCTATAAACTCTCCCCTGACCACTGTCTCAAAGATCCTTACTCACAAATTCTCTTTGGACAAAGGTTGATTTTAGTGTCTGTCTATGGGTCAGCAACAGTGTTGCCTGAAGAAAAGGAGGGAAGTAGAGCTGACACCTAGATGAGCAAAACTGTACTGGTGCAAAGCTTGCCCCTGCGGGAAGCTCATGCCAAGCCCGTGTCGTTCTGCACTTAGAGAAAAGCCAAGATGGAGGGTGAATGACAGCAGCCCGGCTGTTCACAGCCAGCAAGATTACTAACGATTAAAAACCACATTTTCTTTAATGATTCATTCATCTTAATTATTGTCAGGGAAAAGAGCAAAGTAGAATAGTATACCTTGGCATTTTTAGGGATTTTCTAAAAATGTTTTCTAGTTCTTGATGTAGGATGAGGCTAAAATCTGACAAATTTAAAACATGTTTTTAAAGTCCATGAATATATAATTGGTTTAAGTTATGTTCACTTTCAGGGGCTGGAGAGATGGCTCAGAGGTTAAGAGCACTGACTGCTGTTTTAGAGGTCCTAAGTTCAATTCCCAGAAACCACATGGTGGCTCTCCACCATCTGTAATGGGATCCAATACAATCTTCTGGTGTGTCTGAAGACAGCGACAGTGTACTCATTCATATACATAAAACAAATAAATCTTTAAAAATTAATTCTAAAAAAAAGTGTTGTTCACTTTCAAAGCAAAGCAATCTACATATCATGTTCTGGCTTATACTTGAAGCTAAACCAGCATTAGAGCTGACCCCAGGTGTCTAGTTTAGCTCTACACATGGGTGACAAAAACTTGCTACCAAGTATTATTACTCGAGGATTTATGGAGACTCCTTCCTTTCGACCACTTTGTCCGCACATATCTAGTACTATCAACAAATAAAACCAAGCACAAAGTGAGCGAGTATCCCGCTCTTCACAAATGGCCTGCCTGCCTGCTCACCTCCCTGTGCTTCATCCCCGCCTCACTCACTCCCACGCGCCCTCTTCAGCTTGCCTTTCCTCACACCCACTACATAAGAATAAGATCAACACAGATGATGACTCATCAAGTATTAACAAGCAACTAGAGGAACTATCAGTTTAAATAAACAAACTCAACTTTTCTTTATTTTATGAATGGCTAGCCCACAGTGACACTGCCTGAGCTCTTCTCTTGAGGGTTGGTTTCCACACACATCCCTCTGTCCTGGCCATGCCATTCAAATACGCATGGCTTTGTTACCTGAGGAGCGCCATACATGTACAGTACAAGGGGGTCTTGCTTGGGGATCACACACCATATTTTCTGCCAAGGTTTTGACTTTTCCATGTACTGGAGAAAACTGCACACCTCACTATTTCCTGATACTTCTGCTGATTCAATCTAGAAAATACAATGGAGAGAAAATAAACACAATGAATCAAATGGGGAAAAACATGCCTTAAGGGAAATATTTATAAAGTACAGTATATGTATATAGCATGTATCATTTGGTTGCCTTTTAAAAAGGTACATTTATATTTATTAGTTTTTCTTTATCAGGATGAAAGATAAACATATTTTGAGGTCATCTTTAACTCTATATTACTAGACTTCGTACTTAAATAGTCAACCTTAATTGACTGTTTACAGATTTGATTTTTGCTTGAGATGTGTATTATTCACACCAACATTGACAAGTTAAGTGCTGTCATTGTTTCTAAAGCTCAGAGTTTTTAATCAGATTCTCAAAGAATATTTAGAATTTGATGTGCTAGAATTTAAGCTCAGTCAGCCTGAATCAAAGCACTCAACCTACAGCTCTAATATTCCAATAATGTAAGAATATAAAGTCAAAAAGGCAAGATGTATTAGTATTTAGTTTTTTTAATTTTTTATTATTGGATATATTCTATATTTACAATTCATTTCCCTTTTTCTGGTTCCTCACCCCCCAAAGGTCCCACATGCCCTTTTCCCTCCCCCTGCTCCCTCATCCACCCCTTCCCACTTCCCTGTTCTTGTATTCCCCTACATTGATGCTTTGATCCTTTCCAGCACCAGTGTCCACTCCTTTCTTCTTGTCAGACATCATTTGGTATGTGATTTATGTCTTTGGTGTTCCAAGATTCTAGGCTAATATCCACTTATCAGTGACTGCATACCATGAGTATTCTTTTGAGACTGGGTCACCTCACTTAGTATGATGTTATCCAGCTCCATCCATTTCTCTAAGAATTTCATGAATTCATTGTTTCTGATGGCTGACCAGTACTCCATTGTGTATATATACCACATTTTTTGTATCCATTCCTCCATTGAGGGGCATCTGGGTTCTTTACAGCTTCTGGCTATTATAAATAAGGCTGCTATGAACATAGTGGAACATGTATCCTTATTCATGCTGGGGAATCTTCTGGGTATATTCCCAGGAGTGGTATGGCTGGGTCCTCTGGAAGTATCATGTCCAGTTTTCTGAGGAACCGCCAGACTGATTTCCAGAGTGGTTGTACCAGCTTGCAGTCCCACCAGCAGTGGAGGAGTGTTCCTCTTTCTCCACATCCTCGCCAACACCTGATGTCTTCTGAGTTTTTAATCTTAGCCATTCTGACTGGTGTGAGGTGAAATCTCAGGGTTGTTTTGATTTGCATTTCCCTAATTAGTAATGATGTTGAACATTTTTTAAGGTGTTTCTCAGCCATCCGAATTTCTTCAGGTGAAAAGTCTTTGTTTAGCTCTGTACCGCATTTTTGGATAGGGTTATTTGGTTTTCTGGGGTCTAACTTCTTGAGTTCTTTGTATACATTGGATATTAGCCCTCTGTCGGATGTGGGGTTAGTGAAGATCTTTTCCCAATTTGCTGGTTGCCGATTTGTCCTTTTGACAGTGTCTTTTGCCTTACAGAAACTTTGTAATTTTATGAGGTCCCATTTGTCTATTCTTGATCTTAGAGCATAAGCTATTGGTGTTTGAGAGGCCCTGCCTCAATGAGTAAGGGGGAAGAGCTTTAAGGATAATTTCTGATATCCATCATGAGCCTAACTATGCACAAACACACATGTGCCCATATACCTCAAAACATGTGTGCACACCATGCAAGAAGGCAAGAACATACAGACACATACATAAACACTACAAAAAATGGAAAAAAATTTACAAGTACATCGAGTTAAATACTTTAAATTTTGTCAATAAAAATAGTTTTCTCCCTTAAAATACCTTTGGAAAAATCCTCGATTTGGCCTCTTGGCCTATAAAAAAGTTTTAATCAATTTGCTTACAAAAAGCTTGACTACTGTTCTAGAGTGCATAGTATACTAGTTGGCACAGGGTAAGACTCAGACATGCTCTATGTGTGCATGGGCATGCTCATTTTCTACTTAAAGATACTACATTTTTATGTGATCACATAAATTAATCAAATTCATGGTTTTTCCCCAAGCATAAGGTTTTCCAAAAAGCTAAATATTTTTTATTTTATCTATGTAGCCTGAATCTTCAATTGACAAACTACAGTGTCATACTCATTGTACTTGGTCACACCAATCAGCTGTTTCTATGAAAGCCTTGAGGTTTTGGCTCTGGAATCCAGTGGAGAATATCTCCCCATTCCTCCTACCATGAAAGCCTCATCTGGGCTGTAATACAAGGAATATCTATATCCTAGGAGAATTCAGAAGTACAGTTTTGCCTTGTAGGCTTATAATTTAACCTCAAATGAAGTTTAAGAGCTTTTCTCAGCTAACAAATGACTTTTGTATATTTACTTGTAACAGGTCAGTACACAAGTATTGATTTGTCAACATTATTAATAAACTAAGTATATTTATGACTTTGGATGAAAAAAATGTTATCCTATTTGTAGGTGATTTGACCACAAGGCCTTATACAAATTACCTTATTTTGTCAACACATGACTTTCAGTGGTAAATCAATTTTTGATACAAGCTACTTTCAAGTTTGTTGGTGGAGTCTGAACTACCTCTAAATTATGAGATGTGTTTTTTTTTGTTTGTTTGTTTTTGTTTTTGTTTTTTGAGACAGGGTTTCTCTGTGTGGTCCTGGCTGTCCTGGAACTCACTCTGTAGACCAGGCTGGCCTTGAACTCAGAAATCTGCCTGCCTCTGCCTCCCAAGTGCTGGGATTACAGGCGTGTGCCCCATGCCCGGCTTTTGAGATGTGTTTTGACAGTGATATATTTATGAAACTGCTCTCCCTGGCTATTACATAACCATAAAAACTGGCTCCCTTAACATAGCTGAATTACTGTTTTAGGAAATAAAATAGGACTTATTCTAAATTTTAAAATTTTCATGCAGTGTTTTCAACATTAATGCAATGAAATCAAAAGCTTTTCTATTAAAAAAAAAAAACCCAAAGAAACTAAGCGATAATTTGTACATCCACCTTTTTATATAATCAGTCAGGAGTCAAAGGCCAACTCACTAAAATAAAAGTATGTTTCCAGCTCATGGTTATCCTGAATGTGAATGCAAAAACAAGTAAGACACATTATTTGCATCCTTATAACTAAGAGAGTTTGTCATCTAAGAATACTAGGACTGGTGGGATGCCTCAGCAGTTAAGTGCACTGACTGCTCTTCCAGAGGTCATGAGTTCAAATCCCAGCAACCACATGGTAGCTCACAACCATCCGTAATGAGAAACAAATAATAATAATAATAATAATAATAATAAAAACCCATGGGCTGGACCGAGCCAGGGCCAGAGCAAAAGGGAAACGGGAAGGGGAAACAAAACAAAACAGAATAAAACAAAAAGAATACCAAGAGTTAACTATTTATTTTTACCTCTAAAATTCCCCTTCTTTTCTTTTCTTCACTGTCTGTGAATCCACTTATTATCTGGTAACAGTCTTTACAAACTTTGTTCAATCTTCCACTGTCATACTCAAGTTGAGCTTTGTAGTCAGAACATTTCCAACAAACCACCTTTAATTTTAAAAAGGATATTCAAAATGAATAATTAGGGTTAGGAATAATTAAGACAATTAGATTTAGGAAATATTCATTCATACATACAAGAGAAAGTTAAATATAAAAGTTATGCTTTTAGTAGCAGAAGAACATTTCAAAAGATATTGAATACATCAGAGTATTTTAATAATGTCTATGACAATCTGACTGTCTCTTTGATCTCTAAAAGTCATTTGTCCTGGATGTACCATACCACCCATCTCCTCTCCTGGTTCCACATCTCAGAGGAAATGGTACAGCCATATAACAGCACTCAGATGGTACAGCCATATAACAGCACTCACTCAGATGACTTCTGACAACTACTTACCTACCTTCATAGATGTAACACAAAGTTCTGTTGACTTTAATTTCTAAAGGTCTTCAATCTTTTTTAAGTATAAGTTATTAGCGCTCACATTTGGACTCTCAGAGCCTGAGTAGTCCTTTTCACATCCTTAGGTTCTATATAACATTCTACAAGACCTATTTGTCAAGTCTAGGCTAGAAGTCTTATGAGTTTCTGGTTCTTTCTTATTCTATGAATACTTATTTGGATTCTTATCTATTTCTTCTTCACAATGTAATCTCCATGAAGCCAGGAGTTATTTTGTTGACCATATTGTTTTTCTTCATGGGACAGCACAGTACTATGCATATAGTTAGTTCTAAAACGTACTTCCTAACTAATTATTAGTGATTGTTAATGATATTCTGTTTCGAGGCTGATGATTTTATTTCACCTATACCATTCCTAACAACTGTGACAATGAAGATCCTCACGTACATGTCCACATGCCCGGCAGTGATGCCGCCTTCTGGTCAGGGCATTGAAGGGCTCTTTGCACTGCATGCACATAGTCACCTCGTTATCACGTATCCATCTCGGGGCTCGTTTTCCTAGCTCAGCAGTCTAAATGGGAAAGAAAGGATAACTTTTAATAGAACAATAATTATTTCTTTTTTTGTTATTTATTTATTTAGAGACAGGGTTTTGCTGTGTAGTCCTGGCTGTCCTGAAACTCACTCTGTAGGCCAGGCTGGCCTTAACTCACTGAGATCTGCCTGCTTCTGCCTTCCAAATATTGGGATTAAGCTGAGCGTGGTGGCGCACACCTTTAATCCCAGCACTTGGGAGGCAGAGGCAGGCGGATTTCTGAGTTCGAGGCCAGCCTGGTCTACAGAGTGAGTTCCAGGACAGTCAGGACTACACAGAGAAACCCTGTCTCAAAAACAAAAAACAAAAACAAAATATTGAGATTAAAGGCATGAGCCACTACTGCCAAGCCTATTGTTCCTTTTAATAGCATATTATCAATGTTGTTCAAACCATGTTCTAATACTCAAGATCAAGAAAAGGAAGTAACAAATTCAAAGCACTTAAGAGAGGACGACATTACTCCTTAACAACCGATCTGGGGTTGCAGATTTGTTAATGAGATGATTAGACTTTTGAAAGATCTTAAAGTTAGCTTCAGAAGTAACTTACAGAAACTTCTAGGGGCATGTCATTTTCTTTGGCAATTGCATTTCTGAAGGTTTCATGCCTTTGATGAAAAGCATCAATAGTCTCTTGAAGGGTCTAAAATGTAAATTAAATACAAAACATACATTACTGTATCATATACACATTAATAGTTATGTTTATCACATAAATAACTGTAATGAGAATCACCTTTAAAATTAAATGAACTTATATTATATATTAAAAAATTAAATATGTATATATTCCTTTTAAAAATTTATTTTATGAGTGTTTTTCCTGGCATATGTATTTTACAACACATGTATGTCTGTTGTACATAGAGGTGAGAAGACATTGCATCCTTGAAACTGGAGTCATGGATAGTTTTGAGCTGCCATGCAAGTCCTGGAAACTAAACCCAGTTATCTCTCCAGGCCTCAGTGTATACATTTCTTATGCACTGAGGCCCAAAATTCAAAAATAAAATAAGAGGTACCTTGATCCATTCTTCTTTGTCTTGCTCAGAACTAAAAGAAAACAAAGCTAAAATGAGTGAAAAGAACATTAAGAATTTTAACTTATGAATGAAAACATGATTTTAAGGTCACTCTGGATGCTTAGAGAATACAGGAGTACTTTGGAGATAAAGAGACTCTAGCTTTTCTTTTCTTTTGTTTACTTTTTTTTTTGAGACAGGGTTCTCTGTATAGACCTGGCTGTCCTGGAACTCACTCTGTAGACCAGGCTGGCCTCAAACTCAGAAATACGCCTGCCTCTGCCTCTGCCTCCCAAGTGCTGGGATTAAAGGGGTACGCCACCACTGCCCGGCGACTCTAGCTTTTCTTAAAATAGGATCAGACTGATATCTACTTTTGGTACCCATACATTTGATATACATTTTGGTATCCTTACAATTTGATGGCAAACCATGACTTAACAACCACTGTCTAGTTGTTTGTACCAGACGATTCTGTATGTTTGACATATTAGAAGTTCGAAGATAATTTTTTAAAATTTTCTATATTCTTTGTTTACATTCCGAATGCTTTCCCCTTTCCCAGTTCCCCCCTCACCATATGTCCCATAGGTCCTCTTCCCTCTACCCATTCCCCAATCACCCCCTCCAATTTCTCTGTTCTGGTACTCCCCTACGATACTGGATCAAGTCTTTTCAGGACCAGGGCCCTTTCCTCCCTTCTTGGGAATCATATGATTAGCTAATTGTGTCTTGACTATTCAGAGCTTCTGGGCTAATTAATATCCACTTATCAGTGATTGCATTTCAAGTGTATTCTTTTGTGATTGGGATAGCTCACTTAGATGATATTTTCCAGTTTGAACCATTTGCCTACAAATTTCATGAATTCATTGTTTTTAATTGCTGAGTAGTATTCCATTGTATAAATATACCACATTTTCTTTATCCATTCCTCCATTGAGGGGCATCTGGGTTCTTTACAGCTTCTGGCTATTATGAACAAGGCTGCTATGAACATAGTGGAGCATGTGTCCTGGTTGCCTGCAGGGGAATCCTCTGGGTATATGCCCAGGAGTGGTATGGCAGGGTCCTCTGGAAGTGTCATGCCCAATTTTCTGAGGAACCACCAGACTGATTTCCAGAGTGGTTGTACCATCATGCAATCCCACCAGCAGTGGAGAAGTGATCCTTTTTCCGCCACATCCTCGCCAACACCTATCTCCTGAGTGTTTAATCTTAGCCATTCTGACTGGTATGAGGTGAAATCTCAGGGTTGCTTTGATTTGCATTTCCCTAATGACTAATGATGTTGAACATTTCTTAAGGTGCTTCTCAGCCATCCAAATTTCCTCAGGGGAAAATTCTTTGTTTAGCTCTATACCTCATTTTTATAGGGTTATTTGGTTCTTTGGGGTCTAACTTCTTGAGTTCTTTGTATATATTGGATATTAGCCCTTTGTTCGATGTGGGGTTGGTGAAGATCTTTTCCCAATTTGTTGGTGGCCGTTTTGTCCTTCTGACTGTGTCCTTTGCCTTACAGAAACTTTGTAATTTTATGAAGTCCCATTTGTCAATTCTTGATCTTAGAGCATAAGCTATTGGTGTTCTGTTCAGGAACTTTCCCCCCATGCCCATGTCTTCCAGGGTCTTCTCCAGTTTCTTTTCTATTAGTTTCAGTGTGTCTGGTTTTATGTGAAGGTCCTTGATCCACTTGGAGTTGATCTTACTACAAGGAGATAAGAGTGTATCAATTTGCATTCTTCTGCATGTTGACTTCCAGTTGAACCAGCACCATTTGTTGAAAAGGCTATCTTTTTTTTCCCCCACTGGATGGTTGTAGCTCCTTTATCAAAGATCAAGTGACCATAACTCTGTGGGTTCATGTCTGGGTCTTCAATTCTATTCCATTGATCTACTTGCCTGTCACTGTACCAATACCATGCAGTTTTTAACACAATTACTCTGTAGTACTGCTTGAGGTCAGGGATATTGATTCCCCCATAAGTCCTTTTATTGTTGAGAATAGTTTTAGCTATCCTGGGTTTTTTGGTTACTCCATATGAATTTGAGAATTGCTCTTTCTAGATCTATGAAGAATTGATTTGGGATTTTGATGGGGGATTGCATTGAATCTGTAGATTGCTTTTGGCAAGATGGCCATTTTTACTATATTGATCCTGCCAATTCAAGAGCATGAAATATTTTTCCATCTTCTGAGGTCTTCTTCGATTTCTTTCTTCAAGGACTTGAAGTTCCTGTCATACAGATCTTTCACTTGTTTGGTTAGAGTCACGCCAAGATATTGTTTGTGGCTATTGTGAAGGGTGTTACTTCCCTAACTTCTTAGCCTGCTTGTCCTTTGAGTACAGGAAGGCTACTGATTTGCTTGAGTTGATTTTATAACCAGCCATTTTTCTGAAGTTGTTTATCAGCTGTAGGAGTTCTCTGGTGGAGTTTTTTTGGTTGCTTAAGTATACTATCATATCATCTGCAAATAGTGATAGTTTGATAGTTTGTCGTGTTCCTTTGAGATCCCTGTGAGAGATGAGTTGATCGTGTAAAGTACCATTGTGTTTTTGTTGTTGTTGTTGTTTAATTTTTATTTTCTATATTCTATGTTTACATTCCAAAGGCTTTCCTCTTTCCCAGTCCCCCCCCCACTATACGTCCCATAATTCCTCTCCCCCCAACTATTTCCCAATCATTCCCCCCGCCCCCACGATTTCTCTGTTCTGGGTCTACAAAACTGGATCCAATCTTTACAGGCCCAGGGTCCTCTCCTTTCTTCTTCTTGGGAATCATTTGACTTGCTAATTGTGCCTTGAGTATTTAGGGCTTCTGGGCTCATTAATATCCACTTATTAGTGATTGCATTTCATGTGTATTCTTTTGTGATTGGGTTAACTCACTTAGGATGATATTTTCCAGATCTAACCATTTACCTACAAATTGCATGAATTCATTATTTTTAATTGCTGAGTAGTATTCCATTGTATAAATATACCACATTTTCTGTATCCATTCCTCCTTTGAGGGATATTTGGGCTCCTTCCAATTTCTGGCTATTATAAACAAGGTTGCTATAAACATAGTGGAGCATGTGTCTTTATTGTATGCAGGGGAATCCTCTGGGTATATGCCCAGGAGTGGTATGCCAGAGTCCTCTGGAAGGGACATGCCCAATTTTCTGAGGAACCGCCAAACTGATTTCCAGAGCGGTTTTACCATTTTGCAATCCCACCAACAGTGGAGGAGTGTTCCTCTTTCTCCACATCCTCGTCAGCACTTGTTGTCTTTTGAGTTTTTAATCTTAGCCATTCTGACTGGTGTGAGGTGGAATCTCAGGGTTGTTTTGATTTGCATTTCTCTGATGACTAATGATGTTGAACATCTCTTAAGGTGTTTCTCAGCCATCCGAATTTCTTCTGGTGAAAATTCTATGTTTAGCTCTGTACCCCATTTTTTGATAGGGTTATTTGGTTCTTTGGGGTCTAACTTCTTGAGTTCTTTCTCTGTCGGATGTGGGGTTGGTGAAGATCTTTTCCCACTTTGTTGGTTGCCGTTTTGTCCTTCTGACAGTGTCTTTTGCCTTACAGAAACTTTGTAATTTTATGAGGTCCCATTTGTCTATTCTTGATCTTAGAGCATAAGCTATTGGTGTTCTGTTCAGGAACTTTCCCCCTGTGCCCATGTCCTCCAGGGTCTTCCCAAATTTCTTTTCTAATAGTTTCAGTGTGTCTGGTTTTATGTGGAGGTCCTTGATCCACTTGAATTTGATGTAAAGTACCATTGTAACAAAGAGACCCTGAGATATTGGCCACAGGTGTTACTAGAGTCAACATGAGCACCCAGAGGAGGACTTCACATCTCCATTGGTTCCTGTTTCACCCAATGATGCTTATTGTGTCCAATTATTAAATGTTTTCTCAATCCAGAGTGAAGATTCATTTTTTGTGAAGATGACTTAACAAGAACCTGAAACTTGTTCTATACACAAAGATGGGATGAGTCAAGTTCTGTCTGGGATAAACCCTGGTGGTACAGGCAGAAACTTGTTCAGTGACACACATTGGAAGAGGCGACCATCAAAGAAAAGAAGATTCTAAATTTGTCAGCATTACCTAAATGACTCCAGAGTTTAAATTAATGTTGTAGAATGCTTTAAAACTCAGAAGCCTAAAAGAAATACTAATGTTCTCATGTGTTAAACTGAAAAACAAGGAATTTGATGTTGGCTTTATTGTACAAGAAATTTTGTTTTTAGTTATAATACACTGTGACAAATAAATTGACTATTGTGTGGATTTGAAAATCAAAAACAAAAAAAATAAAAATGCAAATTGGACAAAGCTCAAATCCAAGTGGATCAAGGTCCACATAAAACCAGACACACTGAAACTTATAGAGAAGAAAGTGGGGAAGAGCCTTGAACACATGGGCACAGGGGAAATTTTCCTTCGAAGAACACCAATAGTGTTCTTGAGTCATGACTCAAGAAGCCATAAAAGCTTTAGTATTCGTAGAAGAAAAATTAAACGATCCAAGGGTAAAGCAGATATCTTATGATAGAGTGGGACTTGATTATTTTTAAAACACCTTATACTCCCACTAGATGCTTATGGCAGGATGGTGTGCTGGAATGGATACATTTACCTCATGTGCAACAGAAAATGTTGGCTTCTTATCCATATATGTGCTCATTATTGATTAATAAAGGAAGAATGAGATCCAGGGAATTATTTGGAAAGGAAATGCATAATATTATATTACCATACAATAAAAGGCAATTTGAAATATTATTAGTAGAAGATGATGATTGGGGAATTACATTACAAGGCTATACAGGACAAATTAAATATCACTATCCTAAACATCCTTTAACTGAATTTTATAAGGAAACAGAAATAATTTTCTCAAATAAATGTTCTTCACAACCTCTGGAGTCTGCCCTATGTATTTTCACAGATGGTTCCTTTAATGGGAGGTCTGTGGTCTATGTGCCAGGACAAAAGCCTCTGATAGAGGAAACTGTGCAGACTTCTGCTCAGCAAGCAGAAATAAGAGCAGTTCTACTTGCTTTTCAAAATTTTACAGAAAAATTTAATCTTTATACAAACTCAAAGTATGTGGTTAATCTGTTTCCAGCCAAAGAAACAGCCTTACTTTCAGGGCACTCTCAAATTTTAAATATATTACAGCAATTGCAAAATAAGATTAGAGAAAGTACAGAAAAATTTTATGTAGGACATATATGAGGTCATTCTAATTTACCAGGCCCTCTTAGTAAAGGGAATTATATTGCTGATGCATTAACTAGAGGAACAGTCATGAATGTTTTAGAGGCAAAAAATAGTCATGAGCTACATCATCAAAATGCTCTTGCTTTAAGAAGGATGTTTCATATTACTAGAGAACAAGCCAGACAGATAGTCAAAGATTGTGGTAATTGTCCTCAAGTTTACCATCCACAAAAAAATGGGAGTAAATCCCCGAGACCTTAAAGCATTAGCTTTGTGGCAAATGGACATTACACACATCCCAGAATTTGGAAAATTGGCTTATGTTCATGTGACAGTGGATACTTATTCTCATGTGCTGTTTGCCTCTGCTAGAAGTGGAGAAGCTATAAAAGATGCAATTCAACATCATATACAAAGCTTCATAATGATGGGAAAGTCATTAAGAATTAAGACAGATAGGCCGGGTGGTGGTGGCGCACGCCTGTAATCCCAGCACTTGGGAAGCAGAGGCAGGCGGATTTCTGAGTTCGAGGCCAGCCTGGTCTACAGAGTGAGTTCCAGGATAGCCAGGGCTACACAGAGAAACCCTGTCTCGAAAAAAACAAACAAACAAAAAAAAACAAAACAAAAAAAAGAATTAAGACAGATAATGCTCCAGCTTATACATGTAAGGCTTTTGCCTCCTTTCTGCGAGCATGAGATATACACTGTACCACAGGAATACCATATAATCCTCAAGGACAGGCAATAATTAAAAGATCTCACCAAACTTTGAAAAATCAGATTGAACACCTCAGGGCTGCTAATAAATATTTTCTCCCCATCACCTTTTAAATCATGCTCTCTTTGTAATAAATCATTTAAATACTGATGAGCAAGGAAACTCTCCTGCTATGAAACATTGGGGAGGAATAAAAGGAGAACAACTTCCACAAGTAATATGGAAAGATCTATTAACTGGATCCTGGAAAGGACCGGATGTTTTAATTTCCTCTGGAAGAGGATATGCTTGTGTTTTTCCACAGGATGCAGAAAGCCCAATCTGGATCCCAGACAGACTCATTCGACCATCATTTCACCAAAGAGCTTCTATCGAAGAATCAGAGAAGAAAGCGAAGACTGAAGAAGAAGATGCTGAAAAAGATGATGGGGCTTGATCTCGCTACTCTACGGGTGTCCTCAACTGTTCCTGTAGCAATTAGATCTTGTTTGGGCTATCCTTATAGTATACTTGCTGGAAAACCTGCAGATTTAAAAGTTACTAACCTAGAACACTCTTATAAAGTTCACTGTTTCCAAATGTATTTTGACTAATTGTATTGATCACCAGCTAGCTAAATCTTATTCACACATTTTGATATTACGAAGGCCTTCCTAAGTAATGCTTCCTGTAGATTTGAAGAATGATGTTTGGTTTGACAATGAGGCTTTGCAGGTAGTTACAAGAATTAATGAGCTTATTAGACCAAAGCGTTTTGTAGCAGCTTTGATGTTAGGTATCAGTGCTTTAATAGCTATTGTGACTTCACTTACAGTTTCATCAGTTGCTTTAGACTCAGAAATGAAGACTGCATACTTTGTTAATGATTTAAATAAGAATGTTTCTTTGGCACTGGTAAAGCAAGAAGTTATAGATAAAAAATTAGAAGCAAAGCTTGATGCTTTAGAGGATGTAGTTCTAGAGCTAGGGCAAGAGATAGAAAATATTAAGGTTCAGCTTTCCATCGGATATCATGCTAGCTTTCAATACATATGCATAACACCATTAATCTATGATGAGCAACATAATTGGACTCTTACTAAAAATAATTTGTTGGGAATTTGGAAAGATAATGATATTTCTCATGATATGGCTCAATTAAAAACTCAAATTTCGGATATGAGCAAAACACATAATGGATCAGTTAACTTGGAGGATTTGGCTCAGTCTTTTAGTTCTGGTCTGAGGTCTCTGAACCCTATACGTTGGATACATTGGATTATTGTCGTTGCCATGGATACAGGAGCAATTTTTCTTCTTCTTATCTTTCCACTATTTTTCAGACTAGTCTTTTCCTCCATTTCTGCTGCCAAAAGAGATATTCATGAGCTCAAATAAAAAAATAAAAAAGCGGGAGATGCCACAGAAATCTCGTAGACACTATATGATTTCTACAATTAAACCGCATTTGGTGGACATTGTGTGATAATCTTTACAGGTAAAAGCCTTGTCTGTGACAAGGCTGTCTGCTGAGGAACTCAATTGTGGAACTCTTTGGCCGGAGTTGCTGAACTGAATTTCTCATGGCAAGCCTTGTCTGCGTGACTTTTCTCTAACCTGTTTCTTCATTTACAAAATGTTCCTGGTAGCCAGAGCTGTGAGCACTCAGGCATTAAAGCTAACAGAATCCATTCTTTGAGCTACAGCACTGGCTATGATTTATCTTCTAGAGATCCATTGCTTTGACTTTTGATCAGTTATACAATTATTACCTAAATACATTAAAGAATTAACCTCCCAACAATATATGTAATTGTATGTTTAGGTGGCTTTGGCACCCTGACATGGAAAGCATCAGTTAAGTAAAGCTTCAAAGTAAGCTTGAAAGAGTCTCACAAGAAGGAAGCAGGATGTTAAGGACTACACATAAACAAAAGACCTAGTGATATAACAAAGTGTCCCCAAGGACTCTTGAACTACTAGTTTATCATTAACTACAGAGGGACGTGATGCCTTGTGTGTGTTCTCTGAAGTTCATACCTGATTGATTTTGTATTTCCTTGTGCCAGATACTCATGGTAACCATTCTTTGTAATCACTTCACTGGATACATTTTTTCTTCAGTAATGTAATGCCAACTTATATGTGTATAAAAGTTCCTGCCTCAGAACAGTAAAGTGCATTCAGACTCAACCTACATCTGGTGTGTCTGTCTGTCATTCATTGGGCCAGTGCCTTCCTGCATACCAAAGACCTTGGTTCCCCCACATGTGTGTGTCCCGACTGAGTCGGTCTGTGGCACTGTAAGATCAAGAATTGACAAATGGAACCACATAAGATTGCAAAGCTTCTATAAGGCAATAGGACAAAACGGCAATCATCAAATTGGGCAAAGATCTTAACCAATCCTACATCCAATAGAGGGCAAATATCCAATATATACAAAGAACTCAAGTTGTTAGACTCGAGAGAATCAAGTAGTTCTGTTAAAAATGGGGTACAGAGCTAAACAAAGAATTTTCAACTAAGGAATATCGAATGAACAAGAAACACCTAAAGAAAAGTTCAACATCCTTAGTTATCAGGGAAAGGCAAATCAAAACCAACCTGAGAGTCCACCTCATACCAGTCAGAATGGCTTAAATAAAAAACTCAGGTTACAGCAGATGCTGGTAAGGATGTGGAGAAAGAGGAACACTCCTCCATTGTTGGTGGGATTGCAAGCTGGTACAACCATTCTAGAAATCAGTCAGGTGGCTCCACAGAAAATTGGACATAGTACTACCTAAGGACCCAGCCATACCACTCCTGGGCATATGCCCAGAAGATACTCTAATATGTAATAAAGAAACATGCTCCACTATGTTCATAGCAGCCTTTTTTATAAGAGCCAGATGCTGTAAACAACCCAGATGTTGTTCAACAGAGGAATGGATCCAGAAAATGTGGTATATTTATACAATGGTGTACTACTCAGCTATTAAAAACGATGAATTCATGAAATTCTTAGGCAAATGGATGGAACTAGAAAATATCATCCTGAGTGAGGTAACACAAAAGAACACACATGGTATGCACTCACTGATAGGTGGATATTAGCCCAAAAGCTCAGAGTACCCAAGATACAATTCACAGACCACATGAGATTCAAGAAGAAGGAAGACCAAAGTGTGGGTGCTTTGGTTCTTCTATGAATGGGAACAAAATACCCACAGGAGTAAATATGGAGATAAAGTATAGAGCAGAGACTGAATGAAAGGTTTTCCAGAGACTGTCCCACCTGGGTTTTATCCCAGTCACCAAACCCCAGCACTATTGTGGATGTCAAGAAATGCTTGCTGAAAGGAGCCTGGAATAGCTGTCTCCTGAGAGGCCCTGCCAGATCCTTGCAAATACAGAGGCAGATTCTCACAGCCAACCATTGGACTGAGCATGGGGTCCCCAGTGGAGGAGTCAGAGAAAGGACTGAAGCTGAAGAGGTTTGCAACCTCATAGGAAGAACTACAATTTCAACCAAGCAGATATCCCCAGAGCTCCCAGGGACTAAGCCATAAACCAAGGAGTACACATGGCTCCAGCTGCATGTATAGTAGAGGATTGCCTTGTCAGACATCAAAGGGAGGAAAGGTCCTTGGTCCTATGAAGGTTTGATAGATGCCCCAGTGTAGGGGAATCGAGGGCAGGGAGGTGGGAGTGGGGTGGTTGGAGGAACACCTTCATAGAAATACGGTGAGGGAGGATGGGATAGGGGCTTTCTGGGAGGGGGGAAACCAGAAAGGGAATAACATTTGAAATGTAAATAAAGAAAATATCCAATAAGAAAAGCCAAAAAAGTTACTTAAAAATTCTTTGAAAGTTATTTCAAGTTGTATTCACTGCTGGTCTTTATTATGGGATTGCTAGTTTTTGGAGGAGTCATATAGGAGTTGTTTGTTGGTTGAATTTCTATTTTATATATTTTAAGGATTTATTTATTCATTATTTTATACATACATATATGTGCCTGAGTATGTAATTGATATCTTGTGTGTGTGTGCAGGGCCTGCAGAACCCAGTTGTGAGATATAGATGCTGGGAACCAAACTCTAGTCTTTTGGCAAAACAGCAAGTGCTCTTAACCCCTGCCCCATTTTACTCCAGGTTTTCGTTTGTGTGAAACCTGTGTGTAAATGTGACCCAGCATTTTCCCTTGGTGGTGTGCTGCTGCTTCTCCAGTGGCATCTCCTGCCATGTCTCGTGCTCACAGACTTGTCTTTGTATCAGTTTGCTATCAGGGCTATGAATTTCAGCATGTGGAAGTAAATGGTGAGGTGCATAAAGCATCTTCAAGTATTGAATATGCCATATGGCATTGTAATTGTTTTATATTAGACAGTTCACTTATAACTTTCTTGAATTCTTTTATTGTCTGGTTACAGTTTCTATGTCCATAAAATTTTTCTTTATTATTTTTATCTAGGATTTAAAGCTATAGTTTTACCTATGATGATGATGATGATGATGATGATGATGATGATGATAATAATAATAATAATAATAATAATAATATTGCTCTGGGATGAGAAGGGTCTCAAGATTAAACTGCAGCAGCCTTATTCCCTCCATGCCCTGCCACTCTCCAGACACTTGACTGATGCCTACTGTACATCTGTTCCTCAGCAGTACAGAGATCAGAGGAAAGAGATGATGAACTATCAAAGAGCCCCAATTTCCACTGAATCAGATTCTCACCACCACCACCACCACCACCACCACCACCACCACCACCACCACCACCACCACCACACCAGACCATTTGTGACTTATTCTGATGTTTTCAGCAAACTGTGGCTCTCTCACCTGGCCTGCAGCTCTAGGGTTCTTTCTTTCCCAGACACCTGGAAAGTGTGTGGATATTCTTCATTGTGAGTTTCCACAATTTTCATTCCATCAATGCCAACTCTGGTTCGAACTGTGAATTTTGAGCCCACCAAACTGAATCTGGGCACACAATATAGCAACATGTTGTTGAACTACAGAGAAACAGAATATGAATTAATAAAAAGGAAGATTAAAGAAAACAAAGTTTGACTAATATAACTGGACAGAAATACCACTTCTTTTATTGTTGTTGTTAAGAGCATATCACTTTTCTTTTTCTCTCCATTGATATGCTAAGTAACTGGGATAGGTCTTAAATTTATAGTCCTATGTTAGATTTCCAAGTGCTGTGGATAAAGGTATATGTCACCACCTGTTTTATTCAATCAAACACTCATTAAACAAATTTATAATAAATGAATTAAAGGGTGACTGAATTATAAGATAAGCAAAAGCAAATATTCAGAGGTCGATCACACAATAAAAATGGACACATTTTGCATTTCTTTATAAGGCAGAACTTGAAATAGGGAATAAATGTAAGAAACCTAGTGGTTGTAGGAATCATACAAAATATATCATATATTTGAATAGCTTCCTTCAGGCTGGAGAGATGGCTCAGTGGTTAAGAGCACTGACTGCTCTTCTGAAGGTCCTGAGTTCAAATCCCAGCAACTACATGGTGGCTCACAACCATCTGCAATGAGATCTGATGCTCTCTTCTGTGCGTCTGAAGACAGCTACAATGGACTTACATATAATAAATAAATAAATCTTGAATAGCTTCCTTCTCCACATAATATAATTTGTACTTTTCCCTTCTTCTAAAATGATATAATGTATATCATTTAATACTTTCCATGAGTTTCATTTTCATAGTAAACCCTCTTTTGCTAGCAATGGATACACTATCAGGAAAAAAAATGCAGCATCAAGAGACACTATTGCCACTTTCAGTTGTACATGAAAACTACATGGTAAGACCCTTTTGCTGAATACATTATACATTTTGGGTGCAGAGTATGGAGAAATTGGAAACTGAACTAGAAGCTCCCTCTTCAATAGTTAGCTTTCAGGGTACCTGAAGTTTCTAGTTCTATGTAGGCCACTGAATACAGAGTTATCATTGGTCTCATTCTCCTGAGGATCTTGTGAGCTACAATATCAACTCAGGTAAGATGTGCCCACGGATGCAGTAGGGGCATGACTTATGGAGGGAACCAAATATGTTCTGATTGGGTTTGGATTCTACAAGTGGGAAATTTGTTGAAAAAATGACATGGTATTTACTACTGATGCATTGCTAAATGGACCTGTCACCTGTGTTATGTTTATATACATACATAAACAAAGGCTACCTTGTGCTCTGATTTGAGATGTTTCTCTTTGTAGTATATGCAGAGATGCATGCTTGCTAAAGGTCCTGAAAATCAATGATTGTGGAAAGCGTAATTCTAAATAGACACCCGCATTCATCACTTACTTATGGCTGCTATCTGCATAAGACATGCAAAATATGACATCTGTTAAACATAAAATCTCATAATCTATGGGAAAAGGAGTAATTTCCTTCAGTTGTATAGTATTCTATACTCTGCTATATAACTCCATACTCAGACTTATCTAAGCAACCCTAATTGAAGACATCAATCTGGCCAAAAAAAGGGGGGGGGAGAGAGAGAGAGAGAGAGAGAGAGAGAGAGAGAGAGAGAGAAGTTCAGGAAGGAGGGACTCAATAGGAGCTGCTAAGAGAGGGTAATAGGGACTGAATATGATTGAAATACACTATGTGAATGAAATAGTATTAAGAAGCTTAAAAAATCCCCAGGTACCTATTTGTTCCTCAGTTATCTTCCTATATTCTATATTATTCTCCAAAGTGTTAGTCACAGTCCCATAGGGCAGGAACTGACCCTGAGGATACTATTCTTCAAACTCCAGCCAGCAGTGCAGATGAGAGTCTAGTGTGTATAGTATCAACTCCTCGTCTATACAAAGGAGGAGAACTAATGTTAACAATCACTAGGAAGTATAGGCTGCAATGCTGATGAATCCAAAGTGTTAGGAAGTAGAGGGACTTAAAGTAACTAGTCAGTATAATGTTTAAAGACATAATGCAATATACTTTACATTGTACACATACTTTTTACATACTCAGTAAGGAATCTGGAGTTGCTTACTCTATCTAGAGTAAGCCGAGAATAAAAACTTTAAATTTCTGTATTTGTCAATGTACAGGATTTCCAAGGTGGACCTTGAACTTAGAATGAGCTATTAGTAGGTTTCAAGGAAAGGCCAGACTTGCTAACTGTGTTTCTAGCAGGGGGTGGGTGTGGGTGGGTGGGGTGGTTTCTGTTGTAATTGGGATAGCCTTTGATATGGAAATAACCTGCTAAAGAAAACATTTGGGGCCCTTGTCTGGATTCTGGGCAGAACCATGGTGTCCTTCATAGCCTCCTCTACTGAGAAAGAGATCAAGAGCACACCAACATTTGCAATAGCTTCAAACAAAATCTAGGAATAAACCTAATAAAAAGATGAAAGACCACACACACACACACACACACACACACACACACACACACCTTTAATCTTTGAAGAAAGAGATTGAGAAAAATACTAGGAAATAGAAAGACCTCCTATGCTTACAGATTGGTAGAATTTTGATGAGCATTCTTCCAAAAAGTATTCACAGAGTGCCCACATCACTCTTCATGGAAATAGAAAAATTCTAAAGTTCATACGGAACCACAAAATACCCCATATAGATGAAACAATCCTGAACAGAAAGGAGGAACTACCATTCCAGATTTCAAGATATATTACAGTTATAGTTATAAAAGCACCATGGTACTGACATCAGACTAACTAAAGAAGACTATAGAAGACTCAAAACTGAGTATTCATATCATTTCACAAAGATATCAGAAACTCAGTGAAAAAAGAGCAATATCTTCAACAAAGGGTGATAGGAAAAGTAGATGTCTATATAGAAGAATGAAACCAGATCCAGACCTATCACCCTACTCAAAAATCAACTTCAAATGGATCAAAGACCTGAATGTGAAACCAGTCAGTGAAACTAAGAAAACAAAGACTGTACCCTATATCAGAGAATTATAGGAAAGGACTGTTTGCATAGGACTCCATTAGCTCAGGAATAGTAGACAAATGGGACCTCCTCAAGCCAATAAGCTTCTGTGAGGCAAAGGAAACAGGAGTGAAAAGGTAGCCTATAGCATGGAAGAGATTCCTTGCTAGATGTATATACATCAGACAAAGGATTGATACACATAGCAAAGAACTCAAAAAAAAAAAAAAGATCATAAAAATAAATGACGCAACTTAGAAATGGATAATGGATACAAACAGAGTTCTCGAAAGAACAAACTAAAATCATTAAGAAATACCATAAACAGTGTTTTACATCCTTAGAATTAGGGATATACAAACTTGAGATTTCTTATCCGTCAGTGTAACCAAGATCCTGAGAACAAATGTTGGTAAGCATGTAAAGTAAGGGGAACCTGCCTTCATTACTATTGGGACTGCAAACTTGTGTAGCTATTACAGAAATCAGTGTGAAGAATTTTCAAAAAGCTTTATCTTTTAAGGAGATCAACCATGGGACCTGGCTATAGCATTCCTTGTCCAAAAGAATCAATATTTTTCATAGATAATTTTTACTCTCTTTTTACAATAGTTAGGAAACAACCTGTCTGCCCTCCATGTGATAAAAGAATAACAAGAATATAGTGGAATTCTACTCAGCTGTAAAGCGAAATGAAATAAAGAAATCTGCATGCAAATGGATGGAAACAATGTATTTGCTGGGTGAAGTAACACAGACCCAGTAAGATAAATGTCACATGTTTTTACTTATTTGTGGATCCTAGATTTGAATCTTCAGATGTGACTTGGATGTCTTAGCCAGGGTACTATTATTGTGAAAAAACACCCTGACTACCAAGCAAGTTGGGGAGGAAATGGTTTATTTGGCTTACACTTCCAGATCACACACTTTATCTTTGGGGAAGTCAGGACAGGAACTCAAGCAGGGCAGGAACCTGGAGTCACGAGCTGATGCAGAGGCCATGGAAGAGTGTTACTTACTGAGTTGTTCCTTATAGCTTGTTCAACTTGCTTTCTTATAGAACCCAGGACCATCAGCCTAGGGATGTGTCTACCCACCATGGGCTAGACTCTCCTCCATTATTATTAATTGAGAAAATGCCTTACAGCTGGATCTCATGGAAGCATTTTCTCAACTGAGGCTCCTCTGATGACTCAAACTTGTGTCAAGTTGACATAAAATCAGCCAGTACACTGGGGAATCCACAGAAACAAGGAGAGTACAAAGGGACCATGGTGGGAGGAAGGCACTGACTCTGAGAGTTTCTGTCCAGTAAAAAGCAGGTTTTTCTTTTCCACATATTTGATGCTTTGATATCTTCATACCTTATTAACCCTAAAGGGATCACTCAGTCCACAGGGTTAAATGAAAACATGCCTTCCCATTTAGTCAACTAACTAGAGGTAATCAGATATTCTTTATTTACCTGAACCATCATCCCTTATCCTCATCACCCCAAGGCCAGATACTGGATGGTGATTCCTATGCTCCAGATCCCACTGAAACTACTCAAACCAGGAATTCTAAGGCTTTCATTTGGTCCTGGTTTCCTTTGTAAACCACAAAGGCTCTGGCTCATATTTGGTTCTCTCCCTCTCCCTCTCCCTCTCCCTCTCCCTCTCCCCCTCCCCCTCCCCCTGCCCCCCTCTCTCTCCATTGATTTTCATGGGCTTCTCTGTTGCTCCTCTCCATGATAGGTATGTTTCCTCCCCTTGGGATCAGTACTTTCAATGACAATCATGCTCTAAACAATAAAGAAAACTACATTTTGCAGTAGATTTCTGAATAGAATTTGGAACCCTAGCATGATTACTGTATGCTCCTGTTTCCCATTTTGCTATGTATAAAACTATAACCCAGGCAAAATGAAGTACTTCTACCTAGAAAAAATGAAGAATTTTTACAGTGAATTTGGACAATATCTATAATTATTACTGAGTGACTGGCCTGGAAAAATATCTCCTATACTGCTGTAGTGGTACTTTTATCTTGGAGGTAGCCAACAACTGCCTAACTCTACTCAAGGGATGCATACTAAATAATCAGCTTTATACTCCAGATAAGTGTAGCTCTTGCCCCTTATCAAAGAAATTTCTTTTTTGCAACAGATAAGAGTCCATTACATAGATACACAACTGCTCATAATGTAGAAAATAAGGGCCTATGGGTGTTCAATCCCAGTGGATACATTTACAACATCACCCCTTCACCCATGGCTCAAGGGACATGGTGTAAGAGATGTAAAAAAGATTGAATGCCTGCTAGTAGACTTTGTCTTTACGTGGAAGCTACACCCTTGAAAACTCAATAATATGGTTATTTAGATAGGATTTGCATAATGGCAACATCAGTTGACATGCCTACGTGAATGAGGAAATTTTACCAGGTTCCATCCCTTGAGGAAGAGCTACAGACAATCAATGGCTGCTGAAAGAGAAAAACTAGTTTCCTTCAGGAACAAGCTCCCTGATGGTTTATCCGATCACATGTAGATGATCAATCCTAAACACATGTGCATACAAGCAACACTAAATAGATGCAGTATGAGGGAAGGAAGTCACAAGTTTAACCTTTGTTGACATAACAATTTCATTACTTAGAATATACCATGCTTTGTTTTTGTATGGATATCTGTTTAATATTTTGAGTTAATGATCTTAGAATGAAATAGTGGGTAATGTGGTAACAAACTATTCTTTTGTTTTGTTTTGTTTTTTAAAAAAGGGAAAACAAAAAAATGTGCTGTAGGAATGGTTCTGATGTGAAGGTCCTGTTCCCTACTTGGTTCTTGATCTGACAGCAAAGAAGCCATGAGTCGATTGTTGGGAGAAAGGGATAGGTGGGACTTCTGGGTCCTTGGAGGGAAGTAGAGAGATGCAAGGAGAGGAGAAAGGGGTGTTTACAATACTTCTGATGGAGAAAAGTTGACCAGCCATGTGAGATCTTGAAATGGAGTGGCCTGTGTGGCCACTACAGGTGTGTGGTCAAGGACATTTAGCAGGAACTAGATGTAACTAAGCAACTAAAGTTTAGGGCAGGTGGGAGGTGTGGAGCTAAGATTATTATTGATACTAGCCTTGATAATTTAATAATGTCCAGCAATTGTGCCAAGGAGGCAAGTAGGGACAAAACCATCAACTAGAGAGTACACATGGTGTTACCCATAGCTCCAGATACATAGGCAGCAGAGGATGGCCTTGTTGGACATCAAAGGGAGGAGAGGCCCCTGGTCCTGGAAAGCTCGATACAGCAGTGTTGGGGAATACCAGGACAGGGAAGCAGGTGGGGGTTGATTGGGGTACAGGGGGAGGGCTTATGGGACTTTCAGGGGGGACCAGGAAAGGGGAAATCATTTGAAATTTAAATAAAGAATATATCTAATAAAAAAGACATACAGAGGGGATATTGCTAACAGGGTAGGCTATGTTTTGAGACAAGGCATGTACTAAAATTTGTACTTTCTGCTCTCTACAGATGTTGCATCTACTTCTGTGTCTGTTGGTTATTTAGCCCAGGCTTCTACTTAATTTTGCTATTGTCAAAATATTTTTAAAAGTATGATTCACAAACACATAAAGAATTAAGCTATGGAATCGGTGTGAATTTCTGTGATTGCTCCTTTCGTAACACATACAGAGGAAAATCTGGGATATCAACTCAACTAAAGGAGCTCTGAGACTAAGAAGGGGACGGTGAGAAGACAGCTCCAATGTTTAGCAAAAGCACAACACAGAGAAGCCACCAAAGATTCTATTAGATACTAAAGGTGAATTTATTTTTGAATTAAGGATCATCTAAGGGAAACATTATCTCTAATGCTATCAAAAAATAGCAGTAAAATACAGTACACAGGAATGTGTACAAGACGTTAATGTTAACATTCAAGAAGTCTTGAAGATAACAAGACTATAACAACTGAAAATAGGTTATTTTTTAATGTTAAATACAAAGGTGATGCAGTTTAATAAGAAATTTTGTTCATATGAAAGATATATGTCCCATGTCCTTATTATATACTGTACAAAATAAAATATTGCACGCTGGAGTCATATAATAAATATATACAAGGAGTATTTTTTTTTAAAGAAAATGAAGAATGTATGTATCTGTGCCTTTTATTCACAGATTCAAGGGAAGCTGGGTGGGGACTGGTAGCACAGCCTGTTCCAGGAGCTCAGGCCTGGTAGTGAAAGCTATACACTACAATGTTCATTTGTTGAGAAGGCACAGCAGGTAAAGATGCTGGACTCCAAGCCTGATATCCTGAGTTCAATCCCCAGAATACACATGGTAGAAGGAAAGGAATTACTCCTGTAAGATTTTCTCTAACCTCTACACATATCACAGTCCAGACACAAAGGCACTCACAAACATACACGTACAAACATGTGCACCCCATCCCTCACTCACCCTTATCTGCTCACCCTCCAACACACACTTACTCCACATACACTGACCATATCCCACACAACTCACCCCTCCACTCACTCACACATACACTTACACATCCACATATGATTACCACCCCACACTTAATCTCCCACTCACTCACAAACACACTTAATCACACACACTTGCACACAAATACTCACAAATCAATATATGTAATAAAATATTTAAAAACACTGTAGAATAAAAAAATTTCTTGGATGATAATTCTTAGCATTTTTCAAAGAAAGATGGAAATAATCTTCTAGAATTTCTTAGGCCATGAAAATAACTCATTATAAATGGTAAAATGAATGCTGGGAATCAGGGGAGCAAGTCACTAGACAGGCTTTTTACAAAGTTGTCTCAATAGTCATAATGGGTAACACTTGCTGAGTTATTAGTCAATGTTAGTTTATTATGTGCTAGCCACTGCTTTGGTCTGCTTCATCTGTTTTAGGTATAGAATCAGAATTTATTTTAATAACAGAGAATAAAAGTAATGTGATAGAAACTGATAAAAAGATTTTGTCCATGTGTTCTCCTGTTTGAGGTAGGTCCTGGATGAACTGCCATTTTCAGAAAGCTCAGGATGGAGCAGGGGTGGGCTGTGCTGAGGACTGTGGGGTACACACGCACTTCTGCAGATACTGTAGGTTGGTGACTGCCACAGGAAACTGTGGTAACATAAAATAAAATACTCATCAGACTATACGTGCACAAGGAAAGACAAAACCAAAATCAAGCAAAGGAGGATTTCAGAATGCAAATCCTGCACGTGTCAGGGAAGGCTTCAGCATGAGCTATTGCAGTTGATTAGCTTAGAGTGAAGGCACGCTCTTTACAGTTCTGAAGATATTCTCTCACAGAAAATCCTGACAGTGCTGACCAAAGCAGGTTGGGTGTAGTTATTCTGGAACTAAGCAAGTATTTCACATCTCCACGATCTGTCCAGGAATTCTAGCGAATGGCTGGTGTGCAACTGACAGCACCATCAGACTCACCAGGAAGAGGTAGCGCTCTTGTGCTGATGTGTTCCGAGCTGCTAGTTTGAGGATCTGTCCTTCTTTTATTAGTTCATTTGAGGGATTTACAATATCCTCTTCTTCTCCTAACATCTCATAAATTTCTAAAAGTTTCTTCAGGTTCTCCTGGGAAATTAGAACAAAATACAGCAAGATCAAAGAAGGTAATTAAAATTTAGCTAAAATCTGTATAATTTAATAGATAGTGAGAGTACTATTACACTTTGGTATCAATAAAGTGAACCCTAAGATAGTTGGTAAATATTCTTTTCTGCTCATCTGTATCTGTTCATTTTGGTCTAAATCTACAACAGTGAGAGGCTATATTATCAACTGTTGTCTAGCCAGAAGGTTCCTAGACCTTGAAAAGCCACTTACCATTTTTCTTATTGCACTATTAGAATGGCTTGCTGCTGTAGATATAATTTCAAGTGACTCTAAATGGAAAAAGAAAAGTAAATAAATGTTTGTCTTTCCTGTGCTATAGAATAAAATAAATATAGAGATGGAAAACAATGGCGGTCACAGCAGTTTCCACTACAGTCTGGCAAATAGTTTCCTAAGTCATTTGTCCATGGCTTATTTAACCTTTCAGGATATTTACCTGCAAAATATATATATGATGATTAGGCTCACAGGTTCATGTAATATATAACAGGACTTAGAAATGGATTTGCATTTATAGCATATATTAACCAAGTTCAAGGAACTTGGCCAGGGGTAATTACATATTAACAGCAGTTCTGCAGCATCAGTCAATTTGTTGTGGGTAAAAATAGCACACAGGGATTTCTAGAAGAAATAATTCATAAGTTTAAAATAAGTTTTATTAGAGCATACAGTTAAAATTATTCTATTAACATTGTTAATCTTGAACTTATGAATTAAACCTTATCATAGGTATATGAAGGAAAAAAATATTACTATATATAAAGTTTGGTACTAATGATAATTAAAGGAGTTTCCGGAACATTTTGGAAAGTATCTCCTGAGGAGCTATTATTATCTACCAGTTGCTGAGTTCTTTCATTTTTGCCATATGATGAAAGTGACACAACTTGGCTTGTTCCACATAAAAATGAATCCTAGATCATACAGCTCAAAGTCTGATGCTTCATTTTGCCTACTAAACGAGCACAGCTTTCTTTGCATGATTGCCTGAATCAGCTGGAGCCTGGGGGTGGTTTTGCTGGAATAGGTCCCTGGGAGGGAAAGGAAAGGGAGGAGTGGCTGATGGTGAAGGACAGTGGGCAGTCCTGTGTTGGCCACCGCTTGGGAGCATCTCCCAGTCCTAAGTCATGACAAGACAGCACCATTCCTTCAGGCCCGTGTTTCCTGTGTTTTTACATTGCTGAGAGGAACATACTTTTAGTGTTTCATCTTATCCTTTCAAGACTCTAAAAGTCCACATTTTTAGTATTTCCTTAGCAAAGGCAAGCCAGGAAGAACCATGCAGTGCCTCATATCTATTACTTAGGGCAAGAATGAATCTTTAGATACACAATACTGAATATTGAAGCAGTGCTGTACACAGGACTTGAATCATGTGCTTGGCTTTCCTGGTGGCTGCAGCTTGACAGTTCCAAGCAAGGACTCCTTTATCTTTTTCTGTAAGAATTGTCCCTTTCCAAAGGGCTCATCTGCATCCCAGGGAGGATGTCTGATGATGACCCCATCCCCAATCCTCCTGAGAATAGCCTGGTTTGGCTCAGTGTATTTTCTGCTTCTGGAGCTGGAAAGCCAGGGAGGCAGATGGCAACCGACAGAGGCGCAGAAACACACACTCATCTGGATACACACTCCTGAGTGTCAAAACGCAAGCTGGAGAACTAATCCTCTGGCTTTTGGAACCAGATAAGGAAAGCACCAAGAACAAAACTGCAAAGGACAGATGACGAGTGGAAAGATTCTGAAGACAGTGTGCAAAAGTCCCCCAGGCTGGCCGCAGCACCACTGCCCTGAAGTGAGCCTTTACAAAGGAAGTCTGGGTGCAGTTGGCACGCCACTGCCAAGCTGTGTTCCCACTTTACCCAGTATTTCTGTGGGATCTCTTAACAATGTCTTAGGGATGATAATGCCAGTATTTCAAAACTGGACAGTTTAACATTATTTTTGTTTTTGTTTGAAAGTGTTTCTAGACTGTGAGCTGGTGCTATAAAAACAGCTGCACATATTTTGTGGCTTTGCTGTGTTGAGTCCTGCATTTAATGGTATGGAGAGTAAGCAGGGAGGGAAATGTACTCAGGACAGGATCTGACTTGAGGAGCAGGGCAACCACACAAAGAACTTCAGTCTTTATATTCTGGATTCCCTGAGCAGGTGATGTGCTTCATGTCCTGTGACCTAGTTAATTTACATTACAGCCTCTGAAGATCCATTTGTCTTTCTAAACATGAATCTCCCTAAGGCAGGGTAAGAGGACAAGGTTACTGAAAAAGAAAAAGACAGAGCCTCTATGCCAGTGCCAGGACTATGTGTGTCACATCCAGGATGAGGGAAAACAAAGTGGCCAAGGCTGGGGTGAATGAGAGGAGTTTACGGAGAGCTGGAAGACCTACTTCTGATTCATCAGAAGCTTGGCTAAGTTCCCAGGAAGTACCAGGCCAGGGAAACACTAGAAGGGAAAAAGTGAGAGAGGTTTCCGTGATCACTAAGTCTTTGGGATGGTGGGAAATGGTCTGTGTCCAAGATGTCTTGGGCCTATGATCTTCATCTCAGAATAATATCAGCTCACGAGAGAGGTCAGGAACATGTAGTGAGAAGAATAGTTTGAAGATAACGTTAGTTAGCATCATTAGTATTTGTTAAACATTAAACCATGACTATTTCTTAAGGTTTTCATTCATCTCTAATTTTTGAGAGGTTTAAAAAAAAACTGTATTAAAGGCCTGGAGGGTACAACTTTTTTTCCCTTTATGTTTTAAGACAGACAGTTTATCCCTAGGTGACTTGGAATGCTTGGAAGATCCACCTGCCTCTGTCTCTCTAGTGCTGAGATTTGAAGCAACCACATTTGGTATTACCATGTACATATTAGAATGTGATAAACAAATCTCTGGGCTCAATCTCTAATATTCAAAAAGTTTAAAACTGCATGAGAAACTAAAGAATTAATGAAACTCATTAGTCTTAAAAAACTTTCATTCTGGCTAAGATCAAAAACTCAGAAGACATCAGGTGTTGGCGAGGATGTGGAGAAAGGAACACTCCTCCACTGCTGGTGGGACTGCAAGCTGGTACAACCACTCTGGAAATCAGTATGGCAGTTCCTCAGAAAACTGGACATGATACTTCCGGAGGACCCAGCCATACCACTCCTGGGAATATACCCAGAAGATTCCCCAGCATGCAATAAGGATACATGCTCCACTATGTTCATAGCAGCCTTATTTATAATAGCCAGAAGCTGTAAAGAACCCAGATGTCCCTCAATGGAGGAATGGATACAAAAAATGTGGTATATATACACAATGGAGTACTGGTCAGCCATCAGAAACAATGAATTCATGAAATTCTTAGAGAAATGGATGGAGCTGGAGAATATCATACTAAGTGAGGTAACCCAGTCTCAAAAGAATACCCATGGTATGCAATCACTGATAAGTGGATATTAGCCTAGAATCTTGGAACACCAAAGACACAATTCACATACCAAATGATATCTGACAAGAAGAAAGGAGTGGACACTGGTGCTGGAAAGGATCAAAGCATCAGTGTAGGGGAATACAAGAACAGGAAAGTGGGAAGGGGTGAAAGAGGGAGCAGGAGGAGGG
The DNA here is from genome assembly GCA_964023405.1 of Apodemus agrarius. Taxonomy (NCBI): domain Eukaryota; kingdom Metazoa; phylum Chordata; class Mammalia; order Rodentia; family Muridae; genus Apodemus; species Apodemus agrarius. The sequence continues at coordinate 86,427,794 of OZ030018.1, read as the reverse complement.
AAAAGGGCATGTGGGACCTTTGGGGGGTGGGGAACCAGAAAAAGGGAAATGAATTGTAAATATAATATATATATATATCCAATAAAAAAAAAACTAAAAAAAGCTTTCATTCTAATTTAATGAAATAATTAAGACAAACAATACAATTGAAATAAAGTGGTGCTCTTTGTTTTTGTTTTCATTTTTTTTAAACAGGGTTTTTGTATGTAGCCCTTGCTGTCTTGGACCTAATTCCACAGACCAGGATGGCTTTGAACTTAGAGATCAGCTTGTCTCTGACTCTTGAGTGCTGGGATTAAAGGCATGCATAACCACTGCCAAGGTTTTTTTTTCTCCCTTTTTTTCTTTTTTAAGGAAAATACCACTAGACAATAAAGCTCCTCATGTCTTATACATGTTAGGGAGTAAGGCTAATAAATTTTATTTACATAGTAAATGTCTTCTTAGCTCTCTTGGTAGACAGCAGCACCATAGTTCCAAATACTCAAGTTCTTCCTATGAGTAGGTTTATTATATTATTATTACATATTATTATTTATATTACTACTCCAAAAATTTCTAAGCTACAGTTTTAGGTTTCACAGTTGGTGATAACATAAATCCAGAATGGGAGCCTCCACTGCACTTCTTTAAATGGGTGTGACCCTGATTTAAAGTGGAGCGTTCAGTAAGGTACCTGTTGACTAAAGCAATGTAAGACACATCTTTGGAACCAAAGGGCATCTTGGCTATATCATTAGGCTGTTGTCGAGGGAGAATAAAAGATTTACTTTTTGCCTCATTCCAGTCTGGGGAGTCAGGAGACAACTTCTTCAGGTAGTCCTTCAAGAGCATCTCATAGCGAGGAATCCGCTGAACAGGCTCCAGCATGTGGTGCTGCAGGGTTAAGCTTCCACAGATCTTCTGTTTCTGTAAGCAGCAAGATTTTTTACTTTTAAATATTTCACTATATTTATTTATTTACTGTATGTGCATGTGAGTAAGGAGGTCAGAAGACAATTTGTAGTATTCAGTTCTCTGTACCATGTGGGTTCTGGGAATCAAACTGAGGTCATCAGGCTTGGTGGCAAATGCCTTTACTCACTGAGTCCTGTCACTAACCCCTGTAATCAAGGTTTTTAAAAGAATATTTAAAAATTAGGTTTAACAATATAAAACCTTAATATAATAAAGAACTGTCATCAAAGACAGTATTTTTCTACCAAGTGTAGCTGTACCATACACCAGGGGTGCTTTGAAAAATCCAAGTTTCTGAGTCCCACCCAGTCTATCAAATCACAGTGGTGGGGGAAGAAGCCAGAGAATATGAATTTTTAAATACCTTATATTGCTGCCATAACATGGAGATACTGAGCTTTTTTTCAAAGTTACGTCACATTCTGGACACTCCAAGGCTATTTACCACAGACATTGACCTCTTTCTGCCCCTTTGTCTCCCTTTGTGACTCACTAGAACTTGGAACCTTTCCACAACAAGCACCCTTTGACCTGCTCATTTGGCATACAGACATAGATAGCTACCCACATTCAGGTTCACAGACCCCCTTCATCCCGACAGGCTCGTGAATGATTGCCAGAAATGTTCATCTCTTTCTCTTTTGGGATTCACAAGTTTTCAGCCTGCTCTTACAAAGGACTCTCTAGGTAGCATATTTGGCTAAAAGATCCAGGATACTTCCCCCTTTCAAGGCTTCTCAGACCTCTGCCAGGTGCCTGGCTGTAAACCTCCCAGTGCCCTACCCAGTCTTGAGACCTAGGACCAGTCTACACTGCCAGGGGAATATAAGCTCATTGTACTATAAGCTCCTTGTTACCAAACCACTAAAGGCACCAAGTTGCAGCTGATGAAGAGAGACCTGGAATAGAAGATGTAGCCCCAACTACTAGACAAATAAAAGAAACTGACACCCTAATTTTACCATAAATCTGCCCAACCCAAACATTATAAATACCCTCCAATAAAAGAAGGTGATTTGAACAAAAAGAAAAACTTAACCAACACACTTACTACAGATGTGCACATCTTAACATGTAAATAAAAACAACAAAATAACAGCAACAACAACTACAAAAATATCAAAAAACATGTGCCCTCCCTCAAATATACATCTCATAATAATGATTCTTGTTGAAAATGGTATGAGAGAACTCTCAAGGAATTCAGAAGAATGATTACAGCTACGGTCAAACAACTGAAAAAAGACAATGACAAAGATGAACAAAACAGAGTAAACAGAGACATGAAAATGACTTGAATTTTAAAACCAAAGCTGAACTGACACTGAAAACGAAGTCTTGGTTTATTTTAGCTTATGACTCCGTATGGTAAAAGTTCATCACAATGTAGACACACATGGCCAGAGAAGAAAGGAACCACACCACAAGGCAGAGAGAGGGCACCTGGAAGTAGGGTGAAGCTACTTCCCCTGTGATAAATAAAAGCCATGCAGGATAAAAACAGATTAAAGAAATTATGACTACTAATAAGACTGTAATAGAGAGGCTACTAGAAGGAATTTATCCATCTCAATCCATTTGAAGAGAAGAATGAATATACCCCCAGAGAATAAATAGTGCTAGGTCAAGCAACTGAAAAAGAGCCGTGAAACACAGCAAAATCAACACAATGGGAATACATATTATTTAGCAATGACTCTGAATATTAATGGTCCAAATTCCTCAATAAAGAGACCCAGACTAACAGATTGGATCAGAAAACAGAGCTCATCTTTTCGTTACTTCCCAGAAACATAACTCACTGTCAATGATAAGACACAACCTTAAAATAAAAAGATGGAAAAAGCTATGCCCAGAAAATGGAACTAAGAAACAAGTAGGCATATTCTAATATCAACAAAGTATACTTCAGAGAAAAACTAGTTAGAAGTAACAGGGAGAAACATTCATACTTAAAAAAAAAAATCAATGAGTTCTGATCTGCTTCCCGACCCTGGCCACATCAGTGACCTGAAACCCTTCAGCCTGCCTGCCTCCCAGGAGGTCTGCAATAACCAGGGACATGGCCTGACTGCCTCCCCTTCTCTCATGGTCCCTAATAAGGAGGAGAACACTGTACTCATGTTTGCAATATCTTCACAAGATGCTCTGGAGATGGAGACGAATAAGATCTGGAAGATAATTCAACACATCTCATTTTGTCTACAGGTGATAATTATCAGCAAAGTTATCCATTTTATTGTTTTGTTTTGTTTTTTGGTTTTTTTCGAGACAGGGTTTCTCTGTATAGTCCTGGCTGTCCTGGAACTCACTCTGTAGACCAGGCTGGCCTCGAACTCAGAAATCCGCCTGCCTCTGCCTCCCAAGTGCTAGGATTACAGGTGTGCGCCACCACGCCCGGCTCAAAGTTATCCATTTTAATGCAGGAATCTTAGGAAAAGAATCAGCGCTCTGCCATCTTTTTTTTAAACAAACAAACAAACAAACAAACAAAAACAAAACAAAAAAAAAAAAAACACTGGTATGCCCTAAATAGGTCTTCACAGCTGTGAGCAGATCTAGGCATGGTTTCAGTTAGTTTTTGTTTTGTTTTGTTCGTTCGTTTGTTTCTGGGTATAGTGGGGATTTTATTTGTGTTTACATGGGAATTTACATGTTCGCTTCAGGTCCCTGCCAACAGTTGGGCTTTTGACTGGTCAATAAAGAGCCAGTGGCCAATGGCTGGTCAGGAGGACAGAGACTGGACATTGAGGATTCCCAGAGAGGAAATGCAGAAGAGTGAGAAGGAGAATCACCAGGGCAGAAGGAAGAGGAAACAAACATGAGAGCTGTGGAAGACAGAGAACCATCCATGTAGGAATCAGGGAAAAGTGGCCCCTGGGGCCACTCCCCCAATTGGGTCTGGGGTAGCAGAGATAAAATATAGATTTTAGAAAGTTATAAGAATATTGGAGGGGAGTGTGTTAGCCACATGGAGGTTCAGAAGAGGACCAGCCATTGAGGGATATTAAAATATAAAGGTTGTGTGTGCATGTCTTTCATTCTTGAATCTAAGGGTCTTAGGGGGTGCAGAGCTATGCACATACCTGCTGGGCACATAGAGTGGACTTTAAATATTTACTGATACAGATGACATGCAACATGAGGCTCATACTCACTATTAAAAATTAGAGGGATACTCACTCAAACACTGCAGCCTGAATGCTTCCAAGGAAGTCCACAGTAACCAAGGACACAAGTGAGAATTCTGCCCAAATACCCAAACCAGTTGGGATAACCACAGAACAGAGCCCAGCTGACATGGGCTACCCCATGACCATCCAAGCGCTATCTTCCATCCTGCCTACTTCTACACTGGGCCAGATCAACAGCCTGGGAAATACCCACCTAAACACTGCAGCCCGTGTGCTTCCCAAGAGGTCTGCAGTGACCAAGGACAAAGGTAAGAATTTCTCCCAACCAACCACATCAACTGAGATACCAACACAGCCCAGGCGACTTAGGACCTACCCTCGAGCTCCACTTTCCTTCCTGACCACTTTGCCACCCAGGCCAGATAAGCAGCCTGGCTAATGCCCTCCCAAACACTGCAGCCTGTGTGCTTCCCAGAAGGTCCTTAGTGACCAAGGGCACAGAACTCCACCTTCCTCCAGGCCCACTTCCTTACAAAGGCCAGCCCAGTGGACCTATACATGCCCAACTCTACAGCCACAAGCCTCCAAGGAGGTCCACAGTAGCCAAGGGTGCAGGAGGTCTGCAGTAACCAGGGGCACAGGAACCCTGCTCTACCCAGAGACACAGGAAGCCTACCCTAACCAGAGACGACACTGCCGGCTTCTAAGGAAAGCAGCCCTAACTCAGATCACAGAGTTGTTCCTGTCTCCAAGGAAACCTGTTTCAATTAGAGACAACCAGGTCAGTTGACACCAGAGAGAACCAGATTCCCAGAAGCAAGCACAAGATTATAAATGACAGAGCCCAGTGAAATATGGCACCATCAGAACCCAGTTCTCCCACCACAGCAAACCCTGGCTACCCTAACACAACCAAAAAGCAAGATAATGACCTAAAATCCCATCTCATGAAGATAATAGAGGCTTTTAAGGAGGCTATAAAAAATTCCCTTTAAGAAATACAGGAAAACACAGGCAAACAGGTAGAAGCCCTTAAAGAAGAAACAAATAAATCCCTTAAAGAAATACAGGAAAATACAATCAAGCAGGTGAAGGAATTGAACAAAACAGTCCAATGGAAATAGGAACAATAAAGAAATCACAAAGGGGGGCAACCATGAAGATGGACAACGTAGGAAAGAGATCAGGAGCTACAGATGCAGGCATCATCAATAGAATACAAAACGTAGAAGAGAGAAGCTCAGGTGTAGAAGATACCATAGAAAATATTGACATGTTGGTCAAAGAAAATACAAAGTGTAAAAAGCTCCTAATCCAAAATATCTAGGAAATTCAGGTTACAATGAAAAGACCAAACCTAGGAATAATAGGAATAAAAGAGGAGGAAGAATCCAGCTCAAAAGGTCAGAAAACATCTTCAGCAAAATCACAGAAGAAATCTTCCCTAACTTAAAGAATGAGATGGCCATAAGTGTACAAGAAGCCTACAGAACATCAAATAGATTGGACCCAAAAAGAAAATCCTCTTGTCACATAATAATCAAGACACCAAATGCACAGAATAAAGAAAGGATATTAAAAGCTGTAAGGGAAAAAGAACAAGTAACCTATAAAGGCATACCTATCAGAATTATACCAGACTTCTCATCAGAGATTCTAAAAGCCAGATGTCATCAAGATCCTACAATAAGACAATTGCCAGTCCAGGCTACTATACCCAGCAAAACTCTTAATCACTAATCACCATAGATTGAGAAACCAAGATATTCCATGACAAAACCAAATTTAAACAATATCTTTCTATGAATCTAGCCCTACAGAGAACACTGGAAGGAAAAGTTCAACACAGGGAGGAGGGTAATCACATCCAAGAAAACATGAGAAATTAAACATCTCACAATAAACCCCAAAGAAGAGAAGTTGAGAGTTGGCACTGTAAAAGGCCATGGAAGGCCATTGGTGAAAGTGCATATCAGTTGTACTTGACAGTCCAGGACTGAAGGGGCCATGCAAAGGAGTTGAGACTTGGCACCATGAAGAGAGCCTATGAGAGGCTATTGGTGAACCCTAGTTGCACTGAAAGACCCCAGCACATTGGAGATGCCAAGTACTATGGGATGGTTACCAAGAACAGCAGCAGCAGCGGAGTAGATCAACCTGAGCTTAGATTGCTACAGAGGGCAAAGCTCTGGAGAAGTGATGCGAGCCCTTTGGAGGAGCCCAGAAGATCATGTGTGGATCCCAGACATTGAAACAAGAAGCTGTAACATTGAAGCTGCCTTGGAGACCCTAAGATGTTCAAGATAACAGAGCCATGGTCTATCTGCTGAGGAAATCTCCTAACAGGGAGTGGAAACAGCCCAGGAGAAAGAAGTTTATTGTAGTCAACAAAGATGAAAAAGGAGTTGGTGATCTGAAGACCACTGACATCAGCCATGGAGATGCAGAGTTTGGAGTTTGCTCAGCTGGTTTCCTGTATTGCTTTGGGGTTTACAATGAAATGATTGGATGAATCTCAGAAGAGACTGTTAACTTTGGACTTTTAACATTGCTGAGACTGCTGTAGACTATGGGGACTTTGGAAGTTGGACTAAATATGTTTTTTATTATGCTATAACTAGATATGGCCATCAAAGACTCATATGTTTGAACAAGCCTATGGGACTCCTGGAGTAAAATGTGATGGTTTCTATATGCTTGGCCAAGGGAATGGCACTATTAGAAGGTGTAGCCCCATGGGAGTAGGTGTGTCACTATAGGTGTGGGTTTTAAGACCTTTATTCTAAAAAAAAAAAGACCTTTATTCTAGCTTCCTAGAAGTCAGTATTCTGCTAGCAGCCTTCAGATGAAGATGTAGAACTCTCAGCTCAGCCTGCATCTGTCTGGGTGCTGTCATGCTCTTGCCTTGATGATAATGGACTGAATCTCTGAACCTGTAAGCCAACTAAAAGTTGTCCTTATAAGAACTGCCTTGGTAATGCTGTCTGTTCACAGCAGAAAACCCTAAGACAGTTGGTAAAACAAAAACAACCTAAATCTAAACCAAGTCCATGGGAGGGGACAAAAACAATAATGGTGAAGTTCATGGTAAAAAAAAAAAATAGTCCAGAGTAGAATACAAAGAATCAACAAATGAAAGAGCACATTCTTTGAGACGATGAGGAAAACTGACAGACTCCTTGATCCAAGTAACAAAAAAAACCCCAAAAAACAAAAAAATGAAAACCAAAAAAACCAAAAACCAAAACCAAAAACAAAAACAAAAACAAAAAAAGAAAGAAAGAAAAAGAAAGGACACAAATTAACAGGATCAGAAATAAACAGGGAAATACTACAACACATACCATAGAAATTCAGACTATTATAATGGAATATTCTAAAAACCTGGACTCCATGAAGTTGGAAAACCTAAAAGAAATGGATGAATTTTTAGATTCAGCCAAACCACCCAAACTAAACCTAGAGAAACTCCAGCCCCACAATTTCATAATGGCTATTAGAAATGTATTAAATTCACTGAGATTTATAGACTTTAGGATTTTTTTAATTTTGAAGTGTTATATTTATTTTATTTACAAGTACATTTTATAGTAAATGTTATAAAGTTAAATAATGAGTATATGTATTTCTAGATTTATTTTCCTTTTCTCATAACCTAAAAAATATGGAACACTATACAAAACAACTATTGCCTTATAATATTAGGCTATAATTTAAAAAGACATAAAAATGTGTTTTAAATATTTTCCTGATTGTCTTTTTGGTCAACTTGACACATTTTAGAGTTATCTGAGGAGAGGGAACCACAACTGAGAAAATTCCTTCACCAAGTCTGTCAGGATTTGCCACTTACAAGATAAGGATTTTAGTTGCTGTGCCCAACTATTTAGTGTTGTTTCTGAACTAAGTTTGTGTTGTGTTTTCCTTCATGCAGTGGCTTGTCTGGGTTCAAGAGAAAACGGTACAGTGGCAAAGCATGGGTTTGCCTGAGGTGTACCACAAAGTTCATGGGGAATTTGAAGCACCGGGCTAGCATGGTAGCAGCCCACCAGTGGCAACCTAGTAAGCTGGGTGGAGACATTTCAGGAGCTCTGGGCAAGAAAGTCTCAAGGAGATAAAACAGGCCGGCCACTGTCAGCCAGGCAGCAGGGGCTGAGAGTAGTAGGGTGTAGCGTGGGAACTGGCTGGTTCTTTTTAATATTTTCCTCAACAGGCATTTTTTTGATTAACAACTAATGTGGGAAGGCCTGGAGGGCTCAGCTCGCTGCTGGTGGTGCCACCTCTGGGCCATTGTTCCTGAGATGTATGAGAAAGCAGAACCCTGAAGAACCAGTTAGTAAGCAATGCTCTTCCGAGGCCTCTGCTTCTGCTTCAGCTCCTGCCCTCATTTCCTCTTTTCTTGAGTTTTTGCCCTGACTTCCCTCAGTGATGGGGTGTGGTCAACTGAGAGTTGGAAGATGAAATAAACTCTTTCCTTCCCAAGTTCTTACAGTCATGGTGTTGTATCATAGCAATAAAAAGCCTCACCAAAACAAATATAAATGGCATGAACAGAACAGAGCATAAGGTAGGGAAGAAAGTTATATAGAAATCAAGTATTTCTCTGATTGACATTAGCATAATCTGAAGCTGGCTATAGTAAATAAAAATGCATGTTATTTTCCAAAGAGCAATCAACAAAAAGATTTAAAGATAAAAAGAATCAAAATATTGCCATAAGCTCTGTTCATATAAAAGGCAGAAGTCAAGAGCTATAGAATTCAGCCACAAGAATATTATGTGACACAGAATTCTAAGTCATGTATTCAAAGAATTAGTTAACTACAAGTTTGAATATACACTGAAGAATTAATATAATTTATTATGGCATTATTAATATTTATTATATAGGCTTGGTACAATGGAGGCAAACCTGGATACTCATATAAAGTGACTAAAAAACTCAGACTTCATTGCAATGTACCACTCCCCTTTAGATTTCAACCACTGAAAGAAGATGAAATAGAAAAAGGGTGGGAACTCACTTTATAAATAACTACTCATTTACTATTTTTTGAAACTCCATCTTACTAGGTAGCTAAGACTGGCTTCAAATTTGCCCTCCTGCTTCTCTAGCCTCCTAAGTGCTAGAATTACATTAGCAGACTTGCCACATGTGATGAATTTATGTAGACTTATGTCTAAGTTATTGTTCTACTGCTGTGAAAAGACACCATGACCAAGGCAACTCTCATGAAAGAAAGCATTTAATTGGGGGCTTGCTTACAGTTTCAGAGGTTTAGTCCATTATCATCATGGTGGGGAGTCTGGCAGGAGGCATGGCAGGCAGGGTGCTACAGAAGTAGTTGAGAGCTACATCCTGATCTGCAGGCAGAGAGGGAGAGAGAGACACTGACTGGGCTTGGCAAGGGCTTTTGAAACCTCAAAGCCTATCCTCAATAACACACTTCCTTTAAGAAGGCCACACCTCCTAATCTTTCTACTCATCTCAAACTGGTCCACTCCCTGCAACTAAGCATTCAAATATATGAGCCTATGGAAGCCATTCTCATTCAAACCACCACACTCCACTCCACTCCCTGGCCCTGTAGCTTGTAGCTATATCACAATGCAAAAACGCATTCAGTTCAACTTCAAAAGTCCCCATAGTCTATCACAGTCTCATTACTGTTTAAAAGTCCAGAGTTTCTTCTGAGAATCATGGCAATCTCTTCATTATACCCCACTGTAAAAGTCAAAATCAAAAACAGATCACATACTTCCAATGTATGCTGGTACAGAAATATACATGACCATTCAAAAAAAAAAAAAAAAAAAAAAAAAAAAAAAAAAAAAAGCTAACATAGTGAGGAAATTGGACCAAATCAAGACTAAAAAACAGCAGGAAAACTCCAAATTCTGAATCTCCATGTCAGATGTCAGAGTGTTCTTCAGCACTTTAACTCCTTTCAACTTTGTGGAGTGTAGTGATACATTTCTCTATCATGGGCTGGTATCACAGCTAGTGTGCAGCTTTCCTTAACAGGGATCTCATGACTCTGGAATATGGTGGTTTGAATGAGAATGGCTCCATAGACTCATACATCTGAATGCTTAGTCACCAGAGAGTGATGCTCTGTGAAAGGATTAGAAGGATCAGGTGTGGCTTTGTTGGAGGTAGAATGTCACTGGGGGTGGGCTTTGACATTTCAAAGCCCATGCCAAGACCAGTCTCTCTCCCTCTCCTTCTCCCTCTCCCTCCCCTCCCCCTCCCCTTTCTCTCCTTCTCTGCCTGCAGATCAGGATGTAGCTCTCAACTATTTCCCCAGCATCATGGCTGTCATACCTGCTGCTCTCTTTCCTGCCATAATAGACTAAGCATCTGAAGCTGTTGGCAAGCCATCAATTACATGCTTTTTTAATATATATTTTAAAATAAATTTTATTAGTTTAATAAAAACTAACATAAACCAAAAAGTTTGCCAAGGAGCAGAAAACATGTAGGTGTTGGGAATTTTCTAGAGTACCTTGGCGTATGAGGGCTATTCTGTGATCTGGTTCTTTTTTTTTTTTTTTGATATACTCTTTATTTACATTTCAAATGACTTCTGATTTCCTGGCTCCCCCCTCCCCAAAAGTCTCATAAGCCCTCTTCCCTCCCCACCTCCCGTTCTCCCATCCAACACTTCCCATTTCCCTGTTCTGGTATTCCCCTACACTGCTGCACTGAGCCTTTCCAGAACCAGGGGCCACTCCTTCCTTCTTCTTGGACATCATTTGATATGTGGATTGTGTCTTGGGTATTCCAAGTTTCTAGGCTAATATCCGCTTATCAGTGAGTGCATACCATGAATGTTCTTCTGAGACTGGGTTACCTCACTTAGGATGATGTCCTCCAGCTCCATCCATTTGTCTAAGAATTTAATGAATTCATTGTTTCTAATGGCTGAATAGCACTCCATTGTGTATATGTACCACATTTTTTTGTATACATTCCTCCATTGAGGGACATCTGGGTTCTTTCCAGCTTCTGACTATTATAAATAGGGCTGTTATGAACATAGTGGAGCATGTATCCTTATTACATGCTGGGGAATCCTCTGGGTATATGCCCAGGAGTGCTAGAGCGGGGTCCTCCAAAGAATTGTGCCCAGTTTTCTGAGGAACAGCCAGACTGATTTCCAGAGTGGTTGTACCAGCTTGCAATCCCACCAGCAGTGGAGGAGTGTTCCTCCTTCTCCACATCCTCGCCAACACCTGTTGTCTCCTGAGTTTTTAAACTTAGTCATTCTGACTGGTGTGAGGTGAAATCTCAGGGTTGTTTTGATTTGCATTTCCCTAATGACTAATGATGTTGAACATTTCTTAAGGTGCTTTTCAGCCATCTGAAGTTCTTCAGGTGAAAATTCTTTGTTTAGCTCTGTACCCCATTTTTAATAGGGTTATTTGGTTTTCTGAGGTCTAATGTCTTGAGTTCTTTGTATATATTGGATATTAGCCCTCTGTCAGATGTAGGGTTGGTAAAGATCTTTTCCCAATTTGTTGGTTGCCAATTTTTCCTTTTGACAGTGTTCTTTGCCTTACAGAAACTTTGTAATTTTATGAGGTCCCATTTGTCAATTCTTGTTCTTAGAGCATAAGCTATTGGTGTTCTGTTCAGGAACTTTCCCCCTGAGCCAATGTCCTCAAGGGTCTTCCCCAGTTTCTTTTCTATTAGTTTCAGTGTGTCTAGTTTTATGTGGAGGTCCTTGATCCACTTGGAGTTGAACTTAGTACAAGAAGATAAGAATGGATCTTCTGCATGCTGACCTCCAATTGAACTAGCACCATTTGTTGAAAAGGCTTTTTTCCACTGGATGTTTTCAGCTCCTTTGTCAAAGATCAAGGACCATAGGTGTGTGGGTTCATTTCTGGGTCTTCAATCTTATTCCATTGATCCACTTGCCTGTTACTGTACCAATACCATGCAGTTTTAATACTATTGCTCTGTAGTATTGCTTGAGGCCCAGGATACTGATTCCCCCAGAAGTTCTTTTACTGTTGAGAGTAATTTTAGCTATCCTGTTTTTTTTGTTATTCCAGATGAATTTGAGAGTTGTTCTAACTCTATGAAGAACTGAGTTGGGATTTTGATGGGGATTGCATTGAATCTGTATATTGCTTTTGGCAAGATGGCCATTTTAACTATATTAATCCTGCCAATCCAGGAGCATGGAAAAATTTTCCATTTTCTGAGGTCTTCAATTTTCTTCTTCAGAGACCTGAAGTTCTTGTTATACAGATCTTTCACTTGTTTGGATGGAGTCAAACTTTATATTGTTTGTGGCTACTGTGAAGGGTGTTATTTCCCTAATTTCTTTCTCAGCCTACTTATCCTTTGAGTATAGGAAGGCTACTGATTTGCTTGAGTTGATTTTATAATCAGCCACCTTGCTGAAGTTGTTTATCAGTTGTAGGAGTTCTATGGTGGAGTTTTTTGGGTCACTTAAGTATACTATCATATCATCTGCAAATAGTGAGAGTTTGACTTCTTCCTTTCCAATTTGTATTCCTTTGACTTCCTTATGTTGTCTAATTGCTCTCGCCAGAACTTCAAGTACTATATTGAAAAGATATGGAGAGAGAGGGCAGCCTTGTCTAGGCCCTGGGTGCAGGCAAAAGCCTGACAGGCTTAGACTCAAGCAATGTTAGCTTTGGACTATGTCTGCATACTTGGCACTGTGAGATCTCTCTGGTGTCTGGGAGCAAAGATGGTGGAGCATCCCTGGGAGTGCCAGGCAGTCTGCAGGGCAAACAACCCCCTGACCGGGTTGGCGCACAGACAGCCTGCTGAGCTGCCCAGGCCCTGGGTACAGGCAAAAGGCTGACAGGCTTAGACCCAAGCGATGTTAGCTTTGGACTAAGTCTGCGTACCTGGCTCTGTCAGACCTCTCTGGTGCTTTTTTTTTAACAATAAGATTTTCATTGATCATGGTATCTGTTCTCAGCAATAGAATAGTTACTAATAGTTATTGGTACCAGGGAGTAATACGCTGCTTGACAGGAATTGCTGTGCTGTATATCAGAGGAATATGGAAAACTTGGACACTTCAGACTAGAAAAGTGGTTGGATGCTTAAGGAAGTATGGGTGGGGCACAATGGGCTATGCTAGCAGAAGCAAGGATAGTAGTGCTGAGAGCAGCATGGGACCATCTCATGAAGCTTCAGAGCAGAGTAATAGTAAGTGGCCTAGAGACCATTCTTATAACATTTTGATAAGAAATATGGTTATTTTTTCTTGCCCTTGTCCTAAAACTCTGCTTGAGGCTAAATTAAAGAGTTTTGGATTAATAGCATTGGCAGAGGAGATTTCAAGACAGTCTATTATCAACTCTGATCTGTAGTTATTAGTAATCCTAGTTAATATAGATCTTATGCAGATCTCTAATGAAAAAGAACAATCTGGACAAAGAGAAACACAAAATGTAAAGGCTGAGGAGAAAATAAGCACTCAGAAATGAGCACTAAGTTTAGTGCTCAAGGAGATAAATCGTTTAAAGAAAAGTATCATGATATATCAAATAAAAGGAGTGGTACCTTCAGGGCAAGACCCCACCCAACTAAGCTTCTAACTTTTTTTTTTTTTCCGAGACAGGGTTTCTCTGTGTAGCCCTGGCTGTCCTGGAACTCACTCTGTAGACCAGGCTGGCCTCGAACTCAGAAATCCGCCTGCTTCTGCCTCCCAAGTGCAACTTCTAACTTTTAAAAAGGAATGAAATGAAATGTTAAGAAGGGAAGGTAACTGTCACTAACAGAAAGCCAATGCAAATGAAACTGAAAGAGGGGACCATATTTCAGTTCCATTAAGCTGCAGAACTTGGCAGTTTTGGCCATTGTGATTCTGGCTTTAAGTCAAGGATACAAGAAAGAGACTATAGAATCTTTCTCATGGCTAGGGGAAGCTGCGAGGCCACTGAAAAAAGCTGTGAGAGTAAACCCCACAATTTTAGAGATGTGAGAATCATAGAACACCTGTGAAGCAATGCTGCATATCAGGGATGGAATCAGTTCATGAGAGGAAAGTATGCTGGAGTCAACCTGAAAGGTTTTGGATATCTGAAAAATACTTCGACATATGACATGAAGATGTAGAATTTGGAGTTTGCCTGCAAGGCTTTAGTCTTGCTTTGGTCCAGTATTTCCTCCCTATGTTCCTTTTCCTTCTTTTTGGAATAGTCATTTTTAACTCTGTGTCACTGTATATTGGAAATATGTGAGTTGCCTTTTGATTTTACAGTGGGAAATAGTGAAGAGATTGCCATGAGTCTTAGAAGTAACTGGACTTTTAAACAGTGATAAGACTGTGATAGACTATGAGGACTATAGGGACTTTTGAAGTTGAACTGAATGCATTTTTGCATTGTGAAATGGCTAAAAGCTACAGGGCCAGGGAGTGGGGTATGATGGTTTGAATGAGAATGGCCTCCATAGGCTCATATATTTGAATGCTTACTCACCAGGGAGTGGACCAGTTTGAGATGAGTAGAAGGGTTAGGAGGTGTGGCCTCATTTTTGTGGAAGTGTGTTATTAGGGGTGGGCTTTGAGGTTTCAAAGCCAATGCTAGGCCATCTTTGTCTCTGTCGCCCAATCCTCATGGAATATTCCTGATGCTGTTGTTTGCCTTCTACAGTTTGAGGATAGGTCATTATTGCTGAAGATACCACACACTTCAGACACAAGAATCAAGAATCAGTATGGATCTAATTTTAGGGCTTCTGCACTATGGACTAGCTTTCATGGTACCAGAGATAATATGTGATCTGGTGGTGGTGGGGTGGCACTCAGTCATCCTACGAAACACAAAAATGACAAGCACTGTAGGATGTCCTTAGAGGTGCAATACTGGCACTCATGTTTTGGAGGTCACCAATAGCTGTCTAATTGGACATAACAGGAGGAAATGTAGCCAACTACTCATGGCTAGGGCTGTCATGAAGCTTGAAGGAGAACTTATTATTGTCACTGTATCAAAGCAGCATAATTCCTAACTGTATTCTGAAATCCTATCCACATAACCATATATAAGTGTAGCTAATATCCAATATATACAAAGAACTCAAGAAGCTGGACTCCAGGAGAACCAAATAAGCCTATTAAAAATGGGGTACAGAGCTAAACAAAAAATTCTCAACTGAGGAATATCAAATGGCCGACAAGCACCTAAAGAAATGTTCAGCATCCTTAGTCTTCAGGGAAATGCAAATCAAAACAACCCTGAGATTCCACCTAATACCAATCAGAATGGCAAAGATCAAAAACTCAGGCAACAGCAGATGCTGGTGAGGATATGGAGAAAGAAGAATACTTCTCCATTACTGGTGGGATTGCAAACTGATACAACCACTCTGGAAATCAGTTTGGTGGCTCCTCAGAAAACTGGACACAGTACTACCTGAGGACCAAGCTATACCACTCCTGGGCATAAACCCAGACGATGCTTCAACATGTAATAAAGACACATGTTCCACTATGTCCATAGCAGCCTTATTTATAATAGCCGGAAGCTAGAAACAACCCAGATGTCCCTCAGCAGAGGAAGGAATACAAAAAATGTGGTATATTACACAATGGAGTACTTCTCAGCTACTTAAATAACGACTTCAAGCAAATGGATAGAATTAGAAAATATCATCCTAAATGAGGTAACCCAGTCACAAAAGAATACACATAGTGTGTACTCACTGATAAGTGGGTATTAGGAAAAAAGCTAGGAATACCCAAGATACAACTCACAGACCATATGAAGCTCAAGAAGGAGGAAGACCAAAGTGTGGATGCTTCAATCCTACTTAGAAGGTGGAACAAAATCACAATGGGATATAGAGGGAGGTAGGAACCTGGGAGGAAGAGAGGAAGGGGAGGGAAAAGGGGGACAGGATCAGGTGTGGGAGGAGACAGGGGAGATAGATGTATAGAGGGCCAGAAAACTGAATGGATATGTGTAGCAGTAGGGCATAGGGAACTGGGGGTAGCCACTAGAAAGTTCCAGATGCCAGGAAAGCAAGAAGCTCCCAGGATCCAAGGGGGAATAACAGCTGAAATACCCAATAAATGGGAGAGAGAATTTGTAGAGACCATATCCATTAGTAAGGCATGGCCCCTGGTTAAGGGATGGGGCCACTCACCCATCTCAAAAATATTAATCTAGAATTGTTCCTATCTAATGGAAATGTTGGGGAAAAGAGTAGAGCAGAGACTGAAAGAAAGGCCACCCCACCTAGGGATCCATCCCACATGCAGACACCAAACCCAGACACCATTGCTGATGCCAAGAAGTTCTTGCTGATAGGAGCCTGGTATAGCAGTCCCCTGAGAGACTCTGCCAGAGCCTGACTAATACAGATGTGTATGCTCACAGCCAACAATCAGATTGAGCATGGGGACCCCAATGGAGGAGTTATAGGAAGGACTGAAGGAGATGATTTGGTTTGCAACCCCATAGGAAGAACAACAATATCAACTAACCAGAGCTCCCAGAGCTCCCAGGGACTAAACCACCAACAAAAGAGTACACATGGAAGGAACCTTGGCCCCAGTTATATATGTATCAGAGGATGGCCTTTTTGGACATCAATGGGAGGGGAGGCCTTTGGCCCTGTGAAGGCTTGATGCACCAGTATAAGGTAATGCTAGGGTGGTGAGGGGTCAGTGCGTGGGTGGATGGGGGAGTACCCTCATAGAAGCAGGGGTAGGGGGAATGGGATGGGGCTTGCAGAGGGGAACTGGGAAGGGGGATAACATTTGAAATGTAAATAAATAAAACAACCAAATAAATAAATAAATAAATAAATAAATAAGATTTCTTAGGGTTTTGAGCAGATTAAAAAAAGAAATTGAAAAGCAATGCACATTGAGCATTTCCTACCACTTGGTGTGCTGAGTGTGCTTCATAATTAACTGCTTTAACTTTAGATACTGTCTTTGCAGAATTTAGTAGATGAGATATTAGATATAAGAAACAGTTTCAATGAAAATCTTCAATTTATCAGAAAATGTTTGTCATTCCTCTTTCAATTAATTTAGTAATGTTTTTCATGTCAAGAAATTTAACTGTATTATTTTCTCTGAAAATATTCAATATAACAATTTTATTTAAAAAAAGAATTATCTTAGAACTATTGGAGGAGAAGGACTATAAATATTACAATACCATGTGATTACAGGTCTTATGTGTGGAGTGCTTTATATGTTGTAGTGATGAAACTCTATTGGAAAAGAAATAAAATCCAAACTAATTCTGGAAAAAAAAGAAAAATACTTATATCTCAATTTTAGATCTTGAAGACCATAGAAATTTGTCAGAAAATATTAATTTGTGACCAGGAAGAAAAGTGTCCTATTACCTGAATCTCTTCAGTAACTGACTTAAACTGGGGAACACGCTCTGTCATGTTTTTAACCAGTTCCACTGCATTATCAAATCCCTTTACGTATTCTCCATACATCTTAAGGAATGGTGCCAACTTTTGCAGGATATCTCCAATTCTGGGTGTAGTTTCCCTGTATTAAATATAAAAATCTCATTAATGTTTCGTACAGAATAAGGAAATCTAAAGGTCCAAAGATAGAGTAGCCACTCCGTAACGTAACATTTGCTCTAGTAGAGTCACTGCTCTAACACTTGGAAGAAACAGTCTTCAAGAGTTAGCTTAGGCACTCACGAAGAGCTTATGGCACTCATCCATGGGTGCCCATGACACACAATCACTTGAGCACAGGAGCGATTTTACCTGCTGAGTGAGACATGTACATGCAGTCCCACATGTACCAGTAGTTTTATGTACAACTTTGGAACTCTCTTTAGTCTAGCTGTGGTGTGTGATGCGTCTGCTCTTCTTTATAAGTTATGAAGCGCTGCGCTGTATGTATGTCTTAGGCACAGAAGTCCCGTTTCTGTCTTACCATTCTTGCATTCGCTTCTCCAGCTCAGGTAATAGGAATTTACTATGGAAGGCATTTATTGATGAAATGTTAGAAAAGATTTTATTCACCATCTCTGCAGGAAATGAGCCTCGATTTGCTTCTTCTAATAGTTTGCAATAAAATACCTGAATGAAAGAATAAAAGCAAATGTCACTTTAGATTTGTGGGCTAGCCAGTTTTCACTGTGCTGACCTGCCCTGGGCTGGAAACATTAGCTTGCAGAGTAAATGGGGGAAACTTATGGTTTAGGACATCATTGACTCTGAAATGTAGGAAGAACTTTGTTTTGATTCTGAAGAATTTTAAGTGATGGTTAGGAAGATTTGTTTATAACTAAAACTATGCCCCTACCTATATGGAATTTATTTACCTTTTCCTCCAGAATGTTAAAGTAGATAGATAATGAAGTGTTTCTATGCAGAGAATTTTCAACTGATGAGGAGGGCTTTATATTCTCATATATGGCTATAATTAAGCATTGTAAAAAGATTTTATTATGCATAAAATGTGATATTTTTCACTCACTATGTTTTGAATGATGTCTATAGCTATTATAAATTGCTCTCACTGTGAGTAATGGTTAGTGTTAATTGTCAAGGAATCACCTGGGACATGAGTCTATGGGCACCTCTGTGGGCAACTGTCTTAATTGCATTGACAGAGATGGGAAACCTGCCCACATGGGTAGCAGCATTCCCTAGCTGGGATCTTGGAATCAGTAGAGAAGAGATGCTGAGCAGCCCAACACACTAGTTACTCTTTGCTTCTTGACTATGACTACAATGTGATGTGCTTCATCAAGATCCTGTCCTCTTGACCTTCCTGCCATGATGGACTGTATCCAAGTCTTAAACTGTGAGTCATAATGAATTCTCCCCTTTAAGTTGTCTTTCTCAGGCTTTTCATCCCAGCAACAGATGGTAACGAAGGTGGAGCAGTCTGCTGCTGTCTCCCATGCTCCCTGTAGAAGCTGTATGTATCTTGAATAGGGAGTAGGTCACTTAGCTCCCACAGAACTAAGGCAACGAGTGAACAAAACCACAAAACTCTTTAGTTCTCAGATTTTCATCTGCTTTTTAATAAATAATAACACCGACTATGTGATAATAATACCGACTATGCGAATACTTTGTGTGTTCAGGGATCTTCTGCACATGTAACATTTACCGCAGAGATAAGTGGCAAAAACAAACATCCTTGGCTCTTGGCTATACTCTGCTCAGACTACAATACCTAACTGCCATTTTGTTAAAATCAGACAGAAGAAAATCTGTTCCTTTACCATGTCCAAAGAACTATTAATTTTCTAAATTTACCTAACTGCACTTTATCATTGAGAGGCCCAAAGTACCACAAAATTATCTCCTTAAAGATTCTGACAGATGGCGCACTGTGCTAATTAATACACTAAAACATCAAAAAAAATTAGTAAAAATAATTTGGCACCAGAGGAAGTGGGGGGGGGACAGAGACACAGAGAGATATATAGAAAGAGATAGAGATGGAGATGGGGGGAAATAAGAGGAGGAGAAAGAGGAGAGGAAAAGGAGGGGGAAGATGAAGAAGAGGAGGAGGGGAAGAGGGGGAGGAGGAAAGAAACAATTTGCCTATAAGAAAAGCCCTCTTTTCACCTTAGGAACATTTCCAGGACTGTATTTACCCACAGGGATTGACCCTGTTTCATGGTAAAGTTCCTTGACAGAGAATCTGAACTACAACCTCACTGCTGCACAGAATACAAACTTTAAATTGGCTTCACAAAATCCATACAACCAAGTGTAGGGTTGACCCTGGGAACCAAGATAAGACGTGTCTAGGACCATGTGTTTCTATGAAATCCCAATTTACCAGAGGCCAAACTAGAATGAGACTCATAACAAACATATAAACATGGCATCTTCCTCTTTACAGCACTGTAAGAGCACAGTGCATCTCTAAGTGACCCCGTGGAAAGTGTATGGATGAAACCAGGCTCAAGGCTGCACCAGAGTTAAAGTACAAAATGTGGTAGAGTGGGGCCATGCATGCAACAAATATTGTCTGGATGATGAAGCCAGGTTCCATACGAGGCTAAGCAAGGGATCTATCTCTCAGAGCCCCGAGGCATGACACAGTGCAACACACCAGACAAGACAGGGCCACCCATAACCACCAGTGGCCTGTTTAGATTGTAGTAGTTGATACTGCCTCTCAAGAGCACAATAATTTGTCAAGAAATAAGAAAAATGTCTGACATTATGGAATACAGCCATGCTGTGACTTTTACATAGAAACCTAGACTCTTAGGAATTGCAAACATCTTGTATTCAGCAAATTCATCAATGAGGCTGTGAACATTTCCTTAAAGCAAGTAAATATCACTCCCAAAAAACCCAGGCCTGCACTGCAGCTCCTGAAATACTTCCATACCTAGGGCCAAACAATGAATGACAGCAAAGTTACCTGATCTAGGAGGTTGAGCCGGCTGACATAAGCTCTTTCTGTAAGCAACAGTTCAGTAGCTATTTTGTGAAGTTTCTGCTCATTAGTCTCCTAAAAAAAAATCAAACAGGTATTTACATATAAGAAAAGGCAACTTACACATTTTCTTAAGTAACAAACAATGAAAAAGCTAAATCAAAGGGGATGTTCCCAAATGTTTCAGGAACATGACGATGGGTGGTCAGACCTGTACAGTCTGAGCCTGGTAGCAGCACTGCTCACTGTTTTCTTAGAATGTTTTCTTTCTTGGTGTCCAGTACCATACTTCATTTGCTCTTATCTCCTGCTTACATATAGTACCACACTGTCTTAATTGTTAACTCTTATAAGTAACATGTTGCCTTTAAAAATATATTATGAAATATATGATCATAAATATTAAAACAGTAAAATGCATTACCATGTGCCCATTGCTAAAGCACAACTATCAGTTTATCCCAATCTTTTTCCAAGTATGCCTTCTCTCACCTCCTACTTTTTTATATTTTTGGATAGGGAATCATTGTGCTGTCCTGACTGGCCTGGAACTGACTAGCTTTGTAGATTAGGCTGACCTTGAACTCACAGAGATCTGACTGTCTCTACTTCCCAAATGTAGGGACTAAAAGTATGCACCAATAATCCAGGCCTCATCTAATCTATAATTAAGTCTAATTTTACTGTTTGCTCCTTAAATAGGCACATTTATTTAACTTAAATTTATTTGTATAAGTCATTTTCTCTCTGGTGACTGTACAAGAGAGGTATAGCCAGGAGTGCAGGGAACACAGGAGTGGCAAAGCATCTGGGACAGCGTCTTCCCGGGCTCAATGTGCATCCAGGAGCTGGGTACTGGTCCTGCCAGGGGAGAACTGGGACTCCCAGAATCTCCAGGGAGTGTTTTGACTTACGGGTTTGGAGGAGAGACAACCATTTTCTCTCCAGTGACTGTCCAAGTTAAATCAGAATCAGATAAATGTTCTAAACAATCTCATAACCCCTAAAGAAATAGAAGCAGTCATTAATAGTCTCCCAACCAGAAAAAGGCCAGGACCAGATTGGTTTAATGCAGAGTTCTATCTGACCTTCAAAGAAGACCTAATACCAATACTCCTCAAACTATTCCACAAAAAAGAAAGAAAAGGAACACTACCCAATTCATTCTATGAAGCCACAATTACCCTGATACATAAACCACATGAAGACCCAGAAAGAAAAAGAACTTTAGATCAATTTCCCTTATGAATATCGATGTAAAAAATACTAAAACTCTTGCCAACTGAATCCAAGAACTCATCAAAACAATCATCCACCATGATCAAGTAGGCTTCATCCCAGGGATGCAGGGATGGTTCAATATATGGAAATCCATCATTGTAATCCACTACATAAACAAACTCAAAGAAAAAAATAAAAACTACATGGTCATTTCATATGCTGCTGAGAAAGCATTTGACAAAATCTAATACCCCTTCATGATAAAAGAGTTGGAAAGATCAGAAATTCAAGGCCCATACCTAAACATATTAAAAGCAATATACAGCAAACCAGTAGCCAGCATCAAACTAAATGGAGAGAAACTTGAAGCAATCCCACGGAAATCAGGGACTAGACAAGGCTGTCCACTCTCTATCTGTTCAATATAGTACTCAAAGTCCTAGCCAGAGCAATTAGACAACAAAAGGAGGTCAAAGGGATACAAATTGGAAAGGATGAAGTCAAAATATCACTATTTGCAGATGATATGATATGATAGTATACTTAAGTGACCACAAAAATTCCATCAGAGACCTCCTAAACCTGGTAAACAACTTCAGCCAGGTAGTTGGATGTAAAATTAACTCAAAGAAATCAGTAGCCTTCCTATTCTCAAAGGATAAAGAGGCTGAGAAAGAAATTAGGGAAACAATACCCTTCACAATAGTCACATATAATATAAAATACCTTGTGACTCTAACCAGGAAAGTGAAAGATGTATATGACAAGACCTTCAAGTCTCTGAAGAAAGAAATTGAAGAAGACCTCAGAAGGTGGAAAGATCTCCCATGCTCATGGATTGGCAGGCTTAATATAGTAAAAATGGCCATCTTGCCTAAAGCAATCTACAGATTCAATGCAATCCTCATCAAAATTCCAAATCAATTCTTCATAGAATTAGAAAGAGCCATTTCCAAATTTAACTGGAATAACAAAAACCCAGGATAGCAAAAACTATTCTCAACAATAAAAGTACCTCTGGCAGAATCACCATCCCTGACCTCAAGCTGTACTACAAAGCAATAGTGATAAAAACTGCATGGTATTGGTACAGTAACAGGCACATAGATCAATGGAATAGAATTGAAGACCCAATAGAAACAAACCCAGATACCTATGGTCACTTGATCTTTAATAAAGGAGCTAAAACCATCCAGTGGAAAAACGACAGCATTTTCAACAAATGGTGCTGGTTCAACTTGCAGTCAACATGTAGAAGGGATGCAAATTGATCCATTCTTATCTCCCTGTATAAAGCTCAAGTCCAAGTGGATCAAAGACCTCTACATAAAACCAGACACACTGAATCTACTAGAAGAGAAAGTGGGGAAGAACCTGGAGCACATGGGAACAGGGGAAATTTTCCTGAACAGAATCCCAATAGCTTATGCTCTAAGATCAAGAATTGACAAATGGGACCTCATAAAATTGCAAAGCTTCTGTAAGGCAAAAGACATTGTCAATAGGAGAAAATGGCAATCAACAGATTGGAAAAAGATCTTTACCAATCACACAACTGATAGAAGGCTAATATCCAACATATACAAATAACTCAAGAAGGTAGACTCCAGAAAGTCAAATAACCCTATTAAAAATGGGGTACAAAGCTAAACAAAGAATTCTTAACTGAGGAATAGCGGATGGCTAAGAAATACCTAAAGAAATGTTCAACATCCTTAATCATCAGGGAAATGCAAATCAAAGCAACCTTGAGGTTCCACCTCACTTCCACATTCCACTTTGATCCTTCTTAGAAAGTGGATCAAAATACCCATGGCTCACAGTCAACCAATAGACTGAGCATAGGGTCCCCAGTGGAGGAGCTAGAGAAAGGACCCAAGGAGCTGAAGAGGTTTGCAGTCCCATAGGAGGAACAATAATATATACAAACCAATACTTCCAGAGCTCAAAGGGACTAAACCACCAACCAAAGAGTACACATGGAGGGACCCATGGCTCTAGCTACATATGTAGCAGGGAATGGCCTTTTCAGACATCAATGAGAGGAGAGTCCATTGATCCTGTGAAGGCTTGATGCCTCAGTGTAGGGGAATGCCAGGTCAGGAAATATGGAAGGGAGGGGTTGGTAAGCAGGGGGAGGGGGATTAGATGTGGGGTTTTCAGAGGGGTAAGCAGGAAAGGGAATACCAATTGAAATGTAAATAAAGCAAATATGTAATAATATAAAAAATAAAAAATTATTTACATAACCTTGTTTCATGATGATAGGAATTTTTTGTTAGGTTTCTAACTCCTTTAGTCAACTGCAGTACTTCAATAAGAATCCCAGCATTCAATAAAAAACAAGTAGTGATCTTCCATGTAACTACTATTTTGTAATTATTATGACTTTGACAAAATGTCAGAGGGCTGGTTTTCAAGAACTTCTGCCTGATGATAAAACTATAAATTCTCCCATCCTGGTACCACCCCATTTCATCTATCTATCTGTAGTCCATGAAATTTGGACAACCAAGTCCTATGAATGGTCATGCCTAAGAATACACACACACACACACACACACACACACACACACACACACAATGACAATGACAATTAGTAAAAAAAGAGTTCATGAATTTGAAGGGATATGGTTTGAAGGATCATGGGAAGGGGTATATGGGAAGGCAAGGAGGGAGGGAAGGGAAGGGAAGGGACTGTGTAACTTTATTATAATCTCAAAGATAAGATAAAAAATACCAAGTTTTCCTCACTGCCACAGTGTTCTCCAACTCTTATTTCAAGCATATGCCAATCAAGAGTTTCTATATCCTCTGAGTCCAATATCTTTTCACTCTAACTTACCTTACATATACATGAGGCCTCTCTAAAACCTTGCTTTCATACATACGAATACACTTCAGAGGGAGAAATGGAAATACACTATCTTTTATATCCACAAGAAATGCTGGCCTACATTAACATGACACTCAGGAGGATCTACTCACTCTTCTGACAGCCTTTTGGAATTTGGAGAAATTCATACAAGCATGCAAATACTACCACAAGCAAAGTTCAGGATATTTCCACCGTTCCTACTCCTGCTGCTAAACCCTCCACTTCTAGGCTCTGTCCAGATCCTGATACCCTGGATCTGGTTTTCTAGAGCATCAGATGAAATGGAATCACCTAGGTTCCTTTGTGACACATTCATATTGTTTCTTGTATTAGCAGTCCTTCTTAATTTTATCTCATAATGATGATGTACCTTTGCTTTACAGTCTTTTATAGGGTTTACCTCTAAATATCACAATTTTTTTTTACTTCTTTTCATGTGTATGTAGCATTGTGTGAGAGTCTACAAATGTGTGTGAAGGCTTGAAGTGAATGTTGGGAATCTTTTTCAATCCCTTTCCCAATCAAGCCTAGAGTACATCGACAGGGCTAGCTTCTGCAGTCAGCTTCTATTTGCCTGAGTCTGGGATTACAGGCAGTCACCACACCCCCTCTTGGTTTCTGGGGAATCTGAACCCTAGGCCCTCTGCCTGCTCAGCAAGTGTTGTATCCACTGAACCATCTCTCCAGGTCCCTGACATTAGTAATTCAGCAGATTTTTTTGCTATAACAAAGTATTTTTCATGTGCTATAACACACTCAGCCAGGTCACACTGCAGTGAGGCGTCACTGAGGTCACAGATCTCTGGGATCTAAAGAAGGATGCTTAGAAGAAGCAATGTTTGGCTGACAAGCACTACCTAAGCTGAACGAGGCCAAGCCTATGGCTATGCTCTGCAGACCGCAACAGTGGCGGCAGCAGCAGCACTCAGCAGAGGCTCGTGCACAGCCATCTCCCACACCAGGTGCGAGGTCCCGTCAAAGTTCACACACACGCGCATGCAGTGTAGTCACATACTCATACACATCCTCAGAACACTTACTCGGCATCCGTGGTGCAGATGCGGAGTTACAGACTATCGGAGTCTGAGTCGCTCCACAGACACGCTAACATTTAGCAGTTGCAGATTTTATGTCATGCGCCAAACACGGTAATATTTTTTCATAATTTGACTCATCATTGTTTTCTTGAGTTGGCTGTTAACTTAGACATCTCTGCCTGCCCCTGACTGGAATTCAAGGCCTGTGCCACCATGTCTGGCCCTTGACTTATCCATTTAACTTTAAAACAGGAATAATTTTTATTTTTGCTTTGCAGGCCTTGTACACATAACAAAAATGCTGAGCTGAAGGCAGCTGGGCCACATGGTTACAAAGTCACTATATCAATTCCACTCATCGAGGATATTATGTAATAATTTGTTATGTAGTTTAATAGTTTCCTCTTATCTTTTTATGCAAAAATAAGACTTTGATATAGGCAAAGAACACAGACTGAAGAGATACAAATTGTCTGCTGATAAAACCTGCTTTAACAGAATGTCTGTAGCTATGGTGCATTTTAATATGCACAATACTTAATTTTATGCATATTACTTAATTTTTCCCCAAAGAAATTCCTTTTGATGCAGGCTTTTACAAGCATTTTAATAATTATCAGGTATATAAAATCCATACATTTTAATGGAAAAATTGTTTCTAATTTAAAAGATTATCTTCTAAAACACACCTATTAGATTTAGGAAGAAATGTAATATCTACTTGGATGGGGCTCTGTAATATTTATCATATATTATGATAGATTAAAAATTTTTTTCCTGTATATTTCCGAAGCAGACCAGACAAGCAAACAAACAAAACATCCCAAGGTAGATTATCAACAATCCTCCATATCTCTGACCTGGAGCTAACCATAAAGAAATTCTTATTTATCTTTCCCTCAAAGTATATCATAAAGAACTTCTTCATTTAGCAGGTGCTGCCTATACTGCAAAGAACAAATGCCAACAAGGGGACAGGTGGGCGGAGCCTCCCCAGCGGACAGGTGGGGCGGAGCCTCCCCAGCAGACAGGTGGGGCGGAGCCTCCCCAGCGGACTGTTAGCGGCCATGTTGACTCAGGTTCACTCCGCTGATATCTCCAGACAAAAGAATGACAAAGCTCAGAAGAGCTGAGCTTGGAGACTTTCTGGGAAGCTGAACACATCCTGCAAGACACAGTGTGCACAGGGATAGACAGGCCTGACCTCCTCTCTGGTACCCTGCCTCATGCATCTTTATCTCTGATTTTTTGTAACATTCTGTACAATAAAACATGCATAGAACATTTTCCTTCCCTTAGTTCTGTGAACCACTCAGGCAAACCAAATGTGTGAGAGTATCTTGTAAATCCATTTACAAGAAGCACAATGTGAGTTTATGGATTTCAATGTAAGAGGAGTAGCTCAGTCTTGGGAGACTAAACCCTCAGCCTGAGGACTAGAGCTAGTATCTGAACTAAGTCCAAGAACAAGGGCAGTTTTCCATATAGCTAACTGGGCTCCCTGATTGGAAGAAATCTACACATTTGGGGATTCAGAAGTGGCCTGTGTTTTGTGAGTATAAAAGAAACTTAAGTTATGTGAGTCAATGTTTCCTTTTATGTTACCAGGCTGTATTAAATTTATGTATAAATAAGGAAGTGGGTATATTTTACTTTGGGCAAGTAACCTTGCTGAACCACATCTCCAGCCCTGAAGTATCTTTAAATTTTCACTGGCATATTGGGTCTAGTCGGATTTTTTTTTTAACATAGGAAATTTAAGTAAGTAACCACAATTTATAAACATTTGCTAGTTCTGAATTCTATGGAGCTCTGCCTTGTCCTAAGTACTTTACTAAGAAACCTGCTGTCCTGGGTGCCTTTAGAAATAGTAACAGCTACATTATAAACAATAAACAATCCAATTGCCTTCTAGAGGATTCTAACAAACAGGCTTACCATTGCAAGATAACTAACAGATAATTAAAAGTTCAAATAATTAAAATATGTAGTAAGTGATATGAAGAAATACCCTAGAGTTTCCCTCTTTAAGGTAAAAAAGGACTGTTTTAAGGATTTTTTTTAGATAGTTCTGAGTACATGCATTTGTATGTGATTAAGTACATGTGCTTGTGCACACTAACCCAGAGGCCCAAGTAGTGTCCTGTACAGTCCATTCTGTTGAGCCAGGTCTCTTCTTGAACCTAGGACTCGAGTTTTCTGTTAGGCTGAAAGCGAGCAAGTGCCGTTTTCCATGTGTCTGCTTCTCTTGGAGCCAGGGTTATAGACTCATCCTGGGAGCCAGACTGTTCCTGTGGGTTCTGGGATCTGAACTTTGGTTCATGGTTACACAGGAGACACTCTAAACTGCAGAGCCATCTCTCCAGTCCAATGGATTCCTTTAGCAAAACAAAACCCAAACAAACAAAACACCTTACAGCCTTGTGTGGAGGCTCTCAACTGCAGTGTCAGAATTTAAGAGGCCGAGGCAGGAGGATGACTGAGAGTTGCAATACAGGCTAGAGTTGAACTTCTGCTTGGGAAAGCTGGCCTCCCTAACAACAGCAGCAAACAACAAAAAAGAACAAAAATTACCACCCACTACACTGACTAACTAAAGTGTGCTGCATTCAGATCAAAGTTGATCCCCTTTACTAGAGTGTATGTGTCATTTCCTTCTGCCTGAACTGCTGTCGAGGTGGTCTCCATGTGCCTTCATGTGCTCCTCTTCCCATCCCTGCTTCACCCTGATTGTTAGTCATCGCTACTTTTTCCAAAATAGGCGAGCTGCTGAAATTACACTGCTTAACTTTTCAGTACATGTGACTTCATTTCATTTTAAGCAGGAAAAAAAAAACTTTGATCATTATTCAGAAATTATAAATATATTGCAGTTTCTCCTATCTCCCAAAAGCTTGTTTGTGCTTATTTAAAATGTGTTGTTAAAGATCTATGTTAACCACCAGGCTTGTATGGGGACAAGGGAAATTGTTCTCACTCTAGGACACTTGTACCCACATTGATCATTGCTGACACTTCCACATCGCAAGCGGGAGTGGCTTTGTATACATACATCACAGTATTTCTTGAGGCCAGTTCTCTCATAAAAATTGGCATCAACTTAGGAAATAAACATTGTGTTCTCTAATTCATAAGGTGCTTCACAGTTTGGAGGTATCATTTTAGTGCCTTTTCCAGACATCAAAATGTAAATGTGGCTCTAGGGCAATTTAAGTTAAATTATAGTGATATTTCGACATTATATTTGGTCTGTATTCTGAAAATCTGGATTGTGTGGGATACCTTAATTATATAATATTAAGATTATAAAATTAATCTTAATATTATATTTATATAACATACAATATAGTATATTATATAATGTATATAATACAATATATAATTAATATATAATATATTATACTTAATATTATATAATAAGTATATATACTTTGCTTGCTTATTACTTAGCTTGTACATTGTTAGAATGTATAGATATTATATAATCTTATATCTTAATATTGTTTATATAACTTTTTATTATATAAATATATATTATATATTATATTATATATAATATTAAGTATAATATAATTATTATATTATACTTCTCTCTGAATATTTAGCTCTAGCTCTGAATATTTAGGTGTGAGTATATAACATGGAGTTACATTACCAGGAACGTAAAACATTATAGCAGGGTGGGATAGGGGCAGTTTCAGAGAGGAGGAAAGTGGGATATAGATGCTACAAAGGAAGTGGGAAAATGGGGAGGTTTTAACTAGAGGGGGTAATAACAGGAAGAGCGGGAGAGATAAACAACACTAAGGTGCTTGAAGAAGCATCAGCGTAGCATATTATTTTATAAATTTACTTTAAAAATATATGATCTAGAGGCTGGAGAGATGGCTCAGTGGTTAAGAGCATTTGTTGCTTTTACAGAGGACAAAGGTTTGGTTCCCAATGTCAGCCACCAACCTTTGTAACTCCAGTTCCTGAGATCCCATGCCCTCTTCTGCTTCTGGCTTCCACTGATACTACAATATGTGGTACACATACATACATGCAGACAAAACACCCTTATTCATAAACAAAAGTTTAAATATTGTATATATGTATGTATGTATGTATGTATATATGTATATATATATATATATATATATATATATATATAAATGTTGTGTACACACATGTTTTTTAATGGAGTTACATGAAATGGAGGGATTTTTGCCCTTATCAAAAAGGCTTCTTGTTTGGCAATAAAGTTCCACATCTAGTCAAAATGCAGAGAATAAGGGACTATAGGCTGTCCAACTCCAACTGATATATCTGTAATGAAACCTTTATACCTAATGCTTGGACAAAACTGTGAAAGAGTGGGTGAAAAGATTACAAAGCCAGAGTCTCAGGGTAACTGTTGTTAGATAGTGTCCCTTATGCATAATAGAAAATGCCCCCTTGAAATCCCAGCAATATGGCTACCACAGCAAGATGAGCACAATGGCCATAGCAGTGGATATGCGAACACGAATGGTGGAAATTCTCCACGGTACCACCCCTAGATGAAGGTAGTCAAAGTCTGCTAAGATAAGGAGAATTAGTCCCCGCCTGGGATGAGGTCCCATATAGACTTTGCAATCCCTAGGGATAAACTCTAGATACATGCATGTAAGCGAAAAGACAAATAGCTTAGTATATATATATACATGCATGTATATAAATACATATATGTAGATAGTAGTGAAAATAATAATCAGAGACCATGAATTTTCAAGGACATGACA
The DNA here is from genome assembly GCA_964023405.1 of Apodemus agrarius. Classification (NCBI taxonomy): domain Eukaryota; kingdom Metazoa; phylum Chordata; class Mammalia; order Rodentia; family Muridae; genus Apodemus; species Apodemus agrarius. The sequence goes on along the minus strand of OZ030018.1, from coordinate 86,397,404 downwards.
AGGAGTGGGGCTTGAGTAGGCATCATATACAAAATTCTTTAAAAAAACAGAAAAATAAATAAAAGCTTACTTTTATCTGTGGTTCACTGCCCCTCCTCCCAAGATGAGGTATTCACTTTCCACAGGGGTACTCATATCTAGACTAGACTTCTTGAGCCTGTTCCTAACATGATATAGACATACTTTCTGTTCTCTAAGACACATTAAACTGATGCTTTTAAGACTTTACTTTTCTCTTTCCTACACAAATTGGATCTTTAGTATACTGTGACCTCAGCGTGTCCTGGCCTTATTTCATCGTTTAGTCAACCTAACGTCTACCTTTGCTCTCCCGTGTCCCTATGCTGCTGAACTGCAGCTCCTGGCTTACCTCTCACTACAAACCTGCTTTTATTTCCCCTGTTTCAGGTCATCCAGAAGGATGGGTACACTGCTTTGGCCAAATCCTTCAGAAGAACAGTCACAATTTTATTTACTGCCCCATAGCTCCTCTTTAACACATCCCATTGGCCCCTATAGGGAACTTTTCATCTCAGTAATTCAAGGCCTAAGCTTAGAGCAAACACCTCTGTGCTATGGTCCATCTGCAGTTACATAGGTTGTCATAGACTTCTGGTTAATAGCACTGAATTATCCTCCCTTGCTGTCTTAGTTACTGTTCTGTTGCTATGAAGAGACACTATGACCAAGACAATTCTCATAAAGGAAAGCATTTAGTTAGGGGCTTGCTTACAGTTTTAGGGGGTTAGTCCATAGTCAGTAGGATAGGAACTAGATGGGCATGACGAATGTGCAACAAACAGAGGCAGTGGATCTGGTATAAGGCCCACCCCCAATGACACACTTCCTCCAATAAGGCCACACCTCCTAATCCTTCCCAAACAATTCTACTAAGCATTCAAATATATGAACCTATGGGGTTGTTCTCATTCACACCAGAGTTGTGTTCTAAATCTCAGTCTCATCTTTATCTTTTCCTCTTTTCTTCATCCAGTGTTGGACAGGTGGGACAGACTGCATGTCCTTGGGTACTAGGCAAATATGACAGCATTTGCTAAACACTGTCAAATCTGGTATGATCAAGCCAAGAGGATGACTCAATGGATACAATACTTGCCATACAGGTTGAGAACAAGTATTCAGATCCTCACTCTAGAAACCATGTGAAGTCAAGGAAGTTAGTGTGTACATGCAATTCCAGGGTACTCTAAGTTGACAGGCAGAGGCAGAGGAACACTTAGAAGTTTCTAGGCCTCCTAGTGTGGCATGCACAATAATAAGTAAGAGACTCTGCCTCAAACAAGAAGTGTGGAATGTATACTGCCACCTCTAGATATACAAAACATAACACACACACACACACACACACACACACACACACATACATACACACACACACAGACACACACACACACACACACACACACCCGAGAGAACAAACTAGCATATGGCACACTAGCCCACAGTATACTATTTTATTACACATTAGCCCATGGCACACTAACCCATAGCATGGTAGCCCATGGCAATCTGTCTTCAACTTTACTTGTAAGCTGAGCCCTCAGTTGGGCAGGGGTGCCCAAACCTACACTGCCAGCTCCTTGAGGGTGGGGGGCATGAGGTTTAATCAAAGGTCAGGAATACAAGGGGCCTAGGCAGTACAGTGAGATTCCAACTCAGAAACAAGTCTATCTACTACATTAATGCTAATTCACTATCCTTTCTGGCCTCATTATGAGGTCAGTTTAATTGGAATTAAAACAGTCTTAGTTCAAGTCCATGTTCATCAATAGGTGATGAGAAACATCTCTTCAAGTATTGAGCCAATGCCTTGCTCTGCTCACTGCTTCCATCTCCTATCCTATTCCACTTCATCTGTGACCTCTCAGCCGCCTCCAAGTCTAACTCAGTTGCTTCCAAGCAGCCTGTCCATCACCTCGTACTCTCTGAGCACAAATTTTTCATTTGTGTTTCTAAATCAATGATTTTTAAGAACCACAACTAGGGCGGTGGTGGTGCATGCCTTTAATCCCAGCACTTGGGAGGCAGAGACAGGCAGATTCCTGAGTTCAAGGCCAGCCTGGTCTACAGAGTGAGTTCTAGGACAGCCAAGGCTACACAGGGAAACCCTGTCTCGAAAAAGCCAAAAGGCAAAAAAAAAAAAAAAAAAAAAAAGAACCACAAGAACTTGAGGGAGAAGAAAACATCATCAGAATATACAGTAGGAAAAAAATGCAATTAAAAAAGAAATATGACTAAACAATGAACACAAATGAAAGAAAAAGTAAGTTGATTATACTTGTTTGTAATTGAACCCATTTCCAAGGAATCTGTAAAAAATTGAGCAATATCCTTTGTCCATTAATTCTTATTTTAGATCTAACGTTTATATATTGAAGACTTATATAACTATAACAAGTAAAATGGTAATTTAAAATAAGAATAATCAGAAAATAAACACAAGTTTTAAAAAATGTTTCTTTGAGTCTGTACTTAATGACTTATTTCAAAATTTTTGTTATATTTTTAGTCAAATGAAAGGATAACCCTTCTTTGTGTCTGCTATATTCCTGACAGCTATTATTGATTTGAGTGTTTTTAAAAAATAATATTGACATCTACATAAAACTTTAGTCTTTAAAAACTACTTACAACTCTAAACATACATACTTTACTTACAATATAGAACTGAATGTAAATCTAGAAGACAAAACAGTTATACTCATGATAGGTAAGCACTATGAGGGCAGCTGGAGACTGGCTAAATGCGTTTCGCATTGAGATAAAGAGATGTCAAGGGTGGAATGTCATGCTTTAAAGTGACCTGTTTGGGTGTCAAATTGACAAATATTTGTTAAAATATGGTATTTAATCTTGATTGCCAGCTTGTCTGACTTTAGAATCCCAAGGGAATGAATGTATCTCTGGCTGTGTCTATGACTGTTTCCCTAAAGGTCTGAGTGGGGTGGGAAGAACCACCCTGAGTACGAATGGCACCATGCCAGCGGTGCCCCACACTGAATGAAAAAGGAGCAAGAAGGGACATAACAACATCCACCTACTTCCTGGTTACAGGTGCACTGGGCCAGCTACTGTTTCAATGCTTCCAGGAGAGGGGTACACTGTGGCCAACTGTGTCTTTGCATGTTTTCCAGACTGGACTAGAACTTCACAATGTAACCCAAACAAACCTTCCTACCCTTAGGTTGTTTTTGTCTGATACTGTGTCACAGTGATGAGAACAGTAGCTAATGTGGTGCCTTCCAGATGGTGAGTTGCTATCTCCTGGCCTTATACCTTTAAGTAACTGATCATGACTACAGCAGAGAAGACTAGAGTCTTCTAGAATGCTGCTGTGGTCAGGAAATGCTACAGCTCTCAGTTAGGAGGGACAGGGGGAGAGCTGCTCATTCAACCCAATAGGCATATATGTGCCAAGGATGTTGTAAGGCAACACTACTTTAGTTCCTGTCTGGCGTGAGAAGTTTTGTTTTTACAAAGCTTAAACTAAATTAAACATTCTCTGTCATGAACAAAAGCTATGTGTTTATATTTTAGAATTAATGTAATTAAGAATAGTTGCCATTTCTTATGCACATACACTTTGATACATGTCTTAAGTACACATACTTTAATGGGTACAAAATCATGTAAATGAAAATCTATAGTTCCATGAGCACAGGGTAAACTCTATAAGATTATATTAGTAGATTTTTCCTCAAATATCTTATGTTTGTCTTTTCTCAAAATTATTCAGTGTTTCTTTCTTCAAAGTATTGCCTAGTACTTAAAGGTGTAACAGAATTCTTATGATTTAAACTTATTTTCATTTTTTAGTTTTTAGGTTTAAAAGATATTTACTTTGAGGGGTGTGGCTATATTGCAAATTATTAGCATTTCTTCAAGTTGAATAAGGCTTGTCTTTTGTTTCTGTTTTTGTTTTGGGTGAGGGAGGAAAAGGTTTATTCACCCTTACACTTCCACATCATAGTCCATCACTGAAGGAAGTCACAACAGGAACTTAGGCAGAACAGGAATCTGGAGGCAGGAGTTGCTGCAGAGGCCATGGAGGGTGCTATTTAACATCTTGCTCAGCCCGCTTTCCCTTTGGGCCATCGCTCACCAATCACTAAGTAAGTGTCCTACAGGTGTGCCCATTGCCAATCTACGAGGCGTTTCCTTAATGACCTCTTCTCAGATGAACTCAGCTTGTGTCAAGTGCACATGGAACTGTCCAGAACATGCACCCATTGCTTATAAGCTGGAAACCAGTTGCTTCTGCTAGAGAATCTTATCATAGCAACAGAAACAAAACTAAGGCACAATCCACATGCGGATGATTTATTAAAATATAGCTCAACTAGGCTAAAACAATGGCGGTGTCAGGTCACATGCGTGTAACGCCAGCATTCGGTGGGTCGAGGTGTGCGAGTTGTGAGCGTGAGCCCAGCCTGAGAAGCCTAAAGACTACAAGCCCAGGCTGAGCTCCACAGAGGAAAGCCTCGTGACTGGGAGAGAACAGTCTTGTCAGAGTATGACAGTGAGGCATCCTCTATCCTTTACATGGCAAAAAAAAAAAAAAATTATTTTAGAGTTGTCATTTTTTGCTCAAAATATATCGCCAAATCAGTAACACAGCTTGTATCAATCAGAAAGACTCTTTCAAGACAATTATCAATTAGCAATAATGACTAATGGCATATTTTAATAAAACTACAATTCTAAACTACTCTACCTTTCCATTTATACTGGCCCCAACTGTCCACAAAATCCTAATAAAATTTCCTAAAAGGAACTCTTTTGTTCCTAATCGTGATAAAATACAGTTAAGAAAACATACCACCCCTATACCATTAACACATTGCATTTTGAGATAAAGAAACACAAGTAGCCAGCTGCAGAAAGCAGCGGCAGCAGCTGCTGCCATGTTAAGGTGGGCTCTGTTTGGGTGGACAGCTCATCCCTCCACAGCGTTTGTGAGGTCAGACCCTGTGCACTCTATGCTTCGTTAGCTTAATAATAAAAATGTTTGGTTTGTCCTACACTGCTCTATTCATTTTTATTTTATCTTATTATTTTATATGCCTGTTACTATTCTAGTGAGAAAGAGAAAAAGGTCATGGATTGGCTGGATTGGGGAAATAGGGATGATCTGGGAGGTACGGGGAAGGGAAACAATAATCAGAATATATTATATGAAAACTACCCATTTTCAATAAAAAAGAAAAAAAGCAAACTGTGTTACATCTTTCTCAGGTCACATAAGATTCATCTAACATGTAGATACAACAAATAACAAAATGTGGAAAGAGGACCAGCCAGTGGTCACAGGAACCGCCATCCAACGCACTTTAATAGGAACAGCACTTGTGGTGCCACAGATACTCCCTGGGGACTGTCTTACTGTGCACCGCTGAGCCTTACTCTATGTCACCACAGGTCACAGAAGGAAACATTAAGCTTTAGTCAGCTGTTGAAGCACGAGGAGATTCCCGTCACAGCACTGTTTCTTTGCTGCTTCAGATGATGTGGTGAAGCCTGAGTCACTTTCTCTTTCCCATTTGCTTAAAATTATAATCTTTGCTGATTGTACTTCAGTTAAAGTTCTAAATATAACCACCAGTCAGTCACATAGATATTTTGGAATCAGTCCTTCACTTACGACTGCCCAACTGTGCTCGGGATAGAACTGTAAATTATCATAAGTAGATTGAAGATTTGGATTTTTCCATTTGCTGATGTTCCTACAATTGTCAAAGTTGTAATTTTACTTAGTTCAATCAATGACAAAGACTGAGCGATAGAAATCTCTAGTATGTTTTCAGAGATATACACAGCATGTTAAAAATTAGGGAGATTTAGAATGAAACTGACATGACACCAGGAAATCTAAGGTACAGTATAAAAGCCATGCTATTAAAACCCCAGAGTAGGATGCTGTTGTAAACAAGATCAAAACAACCTGTGGTTAGAGTCACATAAAAAATGTCTGTGAGTTAACAGATGGGCCAGAAATAGTCTTAAGATATTTTGGTTCTGTTTGATCGATAATATCTTATTTTGCCATTTTAAAAAGATTTTATAAACAGTGTGACAAAATCCATCTTGCAAACGTTCCTGTTTTATGTGAACTCAGCTTTACCCTGCCTCCCCAAGGAGCTGAGACACCCAGTGTACAACTAAGAAGCCATTTGAGAGAGTGATGCGTGTGGCAGCGCTCAGCCTGAGGAGGGTCAGTGCTCAGCCTCACTTCCATCTCCGCATGCTGGTCCAGTTTCCTACAGTTCCACCCTGCCTAGGGTAATACTCCCGGGTATGGCGCTTAGCAATTCCTGCTCATTCCTATGTAGACTTGTGATTTGTTGCCCCAGGGAAACAATGCTGGTCTAAAGAAGCAACATCTAGAGCCACAAAGAGCATCTGCCTCCCAGCACAACACAGTTGCTGTGCTTTTTCTACAATACAACGATTACAACAGAACAATCAAAAGAAGCTACATAAGAAGAAAAAAGGAAGCACCTTTAAGAGATGGTAAAACCCTGAGCTTGCAAATGGTTTCTCGGCTAGAATGAGGAACCTGAGTTGTTCACCTCACGGGTGCTGTGAAACACTAGGCAGTGCTGGCCCTGCCCTTACGGTTTACCTTCACTTCATGGTGCTGGTCCAACGGATCCAATGCCTCGGTGCTCACCCCATTTTCCCTCTCTTGGAGCTCGGCTTCCATCCCTGGCTCTTCGTTTGCGGGAAGCCCTAAGTCAGTCCCTGGAGTCCTGCAGCTGCTGTCAGAAGCATTTTCATCATGGCGACTGGTTATGGAGGATGCAGACTCTGTGGTGGTCTCATTTCTTTCTCCATTCAGCACAGGTGTATCAGGAGAGGTGGCAGCAGTCTGAATAATAATCTCTGGGCTGCGAGCAGTCTCCTCATCGTGACATTCCAGCTGGTTCTGTGCAGCCACCACACCGTTGGCCAAGTAACCATGTTGGCCCTGAGTCTGATCTGGATCACTTTCCTGCTTCTGTGGAGGGTGCTGGGATAGAAATTTTCGTGGAGGTGTGGCGGTTAACCCATGCTGTCCTGGAGTCTGAGGAATATTTATGTTCATAGTAGAATCTTTTTGCAGATCAACGTAACTTGACAAAACACTATAAGATAAAATATAAAAGAAACATCAGGATGATGTTACATTAGAATGAAGATAAGTCAATTCCAGGTGAAAAGAGATATCATTTCTACATGATGGTTTTAGAAACAGATTCTTGGGACACAAACCACATTTACACAAGCACTTACATAAAAAGGGTGAAGGTTGGAGAGATGGCTGTCCAAAACTAGGCTCAAACCAAAACCAGATGGATGAACCTAAGCCTTTTCTTGTTAGAGTGTTTCCACGAGTTTTACTAATATAACTTATTCAGTAAAGATAAAGATGAAAGAAATCTTTGTGTTCAATGAGATTGTCTTTTTCCAAGATCTTTATTTCTTAATAATTTTTAAAATAAGCATGAGTTCCTAGCTTATAAACAGGCTATAAAACCAAGTTAGTTTTATTTGCAAAGTAGGAACATTAAAAAGAAAAAACAAAACCCTTTATTATACATGCTGCAGCAGCTGCTAACAGATCACTAAGGGTTCTCTTGAATTTTGTTGTTGAACTCTCCAATCTTGTCCTCACAAATCAGATCCTTATACATGCAAGAATTCACTAATGTCTTCAGGACATCCGCAAGAATCTGCTTTCTGCAGCCTCTCTATCTACAACCTCCTGGGACCATCTTTCCCGTACTGTGGTCTTGTACCCTCCTGCAGGTCTCCCTTTGAGTGCGTGTTAGGGTTGGTAGCCCTGCTCTTCCTTGCCCAGCATGATCTTCCCCAGTACACTGGCAGAGTGCATTCCCCTCTGCCATTCAGGCCTTTTGAGAGATTTCGCTTGGTTGGTCTATTTAAGCAGCACACCCCATCACTATTCTATGAACCTTTATTTATCTTTAAATCCCTTATTACTGTTGATATTCTATGTAGTCTTGATAGTACTAACAGGACAATAGAACCTTACTATGTCTTTGCCTGCCCAGAAATGAGCTACTAAATCCCATTAGAATGTTCAGATCTGGCTAATAATTTATACAGATGACGAGTAAAGAAAATATATGTAGCCAGGCATACTGTCAAGGCCATTAACCTATTGCTCTGGAATGCCTGGGATAATATAGTGGCCAGCATGTGAGACAAGAACAGGACAGGGGACTCTGAAGTACTAACAGCTGCCTTTGCTTCTATAAAACCTGCTTATCACTATGGGAAAGGGATGAAGTGGGCTTTTTATTATTATATAGAGGAAATATCAGAAACAACTGAGGGAAGTAAAACAATTTTACTGCCCAGCTGTGGATTCCAGGAAGAGTTGTAACACACACCTTTCTGGTGTCCATTTAAAAAAATCCATCTTAAACACACACACTCTCAGGGCATGCTGTTTGGCTCTAAGGTTGACATTGTTCTGCAAGCAGTAAAATTACTTCATTTAATCTAAATTTGAATTGAGTCTAAGTCTTTGATCTTTCTGAGTGTATTCAAACACCACAATACTGGTACTGCCTGGATGACAATATTGTTGCTCTTATGGATTCCACCACAAGCAGAATCCTTGCAAACTCTTGCCCAAACATGAATCATGAATTATAGCACATTCTTCCTTACACTCAGTACAAAACTGCACACATTTCCCTTGGAGGGATAAACTCAAACAATTTGCATTTGGGCAACAAAACTAATCAGCCTTTGGAATGTGACTCATTTGAGGCCTCCCTAGACCCTGGCGTGACAGCACTGAGACCAGGCTCAGGCCCCACCTCCTTATGTTCTCATGGCAGTGGCTGCGGAATCTATAAACTGGAAGGATCTCTTTTCTGTTTTTGAATCAATCAACTGTGAGAAGAAAAAAACCTGAATGAAATTTAGTCATTGCTTTAAATATTGCTACAATTTCAGCTCCCAAAGCAATACAAATTCCCTTCAGAGGCCTTTGAGGATTTACATAGGATCACATAAGTGCTCAGGAATAAAATACGAGTTTTAAACATGTTTCCCCAAAATTTGTAACTGTCTTCTAGTAAGCATAATATTTTTAAGTACATTGCATTTTAGTCTCCCGTTTTGTTTCGAGGAGTCTTACAGTGGGGCTCACACTCCCTTGAGCCCCTGCTTCAGCCCCAAGAGCATTGTGGATGTGTGCCTGTGTACCCCGGATGGTTTACTCTTACAGTTTTGAATTTGAAATGAGAGACATTGTAGTTTTGTGATAGCTCAGGCTTCCCAGGACATTCCCAAAATATTCCCAAGCTAAGGTGTCATTACATACAGAATAATAAAATTTAAAAGCTCATGTAATGGCACAGAAAAAACACCAATAGATACAAAATATTAAAAAGAATAATTCTTAAAAAAGATTCATGTAATGGGAAATTATCTGTCAATATTCCATTGGAATGAGTGAAAATGTTTGGCTTTATGTGTAAGTAAGTAAAATTATACACGTTTTGTTTAGATTTCTAGTAACAAACAAAAATCTTTTTTCTAAGATAAGACAATTTAGGTAGTATAAGTAAAAAAAAGTAACTTGCAAGGATTTGATTTTTATGTTTATAAAAGGAAAACACATTGCCTATACATTAGAACTAAAGAACGTAAAATTCTCTTTTTGAGAATAAAATGGGTATTTATTATGAGTTTTGTGTGTAGTAACAATATCTCTTTGTAACTTACCATGAGGTAATGACAGGAAGAAGGAAGCAGACTGAACTATTATAGGCTTCTCATTATATGAAAAGTGTCAGAAATACTAGAGAGGCACAGGAAGGCAAGAGTCCCCAGGAGCCAGCTCCTCAGAGAGTGAGGAAAGTGGAGACAGAGATGGCACTGTGGCCTTCCTGCCCAGCCCCATGTCCTGGACAGCAGCACGGCTACAGCAGCAATCAAGATTGACACACATGTACACACACAGGAAATGAGAGACAGCATAGCCATACACAGCACATGATGATGCTTACTAGGGTAAGACCAAATAATTTGTCTTTAAAATGTAACTGTAGTAGTGAAGGAAGGAGAGGGTCCTGGTCCTGGAAAGGCTTGATGCAGCATTGTAGGGGATTGCCAGGACAGAGAAGTGGGAGGGGGGTGATTGGGGAATGGGCAGAGAGAAGAGGGCTTATGGGATTTATGCGGAGGGGGGAACCTGGAAAGGGGAAATCATTTGGAATGTAAACAAAAATATAGAAAATTAAAAAAAAATAAATAATTAAAAAATGAAAAAACTTAAATGATAAATAAAATTATTAAGAAGTACCTTTATTAAAATAAAAAAAGGAAAAAATGTAACTGTAGGATACTATGACTTTCAAACCTCCACCTCCTGCCTTCTCCCACACATATTAACTCTTACCTGCCTCCTTCAAAGTGACTGATGAGATCCGATACCTTACTGTGTTTTCCTTTTGAGGTACAAGAAGTAGTGGCCGGATTAGACTGCTCCATCCTTGGCTTTGCACTAGGTAAAACTTTATGCCTGGGAACTTGGGGTATATGGGATGAAGGTGAATTCTGCAGATATAATGGTTTTGGAGGCACTGTAGAAAAAGAAAAGAATTCAATATTTCACTGTTTCTCTCTATAACAGGGAAGTTTCTCATACCATAGGTACAAAAATCTTCACCACTAGTAAGCTATTGCAAGGGAGTCTGTCAAACTGGAGCTGACCTAGCCAAGGAGAACTTTATTTAGCTCTTGCTATTTCTCCAGATCTCACTGAAATTATATAATTTCAATGTGTGTGTGTGTGTGTGTGTGTGTGTGTGTGTGTGTATGGATGTATGCTGTACTTAAAGGACTTGATAGAAGAAAATTATTCTTTCACTCCTGGAGTTAAGTAGGAATCAAGGACATGTAATGCAGAGTTCAAAGAAAAATATATCTGTATACTCTGTACTCATTAAGCTAAATTACAACCAGCCTTTTAGCTGGGTATGGTGCTTCTGCCAACTTCAATGCCAGCACTCAGGTGGCAGAGGTAGGGTATCTCTGTGAGCTCAAGTCCAGCTTAGTTTACATAAAGAGTTTCCGTTTTAGGCCAGCCAGGGCTACGTACTGAGACACTGTGTAAACCAAAACCAAACACAAACCAAGATCTTATGCTTCAGTCCAAAGCTCTGTGTTCAAAGAAAGTAATAGCATCGGGACTAAAGAAATAACTTCAAATTACAGAATGAAATTTCTCTTTGTGGTCACATTTACTACTTCAGGAAACCTAGTGAGCTTTAGGCATTGTGTTTTAACTTCCGGGATTCATTATATTCCTTCCCTGCAATCTTGGTGTCCCTGTGAATGTTTACAGAGAAGTACTGTCTTCTTTTTAACTCTTCCCCATTGAAAACTTTATCATGCATCAATGCTTTCTGAGGATGTCTCTGTGGATGAGTTCCCACGCACCTCCACTTCCGCCCCTCATCACTGCTAACCTCTTATCAGAAGGAGAGGTACAGGGTGTCAGCATTTCTAAATGTTTTCTGTATATCTTCTTTGCATTTTAGCAGCAACTCTTCTGTATTTCCAAAACCTAATCTACTAGGTTTTCATAAACTAACTACCCACATATACTCTTGTTTCTACTATTGTTTACATCATTCAATCTTACATAGCATATGAAATGTATATGAGCATGAGCTGTGTGAAATAATGCATGTGAACATAAGCATTGCACTCATAGAAATACAACCTATTAGAGATCAGTGGTTCTCAGTCTTCCTAATGCTGCAACTGTTTAATACAATCATTCATATTCTGATGACCTATTTTTTTTTGCTACTTTATAACTGTAATTTTGCTACTTATGAATTATAATGTAAAAATCTGATATGCAGGATATTTGATATGTGACTCCTGTGACAGGATTGTTTCATACCCCCAGGGGTTGAGACCACAGATTGAGAACTGCTACACTAGGGAAAATGCCTTCCTTTTAAGAATACTCTCCTATGTAAAAGCATTTATGACTGCAAATTATATGTCGAAGACTCTTTATTGCCCATGGTCACTACTTTAAGTCTCTTTAATATCTTCATATTTAAAGCTTTCATTGTTTTCATTCAAACTCTTGATGCAAAAGAAACAATACAAACAAAAGGCCCCTAGTCCCCGGGTGTGCTATGTAGCTACCAAATATTCTACAAACAAATTTTATTATCAGTCACATTGACTTTTGCCAAGAACAATAACTCTAATTAATTGTTATTATATTAAAAAATTGAGGAAACCCAAGAGTAGAGTAAAAGTAGAATCAATTGGCAATGTCTGCCTTGAATGCAAAATGGGAAAACAGCTCTTGGTATGCCCAGCGTCCAGGGCACCTCGTTCTTCTGCTCTGCCCCTTTCCGCTATTCCTTCTAACCACCTCCCTTCTCTAGGATTCTCCACCAACCCACAGGACTGCTCTCTACTTGGAACCCACCGCTGAGACGCAGACAAGTGATCTTTTCTCACCACTCCCACCCTCCATCACAGACATTCTAGACTTACTCTTAAGCCTGTTGCTGCCTGAGCCCTGAGCACCTGCTCCTGGTCTACCCCCTGGGCACCCGCCTGCTCCCAGTTTACCTTCATCCTCTTGGGACTTAAGACTCTTGGGATAGACACAGAGATAAGGGAACCTCTACATCTTCCTTTCAGTGGTCTGTCTTATCATTCATTTGTGACTCTCACAACTGTCACATTTGGATAGGACCCAGAATGGGCAATAGCAACCAAAGAATAGAACGCCCAATCAGCAAAGGCAAAACCATATATCTACAGATATCTACACCAAAAATCTTAAAATTCAAATATCTCAACCCTAGATACACCAATAAAACCACAAATATGAACAACAAAAGCAATACTTTTCCTGCATAGGCCAGCAACTCTATTGCAATGGGCCCTGAAAAGGCAATTTAGCTGATACATAAGAGAAGGTCTTTGATACAGTGATGAAGAATGTGTTCAGAACTGGAGAGAAGGCTCAGTGGTTGAGAGCACTTACTGCTCTTCTAGAGGATATGAGTTCAATTCCCAGCAAGCACATGGTGCCTCACAACCATTTGTAATGGGATTTGATGCCCTCTTCTGGTGTGTCTGAGAACAGCAATGGTGTACTCATACACATAAAATAAATAAATCTTATAAAAATATGTTCAAAGATGACAGTGGGGGGAGGGGAGTTGAGGGGAGAGGGGAACTTGATCTGGTATTGGCTGAGGGAAAAGGACTGAAGCCAAGGAGGCCAGCAAAAATAATGGAAACAGGCAACCTTGGGAGATAGGAGTTTAGGGGAATACTCCAGAATGCACCAGAGACCTGGGAGGTGAGAGATTCACAGCACTAAAAGAGAGGGACCTTAGATGAAATGCCTGACAGTAGGGAGAAGGAACTTACAGCAGCAAGGAACTACCTCCAGCAAGTCCAGGGCTTCAAATTAGTAGGGGGGGGGGAAATCCCACTAAAATTGTTCCTGTCTGAAAGAATTACAGGGACGGATATGGAGAGAAGCCTGAGGAAAAGAAGGTCCAGCAAGCAAACCAAAGTGGGATCCAGCTCAAGGGGAGGCCCCAAGGCCTAACACTGTTACTGAGGCTATGGAGCACTCACAAAAAGGGGCCTAGAATGACAGCACTCCGGAAGACCCATCAAGCAGCTGAAAGAGTCAGATGCAGAGATTTGCACCCAAACCATGGGCAGAAGCGGCTGAGCCCTGCTGTTGAATCAGGGAAGGCCGAATGAAGCTGAGGGTGACCAGCAGTCCTTGTCTTTCTCCTGAGCTGAAACATTAGCACAGGTATCACTGAAAGATTAATTCTGTCATTTTACTTCTCTATAACTTTTGATACATTTTCTGGACACAACAGGCTAGGTTGTAGTATTTCAGAAGGGATCTTTCCAGGCTCTTCTGGATTTAAAAGTTTCTATGGAGTAATCAAGTATTATTCTGAATTGCTCTGTCTTTGTAAGTATCATGACCGGCCTTCTCTTGTGAAGTTTTCAACATCCTTCCTTTAGTCTGTGCTTTTAGTCTTTAGCTACGACATGTCAGTAGACATCTCTCTTCCGGTTCTGTGTATTTGGCTTTCTGTAGGCTTCTACCTTTTCCCATCCTGATTACAAGTCCCCCTCTCTACTTCTCCCAGTGCCTTCCCATATCCCCGCCCAGCCAGACCCACTCCCTCGCTCTCTCATTAGAAAACAATAGGCATCTAAGAGATGCCAACCACACATGAGAAAAAAAATGTAATAAGATAATACAAGAACAAAGACATCTTGGTTGGACAAGCAAAACATTTAGGAATCTTTTTGACCCCGAGTGCCCATCTTTTGTTGGAAAACTTCCTCTATGACTTTTTTGAAAATATTTTCTTTGTCTATTTTCTTTTTCTATGCCCATTATTTGAAAGTTAAGACTTTTCATGATGTCTCCAAGCTGTCCCATGTTCCATTCATACATTTTGCCGTTGACATTTACTGAAATATCTAATTCTCTACCTTGAGTCTGATCTGATATTACTCTCCATCTGCTATGTGCTATTTGTGAGCCTGTTCACTGAGGTTTTGATTTGCCGTATTGAGTTTTCTACTTCCAGATTTGCTTTAATTTGCCTTTTTTGTTTGTTTATTCATTTGTTTTGCAATTCTGTGTCATTCTCACTACAAGGTAATGGTATAAGACAGTAGAACTTTTGGAACATGTTTATAACGATTAGGGGAGGGGCATGGGGCTAGAGTTTATTAATGGAATTAAGGTACCTTAGAAAACATCCCAAAGAGATGACTAACTTCTTTTGCCAGTTTGCATGAATCAGAAAGCAGGCTCTCAGCACTAAGTAGTTTATTCTAGGATCCCCAGCCACCAGGACTGCAAGAAGTGAACCACTATTGTTAAGTAGCTACTAGTTTGTTATACTTGGTTACAGAAGTCCAGACAAAGACATAGGGGAGTGTAAGGAGCCACTCAGTACAAAGGATAAGTTAGCAGTTTAGCATGAGGACCAGGGCCAGCAAGGAAGACTATTCGGCAAAAGTGTCTGCTTTGTGACTTACTGTAGTACCTGTAGTTAGAGAAGACAGCACATAATTAGCCTGGATTTAGGATAGGGAGTAAATGAGCACTGAAGTAGCAGTATCTTGACCGTTAAACTACAAAACAAGAAAAATAAGGCCAAGCATCGTCTCCCCAGTAACAGGACGGTGCGGGAGTGTGGTAGCAAGAAGGCTGCTGCCTTGCTTTTCTCAGTGGGAAGACAGTGTAGCAAAGCCATGCATCTCTACAAAGCAAAGTCATAAAGGCTTTTAAAAAACCAAACCTCTTTTAATTGGCAAATTATATAAACCAGAATTATATGAATTTCAGTTTACTCTCATTTTTCATCTTTTGACTCAGGAGCAATGAGCAAAGTGTTGTGTTTTGCACATAAAACAGCTTAAATCATGGTTAAAAATTTTCTGTCTTTATATTCACTTCAGTTTTCTAGAGAGAAATATGGCCATAACTAAAGGTGGTAGGCTCATGGTTGGGTTTGTTATGTAAGTCAGTAATTATTGGACCTAAGTTGATAGTCATACTTCATACCACTATGAACACAGTGGCCAGAATGCCATAATCTACTGGGTTTTATTTTGAACTCATTTTTAAATGTTTCTTTCAGAAAGCCTTAGCAAAGAAATTTTAAAGCAACTCAGCAACAATGCAAAGCATCATAATAAAGAATGCACACCCTGTTTTAAGAGCAGAGCAAACATGTTATTTCTACCCAAGTAGGTTATATGCATCCACTTTTCTCAGTGACTCCTTAAACACGACCAGTTGCAGAGCCCCGGATACAAACCTTGTGGCTTGGGACTTGCAGCGGAGCGTTTTGCTGGTGCCCTCCCATTTATTCCCTGAGCTTCTGTGGTTGTGTTGCTTGTCGTACAAGGTGGAGTGACTCTTGCACAGGTGTTGCTGCCTACAATATAAAAGGAAAAAGAAGGTCAATACAGAAATACAGCACTCTTATTTAATAAGTTAACATTCTTCTGAGCACATAAAAACAGTGCTCCGAGACCTTAGAAACGTGTGGCGTGTATGTGCTATTCTTGACAGATTTTCCTGGGGAAGACCTCATTCTGTGTGTTTACAAAGCTTATTATTTCCATAGAAGGAAGACTGCTACATAAAAAACCCTCTCTGTCCTGCAGAAAGGACAGACTGTAGCTGCTAGTTGATACTCTAGTGTCCAGTCAGTGACTAAATTATTCAGATGAACCATAGAAAAATATTACTGTGACAGTTGGCATTGAGACTCTCGAAGAATATCTTGAGTGAAATGAACCAATGTGCTCCCTTCCCCCAGTGAATCAGTATCCATATAACATCCCGAACACTGGCTGGGAATGACCCATGCTTGCGATCACACTGAGGTTATACATACACTGTTGCATGTATTTAGAACTCAAATAATCCTGGAATGCAACATGAGGCATAGGAAGAAACCCAGTCTTATATTCAATTTCTGATACAAGTTATATGCTGAATTTCACAGGCCTTTATTAAGTCACTTGCCAATATTTTCTCTCTATAGATAGGTTTAATTGGGGAGGGTGAATGCATTATTAGTAATAAACTAAACTCCAGTTAGAAGAAAATAAAAAAAATATCAGGAATTCACTCTAATTGAAACAAATTTCTTAAATTTTAATTTAAGAAGATATTCTTTGTTATGAAAAGAAGCTTTATTTTTGTGAGATTGAAATATATATAGAGAAAACTATTCAAGGTCTTTTAAAGCCTTGAAATGATTCAGAACAACAAATACTAATCTGAAAAGCCCAAGCAATCACATACTGAGTCATCAATACAAATGATGAAACTATAGATTAAGTCATGATTAAAATTTGGAATTTAATCAGTAAACCAGATTTTAGAAAATATGAAATTTCAAATATTATCTGAGAACTTATTAGACAGTCAAGGCTGAAATAGAAATTATTATCACTTTCAACAGATACCTTTCTGCTAAAATGGTGTAATGCTGTTTTGATTAAGCATCATTTAGCAAAACAAGTATTATTGATATTTTTGTGAGAATGCTATTAACATTTCTAAAGGAAGAAATAAAAATTCAAAAATTTGAGATAGGGTGTCACAATGTAATCTTGGCTGCCCTGACACTTGCTATGTTAACAAGGCAGGCTGGTCTTGAACTTATATAGACATCTCTTATACACACTTCTTTGTACTAAATGCACATAATTGCTGGAATTGCATGCATAAGTCACCATACTCAGCCAAATGTTCCAGTGATTAGGTGGATGAGTGTTTACTTATTCAAAAAACAAAAAGGAGCCAAAGTCTGTCCCTCAAATACACAGCAAGTGAGGCTTTAAGGGGATTTGGGCATTTGAGAATATTGAACAGCTGAGCACACTAAGGTCGGCTGTTGTGTTCTAGTGAAGGATAGCTTTGGGGCAGAATCAGTAAAAAAGACACAATGTAAACCAGAGGCGGAAACTTAACATAGAGGTAAATTTAACTCTGGCAAAGGAAGACTGCAACTTTAGCCTTGAATTATAAAAGCTAACAAGCAGCTTGGGGTGGCTAATACGGTTGCCACCTTCATTATATCTACAACAACTAAACATAAGCAGTGGGCAAGCATGTGTGAGATTCTCCTAAATGGATCATGCGAGGTGGGAAGATCTACCCTAAATCTGGGCTACCCCCGTGCTGGTAGCAGCCACATCACGGACAAGGCTGGAGGAAGCTGTGTGTGTCTGCTTGCCCTCGCCCTTGCTGGTAAACTCATCTATTCTGCTCCCGGACATTCCTTTGCTGGTATTAGAACCTCCTTCAGGATTCTTATGTCATCCGGGATCCTCCCCACTTCCCACCTACCTAATTCCACAGCCTTTCTTTTCCTCTCTTATAAGAATATAGGCATCTACAAATAATAATGATAGAAAACGAAAACAAACAAACGAGAATAGGACAAAACAACAAACAAGAAAAATAGCCAAAGAAAAAAGCATGAAAACCACAGACAGAGCAGAGACATACATGTTTGCATTAACAGAAATCACACGAAAACACAAAATTGGAAACACTAATATATTCACAAAAGACCTATAAGACAGGCATGCTGTTAGGTTAGTAATGAGCTCTCTCCTTTCTTTATTATAGGCACTTAGTGCTGTGAACCTGCCTCTGAGCCCCACCTTCACTATGTCCTGTAGGTCTGGGGGTGCTGTGTATTCATTTTCCTTTTTTAAAAGATGTACTTATTTATTATATGTAAGTACACTGTTGCTGTCTTCAGACACTCCAAAAGAGTGTCAGATCTTGGTAGAGATGGTTGTAAGCCACCATGTGGTTGCTGGGATTTGAACTCAGGACCTCTGGAAGAGCAGAATTTTAGTAGAAGTAAACTGCCTAGAAGCACAGACAATATCTAAGACATTTTGGGTTTTCTCAGATTTGAATATACAGATTTGGGATGTCTAACCCTATAAATCAATGAGAAGAGAATGGAAGTAACAATATAGATATATCTGGGAACTTAGGGATGGATGTGGTAAACAACACATATGAACTAACAGATTTGTCATCTATATAGTATAACATTCAAATATTTTATAAAGAAAATGTGCCCCGGGCAGTGGTGGCGCATGCCTTTAATCCCAGTACTTGGGAGGCAGAGGCAGGCGGATTTCTGAGTTCGAGGCCAGCCTGGTCTACAGAGTGAGTACTAGGATAGCCAAACCTCTTCAGCTCCTTGGGTTCTTTCTCTAACTGCTCCACTGAGGACCCTATGCTCATGCTATTGGTTGGCTGTGAGCCACGGGTATTTTGATCCACTTTCCAATATGGATCAAGTATTGACACTTCGGTCTTTCTTCTTCTTGAGCTATGTTCACAATTCTTAAGGACATTATGATAAATAAAAGACCCCAGCCTCAAACACTAAGTACCTAATGTAGTCAAATCCATAGAGAGAGAAAGCAGAACAAAAGTTGCCAAGAGCTGAGAAGAGAGGTGTGAATGGCACATTATTGCAACCTTGTAGGAGGACCAGCAGTCTTAGTCTGGACCCCTGAGATCTCTCAAACACTGGACCACCAAATGGGCAGCATACACCAGCTGATATGAAGCCCCCAACACACATACAGTAGAGACTGCCGGGTCTGTGTTCATTAAGAGATGATATACCTAACCCTCAGGAGACTGGAGGCCCCAGGGAGTTTGGAGGTCAGATGGGGTCAGGGTCGGGGACATCTACATGGAGACAGGGGGGTGGCGAGCGGGTATGGGATGTTAAACAGTCAGAGGGTGGATGGGGGAATAAAATATGGAGTGTAAAAAATATTAAATTAAAAGAATGGGCTCTTCTGCCCTCAAGTGCACTAAGCTCCAAGGACTGCTGAGAGTCTCACCATGCAGAGCTTCCTAGAGCAGACCCAAGCCAGCTGGGCCTCCTGGGAGAAACAGACCACAGAGTTCCCGGGAAGATGGCCAGACCGCCTGAGCCACCTGGAGAGAGCACTCTTTAAACTGCTAGGCTGCCTGCAGTGTGCTCCAGGTTCCCAACTGTTATAAGCTGTCACCCACACTGGAGTTGGCTTTGGTGTGTCTGAATCATTTCTGATCTTGTAGGTAACCTCTTGGCCACACTAGTGTAAGTGATCTAATAAAACGCATTGGTTCACCAAGTTGGACTTTGGAGGTGTCCATACTTTAGTTTGCTGACATTGCTCTCTCTGTTAACAGACTTCCTTCTTGTCTCCCTAGAAACAGTATCATGTAGTATTATGTAATGAAGAAAAAGCCACATCCTGAGTTTCTGTCATCTCTGACAGCAAGCCATCATGTTACTATCTCTTGAGGGTGTGTTTTCTCTCAGGCTGTGTTCTGAGGGGCAAAGACTTCTCAGTCTTGAGACTGCTACTCCCCCACGCTCTGCTCCAATGCAGCATCTGTCTCCTTGCATTGCTACTAGCAAAAAAATTCTCACAGTCATCATTCCCTAGAATGAACATTCTGAACACCTCATCTCATAGCAGCTTCCCCAAATGACTGTCTTGACAACTCTCTAACTCAAATAATGCAGCTCCATCCATGCAAAGTCAAAGCCCTTGGAAGCAACTGCAACCCTTTCTTATGTCATCATATATCAAGTCCATAAGAAAATTCTGTTGGCTCTGTGTATTGGTTACTTTTCTGCTGCTATGATAAAACACCACAACCAAGGTGCATGTGTGTGTGTGTGTGTGTGTGTGTGTGTGTGTGTGTGTACAGTTATTGGGGATTATGTTTACAGAAGGATAAGAGTTTTTCATGGCAGGGAAGCATGGCGGCAGACAAGGCACAGGAGCAGGAGCAGGAGCAGGAGCAGGAGCAGGAAGCTGAGCACTCACAACTTCCAACACAAGCAAGCACAAATCAGAACAAACCAGCAGTAGCATGAGGCTTTAATCTGAAAGCTGCCACCACCAACATACTACCTCCAACAAAGTTCCAAACCTAAACTTCCCCATACCTTACTACCAATTGGAGACCAAGTATCCAAATGCCCAAGACTATAGGGGCAATCTCACTCAAACTACCCAACGCTACATTCAAAATATTTCCAGACTTTGCATGCTGATCATTACCTTTATTGTTACTCTGGATCAAAGCAAGCCATCTACAGAGTCTTTATACTCCTTCTCTAACTTCCAATACAGTTGACAGCTTGGAACTAGGTTACTGGTGATCATGTGCTTAAGCTTCCTCAGTGGCTCCTCCTGTACCAGGAGGAAAGCCTCAATGTGTTTACAGTGATCTGCAGTTACTGAATGACCCAGCCTTGGCTCCATTATTAGGGATTTCATCATTTACGACTGTTCTGTTTATATCACTCCAGTAGCATTGATCTTTGTTCCACACACTAGCCAAACACATTTAATGATCTAGCTGTTCTCTGCTGGGATGCTTCTCCAGATAATTCTTGGCTACCTGTTTATTTTTTCCAACTTTTAGCTCAAATTGCACTTTCTCAATACAGATGACCCTGGCACACTACTTTATGTAGTTGGTCTTCCTATAGTCTTTGTCAATTCATTTTCCTGCAGCTCTTGTACCATGTAATAAATAGTACACTGTCTGTTTTCTCTACTCAGAATCTGAGCTATTGAACTCAGTCATCTTTGTTTGGATAGATTTCTTGACAACCACCTGTCACATAGTAGTGCACGATAAATATGTTGAACAAATAAATTCTAGAGACTTTAAGGACAATAATTTATTTTCTTGCCTAAATATGCTTTGCTAGACCATAGCAGAATATGTAAGGGTATTATAACTCACAGTGTATTTCCACACACTTCCCATTTTTATCCCAAACCTGAAACATTCAACATTATTTCTATACAAGTTCCAGTTTTTCAGAAGTAGGGGTAAAAGGAGGAAAAGCTTAGAATTTAAGAATGTTCTTCACATTCCAGAAGCAAAATTGTAAAACATCTGGAGTTATGAAACTTCCCAGATGGTCACCTTAATAACAATATCAGATGTCAGCTTGTGGCTACATGCATTAAAAAGATTATTGCTCTTTGCTATATGCAGGCATCCTCAGGCAGTGCTCTGTGAGCCCCACATGACATCACAGTGTCACCAGAAGGGAAGTAAGGACAACAGTATTTGGGTTATTGTGAATGCTTTACATATAACTGTTTCTACCATCATTTATCTGGACGCCCCTTCTTCCCATGCCCGCCATGTCTGTCACAGATGACCTCTCTGCGGCTGGGATGCCCGCCATGTCTGTCACAGAAGACCTCTCTGCGGCTGGGATGCCCGCCATGTCTGTCACAGAAGACCTCTCTGCGGCTGGGATGCCCTTTTCTCACCACCCAGCACCTGCTTGCACTCACTCATTCCTCAGCATGTGACAATCACTTCAGTGCCCAGGTCTCTGCTGTCTACTTGGATTAACAAGACATCATTTTGGATAATTTCTGGTAAAAATCATAACTCTTGAAAAGCAATACAATAATTTATTATTTTAAAATGAAGAGGCCTGGAAAAGTAAATATTTCTTATTCAAAAAAGATGATCTCAGAATTTGTAATGGCCAAATAATGTTTAGTAACTGGCAAGTAAAATTTGTTACAGACAGTGTGAATCCCATTAAAAACCTCATTGCTAATCAGTATTTTTATAATATTGCATACCTGTAAATATATAGCCTGGATTCCATAAACTTTTAAAATGTTCCCTTTATTTGAATTTATTCATTTGTTATTATTGCAATTGCTAGTTTTTGTTAAAATGTCTCACTTTTTGAAAAGCATATTTAAGTGGTTATGGCCACTTAAAAACCTCAGAGCTTTATGGATTTTTTTTTCTTTGAGAATATCCAATGACCATCTGTAGAACAAAATCTATTGTTTCAATTTATTCTATCCCTCCACCATTTCTCCTAAGCTACCAAGTAAAAGCTCTAAGCAAAGGGCCTGCCTTCACAGAATTCCCAGGAATAGAAAACACCAAGTAATTTATGCTTAAGTAGCAAGGAGAGATAAGCAATTACATAAGGGTGTAAGCTTCTCCCAGCCCCTGCTGACTGATTATGAAGCCATATTACTGAGCTAGGATAAGACAGAGAGAAAGTCTGAAATGACTTCTTTGGCTTCTGTTTTCTCTTAGTTTTCACGGGTGTATTTCCCAGTTACTGTGTGAATTCTCTTTATCTCCCTCTTTTAGTGTCAGTGTGAGATCACATGTGGGCAGTGCGTAAGTTACAGAGAAAACAGACATACACTCAATGTCATGTTGCCTTGCCCGTCACTGGTGTACACTGATCATTTGCATGTTATAATCATGGATTGGTAGCATAAAGTTATATTCAGGAACAAATTTAGAATTTCTACTCTGACAATCATGTTATATTCAAGGAGCACAAGTTACTAGTCTTTCAATATACGAACCTTGTATTTACATTACTGATTTTGCTACATTAGAAGAGACTTCGAGTACTATGATGGAAATCCATGATGAAAGGGAACCTTGCTGTCTTGTTCCTATTTTAATGGGAAATTTCTGGTTCTTCACATTAAATGTGAAGTTAATTTTAGTTCTCTTGGCACGTTATCTTATTCTGGCTAAGGTTGGTCTGTGTCACTAACTTACTGTGAGTGCCCATGATGAATGAGGGATACAGGATACCAGCAAATATTGTTTCTTCACCTACATGAGTTATACATGTCTCAAAATTTACTTTTTCGCTTTGATGAATAATATTAATTAGTTTTTGAAGGTTGAGTCAGGTTTACATAAATAGATTAATCCCACTTCACTATCAACATGGTTATTCTGACAAATGCACATTTAGACATTGTTTTTATTGTGAAAACATCCCAGAATTACTAATACCCAAATAAGTTAAAACACAACAAAGTCCAAAAATGGTTGTATTTAAATATGTATGCATATACATGCATACATATGCAAAAAGTCATAGAAAAAGAGGCTATCAGTTTGAGAGTGAGTGGGTAATTGAAGGGGTTAAGGGGAAGAAAAGAAAAGGCATAAGTATATAACTTAGGATATATTAAAGAAAAGACATATCCTAAAATTCTTTGATAGTTTAAAACTCTATAGTAAGCATAAAATAATATAACAAAATGATGAATTTTAAGGGATTTACTTAATAGCTATACATATAAGTACAGGCATGCGTGGTCCTCCCCCAATCTATATATCTACAGCTATTACAAAAGACACAGTAGCTAATTCTTCTTAATTTATTATGGTATAGTCAAAAATTATAGAAGAACATTCCTAGTTAAGTAAGGCATTTGCGAAAACAACTTAAGTTTCCTTCCTTCCTTCCTTCCTTCCTTCCTTCCTTCCTTCCTTCCTTCTTCCCTTCCTTCATCCCTCCCTTCCTTTCTTCCTTCCTTCCTTCCTACCTAGGACCTCACAGAGGCTAGATAATTGTTCTACTACTTAACTACTTCCCCAGTACTTTTCCCTTCTATGTAGTAGTCCTACAACATACATAGCTTTGAGCTTCTGATCCCCCTTCCTCATTCTGCTGAATGCTGAGATTCACCTGAAAGCCCAGCAGTTCATCGGGTATGCAATCAGATGCCATCCAGACTACAAGGAGACTATCTGGGATGCAAGCTCTGCATTGACATTTGTTTGTTCAGGTATCCTTGAACTGAACCAGCAATTTGTCCTAATGTTTCAATTGCATTGCTGAATGTTTGGGATACATTTATTTTTATATCTTTTTGAAAAATTCCATTATGAGTACATTCTTGTGGAAGTGGAGATGTAGTTCACTGATAAAGAACTTATCTAGCCACTTATCTAAGTTCATCCTCAGTACTGCAGGGGACAAAGTATGGAAAACATAGTGCTGACACAAAACCAAGACATACAGATCAAAGGATCAGAAGAGAGAATCTATATCAAGGTCATGTACCTACATCCATCTGATGTTTCTAGGAAGATGCTAAAAATGTACACTGCAGAAATGATAGCCTCTTCTATAAATAATGCTAGCCAAACTGTATGTTCAGAAGGATGAAATTACAACCTGATGTCTCATTTTTGTATAAAAATGAACTCCAATGAAAAGGCAGATAAAATACCTCAAGATATAATAAGAATAGGCATAGACTTCTCAAATAGTTCTCTAGCCTCTCAGAAATAACATCAACAACTGACCCATGAAACATGAAATTAAAAAGTGTCTGTTCAGCCAAGGAAACAGTTGAAACAAGTGAAGAGACAGCTACAGTGTGGAAGACTACATCTCACAGGACTGTGATTTAGAATATAAATTGCTAAAAAAAGTCTACCTAACAATAAATCAAACAACCCAATCAATTAACAGGTTGATGAAATGAATAGACAGTTCTCAAAAACAAATGACATATACGTGGCAATAAACATGAGAAAAAAAAGATCAATTTTATTAGTCACCAAAGAAATGTAAACTAAAACATTGATACTAATACCCTGTTTTACTCTATTCAGAATGGTGGTTGTTAAAAAAACAGAAAGCACATGCAGGCCAGAACAAAGGCAACCTCATGCAGTGCACATGAATTAGTCTAGCCTCCATGGGGGTCAGTGCAGTGCCCCTGGAGAATGACACACAGATGCAGCATGTGACCTGGGTATGTTACTCCACGGTTCACAGAGGTACTTGCACATCAGTGCTTATTGTATCACTATTCACAATACTTAAATTACAGAGCCAACCCAAGTGTCCATCAACAAAAGAATGAAAATACAAAATATGGTATGCATGTACAGTAGAAAAGATTGCAGCCAAAAAGAAGGCAGTTATTTGAAGGAAAACAGATGCAAGTAGAAATTCTCATGTCAAGAAAATTAAGTCAGTTTCAGAAAGACAAATGCTTCCTTACTTGTGGCTCCTAGGTCTTAATATAGATATATAAAATGATAGACACACACACATATAATATGACATGAAAGTAAAACTGAGTTTGTCCAGGAAAACAAAGGTAGCAGGAAAGTTGAAGTATAGAATATGCTTAAAGCATAATGACAATGCATACTTAAAACTCCCCTTATGTAACCCAGTACCACACACAATAAATATACATTAATGAAAAGTGTGTGTGTGTGTGTGTGTGTGTGTGTGTGTTAGTTACTTCTCTCCTGCTATGGTAAAACTCCATGACCAAGCTAATCATAGAAAGAAAGTTTATTTGGGTCACTCACTATCCATGGGAGGGAGGGTGGCAGCATCACCAGACATGGCTACAGAAACAGCCGAGAGCTCACATTTCAAACCACAAGCAGTAGCAAAATAGCACAGGAAATGAGTTTTGAAACCTAAAAGCCTGCCCCTAGTGACATAGTTCCTCCAATAAGGCTACATCTCCTAATTTTTTCAAATAGTCCTACCAACCAGGGACTAAGTATTCAAATATATGAAATCTATGAGGGCCATTCTCATTCAAACCATGATAATTGGTATATATGTATGTGTATGCACACACATATATATACACACATATACATACATATATACATATATATGTATATAACTATATGTATATGTATGTGTACACATAGATATGTTAGGTGACAGGGTTCACTGTGTAGTCCAGGCTGGCCTGAAACTCACGATGTAATCAAGATTGGCCTCAAACTTATTGTAATTCTCCTGCCTGTCTCCCAATGGCTAGGATTATAGCTATGCACCACCATATCCATATATACATACACATATTTTAAAATGTGAAATGTACCTTCCAGAGCAAGAGGAGCTTGAAGTAGAAATTACAGCTCGAAGGGGAAAGCAGGGCAGTTTACTGGTGCGACAGCCATGTACTCAGTGACTGATATTTTAGATCACAGCTGTGTACTGAGCCTCTCATTATTTTTTTGTTTTCTATTTTTGTTCTCAGCAAAGTCATTTGTCCATCCTCTAAGGGCTGATGTCCTTAAGTTTCCTGAAAGCAACCGCAAACATCAGTAGTGTGGGAAGAAAAAGCATGGGATGAGAGCTCGAGAGGTTCTTCGGTGTTTCCCAATTTCCTAAATGAACTTTTGGTTCCTTAGTTGTATACATTTTAAAATATGCTGAATATCACAAAACTTGTGACAACTATAATTTAGAGCTGTGGTTCTCAATCTTTCTAATACTGCCTCATTTTAATACAATTCTTTATGTTATAGTGATCCCCAACAGTAAAAATGGTTTTGTTGCTATTTCATAACTAATTTTGCTGCTGTTATGAATCATACTGGAAATTACAAGTTTGACAAAAGGGTCATGACCCACAGGTTGAGAAACACTGACTTAGAGCTCATATTGCTTTGATATTTATATAGTCTGCTGCAAAGATTCTTGTTTTAATACCAATAAAGTTCTTACCACAATTAAATTATAAGAGCAATGGTGTCTTACTAAACTGAATGTTCATTTCTGAATCAAGCATGAAGTTTACAAACATATTTTATGCTTTCTTTTATTCCTCTCCCTCTAGAATCCTATGGGGTAATATAACCAAGACATTATAAAGTCCATTATAAAAATTCAACAGAGGGATTAAGTGGATAGACTGATGCCAAATTTTGCATCCATGTTTGATTTGTGGGCACACCTGCATTCCAACTTATAAATCCTTGGGTTTTACTAAGAAAGTCAAGTGATTACATTGATTATATCTCTGCTTACTATGACCTCAGTTTCAGCCCAGACGATATAGATGGGAGTTTCAAAAGACCCATTATCCCAGACAATGCAATTTAATAATTTAATAACAATGCATAGTAAATATCATGCATTTATTTATTAATAATGGTTTACTAACTATTCAAGAGCACATTTACTGAGAGCAGTCCAGTCTTGATTTGCAATAACTCAACAGATGGAAGCACAGTGCTGGTCACTTCCTCTGCTGCCAGCTGTGAGCCCCTGGCTCACCTTCTTTCCAGGTCCTCAGACCTTTGGCACACTTCCTGGTACTCCTATTTCTGACCTACACTTGATTCTCAATTCTGAAGCTTACAAAATGCCCCTACTACAAAATCTCATAAGTTCTCTCTAGAAGCCAGGGTCATGCTATGGCAGGTTCCCCACGTTTGTTACATCTGAGCTACATGGCTGCAGTTTCTGACATACTGACTGCACTCCCAGCCACACTCCTAATACATCATAAGTGTGTGTGTGTGTGTGTGTGTGTGTGCACGCGCATGCTCGCATGTGCATGTAAGAGAGATTTCCATGATATAGTTATATACTGACAGATTCCACTCATCACATGTAAGTAGCACAGTGATTTTGAAGAGTGAATAAAAAGATTATTGTTTTAGACTCTAGCACAAATCACAAAAGGCATTATAAATACTGTATTATAGTATAAAACCAAATTTAAAAAATAATTTCAGACTTTTAAATGGAGTTTTATATTTGTTTTTAAAACTCAAGATAATAATGAATGTTCACAGGGTGAATTTATAGTTCAAATTCATTTTAAGAATTCTACTTAAATCTAGTGCCACAGAGCTCAAGACATGTTTTCTCTCTAGACATGGAATATGTGCCATTTTTTTTCTCTACCAAAGGATGAGAAATACTGGAGAAAAGGTTAATACTAGCAACAGCTCCGCAAGGACAGGTATCAAGGAGGATCCGTAGGATCATTACGCCGGCAAGGACATAACTTTCCACCATGTACAGTTGGTTCTGCAGTGTCGAGGCCACAGCCCAGGCCTTCTCATCGTCTCTTGTCAACTGCTGGAGGACAGTTACATTCACTTATGATGCATGTGTGATCTTCACTATACTGACATAGCCCTCATGATCAAACCTTTTTGTTTTGTTTTTTGTTTTTTCGAGACAGGGTTTCTCTGTGTAGCCCTGGCTGTCCTGGAACTCACTTTGTAGAGCAGGCTGGCCTCGAACTCAGAAATCCTCCTGCCTCTGCCTCCCAAGTGCTGGGATTAAAGGCATGAGCCACCAACACCTGGCATGATCAAACCTTTTATATAAAAATGTACATGCAGTTCCTGACCTAAATAATAAAAGCAATAAACTATCAACCCATGTTATAATTCGGTAATCCTGGTTCTGTCCCTAACTAGCAGTCTGGTCTTGGGCAACTAAAAGTCTTGGTTATCATGGAACTCATTAATAGCACCTCACTCACTTGAGCTAACACCCAATTCCACAATACTCAGAACAGCAGCGCTACACTTACTCTCCTACCGTCTCCCACACTACCTGCCTTGTGTAGCTCTTTTTCGAATATCTTCTATGTTTAGTGAAAAGTACCTTCCTAAGATATGTACTGCATGGGAAAACTACATTGTGTGGTTCTCAGCAATGACTACCATTAGAATTATTTATGGAACCTTCAAAAAGGAAATGGCCACACTTTGCCTGAGTCCCAAGTTGTTTCATCAGCCTCTCAGATGGGGGTGGGATGTTTTAAACTTTCTATTAAATTTCCATACCGTCAAGCTGAGAACTATGCTCTTGGATGAAATGAAATTAGTATTTAGAATGGAAGTTATATGACATGAATCCTATGATTTTTGAACAATTAAGCTAAAATATCACCAAAATTAGAAAAGGTAGGTACCACAAAGATTTGCTAACATTTTACAAGAAATTATTTAGGCGCATAGCACCATGTTTAAGTCACAGCCAGTATTTATATGCCAGGCATGGCTCCCTCTTCACAGATAGATGAGGAAGGTAAGCATAGTTGATTTTAGAATCCATTTGTGCCACAGAAATAGATAGTATTTAATCCTTGTCTCTCTGGACTTTGTCAAGAGCATCTCCTGGAAATTTCTTAGAAACAGTACCATCATATACTCCTAATAGTGGGTTCCCAAAACCCTTGGAGTTTCCTGGATGACAGGAGCCTCTTGTGTTCCCATAAAGTCAGACCCTGGATAGCTTCAGGTGGCGCTCCTTGGCAGAAAGATCAATTTATATACCCAGAGGATTCCCCTGCATGCAATAAAGACACATGCTCCACTATGTTCATAGCAGCCTTGTTTATAATAGCCAGAAGCTGGAAGGAGCCCAGATGTCCCTCAAAGGAGGAATGGATACAGAAAATGTGGTATATTTATGCAATGGAATACTACTCAGCAATTAAAAATAATGAATTCATGCAATTTGTAGGTAAATGGTTGGATCTGGAAAATATCATCCTAAGCGAGTTAACCCAATCACAAAAGAATACACATGAAATGCAATCACTGATAAGTGGATATTAATGAGCCCAGAAGCTCTGAATACTCAAGGCACAAGTAACAAATCAAAAGATTCCCAAGAAGAAGGAAGGAGAGGACCCTGGTCCCAAAAAGACTGGATCCAGTTTTGTAGGAGAGTACCAAAACAGAGAAATGGTGGTGGTGGTGGGGGTGATTGGAGAATGGGGGGGGTGTGCTGGGGGGGAAGAGGACTTATGGGACATATGGTGAGGGGGGAACTGGGAAAAGGGAAAGCCTTTGGAATGTAAACAAAGAATATAGAAAATAAATAAAAAAATTTTTCAAATCCTGTTACTTCACAATTTCTGGGAAGTTAATAACCAGTCGTGTCCACATGACTGAACCTCTCAATGACAATTTCCCATAGCTCTGAGGGAAGTGTGCACACCTACATGTCAGAAGGTGGGGCATCCACACTCAGGAGCCCATGTCCTGATACATTTCTTTGCCTTTATCATAACTTTGACAGAATAGAGCTTTCCTGGGTTCTGTGAACTGTTCTATCAAGTCATGGACATTAGCAGGTAACAGAACTTCCCACACAGCTGGTCAGAACAGCAAGTAGTCTTGTGGACTTGTATCTGACCTCTGAGTTCTGGGGCTAACTCCAGGGAATTCAGTATCAGAATTAAAATAGGGGACACCTGGTTAGTGTCAAAGGAAGGGTTGGAATATTTAGGTTGGTATTAGAGGAAGACACTCAAGTTTGGTGTCAGAAGTATTCCACGAATTGAAAGAGATCATAGTATTCTGAAAAGGAAACACAAATCCTATGATGTCGCCCATTTTGCAAAAAGCCATTTATAGGAGTCACTGCTTCTTTGTACAAAGGAAAAATATATCCTTGTTTATGAGGAAATCTCTCCAGACTGTAGATTTTCATTTGTTTTATATTTAATTTTCTGGTTAGTTTTTCTGGTAAGTTTCTCCAAATTAGATTTCTAGCTGCTATGATGCTAGCCCACCAGTTTCTGAAACAGGCTTCAGCTAAAGTCTTGCAGGCCTCCACGTCCTCACCTATGCTATCTGCACATTTTGTCTTTTCCTTATGTACTTTTCCAAACCAAAATGAGCAGCATGGCAGTAACTTACATGTCCCGTTCATGTGTGCTTGAATGAATATAATTCCTGAGATTTTGTCTTTTACTGTCTATTGTGAAGTGCAGGGCCCCTGCAACCGTGCCTCCAAGTTACCTTTTCCCAGGTGTGTCACATTGGCAACTAATCTAAGCTATGACACAGTACGAGCCTAATGAACGGAGTTCCAGCACAGAGGCCATCCATGGTGGAAAGAGAAAACCTCCTTACGTTGATGCAACTATCCGTGTTGCCTCTCAGCACCTGCTGCCTGTACTCACAGACTCACATCACACTACAGAAAATAAGTGAATAAAATTAACCCCTACAAGGCTCCTACCCCTTAAGGGAACTGCACAAAACTCCTACTGACTCAACAATTCTGTAATAATTTACTTTTTTTTTTTTTTTGATTTTTCGAGACAGGGTTTCTCTGTGTAGCCCTGGCTGTCCTGGAACTCACTCTGTAGACCAGGCTGGCCTCGAACTCAAAAATCCACCTGCCTCTGCCTCCCAAGTGCTGGGATTAAAGGCGTGCGCCACCACCACTCGGCCTTGTTTTTTGTGTTTTTTTGTTGTTGTTGTTGTTTTTAATTTATGTATTTATTTTATGTATAAGAGTACTCTAACTGCATGTACACCTGTGTGCCAGAAGAGGGCATTAGATCCATTACAGATGGCTGTGAGCCACCATGTGGTTGCTGGAAATTGATGTGGTCCTCTGGAAGAGCAGCCAGTGCTCTTAAGCACAGAGCCATCTCTCCAGCCCTAAAAAAGAAAGTTTTAAAAGTCACTAAAAATGCTAAAATGGGTTGGAGAGATGGTTCAGTAGTTAAGAGCACTGGCTGTTCTTCCATAAGAACTGGCCCTGATTTCCAGCACCTACATTATGTCCACAACAGTTTAATCTAACCTCAGGGAGTCGCATGCTCTCTCCTGGCCTCTTCAGGCTCTAAGTATGCAAGCGATACACAGAAATACATGCAAGCAAAAACACTCACACACATTTAAATTATATTTAAAAAGATTAAACAAAGCCCAAAATTGCAGGTGCACTCCTGTAATTTCAGCAGAAGCAGGAGGATTGTGCTATAAGTTTGAGGCTGTCCTGGTCTTCATATCCAATTCCAAGCTAGCCAGAACTTGTCTCAAAAGTACCAAACAACAATGAAAACAAACCAATCAAACAAAACCAAAAAAGAAAGAAAAAATTCAAACAAACTATGATAAAAGGTACAAGTGACATGTACACTAACTACATATACACATAATTACGTTACACGACTTAAAAGAAATAAAATAACCCACTGATGTGTGAGGAGTTTCTTGTGAAAGGCCATGGTGGAGGCCACACTGCTGCAGGCTCCTCCTCCACAGCACTGCCCCCCAGTGCTGGCCATCAGTCTCAGTTCCAACCCTGGTCCCCCCTGACCCAGAGCCACCTTCCTGAAGAGAATGCAGATGTGCTCTAACCATACCAAACTGCTTGAAGATAGAAATTATGTCAAGAAAAACAGAACTTAACAGTGAGAAGTTGCTTCCCTTTTGCTGCATTTCTTCTTTTAAAATTTCACAAGTGGAGTTACCATAGCAACCAGGGAACCTTTCTAGAAGCCCCGAATACCAACACAAGAGAAGTGGAAGCAGGAGTCTGCTTTCTGCTTGGCATGGGGTCCTTCGGAGCTCGGGACAGTTCTAGTGGAAGAGCCCCACCCGACCCCTACCTTGTGTCCCCTGACCTGGGAAGAAGCAGGGAGAGTTGCCACACGTCAGAGAGGACTCCCAGCTATGTTTCCCTTCATCCAGCATTTTTCAGAATAGATGGTTCTAGCCACACCACAACAGAAAGAAAACAGCTCAAGAAATGAGCTAACGTCAACCATTCTTTTAAAGTGGTCTCTATTCCTTTTTCAATTGTGTGTGTTCACATGTGTGTGTGCATATGTGTGTGTGTTCTTGTGTGTGCACATGTGTGTGTGTGTGTGTGTGTGTGTGTGTGTGTGTGTGTGTTACAGATAGATTGTAAAGCCCTTGCATGGATCCTGGAAACTGAACTTGGGTCCTCTGGAGGAAGTCAGCTCTCCAGCTCTCCCCCTCTGAGATAAGGCCTCATGTAACACAGGCTGGCCTTGAACTACTGACCCTAAGGCCTCTGGCTCAAATGTGCTGGGGTTAAAGCTTTATATAATCATCGCTTGGCCAGAGGGGGGAGGGAGTGCTACTGAGCCTCGCTCGCTCTCACTATAACCCATGGCACTCCCCCAGTACAGCTAGCAGATCCAGCTTTGCATTTCCGTTTAAAACATTATTTTTAGGAGATACTTCCTATCACATG
This sequence comes from Apodemus agrarius, assembly GCA_964023405.1. Classification (NCBI taxonomy): domain Eukaryota; kingdom Metazoa; phylum Chordata; class Mammalia; order Rodentia; family Muridae; genus Apodemus; species Apodemus agrarius. The sequence goes on along the minus strand of OZ030018.1, from coordinate 86,364,177 downwards.
ATTACAATTTTGCTTTTGTCTTTTGAGACAGGGTTTCTTTGTCCTGAAACTAGCTCCAGAGATCAGGCTGACCTTGAGCCTGCCTCTCTCCTACTTGCTAGGATTAGGGGTGCACCACCACTCCTGTCTAACTGATATCCTTTTACTTTACAGTGGAATTTCATTTCTGTTTAAAAGACCTAGTTTCTCATAAATTCACTCTCTAGAATATACAAGGAAACCACAGGGACTTAACACTACCACCAGCAGTAATAAACAAAGTAAAACAAAAAAAGCCATAGCCATGTCTCTACAACATTATCTCACATGCATAAACAAGGAACACGAAATTCCCTCAGAATTCTTTAGACAAGACTGAGGTTGTCAGAATTTGTGTGACCCATAGGCCAACACATCCTCTTTCCATCAGAAACATTTCTAAACTTTGTTCACACCAGAAACAGAAGCAAAAGGAGAAACTGGTTTTGTCCTTTGCTTTCCTTCTCTTGGCAGCTGAACGAGATTTTTATTTGGCTTCTGTTTTTTATTAACCAAATAAGTTTCATTTTCTTAAGTGAGAGAAAGCTTCCTAAAAGAGACAAATGCTGTGAAGGAATAGTTATTTTAATCCTGTATGTGAAAAAAAAAAAAACAAACAAGGTGGGGCTTATTTTTAACTTTAAATAAACTAAACTCTGGCCTGGCACATGAATTCTACAGCAGTCCACATAGTAAAAACAACATGGAAAGATGCATTAGAAAATGTGCCTACATACCCGATCAGTGGGCATGGCTCCACATAGACAATCCACTCAGATTTAGTAAGAAAATATCTCGTGTTGCTCTGTTCATGTGTTTAAAATCTCTTGGCTGGAGCTCTGCTGACGTACTGCCGACTGGTGCATTCTTAGACCTCACTGTGCAGGGACAACCCATGAACCACTTGCTACACCTCCCTGGAGGTGGGGCTGCTGCTGTGTCGCTCAAGGGAAGGACCAGATGGGAATGGAGAGACATGACTTGTAATAGCAAAATAAGCAGCAGAGTAGCACAGAAGCTTCGAGTGCAATTGAGAACGGGATGGTTTATAAACCCAACTCCTCAAGACCGGCTGGGAGGAACACAGCTGTTCCTCTCCTGAGCTGCTGCCCCAGACAAAAGCTGCTACACATTCGAGATCTGGAAACTAAGATAAACATCTCAAGTTGAATGGACCTCAAGTGCTATTTTGTTACTGTAACTTTCTTTTTTAGCACAGAACACTGATTTTAGAGAATAAACTGTGCAGAATTACTAAATAGTACAAAACAATTTCCTGAAGAAAAACGTCTTATTTCAGAAGATGAGTTGGTAAAAATATTTACTTTTCATCATAATATATATAATTGGGAAAAGACTTTAATTTTTTCTCATAGACTTGAAAAACTAAAAATAAATAAAATACCCAACCCTGTCTGAATTAAAATATTTATGATATCATAGAAGGATGACAGGTTAATAGACCCTTTTCCCACACATATAATGGTCTTCACACCTTGCATGCATGAAAACTACACACACACACACACACACACACACACACACACTGGGTGCAGTGAGACAAACCAGGTTGTTGTTTTTTGAAAACAAGCTCATTCTGACGTCTATGCTGGCCTCACCCAGGGCCTGCCTGCATGTGCACTCCCATACCCAGTTCATTTTTAATACATCCCCACATAACCCTGGCTAAGGCCTGTACTTCATGCGGACTGCCTCAGTCACGACAAGCTCTGAGTGCGTGCCTAACTGTGCATGCACTGCCCAGCAAAGGCACCTGACCACCCAGCAGAGAAACACCAAGCGTGAGGCTCCAGAAGTTTGCCCTCATCTTTCAACAGAGCTGTTCATTCACAAGGGACTCTAGTAACAATGCCTGCTTGACAGGCTCTCCTGGCAATAATTTTAATTTAATTTAATGAATTATAATTGTTTATAGGTGTGTTTAATGTGGGAGGAGATGTGGCTTAATGGTACAGCATATGTTTAGCACATCAACTGTCAGCAACACACACACATGCATATAACACACACACACACACACACACACACACACACACGCACACACACTACAGGTGGTTTGCATTTAAGGAATAACTTTTGTTTCCAGCAGATGGAAAAATTTTAATATATATTTAAATTTACATTCTTTTTGATTAAAATATAACCATATCACTTCCTTCTCATTCTCTTCCCTCCAACCTATACCATGTGCTCAGATTCATGGTCCCTTTTCTCTTAATATTGTATGTACAATACACAACTCATAGATATATATGACATCTGCTACAGTCCTTTTAGCATTGCTTGTCTTCTGTGTAAATTCTACCATGTCTATTTAAATCTCACTGCACAGGGAAAAAAATTAGCCCAGCTTACACCACCACTGAGCCCGGTCAAGTTCCACCACTGTCAAAGTCAAATATTTCTGTCTCCTAAATATTGTAAGCCCCCATGGCAATATTTAAGTTATAGATTCAGGTTTGCTTTTCTTTCTATGAATAGCATTTACTTTGTGCCAGGTGCTTCTTAGACTCTTTCTATGAGATATTTCATTAAACCCTTACTATAAAAATTTATCATCATTTTACTGAAGAGAAAATGAGGTTTATGAGTTTTAACAGGTTGGCTGTTCATACATACAAATAAAGTGACAAGCTTTAAGTAGTTATTTTAAACTGGGTGGTAGTTATGCACACCCTTAATTCCAGTACGTAAGAGGCAGGGGCAGGGAGATAGAACTCTAAGTTTTAGGGCAGCCTGGTCTACACAGTGAGTTCCAGGACAGCCAGGCAGGCCCACACAGAAATATCATCTCAAAAACAGGACAAAACAAACGAACAAACAGAAGAGCCAGTTTAGCAAGGTAAGATATAACTGCATTCACCTTTCCTTTATAGACAAAAGCCAGAAAAGCAAAGTACTCTCGGGGGCGTGACAGCTAAGCCAAGGTGAAGTCACACTGAGACTTCAATGGCAGACTGCACACTTAGCACACCGGGGACCCGGCTTCAACTCCCACAGCAAACTACAAACGGAAATCCAACTCTCCACAGGCAGATAATGTACAAATCTAAACAAACATAGAAGTGGACTCGGCTTTTCGATACTATCTATGGGAGTTTGTCCTGTCACCCATGCACTCACATTCACACTGCAAGCAGCAACACCAAATTCTAGGTACTCACTAAAATGAACTAACACTGAACTCTACAAAAGGGGTGTGAGCTGAGGCTTTATTCATAAATACTCAGGAACACTACCAACTTTTCCACTAGTACTGGACAGACCCTGCTCTGAGCTACTGCTGTGCAATGGTGCAGTTCAGCAAGAGCAGCAGCAAGCTAGAGAAGCACATGCACACTAGAGAAGCAATGCAAAAAGAAACATCATTCCATACGACAGCCAATATTCACATGACATCCAGATGCAAAACTTGTAGGGAGAGGGAGGGCCATGGTTGGCGGTGCAGTGGAGACTTAAAGGTTCTTTGGAAAGTCGGTTGGATGGCGATTTGCTGGGGTAAACACATGGAGGAAGGTTTTGCTAAAGTGGACACAGGTGTGAAAGGCTAAGGCCGACTCAAGAAGGGCCATTTCACTGAAGCAGACACAGGAGAAAGCAAGCACACGAAGGACACATGATGAAGGACTCTGTGCTGAGAACACGCATGTGTCAGTCCACCTTACACTGAGTAGCTGAGCTCCATTTTTCAGGACGCCATAGAGAGAAACAAACGGAAAACCTTCTGGTGATGTGCTGCAGCTTCTCACCACTTCTGCAGACTCAGGGGGATTGGCAGAGTGATGTCAGCTGAGACAGATGCAGAAGCTGGGGCAGGACCTGTGGCGGGCACGCGATGTCTGGAGATAGTATAAAAGGACTCTCCAGACAGTGATGGCGCTGAGACAGATGCATAAGCTGGGGCAGGACCTGTGGCGGACACGCGATGTTTGGAGATAGTATAAAAGGACTCTCCAGACAGTGATGGCGCTGAGACAGATGCAGAAGCTGGGGCAGGACCTGTGGCGGACACGCGATGTTTGGAGATAGTATAAAAGGACTCTCCAGACAGTGATGGCGCTGAGACAGATGCATAAGCTGGGGCAGGACCTGTGGCGGACACGCGATGTTTGGAGATAGTATAAAAGGACTCTCCAGACAGTGATGGCGCTGAGCTGTGCAAAGCTTGGGGGTCTCGTGTCTTCACTGATCTTCGCTTTGCTGGGCGAGGCACAGGCAAGAACTTCTCCGGGTGTCCCTCCCAGTCCCTCCTGCTGAGGCCTGGCTGTCCCCGATAGGTCATGTCACCACTGTTAACCCAGCTCTACCGAACTGGACAGCTGGTGTATTTGTGAAGCGTTTGCCAGTGGATCAACCTGTCGCTGCTAACCTGGGAACTGAACTGCTGATTTCCAGACAACACAGACAGGAGTTGCTCCAAAGAACCTTTCTAAACAGGTCCACTTCCCCCTAACTACCACAACCTTTCTTTCCCACTACCTCTGGTGGGTGATGGGCTAAAAGGGAGGTTAAAGCATTTAAGAACCATCATTAAAAATAAGGTTTGAAAATTTTCAAACACAAATGGAGCTTACACAGCAATATGTATGGTCAATATCCACAATTATACTATAAAAAGTTACCTTAATGTTTGAAATCATTTCTTTATTTAAAATCACAGAATAAGAGCAATTTATTCTTTAAAAAATTCAATGATGAGGTTGAGACAGGAGATCATGAGTTTCAGGCCATCTGGGCTACATAGTAAGAGTATTTTCAAACACACACACACCACCACCACCACCACCACCACCACCAACAACAACAACAACAACAACAACAACAACAAATGAACAAACCAAACCAAAAAAAAAAAAAAAACCAAAATAAAACAAAATACCAGTAAGACAAGATTTGCAAAGCAAAGAAAAAGGAGACAAAAACCAATAGGAAGCTGATTGTTTGACAGCAGGATCTCAATGTCTAATACATTCATGGCCTTTCTCATCTTCAGCAACAGATATGAATGTTGGTTTGGGTGGTTCCTGAGACTTTAAAAAATTGGAACAAATGGTGAAATGTGAACTAACATTATCTCTTTACATAAACCCCTTTAACACAGTGGAGTTTTGTCAGCACAAGGATGATTTCTTTAAATAAATAGGTTCTGCTTCCATTACTTTAGAATGTTGGTTATGCAAACCAGTGTAGAGCATACCTATAATCCACACTAACCAGGTACTCTGGTTCACAGAATTCCTTGCTTTCTGCAGGCAGCCTTAGTGAGCCACCATCTTACCCTTCATCTTTCCTCACTTTAGAGATGTTATCCCAGCACAAATCCAATTGAGTAGGAACCTAAAAAGTTAACAAGTTGTCTGTCTTAGCATTTTCATTTAAAGCTAATATAAACTGGTATGTCATACAATTAAAAACTTCCATGTATTAAATATAATGTAATAATGTAATGCCAGCTTTGATAGATTATTAATAAACATATCTTGGTAATAAGGGAAAATTATATCATGTGGATGTTAGCACTTAGTTTGCTCAGATAAAAATGACAGCAGGAAACAATGGAGGACTTGACTCTCACTTAACAAGCAAAATCCTCTTATTTTCCAACATTGTTTAGCGGAGAGAGACCCCTATTTCTATAGTACAAATATAATCTCCGTCGGGCCTAGGTAAAATGTTAAGGCCTAGGTAACTGTTACCTGGCTAGCCTGCCATTACAAGGAAACTTTCTAATGCCAAGATTGGTTATATATTCTGTTATGTTCTGTGCTGTTGGAAAGCAATCATAAGAGAAGTCAGTACAATTGTTTTGTATAGTTAACCATAATAAGCATAGACCTGAACCAACCACCCAACAGCACTTCCTGCTCCCATGTATAAGCTTTTATGGTATAAGTTTCCCCTGGGATGGACCCCAATATAAGAGAGATGCCTACACCAATATAAGAAATTATTTGGAATAAGACTTCCATTTTGAGCAGTGAGTGGTCAAGTTCTCAAGACCTTCCTGAGAACTGGCATCCTACTTGGCAGAAAGAGACGTGTACACAGGTAACTGACATCCTGGTTGGCAAGTTAAGACGTGAATAGTAAACAAGTCCCGTCCTAGTAGACAGGTTAGGACCTGAGGACTAGACAAGGCAAGTCCCCTGCCACAGTCGAATACCCAGCCAATGGGAGCAGGGTACGTGTGCAGCACAGACGTGCTCCCTAATGCTGATTGCTGAGAAGCAGGGTACGTGTGCAGCACAGATGTGCTCCCTAATGCTGATTGCTGAGGAGCAGGGTACATGTCCAGCAAAGACGTGCTCCCTAATGCTGATTGCTGAGGAGCAGGGTACGTGTGCAGCACAGACGTGCTCCCTAATGGTGATTGCTGAGGAGTAGGGTATGTGTGCAGCAAAGACGTGCTCCCTAATGCTGATTGCTGAAATAACTTGGCACACATGTTTGTAGATTTTGTGTGTAAAATCTCTGTAGGATCTTAAGTCAGTGTCATGGTTCAGGTCCTGAAACTGGACCATAGCCCTGGTCAATACGTCCTGGGGCATATGCTCAATAAACTATCCCTGTCTCACTGAGATTAGTGTTCGTGTAGTTTGTGAGGTGATTCCTGGACCACAACAATCTCAATCTATTTTATACTTATTAGTATTCCAATAACAATATAACGACACCAAATAGCCTTGGTATTAAAGCAATTCTCTTAGTAGTTAAAAATAATACAGTTAAAAAGTGCAAGAATCAATTTCCACTTCACATGTCTGTGAACCTTAATAAAATAAGGCCTGGAAATCCTTAAACATAAGCCAGCAAATCCTTTTAATGAGGCCACAGTTACCCTAATACCTAAACCATATAAAGATCCAGCAAAGACAGAAAATTACTAATTTCCCTTGTGAAGACAGAAGCAAAAATTAAAAAAAAAACAACAAAAAACAAAACAGAAAAAACTTGTAAACCAAATACAAAAACACATCAAAAAGACCAACCATAGTGATCAAGCATGCTCATTCCCAGAGATGCAAGGACAATTCAGCATATGTAAATTGATAAATATCATCTGCCACATAAGCACACTAAAAACAATAACAACAACAACAACAACAACACAAAACCCACATAATCATCTCATTAGAGAAAAGACCTTTGATAAAATCCAACATCCCTTCATGATAGTAGTTCTGCAGAGACTAGGCATGCACAGGACATACCCCAACATAACAAAGGCAGCTAACAGGAAGTCCACAGCCAACTAATTTAAATGGAGAACAACCGAAAGTGTTTCCACTAACAGGACAAGGGTATCTACTTTCACTATACCTATTCAATACAGACGTAAATCGTAACTATAGCAATAAGACAACTGAAGATCAAGAAGGTACAAATGGGAAGGGAAGAAGCCAAAGCATCTTTATTTGCAGATAAGATTTTATACATAAGTTACACCAGGAAACTTCTACAGCTGATAAACACTTGCAGCAAAGTAGCAGGACACAAAATTAACACAAAATCAGTAGCTTTCCGATATACAAATGGCAACAGACTGAGGAAGACATCAGGGAAACACCTTTCACAATAGACACACACACACACACACAACACACACACACACATTATCTAGGGATAATTTTAACCAAGTACATGAAAGACTTGTACAATAAATTATTTAAAACACTGGAGAAAGAAATTAAAAAAAATACAAGATGGAAAGATCCCCTGTGTGCATGGATTGGTAGCACTGATATAGTAAAAGTGGCCATCCTACCAAAAGCAATGTACAGATTCAGTGCAATCCCCATCAAATTTCCAACACAATTAGACATCTTTTAAGAACAACATTTAGCTTCATATGTAAACACACACACACATACAGACACTAGCTAAAACAATATTGACCATTAAAGAGGCCCTGGAGGTATCACCATCCCCAACCTTAAACTGTACTCAGAGGTATACCAATGCAAACAGCATTGTATTGATTTAAAAACAAACACATTGACCAATGGACCCTAAGATGTAGATGTAAGTCCACATACTTATGGACACATGATTAACAAAGAAGCCAAGATTTATGCTGGATAAAAAGACAGCATCTTCAATAAATGGTGCTGGTCAACACAGATGGCTGCACGTAGAAGAATCTAAATACATCCATATTCATTACCTTGCACAACTCAACTCCAAATGGACAAGGACCTCAACATTAGGCCAGAATCGCTGAATCTGACAGAAGAGAACGTGAAGATTAATCTTGAATGCATTAGCCCAGGAAAAGGCTTTCTGAAGGGCACCAAAAGCACAGGTACCACCAGCAACATAAATAAATGGAACATCATGAAACTGAAACGCTTCCATATGGCAAACGACACCATCATTTGGACAAATTCACAGGCTACAGATTAGAAAAGGACTTTACCAATTACAATCCAATAGGGGGTTAATATCTAAAATATCTAAAGAATTAACAAAAAAGTAGACATCAAGAAAACAACCTAGTTAAAAAATGGATTATAGGACTAAATGGAGAATTCTCAAAAGATGAAACAACTGGCTAAAAATAATAAACCACATAAGGAAATAATCAACTTCCTTAGTCATCAGGAAAATGCAAATTGGAACTACTTTGAGGTTTCATCTTACACCAGTAACAGCCAAGATGAATAAAACAAATTACAGCTTCTGCTGTGGTGATGTAAGGTAAGGGGCCTTGTGTACTGCTGGTGTAGACACTATGGAAGTTGGCATGGCTGGTCCTCAGGAAGCTGTGAATAGATCTCATTTAAGAACCAGCTATTCTGATCTTAGACATATACCCGAAGAACACTTCCTCCTACTCCAGAGACATTTGCAATTCCACATTGGTTTCTACTCTTTTTGTAAATGCCAGAAAAAGTCTAGATGTCTACTAGCAGAATAGATGAATATAGAAAATACAGTACATTTACATAATAGAATATTACTAATCTCCTAAAACAAAAACAAAAACCCCTAAATCACGAAATTCCCAGATAAATAGATGGTGTTAGAAAAAGTCATTCTGGGTGAGTTAACCCAGGCCCAAAAAGACAAATATGGAATGTATTCACTTATATTTACATGTGGATATTATCTGTTAGTCTTTGTTAGACACACTACTATCCATAGAACTACAAAGGTTAGGTATATAGTGTAAGGGACTAGTGGGAAGGGAAGAAACTAAAGTAGGAGAAAGAGTATATAATTTGAGAGATCAGATTGAAATCCAATACAGAAGAAGCATCTAAAAATATATACATATATGAAGAAATCTAAATGGAATCAACAAGTAATAGAAAAGACAAAGCCCTAACTAGACATCTCTCACCACCAAATGAAACCCCAGTGTCAGGAATGGGTTCCGTATAATTAACCAACTAGTCATTGGTCAAATGGTCCCATGGAAAACCCCCAAAAACTCAAGCCATTGTCAAGACTATTGGTGGCTTTACAAAATTAACTGATGATTAGTCCCTATTGCTAAAGGCAACATCTAACTCCCTGAATGTAAATATGTCAAGCTGGTGCCTACCTTGCACCTTCACCCCTTATTGACTAGTGTTCATGGTACTGGAAGGTACTCTGCACACTGCCTGAGGAAAAATGTAAACACCAACCCAACTACAAACTGAATTCTACAATGGTGACCTACCTGCATGATATGTTGGTGCCAACAGTGGCAATAACTAACTACTATCTGATTAGATTTAAGGCACACTCCATAAGCTGAAACCCATTTCTATCACTGCTGTGGTAGCCAAGAACCTGAGACTATTTAGGTCATAGGCCTAGGAGAAAACAAAATATTATTATTCTGCTAAAAGGAAAAAAAAGAAAAAAATGTCTCATAAGTACACTCCGCTATACCCTTAGATAAGTGCCTTATTCAGCCACCACCAGAGACACTGCCTCCTTAGTACATGGGAACAAATACAGAGACAAACAATTGGACAATGTGCAAATCAATGTGCAAAAGTGTAAACATCAAACCCCTCCCTTCAGGGCTCAGGGGCAAACTGGAAGAGAAGGCTGGAAGACATTGAAGCAGCGTCTTTCAGACAGAACAGGACTGAAGCACACATGAACTCGAGATTGTGGCAGCACGTTCATTTCCAATCCAAACGGTGTCCCAGTGCTGAGAGAGGAAGTGCACACGTGCTGAATCCCTACCAGAACCTATGTCCAACTGAAAACCCACGCACAAAGAAAAAAGGAGTTTTCTCCAAGGAGTCTCATTGGGTGTATACTTAAGGGAAGTTCCATATCCAGCAGTACATGGCTTACACACACACACACACACACACACACACACACACACACACACAAACTCAATGGTATTTTTGGACAGGTTTGGTCTTATAATGCTTTTGTTTATTTATTATGGTGTCTGATTTTGTTTTTTTTTTTAAATGGGTTTTATGAGCCTGTGTATGTATATGTTTTGTGCTTGTGTTTTTGTATTTTTCTTTTCTGTTTGCCTGTTTGCTTTCTTTTATTCTGGTTTGTTTGTTCTTTTATTGGTTTGTTTGGTTTCTAAAGAGAGAGAGACAAAGAAAGTGTAATTTGAATGTGTGCAGATATGGGAAGAATCCAGAAGGAGATGAGAGAGAGGAATCCATAATCAGAATATACTGTATGAAAAAAGTTATTTTTCTTCCTTGCCAATGGGCCATCAGGGGTGGAGCTTCTGCCAGGAAGCAGATTTTTGTGAAGACCATTCTGGGGAAGACCATCATGCTCAAGGGTGAACCCTTGGGTGAGACCAGGCAAGAATTCCCCCATTTCATCTACAGACATATACTGTCCAAAAAAAGGACACGCTGTGCAGAATAGTCAACTGATAATCTCTGCCAAGACAGTAATCAGCCCTTCAAAATTCTGCATTACCAAGGTCTTTTAGATGATCCTGGGCCAGAAAGCTGAAGACTGATGCTTCAGAATTGAGAGTTCTCTTATGGTCACTTGGTCTTTGACAAAGGAGCTAAAAGCATCCAGTGGAAAAAAGACAGCATTTTCAACAAATGGTGCTGGCTCAACTGGTGATTAACAAGTAGAAGCATGCAAATCAATCCATTCTTATCTCCTTATAATAAACTCAACTCCAAGTGGATCAAGGACCTTCACATAAAACCAGACACACTGAAACTAATAGAAAAGAACCTGGTGAAGACCCTTGAGCACATGGGCACCGGGGAAAAGTTTCTGAACAGAACACCAATAGCTTATGCTCCAAGATCAAGAATTGACAAATGGGACCTCATGAAATTACAAAGTTTCTGTAAGGCAAAAGACACTGTCAATAGGACAAAACGGCAACCAACAAATTGGGAAAAGATCTTCACCAACCCTACATATGACAGAGGGCCAATATCCAATATATACAAAGAACTCAAGAAGTTAGACTCCAGAGAGCCAAATAACCCTATTAAAAATGGGGTACAGAGCTAAACAAAGAATTTTCAACTGAGGAATATTGAATGGCTGAGAAGCATCTAAAGAAATGTTCAACATCCTTAGTCATTAGGGAAATGCAAATCAAAACAACCCTGAGATTTCAGCTCACACCAGTCAGAATGGCTAAGATCAAAAAGTCAAGAGACAGCAAGTGCTGTCAAGGATGTGGAGAAAGAGGAACACTCCTCCACTGCTGGTGGGATTGCAAGCTGGTACAATCACTCTGGAAATCAACCTGGCGTTTCATCAGAAAACTGGGCATGATACTACCAGAGGACCCTCTTATACCACTCCTGGGCATATACCCAGAGGATTCTCCAGCATGTAATAAGGACACAAGCTTCACTATGTTCATAGCAACCCTATTTAATAGCCAGAAGCTGGAAAGAACCCCGATGATGTCCCTCAACAGAGGAATGGATACAGAAATGTGGTATATTTACACAATGGAATACTACTCAGCTATTAAAAACAATGAATTCATGAAATTCTTAGGCAAATGGTTAGAACTAGAAAATTTCCTGAGTGAGGTATCCCAATCACAAAAGAACACACATGGTATGCAATCACTGATAAGTGGATATTAGCCCTGAAGCTTGGAATACTCAAGACACAATTCACATATCAAATGATGCCCAAGAAAAGGGAAGAGCAATGTATGGATACTCTGGTCCTTCTTAGAAGGGGAAACAAAATACCCACAGAAGGAGATGCAGTGACAAAGTGTGGAGCAGAGTCTGAGGGAAAGACCATCCAGAGACAACTCCACCTAGTTATCTATCCCATATACAGTTACAGAGCCCAGACACTATTATAGATGCCCACAAGCACTTGCTGACTGGAGCTGGATATAGCTGTCACCTGAGAGGCCCTGCTAGTGCATGACAAATACAGAGGAGGACACTCTCAGCCAGACATTGAACTGAGCACAGTGTCCCCAATGGGAAGCTGGAGAAAGGACGAAGGAGTTGAAGGGGTTTGCAGCGCCATAGGAAGAACAATGATATGAGCCACCCAGTTACTCCCAGATCTCCCAGGGACAAAACCATCAACCAAAGAGTATACATGGTGTTATCCATCGCTCCAGAAGCATTGGCAGCAGAGGATGGCCTTGTTAGACATCAAAGAGAGGAGAGGCCTTGGAAAGTCTTGATGCAGCAGTGTAGGGGAGTAACAGGACAGAGAAGCAGGAGGGGTTGATTGGGGAACGGGGGGAGGGAAGATGGCTTATGTGACTTTTGGGCGGGGGGGGGGGAGGGGGGAGGGAGACCAGGAAAGGGGAAATCATTTGAAATGTAAATAAAGAATATATCTATAAAAAAAGAAAAAAATGTATCCAGTTAGCATCCTCATTTACTTATTTCTCCATCCCTTCTGGCATATAATAATAGTTTCTCTTGATATAATAATAATCATAGTTTCTCTTGATATAATCAGTACTATGGCATAGTGATAAATTCCCAAGGAAAGAAAATTAGTGAAACTATCTAGATAAAATTTTCTAACATTTTCTTTGTAGTGAGGAATAAGGTCAGGAATGCAGATAGCTGACTCCAAACCACACCCCAGCACATTTTTACCATTAGAGTTTCAGCCAATAGACCAGTTATAAAAACGGAGATTTTCTAAATATTATCCTGTCAATTTCTCTAGATATTGCTACCCATAACAGCAATGCTAAAAACAGAGGTTCATTTTCTGTAGTTGGTAGTCTCCTAAGGATTATACAACTTATTCAGCACTGATGTATGTAACATTTTTCACTGCGTATTAATCATTGCTTAAATTCAATACAGTCTCATATAAGTAAGCAAGGTCACTACTACTAAAGTACAACTTACTGTTGACATCAGTATGGGATACTAAACAGGATTGCTGAGACTCAGGTTTAAAGTTATTTTTTAAAATATGTATAAGTGTTTGCCTGCATGTATACTGTGTATAAGTGTCTGCAGGTATACATTTGCACCATATACGTGCTGGTGCCCATGGAGGTCAGAGGAAGCCAGATTCACTGGAACTGCAGTAACAGACAGCTGCCAGCAGCCCTGTGAGTGCTAGGAAGCACATCTAGACCTGATGATAAAATAGCAGCAAATTTCCTCTCTCTAGCCCAAAAATTAAGGTTTAGAATACTAGACTTAGCTGAATTTTAGAACTAGAGTTTCCAGAACATTAGAGTTCCCAGCAGCAAACTAGAAAATGTCTTTTAAATCAAATCTAAAAATTAAATTAAAAATCCTTCTAAGATGGCTGTTGAATTACTGAGTTTCTATATGGAACTCAATATAATAATGTGGCTCATACCTAGGCCTCTGGGGATATTTATATAATGGTCTGCTCATTTCTTTCCTAAGTTCACAGTCCCTTGGGCCATACCAACTATATCACTCTTGAGGGCCATAAGGAATCAAGCATGAACAGGTCTTGGCCTTTCTGTATTTCTTTTCAACACAGTCTTAAAAGTATCTAGCCAAGTACCCTGTGATGTTCTTTAGTCATCGTATTCACTATACCCAACGCTTCAGCGAACATGGTGAATGCGATCCTGCCCATTACTAGGATCAATAACTCCTTCATCAAACACTGCATATCTTATTAATCAGTCTCTTCTTAAATAGAAAAAAAAAGAAAGCAGTTGAGGAAAATGGTTATTGACAAGCTTGGTTGGGGACTTTTGTTAAAGGGTCTAGACAGGAAGGCTGTCTAGAACAAGTGTTCTCCAAAATTCTTTCTTTCTTTTTTTGAACCCTTTGAGTATAAAGTCTACTGTAAGTACCTAATGCATCAATGGACATATTCACATTATAAAATAAAAATGAAACTCAAGATAGGAGTCTAATGAAACAGCCCAGAAGACACGGGCACTGGCTGTTAATGAACTGCCCAGTGGTTATGAGCACTAGCTGTTTGAGAAAACGTGCTCAGGTCCCAGTCAACTGTAAGTGCAGTTTGAGGAAATTTGACACCTTCTTCAAACCTGTGCAGAAGCCATGTTTGCACACAGTACACGTACATTCATGCAGGCAAAGCACTCATACACATAAAATAAAATAAATACATTTAAAAAAGAAATGACAGGATGAAAGGCTAAAACATGAGTAAATATGCTCCTGCAGTTTTAAAAATCTTGCTTATGTAGTTCAGAATATAGCAATCTACAGAGTTTTCCACACATGGTCTTGATGTCTACTCTAATGACAGTTCCCTGCTACACTTTCTAACCAAGCCACAGATAATATAAATTTTGATCCTCCAACTACACAAAAGTTTCTTCTAAAATTCTAACAATTTTCCATTTGTCCTTTTAGATAGGAAAGAGTTGTTTTATTTATATATCTTTTTAAAGTTTGGTCTAAAGTCTACTACAATGATTTTAAACATTTGTACTTTTTACTAAGTTAAAAGAATCCTACTGTAATATGGGTATATATACAGAAGTCAGCTTTGGGGGTTGGCGGGGAGATATACTTAACACCTATCTAATAGAGACCTTTCCAAGCAATCATTTAAAAATATTTTCTCTAGTTCATTTTTCTCAGCACTTTCTCATTCAAATGTCACTTTGACCTCAAAGGGAAAGACTGTCTAATTTAGTAGGGAAACTTCTCAGCACTACACAGGAAAGTTATCAAAATGAGAATGTTCAGACTTCTTGTATGACACTTGTTTAAATCCTATGCCTACTGTATAACCTGTGGTGTTTATGGTCACACAGTACCAAGCACTGCAGATGTCACTACTGAGATAGTGTAAGTCAGTCACCATCACTAGCAGATTGTAAAATGTCAGGTACACAGGGCACTGGGAACTTGTGTGCTCACCTTCTACACTTCTCTCACAACTCCTCAAACATCAGATATACTAAATACATTTGAAACGTGGAACAAGGGTGCCAGAGAACTTCCTAGGATTAGAAATGCTAACTGTGGTGGCTCAGGCGTGTATGCCAGCACTTAGTAAGCAGAAGCAAGAGGATTTGAGTCAGAAAGCAGGTTTATATAGTGAGTCCTAGGCCCAGTGGATTCGGGAATAGGGGGGCAGGTACTGAGTCTTTAACTCTTCATGAAAAATATTTCATTTGGGCACCTGCTTCTTATTCCCAGCAGACTGTCTGTGCACACAACACACAACATACCACTGCTCCGAAGATGACATCTAGAAGACATATATTAATCATATTTGGGTTCCTAACTAGTTCAAGGATCTTACACATTTTATCTTTAGTATTTAATTTTTCCTAGGATTTAAATAAATCATAAATACAGCTTATACTTATTGATTTTTACTGTTAACTTGACATAACTAGATTATCCAGGGAAGAGGAATTGCCTATCAGATTTTGTGTGGGCACATCCAGCCCACTGTAGGGGGCATCATCCCAGTGAGGTGGGGCTGAAGTGCATAAGGAAACAAGATGAGCAAGCCAGAGGGTCGAGCTAGCAAGGATTGCTCTTCTGTGGTCTCTGTTCAGTTCCTGCCAAAAATAGGACTTAAATATACGACAGCACCAATGCTAAAATTAATGGCCAACATAGATAATAGGCATCTGTGCCACCTACCTACAAAAGCACTAAGCAGTCAGATAATTTCAAGCTGTGTTCTTCCAAAATTTTAACTGCATTCCCTATATGAGTCTAGAATTGTAGGGAGAAGATCTAACATTATAATTTGATTCTGGGACATAAATCACTAAAATGAAAAAGTAAGCCTATTTCATTAGTTTATAAATCCCATCTAATTGTTATCCAGAAGTGGTAGATACATACTTCATATGTAGTGCAGTTGTAGAGCTAGTTATGCTCAAGGCTCCAGGTCTGATCCCATCACCAAAAATAAATAAATAAATAAATAAATAAATAAATAAATAAATGTAAATCCAGTAAGATTATCTGGTAATGAAATATCTGAATAAAAGTTATCATTAATAAAAGCACAAATTAAAATAATATTTTCCAAACCTGGAATTCAAATAAATGGTCATAAATTACATAACCCAATCCTAATGAGATTGTCAATCTAATCCCTAGAAATATTAATTGGAGCACCAACTGAATAAAACATACCAGAAAACTACAAGTCACCTCCCTCTGCAACCTTAAGCAAATTCTTCCAAAAAAATAGCCACCAATATAAAGATGAGTAAAAGTTAGAAAAAAATCCCTCAGACTAATAAGAATAATGTTTTTTAGACATAATTTATGTTGTCCAGGTCAACCCTGGACTCTGGCTTCAGCAATCTTCCTGCATTAGCCTCACAATTAAGTACCTATTCTTACCATACCCAATCAAATTTAGGTTTATACTCTTTGCAGTTTATCAAGCATCAATGTAAGAATTTATGTTCAGTATTAATGACCCTTTTCAATGTCATCATTAAATAAATAATGAACCAGAATGGTATTTACAGGATCACGGTACTACGGGCAAAGTTGACATAGCAATCATATTAACCACAGCTTCAAGGGGGGATTAGTTCCAGTTTGCAGCTTAGAACCATCTCCTCAGAGCACATTTAGGTTTTGGTTATGCTTGGTTTTCTTCTTCTGCTTACTAACACTATTTTTTTAAAACTGGCTTCTGAGAATAGTTTCAATCCTGCTTTCAGCAAATTTAGTTATACTAGTGCACTGATTTGTGATTAGCAGTAAGTTATGTACTGAATTCAAGTTTCTGGGGAGGGTATAGCTCAGTGGTAGAACATGTGCCTGTCATGCTGAAGGTTATAAATTCAATCCCCACTTACAAAACGAACTAAATAAAAGTGGCAAATGAGAGGTTGCAGAGATAACTGAGTGGTTAGGTAACTTGCTGTTCTTGCAGAGGACCTGATATGTGTTCTAGATCAAGTACCTCAGAACTGCCTGCAGCTCCAGCCCAACAGAACCCAGTGCCTTCCCTGTCTCTGTGGACACTCAAATGCACACATGCAACAAAAAATCAAACAGGTCATCTTTTAAAAAGTGAAAAATAAAATCAAGTTAAGCACGGAAGTAAATATTATCCTCTTTGGCCGGAGACTATTATTGCAATGATCTTGAGTAAGAGTTTGTTTGGCCAGCAGAGAGAGCTAAGCAAGCAAAGGTACTTGCTCCTTAGCCTGAAAACCTGAATCCTCAGTGGCCACATGACGGGTGACAAGAACAGACTCCTGAAAGTTCTCCTTTGACCTTCACCACATGTGACTCCCACCAATGGGGAAAAGAAAGAGCTCATTTGCCCCATCTTTAAAAGGAGTAAATATTGCTTTAAAATAATAAATACATTCAAAATAAGTTTTTTAATTCAAATTTGCTTTCTTTTTCTTTCTTTTTTAATTAGATGTTTTCTTAATTTACATT
The DNA here is from genome assembly GCA_964023405.1 of Apodemus agrarius. Lineage (NCBI taxonomy): Eukaryota > Metazoa > Chordata > Mammalia > Rodentia > Muridae > Apodemus > Apodemus agrarius. The sequence goes on along the minus strand of OZ030018.1, from coordinate 86,346,328 downwards.
TCAAATGTTATCCCCTTTCCTGGCTTCCCCTCCAAAAACACCTTATCCCATGCCCCTCCCCCTACTTACCAACCCACGCACTCCCTCTTCCCTGTCCTGGCATTCCCATATACTGGGGTATCCAGCCTTCTCAGGACCAAGGGCCTCTCCTCCCTCTGATGTCCAAGCTTCTGGGCTAATATCCACTTATCAGTGAATGCTTACCATGTGTGTTCTTTTGTGATTGAGTTACCTCACTCAGGATGATATTTTCTAGTTCCATCCATCTGCCTAAGAATTTCATGAATTCATTGTTTTTAATAGCTGAGTAGTATTCCATTGTATAAATATACTACATTTTCTGTATCCATTCCTCTGTTGAGGGGCATCTGGGTTCTTTCCAGTTTCTGGTTATTATAAATAAGGCTGCTGTGAACATAGTAGAGCATGTGTCTTTATTACATGTTGGAGAATCTTCTGGGTATATGCCCAGGAGTGGTATAGCTGGGTCCTCCAGTAGTACAATGTCTAATTTTCTGAGGAACTGCCAAACTGATTTCCAGAGTGGTTTTTACCAGCTTGTGCCAGGATAGCTAAAACTATTCTCAACAATAAAAGAACTTCTGAGAGAATCAGCATCCCAGACCTCAAGCTGTACTATAGAGCAATAGTGATAAAAACTACATGATATTGGTACAGTGACAGGCAAGTAGATCAATGGAATAGAACTGAAGACCCAGAAATGAACCCACACACTCATGGTCACTTAATCTTTGACAAAGGAGCTAAAACCATCCAGTGGAAAAAAGATAGCCTTGTCAACAAATGGTGCTGGTTCAACTGGCAGCTAGCATGCAGAAGAATGCGAATTGACCCACTCTTATCTCCTTGTACTAAGCTCAAGTCCAAGTGGATCAAGGACCTCCACATAAAACTAGATACACTGAAACTAATAGAAAAGAAACTGAGGAGGAGCCTTGAGCACATGGCCACAGGGGGAATTTCCTGAACAGAACACCAATAGCGTATGCTCTAAGATCAAGAATTCACAAATTGGACCTCATAAAATTACAAAGTTTCTGTAAGACAAAGGACACTATCAATAGGACAAAACAGCAACCAACAAATTAGGAAAAGATCGTCACCAACCCTACATCTGACAGAGGGCTAATATCCAATATATACAAAGAACTCAAGAAGTTAGACCCTAGAGAACCAAATAACCCTATTTTAAAAATGGGGTAAAGAGCTAAACAAAGAATTTTCACCTAAGGAATATTGAATGGCTGAGAAGCATCTAAAGAAATGTTCAACATCCTTAGATATGAGGGAAATGCAAATCAAAAAACCCCGAGATTCCACCTCGCACCAGTCAGAATGGCTAAGTTCAAAACCTCAGGTCACAGTATGTGCTGGCGAGGATGTGGAGAAAGAGGAACACTCCAATTTGCTTTTTATGGGCTTCTTCCTCTGTGGATTTTTGGCTTATTTCTTTATTCAAAAGACACAAGCACTCACAAGTATCAAAAAAAATATAGTTTCTGTCTACCAGTATTGTTTTCAACATTGTCAGAAGGGAGTGGGCTTTAAGCAGTTCAAGATGAAACAAATAAGTTATGTAAAATGTCATCACCAGCAGAAAGCTGTATGCTAGCAGAGATACTTTTAAAAGAATATTAGAGATGTGTGTTCCTTAGTTTTTTGTCAAATTGACACAAGCTTCAGTCATCTTGGATCAGGGAATCTCAATTGAGAAAATGATTCCATAAAACTGGCCTGTAGGCACGTCTATGGGACTTTTTTTTATTAGTGACTGACATAGGAAGGCTGAGCCCACTTTGGGCGGTGCTACCCCTATGCAAGTGGTCTTGTGTTGTTTAAGAAGGCAAACTGAACAAGCTCTAGTGGAGACTGCAAGCAGCAGTCCTCTGTGGTCGCTGCTGCAATGCATGCTTCCAGGTTCCTGCTCTGCTTCAGTTCCTAACTTGGCATCTCTTGATGATGGATTGTGATAAGGACATATAAGTCAAATAAACTCTTCCCCTACTAAGATGGTTTTGGTCTTTTGTTTCTTTGTTTTCTCACAGCAACAGAAATTAATCCAGAAAAGAACAGGTAGAAAAAGAAAAACAAATACCCAAAGACTTGACTCATTCAAGAAGAGGCCCATTCACTGGCATTTCCCAGATCTACCCATGAAGATTCCTTCTTTATCCTTAAGCACTTTAAGGATTTCTGAGAAGGACTTAGCCTTTTCCATATTCTTTCTGCTAAATCAGTTTTTGTCTTGCAATTTCTATCCACAAGGCTTTAGGTAAACATCCAGGAATACACAGATAATCAAGGCAAATTGTATCACTTCCTATTATATCATCAGTGAGAACTGAACAAGAATGGGCTGATACCTGTCAGACATTTGGAAGAACTAGTTTTCTCTGGTAAGCTAAAAGCAGAGACACTGGAGCAAGGTAGGAAGGTAGCTTAGTCTCATTGTAGTTTGGACTAGATTTGTATATGATTTGTATGAGTAAGGTGAAGACTTGTTTTTATTAGTTTATGCATTTGTGAGATGCTGAGTGTTTTCTTTTGGTATTTCTAGGCTCTTTCCCTACTTCTTCTAGGTATTTCTCCAAATGTCTTCACTGAGTTATAAATCAGATCAAATTAAGACTATAAATAGACCTGCCCTACCCTCCACGAACCTCTTCAAGCAAGGCAGTGATGGATAAAACTTTAGAGCACTGAGAATTCAGAGCAGAGAATGCAAAAATTAAGAAAAAGTGGTTGTTTAGGAGTATGATTAAGGAGTTTAATTTAATGGCAATATTCCCTCCAACATTTTACAACAAAACCCAAGATCTTGTAGCCATTTTTGTCCTTAACATTCACACTGTGTCAGTGTCTTCTAACTGAATTATGTATGACACAGTGGCTAACTCATTAGAGCCAGACTTTTCCATGAGTGTATATGGATATTAGCTTTATGCTATGAATTCAGACAAACTGCTGTTTCTTGCCATTACCTGCAGTAAGAATTTAGTCACATGCAGTCAACAATTTTAAATGGTAGACTGTGAGACATAGAGGTTTAAGGGTCTGAGAATCACTAAAGGAAGACCCCAGCCTCAAATAGCATGTAAAGACAGAGTGTTCATTCTGCAGGAACAACCAGTATGTGAGGGTCAGCCATTCATGAAAATGGCAACTATGGTGGAGCTCACAGGCCCTTTTTTATGCTGGGCTGGGAGAATGTTCTAGAAGGATTAGGTATTCTCTAATGTGATTTTAGAGGCCAAAGTAGTGATATTAGTACAGTCTTGATTGGCTATTGTGTTAGTTCTTCTATATTTAGGGTGGGTAAGGTAATCTAAAATCTCATTGTTGAGTGCTGGGAAGGTCACAGGGGTCAGCTTCTGACTGGCTTGTACCAGGGTCTGCTTTCCTACAAGGAGAACAGTTAACCACAGGATAAGATAAGGTGGTCCTGCACAGTCAACCCATCCTGAGATATTTTCCCATTCTTGTGGTTATCTCCAGGTAGTTCTTTGGGAGGGAGGTTTTATGACCCTAAGGTCTGCTCCCGGAGCTGGTGAGTTATGGCCTAGCTCCTCAGACTGGCAGTTTTCTTTTTGAAATCAGTCCTGGTACTAAAATGGAGACAAATGGGGTTTATGTTGAGGTACAATGTAGGAAGATAATTAAAAGCTTACCCTTACATTTTGTACTCCCTTCTTGGCACCGTTCTGCCAATGCTGAGACAGGCCTAGAGCGTGCCTAGAGCACTTGGCCTTACTTGAGACTCACAGGCTGGGCAGAATGGAAGGAAAGAGAATCACCAAAGCACACTTTGTTAAGACGTGCAACCTTACCTTACATGCTAATTTAAAAGTGATATGGAGGAAAGGTACTTAGAGGAGGGAGGGATAAGCTCTAGGGTATGAGGGACATAAGGGGGTGATGGTGACAGTCTTCAGAATGGGCCAAATTCTCAAAATTATCAAAGAACAAGAGTAATTATTTAAAAAGTAAGGGGCACACATTTCATCCGCCAACTTCTAATTGGTATATGACCACTTAAGACATGTGATGAGAAATAAAATGAAGCTTCGGAGTCAAACATGGGATTCAACCCTACATCCTGTGTCACCAGCATTAGCTAATGGTATTTTATCTACCAGTATTCAAGCTGTTCTCAATACGTGTTAACCTTCCAGCACTAGTCACACGTCCAGTTAATTGCTAAGTCCTAATAGTTTCACTGCAAGCTCCGCGTCCCTTCTTCTATGTCCTTATGCCACTGCCTGAGTTCTGATGACCTGTCATCACATACTGCTCCCTGGGGAAATGTCATGACCTTGCACCCCCACAGAACTGCCAAGGTCAAAGCTCTAGAATATACACAGGACTGCTATGCTCACCAATCTGTGATTCAGTCCGCAAACTCCCACCCACAAGATATGGCTGCCAGCAATAAACGCTGGAATTCTATCCTCTAGTTCCTAACTACTGCCACAGCCAATCTCATCATTCTTACATTGCAAACCTGCATTATTCTTTTATAATCTTGACCTTTTATGTATGTTCCTCTGCTATTAGAAGTCTTTAGCCACCTAGCAGTCTCACATTACTCTTAAGAGCCAGTGTATAGCTGTCTCAAAAGTGACATCTTTCTGACTGTGAGCAGGGTGTGGCCCTCCTTCTCTTTGTGCAGCCACAGCGCCTTCCCACACCATTGCACTGTCATTTAAGAACCTTGTGTTGATGCATTTCAGTTACTTAAGTGAGATTATTGAGAGCAAGACTATTTTTATTTCACTATCATAGCAGTAGCCATGAAAACTAATCCATCTAATTTTGATGTGGAGAGATTCCATTTAATCTGCTCAATACAACTAGTTTTATGCTGTTAAAAGAGAAAAGTCAGCTTTATTTAAAAAAAAAACAGTTTTGATGGTGAGGTCAGCTTACTCTTTATGGAGTTATGTCATTTTCAAGAGAAAAGAATGTCTTTAGTACAACTTCATATTAGTGCAGACTATGTTCAGGCACACACCTTTCTCCCAGATTAGAAAGTTTTGTTTTAATTATGGTGTGGTAATATCTGAAGGTTAAACCAGCAGGCTGATTTTACAGTACAGCTTGTCCATGCATTGCTGCCATAGTTTAACATTGTCACTACCGTGCTTTAAATGTGCAAAGTCCACCACAGGGCTAGTGTTTGAGCTGGTGGCTCTCTTTGCTGGAGGATGTAGGACACTGGGCAAAGGCTTTGGAGCTTCACAGCGTGATTCTACTTCCTAGTTCCGCTCTGCTGCCTGACTGCATAGTTGCTTGCATGCTCCTGTCGTCCTGCCCTGCTTTCCTCTCCACGATGGGCTCTCTCTCTCCAGAACAGAGCTAAGATAAGCCTCTTTTCCCTTGAGATGCTTTGGTCATAACAACAAGAGAAAGTAAGACAACCACAGAGCATAAAACCTATGACTTAGTGACCTACAGTTTTTCCAGAAAACATTATCTGCCTTCAAGATATGACTCAGTCACTGCCTGCTGCCTAATTCCACACTCTGAACACTTGTGCATTATTGTACATGCTTCCACGAAAGTTATGTGGCATATATCATGGGATTGTCCTCTATCACTTAACTAAGCATCTTAAAAATAATCTTTGCAGAGTAAGCTGAATTTTCCTAACACAGCACTAGGGTAGTGAAGGACTTCACAAGTCACCTGAGACCTCTCTGTAATGTCTCTTGTCTATATTTGTGCAATTTTTTATCAGACTACAACTGGTAAGAATAAAGTCTTTTTTTAACAAATCATCCTACTTTAAAAATAGCACAATTATTAGGAAGTTTATTAAAGTTCATAGTATTATATATATCTAACGTAAACACAAAATAGCTTCTTGCATTACTTAAAGAGGTTTATCTTCATTACCCAATTTAAATTTGCTTATGAACTTTTATATTTATCATAAAATTTCTGTAAAACCATAATTAATAATTTTAAATTCATAAAAAATTGTAAAGAAGTCCATCTTCTACTCAGTGTTGACTCGTCTTGCTCAAACTTATACTACTCAAGTTGAACTGGATATGTTTTGCAGAGACAGAGGCAGCTGTGTATGAGAAAGAGCATGCTCAAAGGTGTCCGCTGCTGTGGTGTATTTATGTATGGGGTGCTGGAGGGGAGAGATATACTGCAAGGCTGAATTTTAGGTCTATCTAAAATACAGCACAGTTCCTTAATTCAAGCAATATAATCATTTCATCTCACATAGCGTAGGATCCACTAGGTTGGACTTTGACAAGATTAATTTACACAGCTATGCCTTCCTAAGAGATTTCTCAAGGACATTTATGACTACATAAGTTTCACTTTGTGTGTTGACTTTAGAATATGAATACCAAGAATAAGATATGGCCTTCAACTCACAGCAATCCTCGTCCCCTAGCCTTCTGAGTGTTGATATTACAAGTGTAAGCCATGATGTCTGGCTTTGTTCTGGACTTAAAAATGCTGACTATTCGAACCCACTGCCCTGAAATATCTTCTGAAGCATGTTGATTAACATCTTGGTTTGAAAAAACACATACACAGCACTAAATTATGAAAGAAAATATATCAACCATGCACAAGGGACTAGCAGCATTTTCCTTCTTTGTGTTTGGGAGAAGGGCATGCAATGTAAAAGGACAGTCTGAGGAAAGTGGTTCCCGTCTACCATGTGAATATCCCAGGGATCAATCTGCAGTCCTCAAGATTGGTATCAAGCATCTTTCTCCCCCCTCCCAAACAATCTCCTCCCCAGCCCTTTATAGAATCCTATTGATTGCACCCTCCGCCTTCTCCCCAATAGAGTGAGGACATCACACCCATGGACCTGGATTGCATGTGGTTGTCTTGTAATTTAATGTCTCCCACTTAAATGTAATTTTTTATATAAAACAATCACCAATTATCTAATCTAAAGCCTACTGCCCTCTAAGTCCTCAGTATGTATCTGTCTCCAAAGAACTGACACTCCTTAACATTCACTTATTTTTCTTACTTTTGTCTTATCCTTCTTTTCATGAGAATTATCTAATGACCTTGCACCTACTACTAAATTCCCCAGATGTGCAATACCAACAGCTCAAGGTCTATGTTCAATAAAGTATTTTATAAAGAAATGAAAAGTTAATACTAATGATAGTAACATATCCAAGGAAAGAATGTCTTAATGTCATGAGGGGTCCTAGGAGAGTAGACCATGTGGCTGACTAAGGAGCAGAGGGGATGGAAGTTAAGTTAACCTACGAGTGCTGAGCACTGTGATGTGCAAAGAAGAGCCCCGCTGAGTCACCACAGGACAAGCATCTAGTGACCCGGTGTGCACCCCAGAATGGAACTATCCCTGCCCTTTGGAAAGTCTTTCCTTCCTGTTTACCCCACTCCACACCTTCAACCTCAGAGTCACCCAGCAAGATTCTAATCATCATTTAACGTTTCATATAGAAACAGCAACAGGGAGACAACACTAATTAAGCATCCGGGTATCTGCTTGCTTTGACAGTCATCATGGTTTTTAAAATGTCAAACATTTGTAATAAGGAGCCTGTGTTTCCTATGAATTTCATAACAGAAAATTATGTTAAGACCTATGTTCTGTCTCAATTCTGGAAATTCTACCAGTTGGGTTTAGGGCGAACCCCCCCCCCTGCTCCGCTTGCTCCACATCAGGGTAGACATCAGCAGGCCTTGCTCTTGTCGTAATACTTGGCCTGCCATAACCAGCACGCGCAGCCTCACAGGTCCGGAGGCCTGGGTGGCTGCTGTGATTTATAGACCTGAAGTTCTTCTCTCAAACGGGATTAAAAACCAGACGGCCCTGCTTCTATCTGGATCTTTTCAGAAATGTGAAATCTAGAGATTTATAATAGAGACTGAAAAAATACTACAAATTACTGTATCTATCTGAATATATTAGATCTGTTTCATTAATCTAAATCTAAGACTAGGAATTCTGTAAAACCAAATAAGTAGATATATAAAGCCAGAAGAGGTTTAGGCAATAAGGAAATATAGGGAAGTCAGTAATTCAACACACGATTACAAAAGGCAAGCACTGTGGCATGCTTATTTGTGCTTATACCAAAGCTCATTTAAGAATACTGTGTTTCTAGACACCTTCCCAGGACTCAGTCTCACTAATTAGAGAATAAGGTGACAGGATCTGAGGGAGAGGCTGCTCCTTGCAGCACACACAAGTGCCGCTCTACGCACCCTCTGCAAACTTAAGGAAACCTTGTCTTTTTGGAGCAGAGAAGCTCAGGAGTCATTATGAAACCTAAGAGGGTAACTCAGAGCAGTAGTACTGGAATTTCGGGCAAGAGGAGGCCGCACCCACATGCAGCTTCTGCCTGATTTACACTTGTCACGTGCCTGTGAGATATGCTTTGCATCTAAGACAACGCAGAACCATGCTGATGCATAAAATTACCCATTCTATTCTTTCAGTGTACTATGTCTTAAGTGTACCCAGAAATAGATACTTTTTAATTATAGAAAAGGAAAATACTCATCATGTTATTTACATAGGACAGAATAAAAATCCCATTATAAAGTCATAAGTGAATCACTGCTCAATTAGTCCTTTAGAGAGGGCTTGCCCTTCCTGCCACTAGTCCGTATCTATCTGTGATTTCTGTGAGGGTTTTGTGTTCCTGTAGGTAATATAGCTGGGCACTGGGACTGTTTTACATCAAGCCAAGCCAGGCCATGTTTCCCATTTCCTTTTCTGTGTAAAGATTTTTCTAAAAGATTTTCATCATACTTAATCAAACTTTGTGTGTTTATTATTAGTTATGCTTGAAACTTGAACAAACAGGATCTTAATAAATGTGCTTTCGAGTATGCCTGCCAACACCTACCATATCCTGATGGACATCCACTTACAATCGCCACCTTGTTAATCGAGTTGGTAACTGGAAAGTAGTAGAATGTCCACACACAGTCAGCTGGTGGAGTGCAGGTTTCAAGTCCCCACTTAGTGGCCTAAGTAACCAAGGCACATTTTACCACTACCCCAGTTCTGGTTCTTAGATACAGGATAATTAAAGCAACAATAATACCACAAATATACATGATTTGACCTTATAAACCTTAAATTGTTAACTGATTTTGAAATAAAATTTTCTCAATTATACAAGATTAGCTGCAAACTGTATAGTTATTAAAGAAGCTTTCAGATAGATATATGTCTACTGTTGTTGAAAGCTCTTTCTTAAAGATAGTATATACCTAGATTAATTTGCATATTTCAAAAACCGTAAGTGCAGAATACTAACATCAACTACAGTTAATACCAGGAATCCACAAATTAGTTAGGTTTGGAAAACTCTTAATGAAATACAAGCATGTGTCCTTGACTAATGCCATGGTCAACTAATTCTGTACTGTTAAGAGAAGACAAAAGCGCAGTGCCTGTGACACTGACTGTTCCCAGTTCTCTAGGTAGCCACTGGCTCACTAAGATGAACATCCAAGAATACAACATGAATCAAGTTTGACTGAACCGCACAGGCAAAAACCTCTAATTACAGTCTTCCATTACAGCACACAAAATGGCAGATCTGCTAAACTCGGGGTGCTAATGCTGGGGTTTCAAGGACAGGAATACTGACACAAAAGAAGCCTCCAGCGCATACAGCTGGTTTTGTTTTACACTTTTATATTTTAGGGCACAGTTTGGGGGAAGGAGACACAATGCTGCTTTACAAAAGACATAGTAGTCCCTTGTTTGAGCTACCAACCTCTAAGCCACAAGGAAAAATGTCAGTCATCCATTTGTTAAAACTAAAATTTCCGTCTGCAGCTTACAATATGCAACACACATTTTAAGTAGCCGTGGACAAAAGAAATAACAATGACAAAGGAAGCCCTGGAAAAGCAAGCGTCTTCCTGGGCTCACCCCTCCCTTATGGCTGTCACCACAGCCCTGTCACATTGTCTCCACAGGCTCTGAACACTACATCAGCACGGCACTTAAAACATGTGGGCCAGCATTCACCTTAATTTGAGTACAATCTAGAAATGCCGCTGACGGGGTCATTTCTCAAATAAGAACAAACATTGAACACACTGTGGCCACGGTGGATTTCAGCAAGAACACTGGTGTAATTCACTGTCGAAGCCATTATGAGATCACTGTCTATCTGCAACATTCAAGGATCACAGGACACATTCCCAGGCAGGAAACATTCTTAAGCATTACAGGATAATTCCAACATGTAATTGTTCAGGCTGTCTAAAATTAATAAAAGGCAAGTGTGCAAGCTTTGGGGATGGGGGGTTCTTACCCAAGAACTTAGTGCTTCCTTTCCTTCACCACAGAGATATATGCTCACACTAAATGCCGTACAAACCGGATATGCAATGCCAGGTTTCTTACCTTAGAAAAGCTGGTTTATTCCTTGTGATTACAAGTCACAAATGGCTGGAGAACAACTCCCTTCATTTGTTCTTCCAATGAGCAGAATGAAATCCCAATAGCCCAGTGCACTGCAGATAATCTCACACTACACGGGCTCCCCTGCTAACCCTATGTTCCCAGCCCAGCAAGGATAATCACATTCCGGCAGCGGGGAGTGAACAGATGGTGGATTCCATGGTAACCAGCCCTCCTAAAGCGATTGGTAGAAGTGTGTGACTCAGGCTTCCTGGGTAACAATCACGTTCTTTGTGTTCCCACCCAGCCAAGCCGAAATGAAGAAGCCAGCACAGTTACTCACAGGGCTTGCTCAGCAGGTGTTTGGCTATGTAAACCAGGCAGTGCAGACCTATTAAAGGGTTTCTACAAATTGCCCTCCCAGGACAAAGTCCTAATGTTTCAGAGAGCCAAGCTGACTCAGGGTGAAAGGTCGCAGAAGCATCACTGCACAAACAGAAAACTTGAAAGTTCACTTGCAAAGTCAAGATAACATGTTGGAGAAAAGTAAGTTGCATCAGCAGGTCATTTCCTGATCTATAATCGCCCTCAGAACCGAAAACTGGTTTTGTATTTTTAGGGATTTTTTAAAAAACAGATATATTTAAATATATTGAACATCTTATTTGGAAATAAAGTCAAGTTTTAAACAGCAATTGTTTTAGAAAAAAAATGTGATTTTTTTTTTATTTTTGTTTTTTTGTTTTGTTGAATGGGAGGAGAGGCAATGAGTCTTAGGCATTGATGAGAAGCTTGCGATGTCTTGGTTCTGCACTCACTGACTTAAATTGGTTCCTGCAAGCATGAAGACTGCATGCTGACTCAGCAGGGAGACTGCCCAGTTCTCAGTGGTCTCCACTAACCAGTCAGAGAGTAAGACTGGAGGGGTTGAAAAACAAATCAATCCTATGACACAGAAAACATACACTAGGATAATTCATCCCATGGGCACTAAAAATAGCTTAAGAATGTAAATTTTTAAAAGGACAAGATAAAAAATTAAAATAAACATAAAAAGAAAACAAAGCAGGTAGGCAGAGTACAGCACTGCAAGTTCACCCGCCCTCCCGTTAGTTATCAGCACTCTAGAACTCAGCCCTGTAAAAGTTCACCTGCCCTCCCGTTAGTTATCAGCACTCTAGAACTCAGCCCTGTAACTCTCTCTGCCTTCTCTGAGATTTCCAGATGGAAACTGTCATTGTACCCTATCACCACAGTTTCTCACTAGCTTGGGTAGAGGTGATGTTCACTCCTGGGCAGTTATCTGTACATGTTTTCCTTCACCCTGGGGCCCTTCATGCACAGGCTATGTCTGCTATTTGAAACTGCCGAGTGTTATATAGTGAACACTAAAATAATATGTTGCATGAATTTTTAAAATGCACTATATGTTTTCTCTATTGCAAACCTAGAAGTAATCTAAGATTTCAACATAAGACTAAGTTATACAAATAATAATGCCCATATCTTGTACAGACTATTATGGTGATTTGGGTTACAGTGATAACATATGTAAAAAGCAAAAACAAAAACAAAAACAAAACACCTGTAAGACCTGCTCTGAAACAGAAAAAAAGGTGAAGATTACGTGGTGAATCAAAGCTGTTGACTACAATGGTAGCTGGAAAAAAGCAAAGAAGGAGAAAGATGGGTGTGGGGGAAGTAGGGAAGAGAAACACAGTCAACCAGGGGGCACAAAATACCTTAAATAACACACACGCAAACAGTAACCTATTTCCTTCCACTAGTCCTGGCTTCCCATTCATTCCATTCCATTTGGGTTGGCATTCTCCAGATCAGATCACTACTCAAAGCCCTATCAAAGCCCTATCTCTGAATATATGACCTTCAGTGCATGTGCTTTGCAGGGGGGGAGGGTAAAAAGTTAGCAGTGTAGCGTTCAATGTCAGATGTCTATGACTCATGATGTCGGCCCCGAAGGGCTTGCCACAGCACACACAGCTTGTCTCACAGGCTCAGGCTGGCTCCGCCCCATGGCTGCTGTTGTCCTTGTTGTTCTTCTCATGTTACAGGCATCTCCAAAGTGCTGGGGACCTCTGATGGTGTTGAACCTTCACTGATTCCGGCAGCATTGTGCCAAGCTTCGACTTTTCTCCATGATGACTTCAATCCTGGGACTTTTACTTCAACTGAGGCTGAAGGTACTCATGGTCTTGGTTTCTTTTCAGGGACTCCAGTTCTGCCACACAGTGTCAAACAACAGCTGCTCTCCTTGACTCCTCTGTACCTCCAATACCAGCACCTTGGTAACTCTACTAAGGTTACTAAGTTCAGCTGTCAGCATGTGATACAGCTTCTGACATCTCTGGACCACAGCTTCTATATGCTGGCCCTGAGGAAATATTCTGATTTATGATCTTCAGTGATTCTGGTTTCCACTTAATCACTACTAATTTCTCAGCTCCATCTGACCAACATACATTTTTCTAGTAAAGCAAAGGTTTCACTGTAGTGGTTCTTAATTCAAAATATCACATGAACAATTCTGATAGAGTGTTTGCTTCCCTCCAAACCTTCACAAGCAATGCCTTCATTTTCTACATTTCTTTCACCTATTTTATCTTGCAAGCATTCACAGAACATCCCACTGAGCCTAGAATACATAACAGCTTTTCCAGCTCAAAACTCAAATGCCACTGCAATCCCCCCAGTAACATACGTCACGTTTGTCAAAGCAATACCCTTTGACTTGGTACCAATTTCTTAGTTGGCTTTTCTATTGTGGTGTTGAGTTATCCTAACCAAAAGCAACTTTAAGAAGAATTGTTTTATTTCATTATAGTTTGTAATTCATCATGCAGGGAAGTCAAGGCAGGAAATCAATATGGGAACCAGGAGGCAGGAGCTGATGCCAAGAACATGTAGGAGTGCTGGTCACTGACATGCTTTTCTTAGCTTGCTAAGGCTGCTTTCTTATACAACCCAGGATTACTTGACTTTCTCATCCTCCTGCCTCCACCTCTTGTTTGCTGGAGTTACAACATATGCCAATATGCTGTGCTTGAGGCACCAGTGGTAGATCCCAAGGCTTAAGTATAAAAGGAAGTCCTCTGCTAACTGAACTACATCCATAACCCTCTAATTTGGTGTTTGAACAGAGGACCATATTAGAGAGAATGAACTCTCTCTTGAACAGACAGACATATAAATATATATAGACACTCTATCCCTCTTTCTGCTCCAGGTCCAAAAACCAAATTTCTATTGCTAAAAAGAGCATTGTCTTGGTTTAATTCTTACAATGGGTTAAAGCAGCATGTCCAGAAACAGTTTAACTCCACTTATGCCCAGCCTAATTCATGTGTTCACACAGAAAACCCCAACACACACTTACTCATATATAATTTCATAAACACAAAAAAATGAAACTCTCTCATTAGGAAAGACACACATTTTCTGAAGTTAGAGAAATGAACAAAGGTTCCTAATTAGAGAAAGAGTTGGCTAATTATCAGTCGCTTTTCCCAAGGTTAATACTCCTAGTTTGTGCCATTTCACTGAATCAACATGGCGGACAAGCATTGATCAAGAGTGCCATGCTAACTTGCTCACAGGCCACACAACCTGACAGACCCTCAAGTATGGTCTGTCAGCATCATGGCAGAGTGTACTGATATAATATGAAATAGGAAATGTGGTCTATGTTTGAAGTAATTTAAGTAAAACTACAAAAAGAACTGAATCTAGATTGATTCTGGTAATGTCAAATGACAGAACTATCAATCAAATTACCAGGGGTACCACTGAAATCCAGGGGCCAAAGGCTAGCATTTTAAAATAAATGATGACAATCTAAAGGACAAGGGGAATTTCTTTTATTGAAACTGAGTTACCGGGAGGTGCCCAAGTCATTATTAACCTAGTAAAACAAAAGAAAGCTTAAGTCAAAGCTCAGTGGATCTGATCTGTGTACTTAACTGGCACCAGTGTCTTTATAGCCTGTGTTAAGTTTGCCCTGTACGACAGATCTACTCTTCCATTCACAAAGATGTGAAAAGGAGAGACTCAACTTTGATTACAGTCTTTACTCAGTTTCCCTCAAAGATCCTGTCTGCAAATGTCCCCTCTGTACTTCTCCCTGCTTTGTCCCTATGGAGAAAGCATTGCTGGTGGATACAATTGGAAGTGACAGCTTAAGGAAAAGTAAGACCCACTCCAAATGTTTAAACGTCAATTGTTTAAAATCTGAATACAATATCTACTCTTTTTTTTTCCGGTTTTTTTGAGACAGGGTTTCTCTGTATAGCCCTGTCTGTCCTGGAACTCACTCTGTAGACCAGGCTGGCCTCAAACTCAGAAATCCACCTGCCTCTGCCTCCCAAGGGCTGGGATTAAAGGCGTGTGCCACCACCGCCCGGCCCAATATCTACTCTTTTAAATTTAGGGTCAGCTACTATTAGTATCCTATAATCAAGAATTTAAGTACTGTGGGTTTTGCCCTAAGGCACCTTGCAAGATGGTCTTAAACACCAGTGTTCTTCTCAAAGTTATTCATAAGCCAAAATCACAACACAGACATGTAACAACTCAAGGAGTTACCCTGTGATACAACATTATAAAGCAACTGAAACAACAATTTCCAGATAAATTTTAGTAGCTAATATAACACTATGTAATTGAGGTGTGACAAATACCAAAGTCCACGTATATGTGGGGACATGGAAGAGCCTCCAAGTTAACAGGTAATGCCAGACAGGTCTGGGGCGCACTCTTCTCTCTCTCTCTCTCTCTCTCTCTCTCTCTCTCTCTCTCTCTTGCTCAGCAAAAGTTGATCTTAAAAAAGTTTTTTTTCTAAATAAATGCATTCATCTAAATTGTTTTGTTCTCTGTGTTAGGTTAGTTATAAGAGAATATAAGGTTACTAAAATAAAATATTGAGAAAATCTGGCCAAATGAACTAGTCTTCAGATTCTGATAAATTAGACATGATTTCACAAAAGCTTCAGGGAGGAGGAGGAAGAGGAAGAGAAGGAGGAGCACGGGGAGGAGGAGGAAGAAGAAGAGAAGCAGGGGAAGGAGGAGGAGGAGAAGCAGGGGGAGGAGGAGGATGTCAGACAGATTCCAGCCTTTTTAGTTGATATTTATGGCTGTTGGGAAACACTGTTTACTATGAGCCACAGAGAAGGCTGCTGCTCCTTTTATTAAATCTTGGGTAATGAAAAAAAGAAATATCACATATTGAAAAAAAAAAAAAAACCCTGCAGCATAGAACCTGATAAAGATATACAGTAACTTTCACTCATAGTAGAAGTGTTTATGACGGACTAGTCAAAACTAGGCATGTGCCAGCAGCTCAGTCCACAGACCCCCACAATTCTGTTGTGCTGTCCTGAGAGAGGTCAGAAACCGTGGTCACAAAATGGCAGTACTCACCGCACCCCATAAGAGATTCCTTTCAAATAACAGCTAGCAGCATCGGTTTCTCTTCCAATCAAGTTATCTCATGCCTCTTGAGGAAAGGGAATTGCACTGGTCACTTGGAGGTAAATTTTCAATCAGTCTACAGTCTTAGATAGCAGGCCTACATCTTATGTTGGATGTGACAAATGCATAAATAACAGGAACTACTGAGTTGTTTCATAACAGGCCAGTTGTGAAGTCACCCCAAAGGAGGACACAATATATTTCAAAATCCCAAGAGAATATTTCAACATGTGGTCAGAAGGAGAGAACACTGTGGGTGGGGTGGGAAGGCTAACGCTGGCTAATGTGCTTTCCCTACAGCATAGTCAGTAGGATTACAACAAGCACTATTCCTTTCGGTATAAAGATTACTGGTTAAAATGAATCTTTTGGTTACTTATAATACAGGCTTCTTAAAACACCTAAAGAGTAACCTCAGGTACATTCAACTTTTTCATAAGAATCTAAATCCTAATTTCCCTTTTTTTGTAATATTTTTATGTTATAGTCAGACTCAAACTATAATGCACAAGCTCTGTTTGGTTTCATATTTTCAATAAATTACTGTACTTCTGAAAAAGGACCAAGATAAAAATTACACACTACCTTTGAGTACTTGAGGGATTTTGGTGAGTACAGTAAAATGGACGCTTAAAGTAACGTATGGAGCAATGAGTGGGGCACAGAAGAGACCAGCTGGGGAAATACACCCAAACTCAGTTGAGGCATTTTAGAAACTTCCCGTTGTATTAAGGTACCTCAGATACTTGTAAATTTTAAGTTTCACACCTAGCCCAGGGAAACAGGAGCATCTTCTAGCATTTTGAAGTCCTGAATCCACCTAGTGAGTTGCCTCGATCTTAATTAGCTGGTTTGCTGTGAGAAAAATGAGACAAGAACTGTCACTTCCTCAAGGTCATTTTGACCCAGAATTAGCTTCAGGCTTAAGGCCTGCTTGCACTTCCTCTGTGGGGGTAAGCTGCCCCCGGACGGTCAGTCAGTCACCAGAGCAAGCAACACAAAGCATGGAGTATTTAAAACACTCCAAACTGACTGCCTTTCATCCTAATAGCTACCTCCTCCTTTTTAGCCCATCTCCTATATATGCTATATTGTGATTTGGAGAAAGCCTGTAACTGTATCAGTAAGTAAAGAAAAAACAGCCAGGCGGTGGTGGTGCACGCCTGTAATCCCAGCACTTGGGAGGCAGAGGCAGGCGGATTTCTGAGTTCGAAGCCAGCCTGGTCTACAGAGTGAGTTCCAGGACAGCCCGAGCTACACAGAGAAACCCTGTCTCGAAAAACCAAAAAAAAAGAAAGAAAAGAAAGAAAGAAAGAAAGAAAGAAAGAAAGGAAGGAAGGAAGGAAGGAAGGAAGGAAGGAAGGAAGAAAGGAAGAAAGAAAGAAAGAAATCCAACATAAAAAAAAAAGAAAAAAAGAAGAAGAAGAAACGTATTTATTTATTGTTGGGGCATGAACCAAGTATTTCATTTCCCCTTAAAATATAGGACACTCTCAAAATTTCAATGATTAAAACTATTTTAGTTTCATATTTGACAATTTAACAATCTTGTGTCTTGTAAACATACCCTTCCCATTCCTCATCTATCTGGTTCCTTTCTAACATGTCTCGGGACTTATGTCTTGTGGTCATGAGGACAGCAGCCACACATCTTACTGACAGTACTTCACAGGAAGCTTCTCCCATCTTCAAGCTCTTAAAATCTGTGTGAAACTTTTTTTGCAATATTCTCTGAACTTAGATACTGATATTCTGTTAGGGATAAACATTTACCATTCATTTACTCTCAGCATTTTGACCAGTTGTAAGTCTGTATTCGTTGGCATCCACTGAAAATGGCAGTACTTTGAAAACAACACTTGTTAAGTACATTTGTCTTCTTGGCTTACAAATGCTAGGCAGTGACATGTCATCTGTCACTGTCAGGAGGGTGACTAACAGGGCCCATAACTGTGCTTCCTGTGCAGACTGTGCCGCTGTCTCTGAGATGTATAACAAGGCAGTCGCTGCAGGGTGTAAAGCACACAGGTGACTAAAGAATCGACGTAAATATTACTTTATTACACTGAAGTTTAAATTTGAATTAGCATCTGAGTGGTGAACAAGACTGACTTGTCTAATGACAAGATCTGTCTTTTTTTTTAACTTTTTAATTAGAAATACTCAATAGACTGAAAGGATCTACAGGAACAGTTTAGAGAGATTCACTCAGTTTTCTCTTATGATTTTATCTTATATAACCATAGTACAATATAAATATTAAAAATAGCCACTGGCATAGGTACAAAACACACTTAATCTAGGCCAGTCTATCACACATGTAGATGTTTAGCGAACATAATCAATATAGAGAGTGAGAGCACTTCCACAGAGACCCCCTCCCGTACCCCACCTTCTCTCAGACCAGCACCCTTCTTATTAGGATCTCTGACTCCTGGCAATCACTGGTCCATTGTCTGTCTCCATCACTTTGTCATTTACAGACTGTTACATAATTAGAATCACGTATGAACTTTGAGAATATCAAGAGCATGCTATGTTTCCTCTTGCATAGGATTCTATTGTATGGCTGTGTCACCAATGACTTAATAACCATATTCCAAAGAAGATATGATTGTCCATAGTCTTTGGCCACTGCAAAAAATTAGTATGCCCATTCACATGTGGTTGTTTTCATACATGTACCTAACTAGCTTTGTATGTTATCTGCTATCCTTTTGAGTAAACTAATACCTTTATGCTGTTTGGCCATTTTCCATTTTTTTTTCCAATTTATACTTTTATTTTGATGCCAGGGAATTAAACCCAAACCTCACATATGCTAAGAATGAACTCTTTCACTAAGCTATAGTCTTATGCAAAGTATAAAATTTTAATTTAGATGATTCAATTTATCACATATTTTCTTTTACAGGTTATGCTTTTGATATTTCAGTTTAAGGACTTTTTTCTAAGCCACACATAGAAAAAATATTTTCCTATGTCTTTTTTTATTTAATTTTATGTTCACTGATGTTTTGCCTGCATGCATATATGTATGAGGTTGCAAACTCCCCTGGGACTGGAATTACGGAGAGCTCTGAGCTGCCATGTGGGTGCTGGGAATTGAAGCCAGGTCCTCTGGAAGAGCAGCCTGTGTTCTTAACTGCTGAACCAACACCCCCTTCCATATCTTCTTTTAAAAGTTTATAGTTTAAGCCAGGTGTGGTAGTATACATCTGTAACCTAGGCACACAGGAAGCTAGGGATCCTGAATTTGAACCTAATCTGGGCCATATGTCAAACCTCTCCTGCAAAAAATGAAGACAGTTTGAAGTTGTACATTTAGATCAGTGATCTCTATGACCTAACTGTGGTATCAGGCCTGCCCTGTGGCTCAGTCACATGTGGTTTTGGATAGCTATGAACATAGCTTCGAATAAGCACAAATGTACTGTTAACTTGTACTAGTACAAGAGGAACTGTGGTGACTTTATCGTGTGGTTTCTCAGCACGAACTTTGTAGAGGAAAATATTGTGTCACCAGGTCAAAAGGTTACACATAGTTTAGGTTCAGTGTTTTTTCTTCTTCTTTCCCTTTCTCTCATTCTTTCTTCTTCCCTTCCTCCCTCCCTCCCTCCCTCCCTCCCTTCCTTCCTCTCTCCCTCCCTTCCTCTCTCCCTCCCTGCATTCCTCCCTCCCTCCCTCCCTCCCTTCCTCCCTTCCTCCCTTCCTTTCTTCCTTTCATGGTCCATAGTGGGAAATACTTTGTATCTTCCTTGATTTTTTTTCTTGTTTTTTTGAGACAGGGTTTCTCTGCGTAGCCCTGGCTGTCCTGGAACTCACTCTGTAGACCAGGCTGGCCTCAAACTCAGAAATCCACCTTCCTCTGCCTCCCAAGTGCTGGGATTACAGGCGTGCGCCACCACTGCCCGGCTGAACATTATTCAGGATTTGAAAATGGAAATAGAATCAATAAAGAAAACATAAACTGAGGGAATCCTGAAAATGAGAAAAAAAACAAACCAATAACCAGGAAGTTGAACAGAAATTACAGAGGCAAGCTTCACCAACAGAATATAAGAGATGGGAGAGAGAATCTCAGATATTGAAGCTATAATAGAAGAAATAGATACATCAGTGAAAGAAAATGTTAAATCTAAAAATTTATTGACATAAAACATCTACTAAATCTGTGACACTATGAAAAGACCAAAACTAAGAATAATAAGAATACAAGAAAGAAAAGATTCCCAACTCAAAGGTCCAGAAAATATTTTCAATAAAATCATAGAATATTCCCTTAATCTAAAAAAAAAAAAAAAGAGAGAGAACAGCAAATAGAGCGAATAAGAAAAGAAAATTTCTCTGTATAGGCCTTTGTATGAACTCATGCAATTTGTAGGTAAATGGTTAGATCTGGAAACTATCATCCTAAGTGAGCTAACCCAATCACAAAAGAATACACATGAAATGCAATCACTGATAAGTGGATATTAATGAGCCCAGAAGCCCTAAATACTCAAGGCACAATTAGCAAGTCAAATGACTCCCAAGAAGAAGAAAGGAGAGGACCCTGGGCCTGTAAAATTGGATCCAGTATTGTAGACCCAGATCAGAGAAATCGTGGGGAGGGGGGAATGAGTGGGGAATAGCAGGGGTGGGGAGAGGAATTATGGGACATATGGTGGGGGGGTAACTGGGAAAGGGGAAAGCCTTTGGAATGTAAACATAGAATATAGAAAATAAAAATTAAATTAAAAAAACCTCTTGAAATTACAAAAAAAAGCAAAAACAAAAGGAATTAAATGGCATTTTTGAAGGGTTTGTTTGTGTACTTGCTTGTTTGTTTGTTTCATATTGCTTTGTTTGGACACAAGTACACGGAATAGATACATTTACTGCAGAAACACAAGTACACAGATTAGTTACATTTACTGCAGAAACACAAGTACACACAGCTTTCTATTAAACTATGGGTACAAAGCTTCAAAGCCACTGTTCTAAAGGTACTGCCTACTCTCATACACCCAAGTGGAAAAGCGTTGAATATTCAGTTTTTATAGTAATATTACTGCAAAAACGTCTAATGCCATGACAAACAAAAGGAAGACAACCTTAAAAAGCTAGACTATATAAAGGTTTTCATCTTGATTTGCTTGTAAACACAAATTACTAAAATATTCTTAAAATAAAAATAAGTACAGGTATAAAAAAGAATCACTAGGAAAGGGGCAGGCAGGTACGAGAAGAAAGCGTCTGCATATGCTACATTGGCTCCTATTTAATTCACACGGCCAGTGTGATAGCTCGTGTGGCAGTGAGTGGTGTCATAAGCAAGCCTACTTTCTGACATTTAGAGGACTGGAGAGCATAGTTATCAAGACATATTGACCTATAGAGCCTACGTTAAGGACTATGGGCAATCCGATGAAAACCATGTTCTAGTCACTAACCCCTCTCTCCATAGATTACAGTCATGAGCAACAGCAGGACAGCAGTTACTGGAATGAACTAGAAACCAAGCAACAAGATTGTCAAGTAATTAGTCCTGAGTTTTTAGGATGGACAGTGTGTGTGTGTGTGTGTGTGTGTGTGTGTGTGCAGGTACATGTGGGATGCAGAGGACAACCTCACATGTCCACATCAGTCATTTTTTACCATTTTTGTCTGTGGTTTGTGTTGAGAAACGGTTTCTTGTTGATATGCAACTCAGCCAGTAGGCTCCTGCATCCTATACCTGGCACAGAGGTCTTCCTGCATCCTATACCCGGCACAGAGGCCTTCCTGCATCCCGTACCCGGCACAGAGGCCTTCCTGCATCCTATACCCAGCACAGAGGCCTTCCTGCATCCTGTACCCGGCACAGAGGCCTTCCTGCATCCTATACCCAGCACAGAGGGCTTCCTATATCCTATACCTGGCACAGAGGCCTTCCTGCATCCCGTACCCGGCACAGAGGCCTTCCTGCATCCCGTACCCGGCACAGAGGCCTTCCTGCATCCCGTACCCGGCACAGAGGCCTTCCTGCATCCCGTACCCGGCACAGAGGCCTTCCTGCATCCTATACCCGGCACAGAGGCCTTCCTGCATCCCGTACCCGGCACAGAGGCCTTCCTGCATCCCGTACCCGGCACAGAGGCCTTCCTGCATCCCGTACCAGGCACAGAGGCTTCCTGCATCCTATACCCGGCACAGAGGCCTTCCTGCATCCCGTACCCGGCACAGAAGCCTTCCTGCATCCTGTACCCGGCACAGAGGCCTTCCTGCATCCTATACCCGGCACAGAGGCCTTCCTGTATCCCGTACCCGGCACAGAGGCCTTCCTGCATCCCGTGCCCGGCACAGAGGCCTTCCTGCATCCCATACCCGGCACAGAGGCCTTCCTGCATCCCGTGCCCGGCACAGAGGTCTTCCTGCATCTAATACCCGACACAGAGGCCTTCCTGCATCCCGTACCCTGCACAGAGGCCTTCCTGCATCCTATACCCGGCACAGAGGCCTTCCTGCATCCCGTACCCGGCACAGAGGTCTTCCTGCATCCTGTGCCCGGCACAGAGGTCTTCCTGCATCTAATACCTGGCACAGAGGCATTCCTGCATCCTGCACCCAGCACAGAGGCCTTCCTGCATCCTTTACCCGGCACAGAGGCCTTCCTGCATCCTGCACCCAGCACAGAGGCCTTCCTACGTCTAATACCTGGCACAGAGGCCTTCCTGCATCTAATACCCGGCACAGAGGCCTTCCTGCATCTAATACCTGGCACAGAGGCCTTCCTGCATCCTGTACCCAGCACAGAGGCATTCCTGCATCCTGCACCCAGCACAGAGGCCTTCCTGCATCCTGTACCTGGCACAGAGGCCTTCCTGCATCCTGCACCCAGCACAGAGGCCTTCCTGCATCCTGTGCCCGGCACAGAGGCCTTCCTGCATCCTGTACCTGGCACAGAGGCCTCCCTGCATCCTGCACCCAGCACAGAGGCCTTCCTACGTCTAATACCTGGCACAGAGGCCTTCCTGCATCTAATACCCGGCACAGAGGCCTTCCTGCATCTAATACCTGGCACAGAGGCCTTCCTGCATCCTGTACCTAGCACAGAGGCATTCCTGCATCCTGCACCTAGCACAGAGGCCTTCCTGCATCCTGTACCTGGCACAGAGGCCTTCCTGCATCCTGCACCCAGCACAGAGGCCTTCCTGCATCCTGTGCCCGGCACAGAGGCCTTCCTGCATCTAATACCTGGCACAGAGGCCTTCCTGCATCCTGTACCCAGCACAGAGGCATTCCTGCATCCTGCACCCAGCACAGAGGCCTTCCTGCATCCTGTACCTGGCACAGAGGCCTCCCTGCATCCTGCACCCAGCACAGAGGCCTTCCTACGTCTAATACCTGGCACAGAGGCCTTCCTGCATCTAATACCCGGCACAGAGGCCTTCCTGCATCTAATACCTGGCACAGAGGCCTTCCTGCATCCTATACCCGGCACAGAGGCCTTCCTGCATCCTGTACTCGGCACAGAGGCCTTCCTGCATCCTGTACCCGGCACAGAGGCATTCCTGCATCCTGTACCCAGCACAGAGGCATTCCTGCATCCTGCACCCAGCACAGAGGCCTTCCTGCATCTAATACCGGACACAGAGGCCTTCCTGCATCCTATACCTGGCACAGAGGCCTTCCTGCATCTAATACCTGGTACAGAGGTCTTCCTGCATCCTGTACCCAGCACTGAGGTCTTCCTGCATCCTGTACCCAGCACAGGCATTCCTGCATCCTATACCCGGCACAAAACAAAACAAAACCCATGGCTTTCAGGGATTGAAATCCTGCAAGGCAAGCACTGTGCTGACTGAAACATCTTCCCTATCATGTGGACTTCCTTTGAATTTACAAAATTTACACAGTTATGATTCATGGTGTTTAAATGATAAGTCCCAGGTAACACATTTTACCATGAGATTTAGAATAATAAATAAATGGCACCACAGTGCTAAGGCATACACTCTTGCCCTGCCTTTCCACTACTACTCTACCTCCTAGATCCTGATAGCCACTGACTGACAGGCTTCCTTAGCCTGACGGTCACCTCTCCACTGCCACCTGGTGGCAACAGGACTCACAGAGCTGAAGATCAAATACTACCTTCTGTTAACAGACACCTCCTATCAGCTTTGATTTTCAGAGCCAAGGACAGAGCCCGAACAAGGACTTGGTCCCCTTCATCCCCCCAAAGCTTATTTTCATGAATACAAACTTCATTTCTAGATAATCCTCCAATTCAGAAGCATCCACTAAAAATGGTAAAATACATTGTGCATAGGTTTTAAAGAAACATGAACGCAGGAAGTGACGCTTCATCTAGCAATGGACTCAAAGCTGTTCTGTTGAACAACTCCAGGGAGAGGGGTGAATTAATACATGAGCTGCACAGTAGTGGAACCAGGTCATGCTCAGGACCCTGACAATATTCATCACTACTTCATGTATCTTCACATGTCTTGGAGTTCACTGTCCAAAAACTGTCAAAACTTCTCTTTAATACTATCTTAGCACAAGAAGCCTCCTGGTTTTAGGTAAAGATCTAGAAAATAGTAAATAAAATCTTTAGTTTGTATTTTAAACTGTGTGTTTGTGGTTTTGTGCGTCCACATGGTGTGCAGCCAAACATGCTTGCATGCAGACTGAGGGGCAAGAGGAGGCATCAGGTGCCCGACTCTATCATCCTCACATTATTTCCTAGGGCAGGGCCTCCCACTAAAGATGAGGCTGACTGGCAGTCAGCCAGCTACCATGGTCCTCCATACCCAGCTTCTTCTTTGGGTGCTGGGGGAATTCTAACTCAATACCTTACACTTGCACAAGTATGTTTGCCCACTGAGCCATCTCCATTGCCCCCTTTAAAATCATTTAAACTTCTAATAATCCTTGTCATTAAAATGTCAAGTTGACTATAGCACCTTTCTTTTTGGAGAAGTTTAATTGTGAGTACTCTATATTATTTCTCCTCCTCCCACACCTCCCTATTCCTGCTCAAATCCATGGTTCCCTATCTTTAATTATTATGTGTGTATACATATATTTACAAACACAACTGAGTTCATTTAGTATTGCTGAAATGTATATGTAGTTCAGTCCTATCACTTAGAATTGGAAAACCTATGAGGGGTTCATCCCTTGAGAAGACTGATGTCAGTCTTTCAACAAGTCATTAGTTGGCCACAGGTTTTTATCTAGGGATTGGGGCTTGTGAGATTTTTGCCAGCACACACTGGCCTGGCAACTAGTGTTCTTACTGTTGTACAGGCAACCATATTGTTGAGATTTCGTAAGTGCAGATTCCCTACCAGTATCTAAGTATCTAAGTATCTAAGATATCACCGCACAGCGGATATCTTGGACAGATTGCCACTGTCTGAGTCACCTGTGATATAACGCCACAGAGCCTCTGAAGAATATCTTCATCGGTTATAACATCAGGATAACACAATCCACCATTACTAGTACTTCTTGGACATGTTTCTCCCTTACTGTCACCAGATTTCTTACCAAAATGAGGATGGAGAAGAAGACCCAAAATATTTTTGCATTTATACTTATCTGGAATTTTACCTATCTTTACAAACATCTAGAAACTTAGATAAAAATCAAAGGTTTTTGGTTTTAGGCCTGAAACTTGATATGAAGTCCAGTCTAGCTGCAAACTCATAGAAATCCTGCTTCTGTCTCTCAGAGTGCTTGATTAAAGGAGTACACAGTCATGCCTGGTTCAAGTTAAATTTAATGAATATAGTACTGCCTCTTGAAAGAAAAATAGAGAAAGCAAATGCTAATGTGCAGGAGTACATTAGAATACAGTGGCAGAAAAGGCTTGCAAACAGCAAGTATATGAACGGGTACCAATGAGAGCTAAGTACCTGAAGGCAGAGAGTGAAGACGCCAATATTCTTACGTGTGGTTAGCTATTTTCAAAGGGAAGACAGGATTTTTTTTTCTTATTTTCGTGTCAAAATTTATATTAGTGCAAAATAACTAAACTTTTATGTTACTACACAAGTGTAAAGATTACACTTTACACATTACAGGCATCTGCTGTTTAAGATGACTAGCCAAAGATACTATTAGGATAAAGTAGAAAAGAAAAAATGCTAACTTACCTGCATTAGACAATAGGTGTTGAAATCACAAACACCTGTAGCTGATGCCCCCCAAATAGCAAACCTTAGCCTAAGCACTGGCGGCTCCTAAGGCACCATATTTTCCTACCACAGTTACTTAACACTTCACTGATAGATAGATAGATAGATAGATAGATAGATAGATAGATAGATAGATTGATAGCTGGAGATAGATAGGTAATGCTTCTGTTTCTCTAGAAAACCCTGACTCATACAGATATTGGTACCAGAAGTGGGGCTCTTACTTGAGCAAATTAACACATATCTTGGTACATAGTATACAGCTACTGACCTAGCAAATTCTTTTTTCTGTACTTGTCTATATGGACCATCAGAAGCTGTTTGCTTTCAGTTGGAATATCTAGCAGTATGCCTTTACAGTTCTACCTCAAGGATGTATTAACTTTCTAGCTGTGCCATAACTTAGTTCAAAGCAATCTTGATCATCTGCCTCTTCTACAAAATACCACTCTGCTCCACTATATTGATGACATCATGCAGCTTGGATCAAGTGGTCAGGAGGAAGAAACTGCTCACTGGCAACAAGAGCCTCAGTGAAACTTTTAGGAGTTCAGCAGTGTGGGAAATGCAGAAATATTCCTTCTAAGATGAAGGATAAGTAATTGTACTTGGCCTTTCCCACTACCAAGACAGAAGTACAATGTTTAGTGGGCCTATTTGGATTCTGAAGACAGTACATTCCTCACTTGGGTAAGTTACTCAGGCCTATATAACAAGTGACTGGGAAAGCTGTTAGTTTGAGAGGAACCTGGAACAGGAGAAGGTTCTTCAGTAGGTCCAGGCTGCTATGCAGGCTGCTCTACCATTGGACAATACAATACAGTCGGATGGATGGTACTTGAGATGTCAGAGGTAGATAGGGATATTGTTTGGAGACATTGGTAGACTCCATAGATAAATCAGAGAAGAGACCTTTGAAATTTTGGAGGAAGGCTCTCCTACCATGTACAGATAATTATTTTCCATTTGTAAAGCAGCTCTTGGTCTGCTATTAGGCCTTAGTGAAATGGGCCAGCAAGTTACCATGTGATCTAAGTTGCCCCTCATAAGCTGGATGTTATTTGACCTACCAAGTTATGAATGCACAGCCGCAACCCATTATCAAATAAAAGTAGTATATATTAGATCAGGTCTGAGCTGGTCCTGAAGGCATAAGCATCTTACATGAAGAAGTTGCCCAAATGCCTATCATTTCTACTCCAATTACATTGTTGTCTGAGGCTAAGCATGTATCTGTAGCCTCATGGGGTGTACTCTATGATTGGGTGACTGAGGAAGAAAAGACTAGGACCTGGTTTACTGATGGTTCTACATATTATGCCGGCACCAACCAGAAGTAAAGAAGTAGACAGCTTTAGTATTACAACCCTTTTCTAGACGAACCCTGAATGACAACAGCAAAGTAAAACCTTCACTGAAGGCAGAACTTCAGGAAGTTTACCTGGTTATGCATTTTGTTTGGACAGAGAAATGGTCAGATGCATATGCTGTAACCCATGGACTAGCTGGATAGTCAGGGACCTGGAAAGACCATGATTGAAAAAAAAAAAAACTAGTGAGAAAGATATCTATAGAAGATATATAAAGACAGATATTTTCTAATGGATGAAAGATGCAAGGTTACTTTTTTTTTGAGACAGGGTTTCTCTCTGTAGCTCTGGCTGTCCTTCAACTCACTTTGTAGACCAGGCTGGCCTCGAACTCAGAAATCTGCCTGCCTCTGCCTCCCAAGTGCTGGGATTACAGGCGTGCGCACCATGCCCGGCTCGCAAGGTTACTTTTAACCCACATAAATGCTCATCAAAAGATGGCTTCGCCAGAACAGGGAAGTGGGAAGGGGAGGATGGGGGAACATGGGGAGGGGGAAGGGCATAGGGGACCTTTGTGGGGCAGGGAACCAGGAAAAGGGAAATGAAATGTAAATAAAGAATATATCCAAGAAAAAAAAAGCAGAAAAAGATGGCTTCAGCTGAGAAGTTCAATAACCAAGCAGATATGAAGCTCAATAATCAAGTCCACATTCTATGTACAGGCAGAGTCTTTCTCCGGCCACATCTATCATTGCCCAATTGGACCATGAACAAAGTGACAGAAAAGCATAGGCTTAATCACATGGACTTCCACTCATCAAGGCTGCCCTGGCTATACCTGCTGCTTAGTGCCAGGTATATACCAACAGTAGAGATCAACACTGAGACCCTGTATAGTACCATTCCCTGAGGTGACCAACCAGTGAGTTGATGACAGGTTGAATATATTGGACCACTTCCTTTGTGGACAGGAAGGATCACAGGATCACAGAGGAAGCTTGAATCCCAGGAGATCAGACATGCCCAGTAGCATTAGAGCTCTGACACACTCAGGATCAAGGCTGAGGTCACAACATCTCACCCAACACCCAGTGTAACTGGGACCCCCCACAGGAACCAGGGAAACACAAACCCCAACCCAGCCAGAGGCAAGAGTTCCTTCCACCTTCTACCTATGCCCAGAGTAAAAGCACATCTGGATCTGGATCCCCACCTACCCCTGCAAAAGCCAGAGAAAGCTTGACTCCCAGGAGCTCTGACACAAGATCTCAGGAGCTTGGTAACAATAGGATGTCAGGATCCCAGAGGCAGCTTGATTCCCAGGAGCTCTGACACACCCAGGATCTCAGGATCACAGGATCAGAGAATCACAGGATCACAGAGAAAGCTGGAATCAGAGGAGTCCTGATAAAACAAGGGTCACAGAAGGGATAGGATCCAGTCAGAGACAGAAAGGACACTAGAGATAACTAGATGGCAAGAGGCAAGTGCAAGAACATAAGCAACAGAAACCAAGGCTACTTGGCATCATCAGAACCCAGTTCTCTCAATACAGCAAGTCCTGGATACCCCATCACACCAGAAAAGCAAGAATATTTAAAATCACATCTCATGATAATGGAACACTTTAAGAAAGACATAAATAACTCCCTTAAAGAAATACAGGAGAACAAAGGTAAACAAGTACAAGCTCCTTAAAGGGGAAACACAAAAAATCCCTTAAAGAATTACAGGAAAACACAACCAAACAGGTGAAGGAATTGAACAAAACCATCAAGGATCTAAAAAATGGAAATATAAACAATAAAGAAACCAGAAAGGGAGACAACCCTAGAGATAGAAAACATAGGAAAGAGATTAGGAGTCACAGATGCAAGCATCATCAATGGAATACGAGAGATAGAAGACAGAATGTCAGATGCAGAAGATACCAGAGCAAACATTGACACAACAGTCAAAGAAAATGCAAAATGCAAAAAGCTCCTAACCCAAAACATCCAGGAAATCCAGGACACAATGAGAAGACCAAACCTAAAGAATAGAAGAGAATGAAGAATCCCAACTTAAAGGGCCCGTAAATATCTTCAATAAAATGTAGAAGCTCCACTAACCTAAAGAAAGACATGCTCATGAACATACAAGAAGCTTAGGAGTCTCCAAATAAACTGGACCAGAAAAGAAATTCCTCCCATCACATAATAATAAAAACACCAAATGCACTAAACAAAGAAATAATATTAAAAGCAATAAGGAAAAAAGTCAAGTAGCATATAAAGGCAGACCTATCAGAATTACCTATCAGACTTCTTGAAAGGACAGATGTCATACAGACCCTAAGAGAACACAAATGCCAGCCCAGGCTACTATACCCAGCAAAACTCTCAATTAATATAAATGGAGAAACCAGGCTATTCCATGAAAAAAAAATGTACACAAAATTTTTCCACAAATCTAGCCCTACAAAGGATAACAGATGGAAAACGCCAACACAAGGAGGGAAACTACACCCAAGAAAAAGCAAGAAAGTAATATTCTTTCAGTGAACCCAAAAGAAGATAGCCACACAAACATACTTCCACCTCTAACAACAAAAATAGCAGGAAGCAACAATCACTTTACCTTAAAATCACTTAACATCAATGGACTCAATAACCCAATAAGAAGAGATAGACTAACAGACTAGATACTTAAACAGGACTCAACATTTTGCTGCATATAGGAAATGTACCTCAGTGACAAAGACAGACATTGCCTCAGAGTAAAAGGCTGGAAAAATTTTATCCACGTAAATGGTTCCAAGAAACAAGCTGTAGTAGCCATTCTAATAATGAATAAAATTGACTTTCAACCAAAAGTTATCAAAAAGGATAAAGAAGGACACTTCATACTCATCAAAGGAAAAAAAAAATCTACCAAGATGAACTCTCAATTCTGAACATCTATGCTCCAAATGTACGGGCACCCACATTCATAAAAGACACTTTATTAAAGCTCAAAGCACACACTGCACCTCACATAATAATAGTAGGAGACTCAACACCCCACTTTCAGCAATGAACAGATTGTGGAAATAGCAACTAAACAGAGATGCAGTGAAACTAACAGAAGTTATGAACCAAATGGATTTACAGAGATCTATAGAACATTTCATCCTAAAACAAAAGAATATACCTTCTTCTTAGCACCTTATGATGCCTTCTCCAAAGTTGACTATATAAGTGGTCACAAAACAGACCACAACAGATACAAGAAGATTGAAATAATCCCATGCACCCTATCGTATCACCTATCATATCATCTAAGGATAGTCCAAAAGTCCAACAAAAACAATGGAAAACACACATCCACATGGAAGCTGAACAACACTCTACTTAATGATAACTTGGTCAAGAAAAAAATAAAGACTTTTTAGAATTTAATGAAAATGAAGACACAACATACCCAAACTTATGGGACACACTTAAAGTGGTGCCAAGAGGAAAACTCAAAACTCTGAGTGCCAACAAAAAGAAACTGGAGACAGCATACACTAGTACCGTGGCAGCACACCCAAAAGCTCTAGAACAAAAAGAAGCAAATACACCCAAGAGGAGTAGACTGCAGGAAATAATCAAACTCAGGGCTGAAATCAACCAAGTAGAAACAAACAAACAACAAAAAAACTACACAAGAATCAACCAAACCAGGAGCTGTTTGTTTGTTTGTTTGTTTTATTGAGAAAATCAAGAAGATAGATAAACCCTTAGCCAGACTAACAAGAGGGCACAGAAACATTATGCAAATTAACAAAATCAGAAATGAAAAAGGAGACATAACAGAAACCAAGGAAATTTTAAAAAATTACCAGATCTTATTACAAAAGCATATACTCAACAAAACTGAGAGATCTGGATGAAACAGACAATTTTCTAGACAGATACCAGGTACCAAAGTTAAATCAGAATCAGATAAACCATAAACCCTAAAGAAATAGACGCAGTCATTAAAAGTATCCCAGCCAAAACAAGCCCAGGACCAGATGGGTTTTGTGCAGGGTTCTATCAGACCTTCAAAGAATACCTAATGCCAATACTCTTCAAACTATTCCACAAATTAGAAACAGAAGGAACACTACCCAATTCGTTCTATAAAGCCACAATTACACTTATACCTAAACCACACAAAGACCCAACAAAGAAAGAAAACTTCAGACCCATTTCCCTTATGAATATTGATGCAAAAATACTCAATAAAATTCTTACCAACCAAATCCAAGAACACGTCAAAATAGTCATCC
The DNA here is from genome assembly GCA_964023405.1 of Apodemus agrarius. Classification (NCBI taxonomy): domain Eukaryota; kingdom Metazoa; phylum Chordata; class Mammalia; order Rodentia; family Muridae; genus Apodemus; species Apodemus agrarius. Next base: position 86,314,678 of record OZ030018.1, on the reverse strand, counting down.
ACCACAATCAAGTAGGCTTCATCCCAGGGATGCAGGGATGGTTCAATATATGGAAATCGATCAATGTAATCCACTATATAAACAAACTCAAAGGAAAAAAAAAAAACATGATCATTTCGTTAGATGCTGAGAAAGCATTTGACAAAATTCAGCAACACTTCATGTTAAGTCTTTGAAAGATCAGGAATTCAAGGCCTGTACCTAAACATATTAAAAGCAATATACAGCAAACCAGTAGCCAACATCAAACCAAATGGAGAAAAACTTGCGGCATTCTCACTAAAATCAGGGATTAGACATCCTGCCCACTCTGTCCTTATCTATTGAATACAGTACTCAAAGTCCAAGCCAGAGCAACTAGAAAACAAAAGGTCAAAGGGAAGCCGGGCGGTGGTGGCGCATGCCTGTAATCCCAGCACTCTGGAAGGCAGAGGCAGGTGGATTTCTGAGTTCTAGGCCAGCCTGGTCTACAGAGTGAGTTCCAGTACAGCCAGGGCTATACAGAGAAACCCTGTCTCAAAAAAACCAAATCAAAAAAAAAAAAAGTCAAAGGGATACAAATTGGAAAGGAAGAATTCAAAATATCACTATTTGCAGATGACATGATAGTAAACTTAAGTGACCACAAAAATTCCAACAGAGAACTCCTAAACCTGATAAACAACTTTGGCAAAGTGGCTGGATATAAAATTAACTCAAACACGTAAGTAGCCTTCCTCTACTCAAAGGATAAACAGGCTGAGAAAGAAATTAGGGAACTGACACCCTTCATTATAGTCACAAATAACATAAAATACCTTGGTGTAACTCTAACCAAGCAAGTGAAAGATCAGTATGACAAGAACTTCAAGTCTCTAAGAAAGAAATCAAAGAAGACCTCAGAAGATGGAAAGATCTCCCATCCTCATGGATTGGCAGGATTAATATAGTCAAAATGGCCATCTTGCTGAAAGCAATCTACAAATTCATTTGGAATAACAAAAATCCCGGGATAGCGAAAACTATTGTCAATAATAAAAGAATTTCTGGGGGAATAACCATCCCTGACCTCAAGCTGTATTACAGAGGAATAGTGATAAAAACTATATGGAATTGGTATGGAGAGAGGCAGGTAGATCAATGAAATAGAATTGAAGACCTAGAAATTAACCCCCACACCCATGCTATTTGACAAAGGAGCTAAAAGTGGAAAAAAGACAGCATTTTCAACAAATGGTGCTGGTTCATCTGGTGGTCAACATGTACAGAAATGCTTATCGATCCATTCTTATCTCCCTGTACAAAGCTCAAGTGGATCAAGGACTTCCACATAAAGCCAGATACACTGAAACTAATAGAAGATAAAGTGGGGAAGAGCTTCAAATATATGGGCACAGGGGAAATTTTCCTGAACAGAACACCAGTGGCTTATGCTCTAAAATCAAGAATTGACAAATGGGATCTCATAAAATTGCAAAGCTTCTGTAAGGCAAAGAACACTGTCAAAAGGACAAAACAGCAACCAACAGACTGGGAAAAGATCTTTACCTATCCTATATCCAATAGAGGACTAATATCCAAAATATATAAAGTACTCAAGAAGTTAGACTGTAGAGAATCAAATGACCCTATTAAAAACGGGGTACAGAGCTAAACAAAGAATTCTCAACTGAGGAATATTGAATGGCTGAGAAGCACCTAAAGAAATGTTCAACATCCTTAGTCATCAGGGAAATGGAAATCAAAACAACTCTGAAATTCCGCCTCACACCAGTTAGAATGGCTAGGATCAAAAACTCAGGGGAAAACAGGTGCCGGTGAAGATGTAGACAAAAAAAGGAACACTTCTGCATTGTTGGTGTGATTGCAAGCTGGCACAACCACTCTGGAAATCAGTCTGGTGGTTCCTCAAATTTAGACATAGTATTACCTGAGGACCCAGCTATACCACTCCTGGGCATATACCCAAAAAATGCTCCAACATGTAATAAGGACACATGTTGCACTATGTTCACAGCAGCCTTATTTGTAATAGCCAGAAGCTATAAAGGACCCAAATATACTTCAACAGAGGAATGGATACAGAAAATGTGATACATTTACACAATCAAGTACTACTCAGCTATTAAAAACAATGTCTTCGGCTGGGTGGTGGTGGCGCATGCCTTTAATCCCAGCACTTGGGAGGCAGAGGCAGGTGGATTTCTGAGTTCAAGGCCAGCCTGGTCTACAGAGTAAGTTCCAGGACAGCCAGGACTACACAGAGAAACCCTGTCTCGGGGGGGGGGGGGGGAGACAATGTCTTCATGAAATTCACAGGCAAATGGATGGAACTAGAAAATATCCTGAGTGAGGTAACTCAGTCACAAAAGAATACACATGGTATGCACTCACTGATAAGTGGATATCAGCCCAAAAGTTCAGAATATCCAAGATACAATTCAAGACCATATGAATCTCAAAAAGAAGGAAGACCAAAGTGTGGGGGCTTTGGTCCTTCTTAGAAAGGGGAACAAAATAGTCACGGGAACAAATCAGGAGACAAAATGTAGACTCAAGCAAAGGCCATCCAGAGTCTGCCCCACCTGGAGATCCATCCCATATACAGTCACCAAACCCAGACACTATTGTAGATGCCAAGAAGTGCTTGCTGACAGGAGCCTAATATAGCTGTCTCCTGAGAGGCTCTGCCAGAGCCCTACAAATACAGAGTCAGATGCTCAAAACCAACTGTTGGACTGAGCACGGGGTCCCCAATGAAGGAGCTGAAGGGGTTTGCAGCCATATAGGAAGAGCAACAATATCAGCCATCCAGACCCACAGAGCTCCCAGGGACTAAACCACCAATCAAAGAGTACACATGGAGGAACCTATGGCTGCAGCCACATATTTATCAGAAGATGGCCTTGTTGGGCATCAAGGGAAGGAGAGGCCCTTGTACCTGTGAAGGTTCAATGCCCTTGTTCCTGTGAAGGTTCAATGCCCCAGTGTAGGGGAATGCCAGGGCAGGGAGGTAGCAGTGGGTGGGTGGGGAACACCCTCATAGAAGCAGGGGATGGGATGGGATATGGGATTTGGGGTGGGGACAGTGAAAGGGAATAAAATCTGAAATGTAAATAAAGAAAATACTTTTAAAAAGGTAAAATAGAAAAAGGACAATGACAAGGTGCATGTTATATAACAAGGGATACTGGAGAGGTCCTCCTCTTTGGGGAGGAGTAAGAGAGGTAATAGGAAAAAAAGAAGAAAGAGAGTCAAATAACTGTAAAAAGATGTCTGACAGCCCGTAAGCAATCATACTATCCAACATTTTCCTAAAGATAACCTAGACTACACATAATCCTACTATAAATAATATAAGAGTTTAGTTTTAATAGTTTCTTACCTCAAAGCCAGTTTTAATAGTTTCTTACCTCTAAAGCCAAAGGCCACCTAACAGCCAGTAGACATAAGAAACCCTGTTTTGAGTTCTTGGCTAGGGCTGCTCAAGAGATTCCCAAGAGATCCTATGGCTGTTGGCTCCAGGGGTAGAAGGCGAGTTCTTCCTGCTATAGACACCACACACACCAATGAACCATAACTGACCTAAATGCCTCCTCCCTGAGTAACAGCTTTCATGGTAGCAGAAAGCACAATGCAATCTTCCAAAGGAAGGAGGCAACCAACAGTTCTACCCAGGCAAGACCCCTATGAACCACAACAGTGGAATGATAATCCTAAGTGTTCAGTCCTTATTCACATAAAGAGGCAATTCTCAGCTGGAACCTAAGCATTCTTAAGCAGTGAGTGTAACCAAGAGTAGCATTTATGTAAGACAGAGCCAAATTTGTTCAAACCATGTTTTTATATACCAATAAAGCAAAAGTAAAAGTAGAAAATTTCTATGTAGACATTCATAAACACTAGGTTCATAAAAACTTGTTCCTAAGATCCATGTTAGAGTGTGATAGTCATCTGTGGTCTGTCCTTTAAGGAAGGGACAACCTTTACTAAATAAATACTTTACTTGGTACTTTACACTGCTCTCCTAAGTGACCATGGTCCATCGAATACAGGCTTTCCTGCCTTTAAACTCCCTTCCATCTGCCCCCTAGTCCATCACATCCAGTTCATGAACAACTCAAACATCTCCAGCTGGCAATGTGAGAGCAAAGTCATACTCCTGCGAGAACTTGCTAGTCAATGATCCTGCTCCTGTGTCTCAGTCTACTAAGCCTCTATAGAAGATATGTGAGTACACCAACCACAAAACTGACTGTGTCAAACATCACTTCCACTATAAATGCCACAGTTACATTTTCATAGTAATTTTTACTTTTATTTAATATAACAAGAATATCCACCATGTAATACAGCTCAAAAGATTGTCAAGAAATGAACACATGTATGTAATCTGGCTAACCCACTCCAGAAATAGGAGTAGTTAGCACTGCCCACCCCCTTCAGCCCTCCACCCCCACCAAAATCAATTCAGACCCAGTCCCTGTTACTACCTTCTTCAGCAAAAAAGCCACCACTCTTAGAGAAGATACCCAGTAAAGAAAAAGCAGCCCTAGGTTAGATCTTCAGCATTTGAGGCCAATAAGGGAATGGGGAAACCATGACATAGACTTGAAAGACCAAATATAACTTAATCCCAAAACTCAGTTTCATGTACATAGACTTTGACTTTGTTTTATGGGTTTGGCTGTTTTTGTCAATACTGAAACATTCATCCACAATGTTGCATACAGCTTAAGCTCACTGTTATTATTTATAGTGAAATGTTATAATGAATTGTTTGTACCTCTAAGCTATCACGTGATGTGGTCATAAATTCACATGCCATTTCAGTATATACATATAAGAATGTATCATTTATTTTTATCAAGACTAAAAATGTCACTGAAATAGCCACTATAGATACTGGTCAGCCATTCTTCAAACTACATGCTCCAGTTCAACTCTATCACATGACAATCTGGCATCACATTCACTCTCATGACCAACAACTTCTAGTTCAGTCTCTTCAACTTCAGCCATACTGCGGGGCATGGAATAACATCTTTGCTTATTATCAGTGAGGTTGAAAGTTTCTTAAGTATTCTTAAGAAAATTAAGAATATTACATACCATGACGGGTTATTTTCATCCCCGAGATGAAAGGATCCAACATACACTTATCAATAAACGTAATAAAACACAAAAATAGACTTAACAAAACACATGATCATCTCAATTGGCACAGAAAGAACTTGAATGAACTTTTACATCTTTTGTGACTAAAACTTCCTAAAGGAATATTCCTCAGCATAATAAAGACTATATATGTCAAACCTATAACCAACATTATGCTAAGAGAATTACTGCTGGAATCTAGAATAATTTCCATTCAGAATAGTGCTCCAAGTTTTAGATAGATCAATAAGACCAAGAAAAAAATAAATAAAAAAAGAAGAGGTCAAACTATTCTTATTTGCAGACGACAGAATCCTATACTTGAAGCCCCCCCACCCCCCGCAAGTCTATCAAAAAAGAAAAAGAAAACCTTCTTACAGTTTTCAGAAAAGTTACATGATATAAAATCTACATATGTAAATTGGTAGTGTTTATACATAGCATTAACAAACTTTCAGAGAGAGAATTAAGGAAAAGAATCCCATTAATAGCATCAAAACAAAAGCAAAACTCCAAGAATTAACTTTACTAAGGGAGTAAACTGGCACAAAACTGACACATAGATCAATGGAACAAAATAGAGCCATGTAACTACAGTAGCCTAATATTCAAGAAAGGTGTCAAAAACATAAACTGGAGAAAAGATGCCCCATGTTGGCCAGAGTAGGAGGAGGGCCACAAAGAGGGGAGTAAATGCCAGGTCAGAAGTGAAAGGTCAGTTGAGCTCACTGCACACACATTTGATATATATTATCAGCAGCATAGATTAAAGGGTATGGTAGGACTAAGGACAACAGAAATGCAGAAAAGATCTATGACAGGTACAAAGGTTCCGATTGGGAATCAGCCAGAAAGAAGCAAAAAGTTTGCCCAAAGTACAGAGCCCAGATGACACATTAAGGATCATTTTATATTCTTTGACCATTGTACTTTTCGTGCTATGATAAAATACCAAGAACAACTTGCTGAAGAGTTTATTTTGACTTACTACTCCAGAAAAGTCCATCATTGCATACAACCAAAACAGGAAGAGAGCTGACACACATGCATCCAGACCCAGGCAGCAGAAAGTCAAGTCTGTAAACTGTCAAAGCTTGACTCCAGTATTACATGCTTTACAACATGGCTCCACCTCCAAAAGGGTCAATAAACTCCCAAACAGCCCCACCAACTGGATGTCAGGTGTTCAAATACCAGAGCCTGCAAGGATGTTTCTCCTTCAAACCACCACATTCATTCTCTGGTTCCCATAGGTTCATGGCTATCTTATTTAATCCAACTTCAAAAGTCCCACAGTTTTAACAGTCTTAACACTGTTCAAATGTTCAAAGTCTCTTTTGAGACCCAAGGCTGAGAGACCAGGAGTCAGATAGACTCCTTGGAAGGGAGATAGATAGAAAGGCATGGCTAGGGGATAAGGGTGGAAAATTTACAAGATGACCTCCTGGCTAGAAACAAGAGCCTGGAAGCTTTTGTTTCCCACAAGTAGGCCCTCTGTTGATGGACTGGCTCAGGGCTAGTTCAAGTCATATCACACATAGTTGCAGACCAATCAACCATCCAGTCTGTCTCTAAACAGAGCAACCTTGACATAGGGGAGGAAACTCTTTAGAGTCTTTGAAACCCCTATATCTGAAAAAGAGACCAGACTGTCAGTTTTCCAAGTCCCCACTCTGCCTTGAAAAGGGTCTTTTCTCTCTGTGTGATTGCTGCAGGTATGTGTCTCCTCACACCCAGAAAACACATTCTTTAACACTGATTCTGTCTGCAGTGCTTGATATTTCTCTGCTGCTACCTGTTATGTTATGGACATGTGCTGCCTTTTAACTTGTTAACTGGAAGAGGAAATGAACCTGATCAAGACCACTAGACTACATCATTTCATGACGCCTAGACTGCCCCCAGTAAAACAAAAACAAATTATATATTACAAACTTCTAATGACATAGAATGTGCACTTCTATCCCAATATAGAGGAAAGAGGACATATTGAGGAAAGATTGGACTTTAGAAAGACCAGAACTGAGCTGGGCAAACATCAGGTCTTATAACTCCATATCCAGTGTCACAACCCATATGCTTCACCCCTTCAGCCTTCTTGACAACAACACACATTCTTTCCTGGGCTGGTTCCACTCCACATCTATAGTTCTCCCTGGCAGAAGTATTATGGCTTTGATATGTCTATTTTGGGGTGCCACCAAAACATTTACCTTTCACAGTTTTGTGCACTGGCCTATACTGCTTTACAGGAACCACACAGCCATGTATTGTCTGGCTTCAGCAGCTCTCTAAAGTTGTGGAGGAAAAATCCATAAGGCCTTTTCTCTTGCATTTTTCATGCCTTCAAAGCCAGTTACACATAAGCAATCCTGCCAAATTTGGCTGCAAACTTGGGATGGCCCCCACACTCTTCGACTCCATTAGCAGCTGTTGCTTTCTAGAAATGAGCTGCCTCTTAGGCTTTCGCCTCCCACAAGTTGTAACCTTAGCAAGGAGGGGATCTTACCTGAAGGTACCCTTCCCAATGTTCTCATACAGAGGAAGAAAGAGCCGCTTAGAGGCATTTTCTCAGTTAGGGTTTCATTGCTGTGAAGAGCCACAATGGCCAAGGCAGCTCTTATAAAGGACGTCATTTTTTTAAACTTTTTTTTTTTGTTTTTGTTTTTGTTTTTTCAAGACAGGGTTTCTCTGTATAGCCCTGGCTGTCCTGGAACCCACTCTGTAGACTAGGCTGGCCTCGAACTCAGAAATTCACCTGCCTCTGCCTTCCAAGTGCTGAGATTAAAAGCGTGTGCCACTACCGCTCGGCAAGGACATCATTTAATTGGGACTGGCTTACAGGTTCGGAGGTTCAGTCCATTATCATCAAGGTGGGAACATGGCAATATCCAGAAAGGCATGGCACTGGAGGAGCTGAACATCTTGTTCATAAGGCAGCTAGGAGAAGACTGACTGATTCCTCAGGCAGCTAGGAGGAGGGTCTCAAAGCCCTTCCCCACAGTGGCACACTTCCTCCAACAAGCCTTCAACTACTCCAACAAGGCCATACCTTCTAATGGTGCCACTCCCTGGGACAAGCATATTCAAACCACCACAGGCATTAATCTCCTAACATTCTTTGTTTCCTCCAAACTGTACATTTTGTATTTCTTTTAGTCCAATTTGCTCTTCTCTGTAGAGAAGAACTGCATACACATTTTATAGGCTCAACATTATTTACACTGTCTTAAAATTTTCTCTGTCAAAAAACCTGCCCCTTACTTTTTAATTCAGCCTTGTATAAATTCTTAGGACAAGAGCAAAAAACAGAGAGATTCTTTGCCAAAATGACACACGTATGGCCTCATACCAGTCGCCAAAAGAAACACTGCTCTCTCTAAACGTTCTTCAACTGTACCTCCATACTTCCACCTCTGGAATTACAGGCTCCACTATGAGTCCTAAATCCAGGAGAAAGCATTTCTAGGAAGAAAACAAGATGGAGAAACAGCTGAGAAATGTAGAATATATTATTAAAAACTCTCCAGAATACAATGCTTCTTTTACCCACTTCATATAAGTGTTTGCAATGCCCGTCAATGGGAAAGCCTTTTTAGACACAAGGCCCTAAACACTACAACTCTCATCATTCAATCAACTTTGTAGACTCTTGACCATGGGCTGAACTCCATACAAGAGATGTTTTTTCCCCCTGAAAACTTCAGATTTCAACAGAATGTTGTTATCACTGCAGGTACTTCATGAGATAATGGGATATTGAAAGAAATAAGCTAGTGAGAATTAGCAGAAACAACACTGAGTAGGAAATATGTCCTCACACTCAAGCCCTTCGTATATTCTACTCTGGAAAAGGAAAAAGAAAGGCCCAGAAAAAGCATGGATAAAGCACAAAATAAGATGGCAAAAGTATAATTACTCAATAATTATAATATAAACAGGATAAAAAATCTCACCTGTCAACAAAAACATTTTAATCTTACATTGTGTGTATTCCTTAGATTGTATAAATCATCTTGGGCTGTCTTTAACTCCTTAATAAATGTCCACTGTCCACCTCTGTGTGTAACATAGCAATGTCTGCAACTATCAGGCATGGGATACTTCGGGGATGTGCAATCAGCTCCTACCAACCCAAAAGCTAAGAATATCACCAGATAGCACTTGAGACATGTAGAGAATATTTCACCTGAGCTTCCTGCTGTGGATTAGATCTGGAAAGAGGCTGTTCTGCAAAACTAATTTTCACCATGAAGAAATCAATCTTAAGAGAGGATGAGTAACCAAATGGCTTCTTGAGCTGATATGAGACAGAATCTCACTCTTCAGATCAGAGTGACCTGCAGCTAATAATTCACTTTGTAGGCTTTGAAAGTATGATAACCTTCTTGTCTCAGTCTCCATATGCTAAAATTACAGGTACACACAACCAAGCTTGGCTATCTTCTACATTTTAAACTGTTAATTCAGAGGCTGGAGAGATGGGTCAACAGTTCAGAGCACTGGCTGCTCTTCCAGAGCACTGGAGGTTCAATTGCACTGGAGGTGGATGCTCAACTCAGCATCCACATGGTGGCCCAAAACAGTCCATGACTCCAGGACTTGGTGATCTAATGCCTTCCTGTCTCCTTGGGCACCAGGCATGCACATGGTGCATAGATCAACATGCAGGCAAAACACAGATACACATAAAATAATAAAATTCTTAAAAAAGTAAACAATGGTTCCACAATTGTCAAAATATTCCTTCCAACCTAAAGATCTATGTAGAGACTCTTACTCTTAATTCTGAATGCCTCTCAAGCACTTCCTTAGTATTCATGAAGACACTGCCTAAGGGAGTGGTATAGTGGCTATTCCTGGTTGTCAGCTTGACTCTATCTGGAATGAACTACAGTCCAGAATTGGAAGGCACACCTGTGATCCTAATCTGGAGGCTCAGAGATACAAGTTTCTGACCTGGATCTTGGCATGGAGATCTTGAGCTGGCTATGAATTCCAGAGGATTAAGACAAGGAGATCTCTGAGTTCAAGATCATCTGGGATTAAAGGCAAGGTGGCACACACCTTTAATCTGGGCCATACCCTCTGCTGGAAACCCACATAAAGACATTGGAAGAAGGAAGACTCACTCCTCCTTGCCTGCTTGCCTCGTGGGACTGAGCAACTGCTAGATTCTTGGACTTCCATTCACAGCTGCTGCTGACCATTGTTGGGGAGTTGAACTACAGACTAAGTCATCAACAAATTCCCTAACTATATAGAGACTGCGACTCTAGAGAACCCTGACTAATACAAGTGGTAAACATCTTCAAGCTAGACACCTTGAATCCTGGCCCCAAATCACCAGTTAATTTCTCCAATCAACTTAATGAATCTCTGTGCATCAATTTCTTCACCTGGAAACAGGCATCATATTCTCTTACTACTATGCTTTTTGTGAAATAAATTTATGTAATCTGTATTTATGTGTATCACAACAAATTTCTTAATTAAAGAAAAGGCATTCTATAGATAACAGCTACTATAGCATGTAGGAGATCATGTAGGAGTCATTTTTTTTTATTCAAGAGATACTAAAGTGGCAGACTTGAGGAGACATGGAAATGAATAAATGGTTCCAGAGAACCTTTTATGTATATGACCTTACTTTAACCATCCCAATCCACTGTCCAGGGGAATTTCATAGCTAGTGATAAAAACTGGATTAACAAGTGCTACAAGACTCCCCAACTTCTGTCTTAAACACTTTACTTCTCCACTCACATGAATACCTAACACTCAGTCAAATTCAAAGATGCAGTTTGTAGACTGTTTTTATTATTTTTGACACACAATTATTTTTGACACACAATTTTTATTATTTTTGACACACAATAATGAAACACAGAGTGTTTCATAGCCGCAGGATCTAGCTAAACAGTGAGTTCTTTTTGTCCACTTGGTGGCGTTCTTTTGGTTTATTGTCTCTGCTTGGTTTTGAGGCAGAGTGTCAGCCTATAGCCTATGCTGGCCCTCATAGCTCAGTCTTCCAAATCCTGGAATCACAAGAGTTTTCACCAAATTCTTGTCTTCTCTGATTTCTTCCTTGTTTAAGAAAAGCAACATTCCTCTGGAGGACTGTCCACTCTGATTCATTTCAATTGTGTGACTTCCACATATAAATATTTCCCCTGAAGGAACTGGTACTTCCCAAGAATTTAATTTGGTTTGTTTTTTCATGAAAGACACAGTTATTTAATAATGGATGGCTTTATGAGATTTAATGAGGAAGCCATATTTGATTCAAAGGATGAAACACTCTTTTTTTTTTTCTTACATTCCTTACATTCAACGAGGTGTGATAGTAATCCAGTATTTTAGAAAACTAGATTTTCTGTCAGTTGCTGCTACAGATTATGTGAAGGGAACAGCCACACCTATTCAGATACAAGTAATTATTTCCTAAGGTGGACAATAACACCAGAATAGGCTGACTCACAGGAAGGGGAAATACTGATACAATTGAACAAAACTAGAAGGCTCAGGTGTAAGCAGTTTACTTCTCTTAAAACTGTATGTCCTCATTTTATGGGGGAGCACTCTTGTGTGTACAACCCACCAGAACAGATTCTCTCCTTCCATCATGTGGGTAACAGGGAAGGAACTCAGGTCTGCCAGCAAGCACCTCATTTACCTGCTGAGCCTTCTCTACTGTTCATAGATACTCTATTTCTGAAATGGCTAGAGATTCTCTTTGAATTTAAAAATTAGAAAGGAGGGCTGGAGGGATGGTTCAGTGGTTAAGAGCACTGATTGCTCTCCCAGAGGTCCTGAGTTCAATTCCCAGCAACCTCGTGGTGGCTCACAGCCATCTGTAATGGGATCCGATGCCCTCTTTTGGTACGTCTGAAGACAACTATAGTGTACTCAAATAAATATATATTTTTTAAAAAATAGCTGGGTAGTGGTGGTGCATGCCTTTAATCCTAGCACTTGGGAGGCAGAGGCAGGCAGATTTCTAAGTCTAAGGCCAGCCTGGTCTACAGAGTGAGTTCCAGAACAGCCAGGGCTACACAGAGAAACCTTGTCTCAAAAACAAAAACAAAACAAAAACAAAAACAAAAAAACAACAAAAACAAAAAAACAACAACAACAAAACCAAAACCAAAACCAAACCAAAACCAAAAAAAAAAAAAAAAACCACTCAAAAACTAAAAAATAAAAAAATAATAAAAATAAAGTTAGAAGGAGAAGATCAAATTTAAAAATTAGAAGGAGAAGACCACAGCAATGGATGAAAAACGCAGGATAGCAGGGCATACTGAGTAGAAGCCTGTTTACCCAGGTGCCCTGAATTCTACTCCTAGTGGGGGGTAGGGGTGGAAGGAGCACAAATAATAAAGAGCAAACAGAACTCTTTCCTACAGGCACGGCTGCTTTACAGAAATAATTTATAGACTATACTGTGACTCTTGAATGAGGATGTTTCATATTTTGATCATCTCCTCAAAGCATCTGTAAATAAATCAAGTGACATAACTAAGGCGTCAGCCCAAGGTCTGTGCTGAAAACAGCTGGTGATGAAAGGCATCGACAAAGAAAATAGTTTCACTGAATAACATTTCCATTCAGTTGGGTGAGGCACAGCTGGAACTGGAAGAGATCTCCAGAATACGTTATCGGTGTCTTACCTCTGCAGGAAATGATTACAGTGATCCAGTTCATGCATCATCTCACATCCTGACTTATCTAACGTGAGCACACACTTAACACATCGCCCATCACGATGTTCTGCCTTGTACTTCTACAGCTCAGGGACAAGGACTAGAAAGCACGTTTACCATTCTCAGCCTTGATCATATTTAAATACTCAAAGGTGCTTGCTCAATCATTACAAAATGAAAGGGTAAGAAGATCTCTTTTTAAGATTCAAAATATTCAAAAACATAAGCAATATCCGAGTGTCGGACTTTTGCCCTCGGGAAGGTAGGCTAACCTACTTCTGAGAAGGAGCTCCAGGGAACTAAGGTCAACTGAGCGCAGGAATTTAGCGAAGCTTAAACAGCAGTATATTGAAAATAGGCTGTACAATTCCTAATAAAACTTTTTATAAGGACACACTTTTGATTTTTGAAGAACAAGCTGGTCATATTCTTGAAACTTTGGGAGAAAGAACAAGCTAGGATGTGTCCTGGGAATAACTAACCACAGGATTCCTTTCACAACAGAAGTCGCCATCACCCACGCAGGCCCCCTCCCCCAGCTCCCCAATGCCCAATCGCACACACCCACACCCCGTCACGCCCCCAGCACGCGGCACGCCCCCCGCCAGCCCCCCAGCACGCGGCACGCCCCCGCCAGCCCCCCAGTACGCGGCACGCCCCCCGCCAGCCCCCCAGCACGCGGCACGCCCCCGCCAGCCCCCCCAGCACGCGGCACGCCCCCCGCCAGCCCCCCAGCACGCGGCACGCCCCCGACAGCCCCCCAGCACGCGGCACGCCCCCCGACAGCCCCCCAGCACGCGGCACGCCCCCCGACAGCCCCCCAGCACGCAGCACGCCCCCCGCCAGTCCCCCAGCACGCGGCACGCCCCCCGCCAGCCCCCCAGCACGCGGCACGCCCCCCGCCAGCCCCCCAGCACGCGGCACGCCCCCGCCAGCCCCCCAGCACGCGGCACGCCCCCGCCATTCCCCCAACACGCCTCACGCCCCCGCCAGCCCCCCAACACGCCTCACGCCCCCGCCAGCCCCCCAACACGCCTCACGCCCTCGGTCGGCTCACTCACCCAGACCTGCGGCCTGGCCCGGAACCGCGACCCGGTCAAGGCGCCGCAAGTGCGGTGAGGGCCTGCTCCAGGGCCGGGGGATCCCGGGCGGCAGGTAGGAGCCGGACTTCCGCCGGATGGCCACCCGCCTGAAGTTATGGTCGCCCTCACTGTTCATGGTGGCCTGCGGTCACTCCCGGAAGCCTTGCCCTGCGCGCGTCCAGGCTGAGCGGCCCCCTGCACCCGCCGCCCCGCGCAGGCCTCGCTTCCCGGGACGCTGCGCTCCGACCCTCGGGCGCTGGCCGACTCAGGCCTCCGCTGCCCAGCCAATCGTCCGATCGCAGCGCGGTCCCGCCCGGACGCTCGAGAGGCTGAGGGGGACCGGCGCAGCCCATTGGCCCAAGGGGAGGCAAAGTGCACCTGCCCGGCTCACCTGAACCTCAGAAACGCCTCACCTACCGACCACGCCCTGGGATGCCGGAAGAACAGCTCAGCTGTTACCCACTACACTTTCAAATACCAAAGTCTCTCAGGCTACCGTGCTGCAAACTTCAGATAAGGAAGCTCAGCTTTGAAAATGACTGAGAAGAGCTAGCCCCAGGGCTGGAATTCCAGATGCTCCGCCGGTTCTTGGAAGAAGCGAATCTCCTTGCCGGAAGCACTGTTCAAGGAGTAAGGAAGCACAGCTCTCACCTTAAAGGGAATAAGAGTTTCTTTTACAGCCCTTTTGAGTGACCATGGCCCAGGAACACAGATTTAGGTAACCTCAAATTCCATGTTCCAACTCGGAAGCAGTCTTATAGTTCACAGAACAAAGAAAGTCGTAAATCAAGGCAAGTTTAAAGTCTATTGGTAGATATATCAGAGAGGTGGTTACCAGCAAGATGGAGGCTTTTGTATAGGCTTGAGATACTATCTCATGACATTCTTAGCTTTCGTTCCTAGAAGTCATCTAAGTCAATAGATTCCAAAGGTTTGTAATCTGTTAGTCACAGGATGTTAGTTTTAAAGTAGAGGTGGGCAAGAAGTGGCTATTCCTCTGGGCTAAAGCTAGCCCACAGTAAGGTACTTAGCCTCTGGGATGTCAGCACTCAAACCCCTCTGCAGTGCTGAAGTTCTAACCAGCCAGCCAGTGTGTGCAGACAGATTCCCTTCAGACTTCATCCATGAATAAACTGTAAGTGGGGCAAACACACACTGGTTTCCAGAACAGCACAAGACCCAGTTCATCATGACCACTGCTAAAGGTAATGTAGTAATAAAGTCGAGATTTATGAATATGAAGCAGTTTTCAATTACAGTTCCACAGCAGAAAAGGAACATGACCACAGAGAAAAGGCAGAAGTAGCTAACATGGTGATCTGGCTCAAGACAATAGCTTTTAAAATACCCTAAATACAAGAAACGTTTGTCCTCTCTCTCATGGGCAAAAACTTGCTCTCCAAATTCCCCATCTTATTGATTTAGGATATAGTACCTTATTTAAAAAATAATTTGTGACTTCACACTGACCCCTTCTTTGATCTAGACTCAATTGGAGAAACAGACTACACCTGCTTTTCCAACTCTAAAGAGTTGTGAGATGAGTTGACTCCAGCCTTTAGGAAGGAGAGAGGAGCCTGGGGGTGCTTGCTTATCCGAAACTCGGGAACGTCATACTGAGAATGGGCCATAGCGATTCATTCTTACACTGCTCTCAGGAATTAAGTGCTAATGCACTAATGCACTTGGAGTTCTTTTAAATTTGGCACACACACACACACACACACACACACACACACAAAGAATGTCTATCTGTGGTTTGCAATGGTGGGAGCCTATAGTTCCTGCTGTTTGGAAAGCTGGAACAGGAAGATTACTGGGGTCTAGAAGGCAGAGGTCAACCTGGGCAGCATAGGTAGACCTTGAACATGTGTGTGTGCACACCTGCATGTGCATGTGCTCGGGATCACCACCCTATCTTAAGATCTAAGATTCTGTCTCCAGAAAAGGATATTTTTGGTAACTGGAAGTATTGCTCAGCAGAAGAATTCTCGCCTAGTATATTCAGACCCTGGTTACCATCTCTAGCACAACAAAATAAAATAATGTAGAAAGAGCATTTGCTTCCATATGTATAAATTAATTATAATTCAAATGCAAATATTTGTCAAATGTCACTGTTTAGTAGAAAGGCCTGGTCATATTTTTATGGTACTTTGTTAGCAGTATTGCTTAATTATTTTCAAGTGGGAAGAGGCCTGGCAAACTTCTGTTTAGGAACAAATTATCAAACAAAACATTTTTTGGCAGATAGTTCTGTTTTTGTAGTAAATACACTTCTTCTATAGGGCAAAAGAAATTTTGATGTATACATTTGGAACAGTGATTTCAAGCTGCCTTATTTGAAGATTTTCAAATAATACACAATTCCGTTTCTTGGTCCAAGATATTCATAGTTATCTCAAATATGTTCACATCAATATATGTGTTTTCACATGAAATGATTGATAGCCTTCACCAGGAACTTAACTAACATAAGATCCTTACACCACAATACATAGTAATGTGTTGCTGAGGTTATTTTTACTATAAGACATTTTATGACAAGATCTTCTATATGGGCCAGTCTGGCTTTGAATTCACTATGTTGCTCAGCTTGGCCTGAAATTTGCAAAAATCCTCCTGTCTGAGTCTCTCTGGCACTGGGATTAAAGAAGTACCTCACCATGCCTAGCTAAGAGAAGTCATTTCTAAGGGACCTTGTTTTGGTGATTATATTTTACCACATTAAATGAATGGAATCAACAGATTTTATTTTATTTCATTTCAAGTTATACTTATCTAAGGTAGAACAAAACATTGGATATTATCTCAGATATATAGTTTTAACATAAAATTTTATTAATATAGGTAATAGGAAATTTCCCACTAACTCATCAATATCTATTAAATGAGAAATGTATTAGATATCAAAGAGAGTGACAAACACAAAAGACAGATGTTGAGACCTTATTCTGTGACCAAGGCAATTCTGAATACTAACCAAACACTTAATAGTTTTCCTCGGCAAGCAGACGACATTTAAAGTGTGCTTGCAGAGCCGAGGACGGAGCTCAGTGAGAGGAGCCTGGCTTAGTCAGCTGTCAGAGCTCCTGCCTGCGGTTCCACACTTACAAGGCTGAAGCAGAAGGATTAGGGACTTAGTGCCAGTCTAGGGTACAGATACTTTGTTCACAAAAAGGAGAGGAAGAAACAGAGAAGGAAGGTGAGGTGCTTAGGACATAGGAGCCCTGAGCTGGCTGCCAGTTAGATGCCAAACGATGCTAATGGTGCAGACCATAATGAAGGAGAATCACCATTTCCTCAGGATTAACATAAAATGTCAGACTTGGAGTGTTTTTTAAGGGCTTTGGATTGATCATGTTCCTAAGTTTATATTTTCTAATGTACAAAAAATTGTACATAGGAAGCCAGGTGTGTGGCACACACCTTTAATACCAGCACCGAGCGACAGAGAGGCAGGCAGATCTCTGAATTTGAGGTCAGCCTAGTCTATATAGTGAGTAACATGATGACTGTAACTACATAGACAGATCCTGTCTTAAAATGTGTTTGGGGTGTGGGGTGGCGGAAAGGCTGGACAGTTGGCTGAGTAGTTAGCACTTACTGCTTTTGCAAAGGACCCAGGTTTAGGTCCCATGTACCTGCATGGAGCCTCACAACCACCTCTAACTCCAGTGGGTCTGATGCCTTTTTCTGATCCGCACAGGTACACATGTGGTGTGTGGTGTCTTGAATAAGAATGGTCCCCATAGGCTCAAATACTTGAGTAAAATATTTTACTCAACTGGTCCACAGTTGGTGGGACTGTTTGTGAAGGATTAGGAGGTCTGGACTTGTGGGAGAGGCGTGTCACTGAGGAAACTTGGAGGTTTCAGAAGCCCGTGCAGTACCAGTTGGCATGGCGTCTCCCTCTCTCTCCTGCTCTCTCAGTTCCTGCTCCAGGGCCATGCTGCCTGCCTGCCTGCTGCCACACTCCCCACCATGAAGGCCAGGGACTCGCCCTACAACACTGCAAGCACACTCAGAATAAATTCTTTCTTTCATAAATTACTTTGGCCATGGTGTCTCTTTGTAGCAAAAGAAAGTAACCAAGGCATGGTATGTATACACACATTCAGTCAAAAAACAATCGGACAAATAAAATACAGTAAGTCCTAAAAATATGTAATCATACTCCATCTGTCACTGTAACAAAACCCTTAAAGCAAGTAGCTCATAAGGAATATGGAAATAAAGGCCTGAAGAAGATGCTCAGCAGCAAGAGAGTATTGCCTGCTCTTCCAGAGGACACAGGTTCAATTCCTGCCCCCCATATGGCAGTTCATAACCATTTATAACTCCAGCTCCAAGGCATCCACCACTCCTTCCAGCCTCTATAGATATGTGTGATGCACTTACATACACGTTGTCAAGAATACCCACACACATAACATAAGCATCTTAAAAACAAGTTTATTTGTGTTTTGGACTTAAGAGACTGGAATATCATCTTGTCATCCAGTAAGAGTAAGAAAGTAAGTAAGTACAAAGTACTGTACATTGACAAGGTAGAAAAAAGTATTTCATATTACCAACAAAATTGCCCGCAGACATGTCCACGGGCCAATCTGATGGAGGCAGTTTTTCAGCTAAGGTTCCACCTTTCCAGATGACCCTAGTTTGGATCAAGTTTACAAAAACTAAGCAACAAAGCTAAGAATGTAGGGTACTTTTTCAAATTTGTATCTCCTGTTTTGTACTTGTATTGGTTTATATTTGCATATGGGTGTTCTGTTTGCATGCATGTCTGTGTACCATGTGAATACCTAGTGCCCACAGAGACCAGAGGAGGGCATTGAACACCCTGGGACTGGAGTAACAAAGGGTTATGAGCTGCATTGTGGGTGCTGGCAATTGAACCAGATCCTTTGGAAGAACAACCACTGAGCCATCTTTCCAGTCTCAGTCTTTCTTGTTTTGAGAATTATCTAGTCATTTCATTTGCCTACTTTGGGGGGTGGGGTTGTTATATTTTGTTTTGTAATTTTATGGTTGTGTTTTTACTACTTGGATAGTTCCCTTTGTTATATAGGAATTGTCAGTTTACTAGGGCCTGTACCTTTAAAGAAGAAAACTGGTTCTACTTCTTAGTAACTATCAATTGCTAATATATCTTTCAGTGGAAGTGGGACTTTGTATCCATGTCCCTTCTCCATGCTGGAATCCTGTCTGCCTTGACTTTGCACAGGTCCTATGCATCCTATCTCAACTGCTGTGAATTCATATGTAAATTTGTATTCCTAGTTGTGTCCAGAAATAGTTCTCTTGTGGTCATTCTCTACCTCTAGCTCCTATGATCTTCCACAACCATTCCTGAGTATCGGGAGGATGTTTGATATAGGCATTTCATTTAGAATTAAGAGCTCCACAGTCTCTTACTCATTGCAGCCTGACCAGTTGTGGATCTCTGTGTTAATTACCCTCTACTGCAAAAGGAAGCTTCCCCAATGAGTGCTGAGAGAGGTACTAAGCTATAAGCAAAACAGTAAGTCTTTAGGAGTCAGTTTAAAACTACATCCATTTAGCAAAGTAATAGTTTCTCCCAAGACCTATGACCCAGTATAGGCACAGGTCCTTCACCCCAGTGATGGTACCAAATTTGGAGTGTAGATAACAAAAGGTTTGGTTACTTGTATTACATTTGTCCCACTACTGCACCAATAGGCATTTATTCATAGGTCATTTGTTGTAGTTTTCAGACTGAATAACTAAGTACTTCTTTTTCTCCTTTAGTGGCATGCATACCACCTTCCAGCACTATGAGAGCTAGTTAGTGGCTATGAAGATTATAGTACAAGCTTGATTTCTCTGCTTCTATCATCATCAATAAGGTCTTACCATCAAGGTCTAGAGGGTAACCAAGAACACTGACAATAGGTAATAATATTTTGGGATCTATGGGACTTCACTTTTCAATGACTCTAAAAGGTGTAACAAATTCCTGGTGCTGGAACTTTTATTTCTTTTCTTTTTTTTTTTTGTGGCATTCATTTTTTCCCTAAGATTTATTTATTTGTTTTATCTAAGTACACTGTCACTATTTTCAGACACACCAGAAGAGGGCATCAGATTCCATTACAGATGGTTGTGAGCTACAATGTGGTTGCTGGGAATCGAACTCAGGACCTCTGGAAGAGTTGGTGGTGCTCTTAGCCGCTGAGCCACCTCTCCAGCCCTGGAACTTTTATTTTTTATCTTGTGGTGTCTAGTAGATACATTTGCCAAGGTCCAGCCTTAGCTTGCAAAGGGGTTATAAGGAAGAGGTGTTTGGAAGCAACAAAAAGAATAACTTGAAGTCAACCATGGGGAACAAGCTGACAGCCTTGTGTTCTGCTCCTGCTAGGTCTCCAGAGATCTCCAGACAGCTTGGCTCTTATAGACAAAAGCCCAGTCTTTTATTTGCATATTCATTCAATCATCCACCCCAGGTTCCCTTTTGATTATCTCATGAATCAACATTTTATAATCTTAGCCCCTTGATTATTAGAAAAGACAGCAAGTATATATAAAACATTTCAATAAATTCAGAGATTTGCCTGCCTGTGTAAGTACAAACAGTAAGCTAGCTGGGTGGGATCTGGCTCTATGATTCATTCCCACCTTGCCTGGTCCTAAACTAGCACTGTTCCAGGCTGACCTTGAACTCAGGAATCTGCCTGCCTTTTGTAAGCACAAACAAACTTAGCTGGGTGAGTCTTGCCCTGCAATCACTACTCTTCATATCTCTTTATCCCCTTTCTTAATATCTTTTGGACAGCTGTCTGTTCTTTTTAGGTCCATGAAGCCCCTCATATAGCTCATATTGCATTCTTATATTTTGCATAGTTGAGAAATTATATATTCTTGAATTCATGTTTTCAGAGTTTTTTCCCACAGTCTTAAGGGCTGTCATGAAGGTCACAGTGTTCACTATTTTGCTAAGGATATAGACACATCCCTGCTTCCTGGACTTGTGCTGTCTCTATTATGGAGTCATTACCTTGGCAGGGAAAATATTACCCAAAGGAGTAACATAAAGTAAATTATGTACATTATTATGGAAACAAGTCTTATGCCTAGCAACTATCAACACTTGTGGAGGCCCACACCCTGCTACATCTGCTCCAGGAGTGGGAACCATGTCATTTAGGTCTCAGCACGCGTTGTTGGCTAGCTATAGGGTAACAATTTTAGACTCTTTTTTATGTGTTGTATGCATATATTTTAGGCACCTTCTAGAGTAGTAGTTTCTATATGTTTTTTGAAATGTATTTAGGTTTATCCTTTCCCATATTCCCTCCTATATCTTCCCTCCCATTCTTCACTCCAATTAACCTTTCCTGTTCCCTTTATATTCTGTGTTTTATCTCCTCTCCCTGGGAATCCACCCCACCTCACTTACCTGACCTCTATGGGTATTCCAAACAGAATGCATATATATGAAGATTTGAAGATAATATCCACCAATGATAGGAAACATATGGCATTTGTCTATCTGAGTTTGGGTTACTTCATTCAGAATGCTTGTTTTCAGCCCCATCCACTTACCTGAGAATTTCATAATTTTATATTCTAAACAGCTGAATACCATCATATTACTTAAATGTATCACATTTTATTTTCCATTTATTACTGGTGGATCAAAGTTCCAGTGAAATTCATGGAAACTGAAAAGCCAACCTTAAATTTTATATGTAAATGCAAAGACCCAGCATAGTTAAAAATGATCCTGAGTAATAAAAGAACAGCAGGAAGTATCACCACTCCAGATTTCAGGATACTCCAGATACTACAAATCCACAGCAATGAGAACAGCATGGTGGTAGAATAAAGACAGATACTGTGGTTAATGGAATAGAAATGAAGACCCACATGAAAGGCCACACTGCTGGTAGCAATCTAAGTTTTGACAAAGAGGCCAATAGTATACATTGTAGGAAAGACAACATCTTCAACAAATGGTGCCAGTAAAACTCGATAGCTACATAGAAGAAGCTCATTGTATATAAAACCCAATTATAAAATAATCAAGTACCTAAGCATAAGATCTGATATACTGAGTTTGATACTCAGTATATCAGGGAAAATAGGGAATATACTTGAACTAATTGGCATCAGAAAACACTATTAAGAAAAAAGACTTTTTCTTCTCCCTCTGGCCCTGCTCACTCCCTCCAGCCCTGCTCAAGGCCCAAAGATTGATTGATTGATTGATTGATTGATTGATTGATTGATTGATTATATGTATATACACTGTAGCTGTCTTCGAACACACCAAAAGAGGGCATCAGATCTCATTATGGATAGTTGTGAGCCACCACGTGGTTGCTGGGATTTGAACTCAGGACCTCTGGAAGTGCAGTCAGTGCTCTTAACCGCTGAGCTATCTCTCCAGCCCCCACCCCAGTTGGTTTTTGATTAATCAATAAAGATCTGGGCAGAGGGAGATAGGGAAGGACCTTGAGATTTGTGTGGGCTAGGAACCAGAGGAAAGGAGAGAGAGGAGAATTGCAGTGATTTGGAGGGAGATGGATTAGATTTAGAGCTGCAGAAGGAAAAGCAGAGGAATTGTAGATGAGAAGAAATGTTACCCCAGGTAGGAAAGGGCTGCTCAGAAGTGTCTTGGGCAGCAAAGACTCAAGGAGCTGCCTAGAAGGAGCCAGGACAACAAAGATAAAATATAGAATTAGAGGGCATTAAGCCCAGGTTAAAGGAAGAAAATGTGTGCTAGCCACAGGGAAAATGAGAACTTCCCAACCTTTGAGCTAGCCAAAACATTTTAACATTAACTGGGGCTAGTGATCCTAGGACCTTTAAGAAAGCAGTATGAGCAAACCATGAAGAACAAGCCAGTAACCAGTACTCCTGCATAGCCTTTGCTTCATTTCCTGCCTCTGTGTTCATGCTTTGAGTTCCCACCCTGACTTCCCTCAGTGATGGATTATTATCTGGAAGCATATGGTGAAATAAACCTTTTCCTCCCCAAGTTGCTTTTGGTCATGCTGCTTTATCACAACAATAGAAAAGTATGTATGACACTTACTTAGTATTGATTGGAGTGAAAACTTTTACAGCCACTGTGAAAATCAATGTGGAGGTACCTCAAAAAAAGCTAGAAATAGATCTACCACCTTATCCAACTATACCATCTGAGTATATAACCAAAGTACTCTGTGCCCTATATAGAGGTATTTATCTATGTTTATTTCTGGTGTGTTCACAATAGCTAGGAAATGCAAAATTTGTCTTTGACACCTTCATCACAGACTAAATGGTGGACTCTCCTCCAAATCAACTCCATCTATTCCCAGTGCACACAAGTGATAGCTTCTCTGATCAGACACTAGACTGGCACAGCCAACTACACTCATCCCATTAATCTGAGGACCTACCCTCTGCAGTGGTGGGAAACACTAGGCCCATACTAGCAATTCTACCTGCCCCTATAACTTGCCTTAAACAAAACACATGTTGACTTGACTTTCTATGCCTCTGTTCACATACACCTATCAGGGAGCCCCAACCCACACTGCTAGACCCATCTACCCTTGCCAGAGTGCCCTTCCCTTATCCATAGACAGGAAAACTAGAACCTCACAGAGTCAATTTCACATATACTCACCAACTCTACCCATCCCAGCTTCATACACCCAGTCCCTTCTCTGACAAATAACTATGTTTACCTCCTAGACATGAGGACTGGCCTTTCCAGGGAAGGGCACTAGACCCAAGTTAGGAATTCCATCTACAATTCACCTGAGGGCCAAATGCCCCATACCTTGCCTGTGTCATATAATAATCAACCCCCTGTGTCATATAATAATCAAAACAATGAATGTACATAACAAAGAATAATGAAAGCAGCAAGAGAGAATGATCAAATTATTTACAAAGGAAAGCCCATCAGCATTACAGCAGATGAGACAGCACTTCTGTTCTACAAGTTATGAAACACTACAAATGCCATTCCATACTATTATACTAAAAAAAAACCTATCAGCCATAATTGAAGAGAAAGAATAAGTTCCACAATCAAAACAGATTTATGAAATGTGTGACCCCCCCCCTAAGACATCTCTATAGAAGAAACTAAACAGATATCCGAGGTTTGAAGAGAAGGTTACATGCCCAAGAAAGTGAAGAACAGATAAACAATTTCAGAATCAAAAGGAGTCTAATAGAACACCACAAAATAACAGAATTGCATGGACTAATGCACATTGTTCAATAATAACTCTAATATTAGTGTTCTTAATTCCGTAATAAGGAGAGAGAATAACCAATTGGATTAAATAATAAGATCCCTCATCTTACTGCCTTCAAAAATATCCAACAGGCACCTTAGGATAAAGGAATGAAAAAAGTATTCCAGGGGAATGGGACCAAGAAACAAAACAGGTGTAGCTGTTCTAATATTTGACAAAATCAACCTTAAACCAAAACCAATCAAAGGAGATAAGGGACATTTTCTCTTCCTTAAAGGAAAAGCCAAACAAGATATAACAGTCCTAAACATATATGCACCAAACACAGCAGCACATATTTTCATAAAACAATCAGTTAGAATTAAAACCACAGATCTCTCTACCAACACAGTAATTTCAGTCAACCAGGGATAAAAAAGCTAAATAGAAAAACTTAGGGATTAAATAATGTTCATTAATCAATAGACCTACCTAACATTTATTTATAGAACACCCCACCCACTTCTTGTTAATAAACAAGAAAAGAACCTCAAATTAGATTTTATTGGTGTCTTGTGTGTCTTATGTTATTGAATTAGAAATGTTCTCCATAGGCTCATGTATTTGAACACTTGGTACCCAGCTGGTGACGTTGTACAGGTAGGTAATGAAATGGTTAAGAAGTCTAGTCTTGCTCAAGAAAGCACTTCACTGGAGGTGGTCTTTTAAGAGTCTATAGCTTCAGCAGCTTCCTGTCTGGTCTGTTTTCTGTGTGCAGCTGAGAAACTGTCTCTCTGCTTTGTGCTCCTGATATCATGCCTACCAGTTGCCATGCTGTCCCACTATGGACTCTATCCCTCTGGAACCATAGATGAAATAAAATTTCTTTCTAAATTGCTTTTGGGTCTGGTATTTTTATCACAGCAACTGAAAGTAATAAATAAAATTAATGATATTGAACACTTTATAAAGGTTTGTTAGTCATCTGAGAAAAATCTGTTCAGTGTTGTTTTCCTTATAGATGTTCAGGTTTTTGTTGTTGTTGTTGTTGTTGTTGTTTTGTTGTGTTTTGTTTTTTGGTTCTTTATATCTTCTAGATGCTTGTGTCAAACGCATCACAGACAAGGGTGTTCTTCCATTCTATAGACCGTCTCTTCTCTTGATAGTTTCCCTAAAGAAGTTTTAATTTCATGCTGTGTTACTTGTCAGTTATAAACTATTTTATCCCCTGGGTGATCAAAATCCTTTACAGAATGTCTTTACTTATGCCCATATCTTAGGTTTTTTTTTTTTTCCGCTAGTAGAGTTTCCAGTGTTATGTTGAAGACCTTGATCCATTTTGAGTTGATTTTTGTGTTCTAGAGGTGGTAGAACCTGGGAGAATGAACTGATAAATGAGACAGACTAAAGTCTCAGGCAACTGCCTACTTTATTCAAAGCCTTAGAAGATTTTTACACTGAAGGTTAAGACAGGCCACCTGAGTTCAACCAGGGAAGCTCCCAATCTACAGGGAGCCCCGCAGTTAGACAGAGCCCTGTGGTCCACCACCATCTTGGCTAGAGCAGGGAATCCCGCAGTTAGAGCCCTGCAACCAGCCACCATCTTGGAGCTGGTAGCTCAACCAGGTACGCAGAGGGCACCAGAGTGAAGGATTGTACAGGGCATAGCTTGCCTGGGTGCCTTCCACAACAGGGAGCCGGGCAGCTCTACAGCTGCCTGGGCAAGTGCAGGGGCATGTCTGACCTGCAGGAAGTCCTGTGGATAGACGAAGCCCTGAGGACCGAGATCACCACCATCTTGGATCCCGCCTTTCAACCAGGGAAATGCACAGTTAGATGGACAAGGCACACTAGGGCTCCAACTACACCCAAGAGTAGGGCAGCACATCAGCAATCTGTCCCAGGGGAAACCCAGTCATCCAGTGGTGGGAAAATAGCCTTACATGCCCACAGGAGGTTCAAGCACCAGCCAGTGTCAACAGGACCAATTAATGCCAGAGATAAACAGATGGCAAAAGGCAAATGCAGGAACTTTAGTAACAGAAACCAAGGCAATATGGCAACATCTGAATCCAGTTCCCCAACAACAGCAAGTCCTGGATACCACAACACTGCAGAAAAACAAGATTTGGATTTAAAATCACTGGTCATGATGCTATTAGAGGAACACAAAAAGGACATAAATAAATCTCTTAAAGAAATACAGGGGAACATAAATAAGTTAGAAGCACTTGCAATGAAAACACAAAAATTATTTAAAGAAATTCAGGAGAATATGGGTCAACAGATAGAAGTCAATAAAGAGGAAACAAGAAAGTCACTTAAAGAAATGCAGGAGAAATTGAGTCAACAAGCAGAAGTCATGAAAGAGGAAACACAAAAATCTTTTAAAGAAATACAAGAAAATATGAACAAACAAGTGAAGGAACTGAGCAAAACCATCCAGGATCTAAAAACAGAAGTGGTAACAACTAAGAAATAACAAAGGGAGACAACTTTGGAGATAGGAAACCTTGGGAAGAAATCAGGGGCCATAGATGCAAATATCAACAACAGAATACAAGAGATAGAAGAAAGGATCTCAGGTGCCGAAGATACCATAGAAACCATTGACTCAACAGTGAAAGAAAATGCAAAAAGTAAAAAGCTCATAGCCCAAAATATCCAGGATATCCAGGACACAATTAGAAGACCAAATCTAAGGATTATACGTATAGATAAGAGTGAAGATATAAGACTTAAAGGGCCAGGAAATATCTTCAACAAAATTATGGAAGAAAACTTCCCTAACCTAAAGAGAGAGTTGCCCATGAATATACAAGAAGCCTACAGAACTCCAAACAGACTGGACCAGAACAGACATACCTCCTGTCACATAATAATCAAAACCCCAAATGTACTAAACAAAGAAAGAATATTAAGAGCAGTAAGAAAAAAAGGCCAAGTAACATATAAAGGAAGACTGATTAGAATTACATCGGACTTCTTACCAGAGACCATGAAAGCAAGAAGATCCTGGGCAGATCTCATACAGACTTTAAGAGAACACAAATGCCTGCCAAGATTACTATACCCAGCAAAATTCTCAATCAACATAGATGGAGAAACCAAGATATTCCATGATAAAACCAAATTTACACAATATCTTTCCACAAACCCAGTCCTACAAAGGATAATAGGTAGAAAACACCAATAGAGGAGGGAAACTACACCCAGGAAAAAGCAAGATAGTAAACTTCTTTCATCAAGCCCAAAAGAAGATAACCACTCAAATATAGAAATAATATTAAAAAAACAGGAAATAATAATCAATACTCATTAATATCTCTTAACATCAATGGACTCAATTCCCCAATAAAAAGACATAGACTGATAGACTGAATATATAAACAGGACCCTACATTTTGCTGCTTACAGGAAACACACCTCAGGGTCAAAGCCAAACACTATTTCAGAGTAAAAGGCTGGAAAACAATTTTACAAAGAAATGGTCTTAGGAAACAAGCCAGAGTAGCCATCCTAATATCAGATAAAATTGACTTTCAACCTAAAGTCATCAAAAGAGACACTGAAGGACACTTCTTATTGGTTAAAGGAAAAATGCACCAAGAAGAACTCTCCATTCTGAACAGCTATGCTCCAAATGCAAGGGCATCCTCATTCGTAAAAGAAACTTTATTAAGCTCAAAGCACACATTACACCTAACACAATAATTGTGGGTGACTTCAATACTCCACTCTTCTCAATGGACAGATCAGGAAACCAGAAACTAAACAGGGACACAGTGAAATTAATTGAAGCATTGGACCTATTGGATTTAACAGATATATACAGAACATTTCATCCTAAAGCAAAAGAATATACCTTTTTCTCAGCACCCCGTGGTACATTCTCCAAAATCGACCATATAATTGGTCACAAGACAAATTTAAAATCAAAATAATCCCATGCCTCCTATCAGATCACTATGGAATAAGAGTGGTCTTCAATAGCAAAAACAAACAAACAAACAAACAACAACAACAAAAACAGAAAGCCCACATATACATGGAGGCTGAACAATGCTCTACTCAATGATAACATGTCCAAAGAAGAAATAAAGAAAGAAATCAAAGACCTTTTAGAATTTAATGAAAATGAAGGCACAACATAGCCAAATTTATGGAAAACAATGATAGCAGTGCTAAGAGGAAAACTCATAGCCCTGAGTACCTCCAAAATGAAACAGGAGAGAGCATACACTAGCAGCTTAACAGCACACCTGAAAGCCCTGGAACAAAAAAAAGCTAATTCATCCAGGAAGAGTAGAAGACAGGATAAATCATCAAACTCAGGGCTGAAATCAATCAAGTAGAAACAAAGAGGACCATACAAAGAATCAACAAAACCAGGAGCTGGTTCTTTGATAAATCAACAAGATAGATAAACCATTAGCCAGACTGACCAAAGGGCACAGAGACAGTATCCAAATTAAAAAAAAAATTAGAAATGCAAAGGGAGATATAACAACAGAAACGGAGGAAATTCAAAAAATCATCACATCCTACTACAAAAGTCTATACTCAACACAACTGGAGAATCTGGAGGAAATGGACACTTTTCTAGACAGATACCAAATACCAAAATTAAACCAGGATCAAATAGATCAACTAAACAGGCCCATAACCCCATAACCCCTAAAGAAATAGAAGCAGTCATTGAAAGTCTCCCAACCAAAAAAAAAAAAAAAACACAAGACCAGATGGTTTTAGTGCAGAATTCTATCAGACCTACAAAGAAGACCTAACACCAATACTCTTCAAGCTATTCCATAAAATAGAAAAAGAAGGAACACTACTCAACTCATTCTACAAAGCCACAATTACGCTGATACCAAAACCACATAAAGACCCAACAAAGAGAACTTCAGACCAATTTCCTTTATGAATATTGATGCAAAAATACTAAATAAAATTCTTGCCAACTGAATCCAAGAACACATCAAAACGATCATCCACCATGATCAAGTAGGTTTCATCCCAGGGATGCAGGGATGGTTCAATATACAGAAATCCATCAATGCAATGCACGACATAAATAAACTCAAAGAAAAAAAAACACATGATCATTTCATTACATCCTGAAAAAGTATTTGACAAAATCCAGCATCCTTTCATGCTAAAAGTCTTAGAAGGAGCAGGAATTCAAGGCCCATACCTGAACATAGTAAAAGCCAGTAGCCAACATCAAATTAAATGGAGAGAAACTGGAAGCAATCCCACTAAAATCAGGGACTAGACAAAAGGCTGCCCCCCTCTCTCCATATCTTTTCAATATAGTGCTTGAAGTTCTAGCTAGAGCAATTAGACAACATAAGGAGGTCAAAGTGATACAAATTGGAAAGGAAGAAGTCAAACTATCACTATTTGCAGATGATATGATAGTATACTTAAGCGACCAAAAAAACTCCACCAGAGAACTCCTACAGCTGATACACAACTTTGGCAAAGTGGCTGGTTATAAAATCAACTCAAGCAAATCAGTAGCCTTCCTATACTCAAAGGAGAAGCAGGCTGAGAAAGAAATTAAGAAAACAACACCCTTCACAATAGCCACAAACAATATAAAGTATCTAGGGGGTGACTCCAACCAAACAAGTGAAAGATCTGTTTGAGAAGAACTTCAGGTCTCTGAAGAAGGAAATTGATGAAGACCTCAGAAAATGGAAAAATCTTCCATGCTTGTGGATTGCCAGGATTAATATAGTAAAAATGGCCATCTTACCAAAAAGCAATCTACAGATTCAATTCAATGCCCATCAAAATCCCAACTCGGTTCTTCATAGAGTTAGAAAGAACAATTATCAAATTCATCTGGAATAACAAAAAACCCAGGATAGCTAAAAATATTCTCTACAGTAAAAGAACTTCTGGGGGAATCAATATCCTGGACCTCAAGCAGTACTACACAACAATAATGTTAAAAACTGCATGGTATTGGTACAGTGACAGTCAGATCAATGGAATAGTATTGAAGACCCAGAAATGAACCCACACACCTATGGTCACCTGATCTTTGACAAAAGAACTGAAACCATCCAGTGTAAAAAATAGAGCCTTTTCAACAAATGGTGCTGGCTCAACTGGAGGTCAGCTTGCAGAAGAATGCGAATTGATCTATTTTTATCTCCTTGTACTAAGCTCAACTCCAAGTGAATTAAAGACCTCCACATAAAACAAGACACTCTGAAACTAATAGAAAAGAAACTGGGGAAGACCCTTGAGGACATGGGCACAGGGGAAAAGTTCCTGAATAGCACAACAATAGTTTATGCTCTAAGATCAAATATTGACAAATGGGACCTCATAAAATTACATAGTTTCTGTAAGACAAAGGACACTGTCAAGTGGACAAAACAGCAACCAACAAACTGACAAAGTATCTTCACCAACCCTACCTCCAACAGAGGGCTAATATCCAATATATACAAAGAACTCAAGAAGTTAGACTCCAGAGAGCCAAACAACCCTATTAAAAAATGGAGTACAGAGCTAAACAAAGAATTTTCACCTGAAGAAATTCGGATGGCTGAGAAGCATCTTAAGAAATGTTCAACATCCTTATTCATTAGGGAAATGCAAATCAAAACAACCCTGAGATTTCACTTCACACCAGTCAGAATGGCTAAGATTAAAAACTCAGGAAACAGCAGGTGTTGGCGAAGATGTGGAGAAAGAGGAACACTCCTCCACTGCTGGTGGGGTTGCAAGTTGGTACAAACACTCTGGAAATCAGTCTGGCAGTTCCTCAGAAATCTGGGCACGACACTTCCGGAGGACCCTGCTATACCACTACTGGGCATATACCCAGAGGATTCCCCAGCATGCAATAAGGATACATGTCCCACTATGTTCATAGCAGCCCTATTCATAACAGCCAGAAGCTGGAAAGAACTCAGATGTTCCTCAATGGAAGAATGGATATAAAAAATATGGTATATATACATAATGGAGTACTATTCAGCCATTAGAAACAATAAATTCATGAACTTCTTAGACAAATGGATGGAGCTGGAGAACATCATCCTAAGTGAGGTAACCTGATCTCAAAAGAACACTCATGGTATGTACCTACTGATAAGTGGATATTAGCTTAGAAGACTGGAATACCTAAGACATAATCCACATATCAAATGATGTCCAAGAAGAAGGAAGGAAGGGCCCCTGACTCTGGAAAGGCTTAATGCAGCAGTGTAGGGAAATACCAGAACAGGGAAGAGGGAAGGGGTGAATGGGGGAACATGGGGAAGGAAGAGGACTTATAGGACTTGCGGGGAGGGGGGAGCCTGGAAAGGGGGAAATCATATGTAATATAAATTAATATATTGAATAAAAATTTTTAAAAAGTTATCTGAATTAAAAGATTGTTCCACAAAAAACAAACAAACAAACAAAAAAGACAGGCCACCGTAGTAAAGTTGCCATGGGTTCAAGCTCAATGTATACATTCATGAGGACAAGCTGCACATGGCAAAACCGTGTTTTTCCAAAAAGGTATATTAAGGATAGTTTAAACTGTAAACATCTAATAGAATATCAGTAGCAAGTAATAGTGAGGAATCTGAAGTAAACTCACTCCTATCCTCTACATCTTGGTAGAGCACAAAAAACAATTCAAGAACAATTCTGTGTTTTGAAGAAACAGGTCACAACACTCTTTTGTCTTGTTTTCTTGGGATGTTCCCATGTGCACCCAGAATTTTCCACACAACTCCATCCCTTGTCAGTGTTACTGGAGCCTGGTTCTAATGCTTTGGCATAATTGCGAATCTGTGTGTCCAAATGCGAAAGGTCCTTGTCCCCAGTTGGTTCTTTCCCACCTTTTCAGCCCCTCCTGGACTTGAAGGACCTGGTGGGCCACACTCTTGGGGCCTTTGCTGTAGTGGCTGGGCCTGCACCATTTCTCTGCCATTCTCCATAGATTGTGGTAATGGAGCCAACCCCTACACCACCTCAGAGGTACTGTAGCTGTTCAGTGGAAGCAGCTCCTATGAAGAACCAGTTCCTGTCATAGGGGCAAGTTCTTTACATTTGACCAGCTTGACTGTGTTGACCCAGGCTGTGAGAGCTCTAAAGAACTCCTGCTGCTCAATGACTTTTATGGTAACTAGAGCATCTTGCAGCTTCCATGCTGCCAGCCAGTGGAAAGGAAAAAACATTTGTTTTCTAAAACTGTGACACTGGAAATTTGAGTGCATTAAGTTTATAGATTGTCTTTCTTAGGGGATTTTTTTACAGTATTAATTTGTCCAATACCTGACCATGGAAAGTCTTTCTGTTTTCTAGTTTTTCTTTTAATTCTTTCTTCATTATTTTAAAGTTTTCACTATAGTGGTCTTTTTATTTTTGTTAACTTATATAAGGCAAATTTGGGACTAGTATGACAGAATTGCTTCCCTGACTTCTTTCTAAATGAGTTTGTCATTGTTATACAGGAAGGCTAAAATTTTTTCATTTATTTATATCCTAACACCTTGTTGGAAGTGTTTCTCAGTTTTAGCAATTATTGTGCAGACTATGATTTTCTCTTAAAGGTACAATATTCCCAAAATTACATGGGAATGTGCACATCTGCATGTAAGATGCTGAATGTCCCTGACCCCAGTTGGCTTTGATTGGTAAGTGAAGTTTCCAGTAGCCAATGATATTTTTTTGTTTGCTTTGCTTTGTATGGTTTTGATTTTCTTGGTTTTTCAAGACAGGGTTTCTTTGTGTAGTCCTGGCTGTCCTGGAATATGCTCTATACACCAGGCTACCCTTGAACTCAGAAATCTACCTTCCTCTGCCTTCTGAGTGCTGGAATTAAAGGCATGATCCACCACAAGGTGGAAACAAATGAATTTCATGGTGTCTATCACCATGGCTTCCTTTTCATTTTAATTTCATTAATTTAGGTTTGTTCTTTCTTATAGTCTAGCTAAGAGTTTCTATTCTCTATTTTCTTTTTTTATTCTATGTTCTTTGTTTACATTCCAAAGACTTTCCGCTTTCCCAGTCCCCCCCACCACCATACTTCCCATAAGTCCTCTCCCCCCCCAACGATTCCCCAATCACACACCCCCACCACCATTTCTCTGTTCTGGTACTCTCCTACAAAACTGGATCCAATCTTTTCAGGTCCAGGGTCCTCTCCTTTCTTCTTCTTGGGAATCATTTGACTTGCTAATTGTGCCTTGAGTATTTAGGGCTTCTGGGCTCATTAATATCCAATTATCAGTGACTGCATTTCATGTGTATTCTTTTGTGAATGAGTTAACTCGCTTAGGATGATATTTTCCAGATCTAACCACTTGCATACAAATTGCATGATTTCATTATTTTTAATTGCTGAGTAGTATTCCATTGTGTGTGTGTGTGTGTGTGTGTGTGTGTGTGTGTGTGTATATATATATATATATATATATATATATATATATATACCATATTTTCTGTACCCATTCCTCCTTTGAGGGATATCTGGGCTCCTTCCAAATTCTGGCTATTATAAACAAGGCTGCTATGAACATAGTGGAGCATGTGTCTTTACTGTATGCAGGGGAATCCTCTGGGTATATGCCCAGGAGTGGTATGCCAGGGTCCTCTGGAAGGGTCATGCCCAATTTTCTGAGGAACCACCAAACTGATTTCCAGAGCAGTTGTATCATCTTGCAATCCCACCAACAGAGGAGGAGTGTTCCTCTTTCTCCAAATCCTCACCAGCACCTGTTGTCTCTTGAGTTTTTAATCTTAGCCATTCTGACTGGTGTGAGGTGGAATTTCAGGGTTGTTTTGATTTGCATTTCCCTGATGACTAATGATGGTGAACATCTCTTAAGGTGTTTCTCGGCCATCCAAATTTTTTCTAGTGAAAATTCTTTGTTTAGTTCTGTACCCCATTTTTTGATAGGGTTATTTGGTTCTTTGGGGTCTAACTTCTTAACTTCTTTGTATATATTGGATATTACCCCTCTGTTGGATGTAGTGTTGGTGAAGATCTTTTCCTAATTTGTTGGTTGCCATTTTGTCCTTCTAACAATGTCCTTTGCCTTACAGAAACTTTGTAATTTTATGAGGTCCCATTTGTCAATTCTTGATCTTAGAGCATCCCAAGTTTCTTTTCTAATAGTTTCAGTGTGTCTGGTTTTATGTGGAGGTCCTTGATCCACTTGGAGTTGATCTTAGTACAAGGAGATAAGAGTGGGTCGATTTGCATTCTTCTGCATGTTGACCTCCAGTAGAACCAGCACCATTTGTTGAAAAGGCTACCTTTTTTCCACTGGATGGCTGTAGCTCCTTTATCAAAGATCAAGTGACCATAAGTCTGTGGGTTCATTTCTGGGTCTTCAGTCCTATTCCATTGATCTACTTGCCTGTTGCTGTACCAATACCATGCAGTTTTTAACACAATTACTCTGTAGTATTGCTTGAGGTCAGGGATATTGATTGCCCCAGAAGTCCTTTTATTGTTGAGAATAGTGTTAGCTATCCTGGGTTTTTTGTTGTTCCAGATGAATTTGAGAATTGCTCTTTCTAGATCTATGTAGAATTGAGTTGGGATTTTGATGGGGATTGCATTGAATCTGTAGATTGCTTTTGGAAAGATGGCCATTTTTACTATATTGATCTTGCCAATCGAAGAGCAAGATATATGTTTCCATCTTCTGAGGTCTTCGATTTCTTTCTTCAAGGACTTGAAGTTCCTGTCATACAGATCTTCCACTTGTTTGGTTAGAGTCATGCCAAGATACTTTATATTGTTTGTGGCTATTGTGAAGGGTGTTTTTCCCCTAACTTCTTTCTCAACCTGCTTATCCTTTGAGTTCAGGAAGGCTACTGATTTGTTTGAGTTGATTTTATAACCAGCCACTTTGCTGAAGTTGTTTATCAGCTGTAGAAATTCTCTGGTAGAGTTTTTCTGGTTGCTTAAGTAAACTATCATATCATCTACAAATAATGATAGTTTGATTTCTTCCTTTCCAATTTGTATCCCTTTGACTTCCTTATGTTGTCTAATTGCTCTAGCCAGAACTTCAAGTACTATATTGAAAAGATATGGAGAGAGAGGGCAGCCTTGTCTAGTCCCTGATTTTAATGGGATTGCTTCAAGTTTCTCTGCATTTATTTTGATGTTGGCTACTGGTTTGCTGTAGATTGCTTTTACTATGTTTAGGTATGGGCCTTGAATTACTGCTCTTTCCAAGACTTTTAGCATGAAAGGATGCTGAATTTTGTCATATGCTTTTTCAGCATCTGATGAGATGGCCATGTGATTTTTTTCTTTTAGTTTGTTTATGTAGTGGATTACATTGATAGACTTCCGTATATTGAACCATCACTGTATCTCTGGGATGAAGCCTACTTGATCATGGTGAATGATCGTTTTGATGTGCTCTTGGATACAGTTGGCAAGAATTTTATTTAGTATTTTTGCATCGATATTCATAAGGGAAATTGGCCTGTAGTTCTTTCTATGTTGGATCTTTGTGTGGTTTTGGTATCAGCGTAATTGTGGCTTCAAAGAATGAGTTGGGCAGTGTCCCTTCTGTCTTTATTTTATGGAATAGTTTGAAGAGTATTGGTGTTAAGTCTTCTTTGAATGTCTGGTAGAATTCTGCATCAAAACCAACTGGTCCTGTACTTTTTTTGGTTGGGAGGCTTTCTATAACCCCTTCTATTTCTTTAGGGGTTATGAGACTATTTAGCTGATCTACTTGATCCTGATTTAATTTTGGTATTTGGTATCTGTCTAGGAAATTGTCCATTTCCTCCAGATTCCTCACTTGTGTTGAGTGTAGACCTTTGTAGTAGGATCTGATGATCTTTTGAATTTCTTCATTTTCTGTTGTTATGTTGCCCTTTTCATTTCTAATTTTGTTAATTTCGATACTGTCTCTGAGTCCTTTGGTTAGTCTGGCTAAGGGTTTATCCATCTTGTTGATTTATCAAAGAACCAGCTCCTGGTTTTGTTGATTCTTTGTATGGTTTTCTTTCTTTCTACTTGATTGATTTCAGCCCTGAGTTTGATGATTTCCTGTCTTCTACTCCTCCTGGGTGAATTAACTTCTTTTTCTTCCAGGGCTTTAAGGTGTGCCGTTAAGCTACTAGTGTATGCTCTCTCCAGTTTCTTTTTGGTTGCACTTAGAGTTATGAGTTTTCCTCTTAGCACTGCTTTCATTGTGTCCCATAGATTTGGGTAGGTTGTACCTTCATTTTCATTGAATTCTAAAAAGTCTTTGATTTCTTTTTTTATTTCTTCCTTGACCAAGGTGTCATTGAGTAGAGTACTGTTCAGTTTCCATGTGTATGTGGGCTTTCTGTTGTTTTTGTTGCTATAGAAGACCACTCTTACTCCATGGTGATCTGATAGGAGGCATGGGATTAGCTCGATCTTCTTGTATTTGTTGACATCTGTCTTGTGACCAATTATATGATCAATTTTGGAGAAGGTACCATGCGGTGCTAAGAAAAAGGTATATATATATATATATATATATATATATATATATATATACACACATGTGTGTGTGTGTTAAATCCAATTGGTCCAATGTTTCAATTAGTTTCACTGTGTCCCTGTTTAGTTTCTGCTTTCCTGATCAGTCCATTGAGGAGAGTGGAATGTTGAAGTCACCCACAATTATTGTGTTAGGTGCAATGTGTGCTTTAAGCTTTAGTAAAGTTTCTTTTACGAATGAGGGTGCCCTAGCATTTGGAGCATAGATGTTCAGTATTGAGAGCTCTTCTTGGTGGATTTCCCCTTTGACCAGCAAGAAGTGACCTTCTGAGTCTCTTTTGATGACTTTAGGTTAAAAGTCAATTTTATCTGATATTAGAATGGCTACTCCAGCTTGTTTCCTGAGACCATTTGCTTGTAAAATTGTCTTCCAGCCTTTTACTCTAAGGCAGTGTTTGTCTTTAACACTGAGATGTGTTTCCTGTATGCAGCAAAATATAAGGTCCTGTTTCCGTATCCAGTCTGTTAGTCTATGTCTTTTTATTGGGAAATTGAGTGCATTGATGTTAAGAGATATTAAGGAAAAGTAATTATTACCTCCTGACATTTTTGAAATTATTTTTTTATATTTGAGAGGTTATCTTCTTTTGGGTTTGATGAGAGGAGGTTTCTATCTTGCTTCTTCCGGGGTGTAGTTTCCTTCCTTGTGTTGGTGTTTTCCCCCTATTATCCTTTGTAGGGCTGGGTTTGTGGAAAGATATCGTGCAAATTTGGTTTTGTCATGGAATTCCTTGATGTCTCCATCTATGGCGATTGGGAGTTTTGCTGGGCAAAGTAGTTTTGGCTGAAATTTGTGTTCTCTTAGAGTTTGCATGATATCTGCCCAGGATCTTCTAGCTTTCATGATCTCAGGTGAGAAGTCTGGTGTAATTCTGATAGCTCTTCCTTTATATGTTACTTGGCCTTTTTCTCTTGCTGCCTTTAATATTCTTTGTTTAGTACATTTGTGGTTTTGATTATTATGTGACGGGATGTATTTATGTTCTGGTCCAGTCTGTTTGGAGTTCTGTAGGCTTCTCGTATATTCATGGGCATCTCTCTCTTTAGGTTGTGGAAGTTTTCTTCCATAATTTTGTAGAAGATATTTGCTGGCCCTTTAACTTGTAAATCTTCACTCTGATCTATACCTATAATCCTTAGGTTTGGTCTTCTCATTGTGTCCTGGATTTCCTGGATGTTTTGGGTTACAAGATTTTGCATTTAGTATTTTCTTTGACTGTTGAATCAATGGTTCCTATGGTATCTTCTGCATCTGAGATTCTTTCTTCTATTTCTTATATTCTATTGTAGATATTTGTATCTATGGCCCCTGATTTCTTCCCAAAGTTTTCTATCTCCAATGTTGTCTCCCTCTGCAATTTCTTAGTTGTTTCTACTTCTGTTTTTAGAACCTGGATGGATATGCTCAGATCTTTCACTTGCTTGATTGTGTTTTCATGTATTTCTTTAAGAGATTTTTGTGTTTCCTCTTTCATAGCTTCTACTTGTTGACCCATGTTCTTCTGTATTTCTTTAAGTGATTTTTGTGTTTCCTCCTTATTGGCTTCTGTTTTTTGATCCATATTCTCCTGAATTTCTTTAAGTGATTTTTGTGTTTGCCTGGTAAAGGCTTCTAACTTTTGATCCATTTTCTCCTGTATTTCTTTTTTTTTAATTTTTATTTTCTATATTCTATGTTTACATTCCAAAGGCTTTCCCCTTTCCCAGTCCCCCCCCCACCATACATCCCATAATTCCTCTCCCCCACAACTATTCCCCAACCATTCCCCCCCACCACGATTTCTCTGTTCTGGGTCTACAAAACTGGATTCAATCTTTACAGGCCCAGGGTCCTCTCCTTTCTTCTTCTTGGGAATCATTTGACTTCTCCTGTATTTCTTTAAGAGATTTATCTATGTGTTCCGCTATCAGCATCCTAACCAGTGATTTTATATCCAAATCTTGTTTTTCCTGTGTGTTGGGGTAACCAGGGCTTCTTGTTGGTGAACTGGGTTTAGATGCTGTCATGTTGCTTTGATTTCTGTTAGTAACGTTCCTATGTTTTCCTTTTGCTATCTGGTTATCTCTGGCGTTAGTTGGCCTTGTTGTTACTGGCTGGTGTTTGAAGCTTCCATGAGGCTGGGCCTACCTGTTGTTACTCTACTGGTGACCACTCTGCAAGATAGAGACTGCCTCTGCGAGGACTGAGGGGATCTCAAGGAGGGCAGTTCTCAACCGAGTTTGTGCAAGCCTGAGGGCGTGGAGATGTCCCACCAGCCACCCCCCTTGCCCTGGTTAGTGGGGGAGAGCCTGGAGGATCCTCGTGGGGGAGAGCCTGGAGGATCCTCCTGAGTGATGGTAGCCCCTGGTTGAGTCTGTCTACCTGGGCCTCTCTAGCGGTGTCCTGGTGGCAATATGGAGTCCTACTGCAACCACTACTGTAAGGGACTTCGGGGCAGGCTGCTCCCAGCTGCCTTGGTGCAAGGCCGGAGGGTGTGGAGAAGTCCTGCAGAGCCTCAGCCCTGGCCCTGGCTGGTGGTGAGAGCCTGGCAGATCCACCCATGTGATGGTAGCTCCGGATTGAGTCTGTCTACCTGGGCTCTTTAGCCATGTCCTGGTAGCAATATTCTCTATTTTCAAAGAACCAAGTTTTTGCTTTGTTGATTTTTTTTGCATCTTGTGTTTTCAGTTCACTGATTTTTACTACAGCCTTAATCATTTCTATCTATTGATTTAATGTTTTGCTTAGTTTACTATCAGATAGTTAAGGTTTGTCATTAAGATATTTCTTTGAGTACAGAGCAGAGACTGAATGAAAGGCCATCCAGAGATTTTCCCACCTGAGGATTCATCCAGATACAGTCACCAAACTCCAACACTGTTGTGGATGCTAAGAAAAGCTTGCTGAAAGGAGCCTGATATAGCTATCTCCTGAGAGGCCCTGCCAGAGCCTTAAATACAGAGTTGGATGCTCAAAGCCAACCATTTCATTGTGTGTGGGGTCCCCAATGGAGGAGTTAGAGAAAGGACTGAAGGAGCTAAAGGGGTTTGCAACCACATAGGAAGAACAACAATATCAACCAACCAGAACCCCCAGAGCCCCAGGGACTAAGCCACCAATCAAGGAGTACACATGGCTCTGACTGCATACATAGCAGAGGATGGCCTTGTCAGGCATCCATCAATGGGAGGAGAGGTCCTTGGTCCTAAGAATGATCAATAGATGCCATAGTGTAGGGGAATTAAGAGTGGGGAGGCAGGAGTGGAGGGCCGGAAGGTGGAGGAACACCCTCACAGAAGCAGGGGGAGGGGAAGGGTTAGGGGGTTTCTGGGAAGGGAAAAAACAGGGGTAAGGGGATAACACTTGAAATGGAAGAAAGAAAGAAAGAAAGAAAGAAAGAAAGAAAGAAAGAAAGGAAGGAAGGAAGGAAGGAAGGAAGAAAGAAAGGTAACAGAAAGACAGAGAGACAGGCAGGAAGGAAGGAAAGAAGGAAGGAAGGAAGGAAGGAAGGAAGGAAGGAAGGAAGGAAGGAAGGAAAGAGAAAGAAAGAAAAGAAAAGAAAAGAAAAGAAAAGAAAAGAAAAGAAAAGAAAAGAAAAGAAAAGAAATGTCTTTGAGATCTCTCTAATTCTGTGTGTGTGTGTCAGCTGTGAGTGCAAGAGTCAATAAGCACCTATGCAGAGGAAGAACAGAGAGGACTTAGGGTGTTTTTTAAAAATCATTTCACCTTATTCCCTTGAGAAATGTTTCTTCACTGAAACAGAAGTTCACACTAGGATAGACTGGCTGGGCAGTAAGCTCTCAAAATCTGCTTATACCTGTGACCCCGTTGCCAAGCTGAGATTACAGGCACACACAGCCATGCCCGCCATTCTATGTGGTACTTGGTATTTGACTGAAGTTGTCCATAAGAACTTAAAGCTACAGAGACTCTTCCTAGATCTGCTTTTTATCATCTCTCATAGGCTTGTGCATGTTGAATTTTGGGTTTTCACTCAATTCTAGGATTTCTTTCCCTTTTTGATCTAAGACCCATTAATCATTCGATACATACTGTGTTTTTAAATATCTGAGCTTGTCTGTACTTCAGGTTTTCTCTAGCTGTTGACTTGGGAGTATTCCATTATGCCCAAAGAGAGTTCAGGATTTTGGTGTTTTGAATAATAAAAGCGCCATAGACCATATATTTAAGTGTCCATAGTTGTGTAAATTTATGTCTGGGATTTCCATCCTATCCCATTGATTAATGTGTCTGTTTTTATACTAAGATCATGCAGCTTTTATTGCTATAGCTCTCTAGTATGACTTGAAATCAGGGATGTGATATTCCCAGTTCTTTTATTATTCTGGAGTGTTGTTTTTAGCTACATGGGCTTTTGTGTTTCCCTATGAAGATGAGAATTGTCCTTTCATGATATAGGAAGAATTTTATTAGAATTTATATAGAGATTGCATTGAATCTGTAGATTGCTTTTGTTAGGATGGTCATTTTTACTATGTTAAGCTTACAGATCCATGAGCAGAGGATATCTTTCCATATTCTGATATCTTCTTCAATTCCTTGCTTCAAAGATCCAAAGTGTTTGTAATACAAATCTTTAACTTGCTTTAGTAGAGTTACTCCAAGACTTTTTATATTATTTGAGGCTATAGCAAAGATGTTATTCCTTGATTTATGTGTAGGAGGGATATTGTGCTTTCCATGTGGGTAAGAGTCCATGGAGTTCATGACGGGGAATATTAATGGGAACAGCTGCTAATAGTGGTTGGGAGAGAGAGGCACAGAAAAAGCAATGGAAGGAATTGGGTGGATGGTTAAGGGAAGGAGATCAGCTGCATATTGGATGTACTGTAGCCAGGAGAGGGTAGTTTGGAGTTACATCTGAGATTGATTTTCCCATTGAAGAATATTAACATGGTTAAAGATGGACTTGGAGGTGAGAACAAGCTCAAGGGAGACACGTGGGTCAGCTATGGGGTATTTGGCATAGCTGTTAGGGTAAAATTCACCCATTAATCTCATTTGCCAACATTCGTCCCATTGATAATTGATGGAAAGCTGAAAATGAGGTTTTTTTTTGGTTTTTTTTTTTTTTTTTTTTTTTTGGTTTTTTCGAGACAGGGTTTCTCTGTGTAGCTCTGGCTGTCCTGGAACTCACTCGGTAGACCAGGCTGGCCTCGAACTCAGAAATCCACCTGCCTCCGCCTCCCAAGTGCTGGGATTAAAGGCGTGCGCCACCACCGCCCGGCTTGAAAATGAGTTTTAAGGTTGGCAAGCATGGTATCACCTCAGCTGGTGGATTCTATTCTGCAGCTCCAATATCCACAGCTTCCATATGTGGAGACTTCCTGAAGACATCTATGATTCAATAGACCTATGTTTCAATAAGGAAAGCAGAGGAAAGGGCTGGAAGTAGTGGAGATGCAATTTGGGTGTAGGGGGATCTCAATCCTAGCCTGACATCCTTCAAGCAGGCAATCTCGGTTCCTATGACTTTGTTGTGTCCATTGTCAGTTTTCCTATCAAAAAATCTCCAGGTGTGGTTGTTGGGAAAGCTATGGAGAGGCTGGGAAGTAGTAGTTAGTATAAAGAATGACAAAAATAGCCCTGAGAATTAAAGAGAGAGGTGCTTGTGGAAGGCACATGGCCTAGCTACAGTCACCAGGTCATAGAGGTTCTTTCAGGAGATCTTGCTGCCCCTCTGGGCATAGTGCTTCCTCTGCCTCCTCCTCCACATATGTTCCTTGATCTGACAGAGAGAAGCAGGCCATCTTCTTGGTTGGTGGGCTGGTGTTAGACATTTTTGTCAGAAACCCAGATAGGCTTAGGCTGGTATTGTGGGAAAACACAACTAAAACCCTTCCTGATTGTAAGGAGAGGGACTGGTCCCTTCCAAATTCCATCCAAAGGATCATATCATAATACTAGGATATGTGTGTGTGTGTGTGTGTGTGTGTGTGTGTGTGTGTGTTAAATATGTTCAGGGTGGTCAGAGCTATCATCAATTGTACATCAGTGGGTAGGTAGTTGTCTTTTGTTGTAGAAGTTGGGCCTTTAGGATTTGATGTGTTCTTTCTACTATTCCTTGGCCCTGAGGCAGGAATTCTGCAATTCCTGAGGGAATTGCCAGTATGGTGGGCAATTTCCCAATGTGTGGAGAAGATTTTGAATTCAGATCTAGTGAAGGCAGGGCCATTATCAGTTTTTATCTGTTGAGGAATGCCCATGATGGCAAAGGTGGAAAGCATATTGTGAATTAACTTTTTTGAGTTTTCACCTGTTTGGACTGTAACCCATATCAAATGTGAGTGACAAAACATATTTCTGTCTACTGAAATGGGGAATATGAGTGACACCAATTTGCCATAAGGCATTGTATTTGAGGCCCCACAGGTTGGTGCCCATCATTTGAAAAGCTAGGATGGTAATTTAGAGTTGAGCAAGGGAGATGTGGGGGAAGTGGGCATGAAACCCCTTTTTATTTGTATGTGTGCATGAGTGAAATTGGTCTGCTTGTTCAGTGGAGGTTATGGATGTTCCATAGGTGGTTTGGTCAGCAAGGGTATTTCTCTCAGATATAGGGCCTGAGAAGTGACTGTGAGATCTGACATGCTGGATGTAGGTTGGGAGTCTCTTTCCCGCAAGAGAGTGGAAACCTCTTGAGCCAAGTGGGTTGGTGTATAGTTTGACAAAGGATCTTGACAGCCAGGGGATCAAATTTACAGCATATACTATGTCTGAAAAGAGGTTAAGGGGCCCTTGACTTCTTTTAGAGCTTGATAAATAACATATAATTCTATATATTGGTGGAGTGATGAGGCAGCTTTCTGAATCAGAGAATTGGGGATTCATTCTCAGGGGAATAGTATATTAATGCTACAGCTTCCCTTTTCCCTCCACCAGTAAATATCGAGGGTATTCCAATTATGGAAATTAGTTTGGGTGGCAGCCATCACAACAGAGAGAAATCAGAGGCCTATTTTTCATAAGGATAATGGTTGTCAATTTATCTTTGGAATTCTATTAAGCTGATAGAAAAGTGAGAGTGATTTTTAATTAGCCATTGAATATTGGAGAGAGAAAGTGGGTGATAAGAATGTCAGGTTCTTTTCCT
Organism: Apodemus agrarius; assembly: GCA_964023405.1. Classification (NCBI taxonomy): domain Eukaryota; kingdom Metazoa; phylum Chordata; class Mammalia; order Rodentia; family Muridae; genus Apodemus; species Apodemus agrarius. The sequence goes on along the minus strand of OZ030018.1, from coordinate 86,270,923 downwards.
AGGGTTTGTGGGGCTCTGTCCCTGGCATTTTTAATCATATTAGCAAATGTATGCACCTCATTTAGAGTTTGGCATGCTCCAACCATCAGGGTGTGGAGTCATTCCATCACCCCCTGAGGCTGGTAAAGGGCTTCCATAAGTGTACAGGAGGAATTAGAGATAAGGAGCTGTATGGGCACTGTTGGGTCATACCTAGCAAGAGCCTTATCTTTTAGGGCTGCATTGGCAGAATTTAGAGCTAGGTTGCTTCAGGGAACAGTGTTCTTGGGGAAGAAGGCCTTTTATCTCCGTATAGGAGGTTAAAGAGGGTTTGAAAGGTGCTTGTGGGAAGGGGGAACCAAGATCAAAGCCAGTTAAAGTTACCTAAAAAGCTCTGGATGGAGGCAAGAGTTAGTATTTTTAGGAAAGGAAAAGGTGGGTTTGAGGGGGTATATTGAAGCGAGGAAGATTTCTGTTCCTAAAAATGCACTGGGCAGAATAAGTTGGATTTTGTGAGGGGCTATTTTGAATCCTAGGGCAGATAAGGAAGGTATTAGATAGTCTTTAACTTGGGAGGGGAAGGTGGAAGAATCTCCTCATATTAAGATGTCATCCATATAGTGATATATATTGTATCCTTTGTCTAAATAAGGTTTTAATGCAGTGGTCACAGCCCCCTGAAAAATGGTTAGACTGTTAGCCACTCCTTGTCTCTTTTTTCCTGAGGTAGAACAGACCATTCATATAGTGAGGCTGGGCCAGAGTTTTTAATTGGGGTGCTGAGAATGCAAAGCATCCACAGTCTTGGGGGTGGCAAGGGATAGAAAAAAAAAAGTAGTATTTATGTCTATTGCTAATGTGGGGGACATTGGTAAGGATGGCCGAGATGTGGGCAGCCCTCTTTGGTGAGAGCCCGAGACTCACATGGTTTTGTTAATTATCCTTAAGTCTTGTAATAGGCTCTGCCCCCTTCTTAAATAGTGAACACAGGGGTGCTCCATTGACTGCAGGAAGAGTAAATATGTTGTAGTTGAAGCTGTTTTTCTACCAGTTGTGTGAAGGCTTTAAGCTTTTCTCTTGATAGAGGCCACTGTGGAACCCAAATGGCTTAGTTGGAGAGCCAATCAAGTCAGGGAGTATCAAATCTAACAGTGGCCTTTAAAATTGGGAGTGATTTGGAGAAAGGTTTTTAGGTATTCTTGAGTATAACTTTCTTTATAGGTATTGTCATATATTTTGATGTGGTCTCTTTCTGACTGGGTGATAAGCATTACTTATAGGGCTTGTAAGATATCTCTCCCTAGATGATTTGTGGCTATCTAGGGGGGAATATGAGGCTGGTAGCTTCATCAGGGTCCTCCCACCTGTAGGCCTGTTTTGTCATAACTGCATGAGAAATAACTCCTCTCCCATGCTTAGAAGCTGGAGCCCAGGGTTTAGTTGCCAGTTGTGTGGGATCTCTTGTTGTCTTAAAATTGCCTTGTCTGCTTCAGTATCAATAAGGCCCAAAATGACTTGTTATTGCCGCAGACCAAACTCAGCTGGGAATTGTAGACACAGGAAACCAGGGTTCTTTCGGTCCAGGAAGGTACAGATTCAGTGAATGACACACAGATACCAAATGCAGAGGTGGTTTTAGAATCTGAGTGTGTTTTCTACCTCTCAAACAGGAGTATTTAAGCGTGAGGGATCTACATTTCCATATCAAAAGATGTATCCAGTAAAGCAGGCACAAGGGACAATTAGCATAACCATTTGGCACAAGGAAATGTAAAATGAACCAGGTAAAATGTTTCCCATATAACAAATTTAGAAGCTCAAACAGGTAACATCAGTCTTCCTGATACAAACTTTTAAAGAGACTTCAAAGGACATTTTTCAGACCCCTTATGAGGGGTCTGCAAGACAAAAGCAGTTCCTCCCAAGTTTCCCTTGAGGAAACTCTGAGCTTTGCACTAACTCAAATGTAAATTTAATCTGCCCAATACCCACCTGTCCGGCAAGGACATAGTATGAGGTTCCTCAAATGTAAATATCTCCTAATCTGAGCCTATTGTCTCAGACCAGACTCACCCATTTGTCCTTCAAGGACTTTGTATGAGGGTCAAATAACAAAAGGAACTTGTACTTTTAGGATTCCCAGAAAAATTTTACTCGTTGTTTCTTATTTCTATTGAGATCACCTTTTTAATCTTGGGGGGTAAATGTAATATGTAAACAACTAAGGCAAAGCATTGCAGTTCTAAGAAAAGAGGTTTTTGGCCAGTGATTTTACTTCAAAGAATGGATTACAACTTATTTCTCGAATTTACTCAGCCTCAGGCTACTAGGAAGAGGGGAAGTTTAGAAGCAAAGTAAATTGCCAAGTGAGACTTTGGCTTCTAAATAGGGGTGCTCTACAGGCTCCAGGAAACAATTTTTACACCTCAATCTATGGAATTCTGTCACAGAGAATCTACTGGAGCTTCCGTAACATGTTATCTATTTTAATGGTTAATTTTTGGTGGAAGCTTTCTGAGATACTGGGCACCCATAAGCCTTCTATAAGAGTAAAAGTCAATCTTACTGTCAGAGCTGAGGGCTGCCCCTCTTAAGTTTAAAGGTTCCAGTGGCTTACTGTCCTTATCATAAAGGGAAGTACAGTATCTTTTCCAGTGGAAACATTTCTGGCAGAGACAAAATGTCTTAGTTAGGATCTTTTATTGGATTGGAGCTTTGTGGGCATTCATTTCTCCAATGTTCTGTCTCTCTACATTTGCAGCAGATTCCTTCTGTTTTTACTCTGCCACAAATGCCTGAGCCACAAATATAATCTGGTGTGATGTGGTTCCTATATTCTGGGTTGCAACAATCCAACTATTATAGTGTTCCTCCCAAAGACCCTGGCAGGCTAGTCTGCATTCAGAAGTCATACCTTTCTAGACAATGTTTTTAAGAAGATCTCTGGCTGTGGAGTTGAGGATTTTTTTTCTAGGCTTGTTCTAGCTCTGAGAATAAAATCAGATTGGGGTTTTCCTGGCTTTTGAAGGAGAAAGAACAGGAGGAGACAGGGTGTTCTAAAACTGAGGGAGAGGTGAGCCTGTCCCAAGCTTGAATTGCACAGAGGTGGACCTGTTCATAATAGCCTGCTGACTGCATTGATTGCTGTGCTCCAGTGGAAAAGTCTTCCTGGCCAAAGTGTTCATCAAAACCACATGGGGTATCAACTCAGTCCCAATTTTGTCTGATTTGTTGAAGACCTTCATCTTGAAATAGAGCCTCCTACTCTAAAAATATTGGACTGGGCAGGGAGGAGTGGCAAGTAGCTCACCAATCTTGGGGCATGTTTAAGTTGGCAATCTGCATCTGTAGGAAGGATTTTGTCCACGGTGTGTGGATGCCATCTTCCTCCACTGCCTGTCTGAGTTCTGGGCTTGGAATGGATACCAGTTGAGTGGTTGAGTTTGATTTGGGTTAATATCAACATGGAATGTTGGATGTTTGGGGATTCTAACTCCGTATAGGAGTCTTGAGTAGCATGAGTGGAAAGATTTGTTTTTGCAAGAGAGTCATGAAAATTATAAAGTTGTCGTGTGTTAGATGGTTGAGGGTAGGGGACTATGAAGTTTGTCAGGTTTTTCTTTAAGTGGGCTTTCAGGAATGGTGGGCTGGTGGGGTTGAGGGTTTGGGGTAGTAGATACCTCACTCACTTGGGGAGGGGAAGGTGGAGTAGGGGGAGAAGCCAGTGGAAGCTCATTTGTTTTTATTTTTTCTTATTAATCATTCCATTATTTATATCTCAAATGATATCCCACTTCCTGGTTACCCCCTCCACCAACCCCCATCCCATATTCACCCTCTCTCCTCCCCTTTGCCTGTATTAGAATATTACCCCCACCCACACTCTCCCGCCCCACTGCTCCAGCATCCCCCTACTCAAGGACCAAGGGCCTCCCCTCCCATTGCTGTCAGGCAAGGTCATCCTCTGCTTCATATGTATCTGGAGCCATGGATCCCTCCAGATACACTCCTTGGTTGGTAGTCTAGACTCTGGGAAAACTGGGTGGTCAAGCCAGCTTATGTTCTTCTTCCAATGGGGTCACAATCCCCCTCCACTTCTCCAGTCTTTCTGACAGTTCCCTCACCAGGTTCCCTGAGCTCAGTCTGATGGTTGGCTCCAAGCATCCATATCTGTATTGGCCATTTGCTGGCCAGACCTCCCAAGGAACCAGAACACTAGGTTCCTGTCTGTGAGTGCCTCTTGACCACAACAACAGTGTTGGGTTTGATGTCTGCAGACATGATGGATACCCAGATGGGGCAGTCCTGGATGGCCCTTCCTTCAGTCTCTGTTCTATTTTTTTGTCCCTGTTCTTCCTTTGGACAGAATATTACTGGGTTAAAACTTTGAAATGCATGGGTAGCCCCATCCCTCGACCAGCAGCTATGCCTATCTCCTGGAGGTGGTCTCAACAAGATCTATCTCCCCTTCTCTGTGTATTTCAGCTAAAGTCACCTCTGTTGGGTCCTGAGAGCCTCACATTTCCATGGTGTCTGGGACCCTCCAGTGGCTATCTCCAGTTCCTCATCATCCCTGCTACATATTTTTGTTCAATTTCCTGACCCTCTATACCTCTCTGACATCTCCTACAGTTCTTGATATGCCCCTCCTTATTTTCTCCCCCTCCTTTCTCCCTCCCAGGTCCCCCTCTTCCTCCACCTCCCACAATTGTCCTGTTCTTCTGTCAATGCAGGGCTGAAGCATCCACACCCTGGTCTTCCTTCCTTCTATGCTCGATATGGTCTGTGGGTTGTATCATGGTCGTTGTGAGCTTTTGGGCTAATATACATTTATTAATGAGAACATACCATGTGTGTTCTTTTGTGCCTAGGCTATCTCACTCAGGATGATATTTTTTTGTTCCATCTATTTGCCTGCCAATTTCATGAAGTCATTGTTTTCAATCACTGCATTGTACTCCATTGTGTATATGTACCACATTTTCTGTATCCATTCTTCTGTTGAGGGACATCTGGGTTATTTCCAGCTTCTGGCTATTATAGGTAAGGCTGCCATGAACATAGTGGAGCATGTGTCTTTGTTATATGTTAGAACATCTTTTTGGTATATGCCCAGGAGTGGTATAGCTGGGTCCTCAGGTAGAGCTATTTCCAATTTTCTCAGGAACTGCCAGACTGATTTCCAAAGTGGTTTTACCAGCTTGCAGTCCCACCAACATTGGAAGAGTGTTCCTCTTTCTCCACATTCTCACCAGCATCTACTGTCATCTGCAGTTTTGATCTTAGCCATTCTGATTGGTGTAAGGTAGAATCTCAGGGTCATTTTGATTTGCATTTCCCTGATGACTAAGGATGTTGACCATTTCTTTAAGTGCTTCTCAGCCATAGGAGACTTTTCGGTTGAGAATTCTCTATTTAGCTCTGTACTATTTAGCAGGTGGGGCAGAAGGTTTGTTTAGTGTTTCCTCTGAGGGTTAAGTGAGCAAGGGTGGGTAGATGGATTTTATTCCCCTAATTAGTTGGGTAAGGGCTGTGAGATCTGAAAGGGGTGATCTTTAGGGCTCATCTAACTGAGGGGGTTCAGAGGCTGTATTGTTATCAACCTGTCCTAAGATCAGCAAAAAAATCATGGGAGGTGGATTTTCCTTCTTGGATATTCCTGCTTCAGGTGAGAGAAGCTATTTGGTTCCATGATTCAGGGCGGTAAATATTACCATTTGCCATGCATAGTGCTAGCTGAATAACTTCCTCCCCAAACAAGGAGGCTTGGTTATTTTTTTTGTTTGGTTGTTTTTGTTTGTTGTTTTTGTTGTTGTTTTGTTTTATGTTGTTCTACTTTGTTTTGTTTTGTTTTTTGTGATCTTCATCCTGTGGGATTTTATTAAGGCATGTATCTCCCTGACCTCAGGGGAATTTTTTTAATGTGATGTTGAGGAGATGCCCATGACAGAAAAGAGGAGAAACATCTTGTCCAATGGGAACATTCCCTTGGCCTATTGGCTTTTTGAATTCCACAGAGGGTCAAAATGCAAGCATTCCTGCAGATTTAAGAACTGGTAGCTGCCCTGTGGTTTTTAAATGCCTACTGCATTATCAGGTTTATTGATTTTGTTTTAAGAAGTTGGATAGAGTCTTTGCCAATGACCATTGTGGGCTGCTGGGTTTTAGACAGGGGTAGAGAAAACTACAGGGAGTAGTTCTGGCCAGAAATAGCAATTCTTCCTTCATCTTGTCCAAATCAATGTGATTCAATGTTGCTGACTGAAAGCACAGCAGGAAAAGGACAGATTGCTCAACTGAGAAGTAATGGAGGATGGTGCTGTGAGTTAGGCTGACTCTGCTTGTGTTCTGTGAGTTAGCCTGATTCTTCTTGTTCTGATGATAGTCCTGCTTCCTCAAGAGGGCTTGCCCACCACAAGCAGTCCATAACAGTCCAGCATGTACTCAGGTGATATCATGTGAACCTTCTCCCCATTTTAACTGATCAATAAAGGCCTGTGATTGGGCAGTGGAGGGCAAAGGTGGGACTAAGACTTTGAAAGTGGGGCAGGTAGAGAGTCAGAAGAGTATGAGAGGTGAAAGAGAGAGGGCAGAGGAAGAGGAAAAGAAAACTGTAATGGACCAGAACCACATGGCCAAGAGAAATCACAAACAGCAAGGTGTCTTATAGCTGTGGAATAAGTTAATATAGTATTATATCTGTCCAATCTAGTCATATAGCTTATAATTATAACAACAGGATTGTGTTTTTATATGGGCTTATTGGGGTGGGAAATTCCATTAACAGAATAGGAGCTTCCTCTTACCTGGGCTCCACAGGGCAAGCAGGCACATCTGCATTCCAGGACTTCTTGACAGTAGCCATTCCCTCACATCACAGCTCAAGGAACTACTTTCTCAGCTTCCTGAGAGCTTTCAAGGGACTCACTAACCAGTTGTCAGGGATAGACAGGTGTGCCTAGGTGTTTCAACAGGGTCTTTTTTTTTTTTTTTTTTTTTTGGCCCTCTGTATTCAATCTTTACAAGACATACTTGATGACTCACCTACAGTTCCAACAGGTGTGACTTTTATGATGCTGTTCAGCTTATCATCTGCTGATAGTCAGAATTAGGATGAAGAATTGAGGGAATGCTGCTGGACCCTGCAGAAAATATTACAGCAGACAACTTCACAAATTCAGAACCAAGCATATTGTTCTTCACAGTTAATTTTATAATGCTGCAGTAGCTCCAATAGATTCTGTGAGACAAAGTTCTACAGACGGAGACAGGAAATGTCTCTTGGAGCCTTCAGAACACCCCTAATTAGAAGCCAAAGTCTCACTTGGCAATTTGCTTTGCTCCCAAGCTTACCCTCTTCCTAGTAGCCAGGACTGAGAAAAACCAAGTAAATAAGATGTAAAAGAATCCTTCTTTGAAGTCACTGGCCAAAAACTCTTTTCTTAGAACTGCTATGCTTTGCTTCAGTCTTTTACATAATTACATTTGCCTTCCAACACTATGTAAATGAGAGTGGCTCTGACACTATGGTATGAAAAGCATTGATTAGCACAGTGGTATAAATATACTTTACATGTTTTGACTATATATAGAATTTTGGCTTATAAGTCACTAGACATAATTTAAAGGGTAAAATGTAATTAAGAAAAGGTTAGTTTAATCAGTGACACGTGGCCTAACACAACACATGCTTTATTCGCTTTTTTATAATTGGTCTTAAAAGTATAAGTATGTTCTGCATGTTTTGACTAGGAGTATTGGCTTATAATTAAGATTATTTTAAGAATGATAAAGGTTAAAAACAGCTAGGGCCTGTATAAATCTATTGCCATTTTTTTCACAAGTGTATTGGCTACAATGGTAAAAACAAAATTTAACCCCCCAAGATTAAAAAAGGAGATCTCAATGGAAATATGAAACAATGAGTAAAATATTTCTGGGAATCCTAAAAGTACAGGTTTCTTTTGTTATTCGACCCTCATACAAAGTCCTTGCAGGACAAATGGGTTTGGGTCAGGTCTGAGACAATAGGCTCAGATTAGAAGATATTTACATTTGAGGAACCTCATACTATGTCCTTGCCAGACAGGTGGGTGTTGGGCAGATTACATTTACATTTGAGTTAGTGCAAAGCTCAGAACTTCCTCAATGGAAGCTTGTGAGGAACTGCTTTTGTCTTGCAGACCCCACCTAAGGAGTTTTTGGCCAAAACAACATTCTTGACAGACTTATCCAGGTGTGGTTCATAATGCAGTTCAAACTTATGAAAGGTTAATAAGGTTATGTAGAACTTAGGGAGGCATTAAAATTTGGCCTGCCTACTCCATACAAAATTATTATAGATTTAAAAGTAACCTCAGGTTTTTACAGATGAAAGCTAGGTGTCAGGTAAAGTTTACTCATGGAGACTCATTTAGACTCAGGGGGTCTGACAAAACATCCTTTGAAGTCTCTTTAAAAGTTTATATCAGGAAGATTGATGTTGTCTGTGTTTGATCTTCTAAATTTGTTATATAGGAAATGTTTTACCTGATTGATTTTACATTTCCTTGTGCCAAATGGTTATGCTAATTGTTCCTTGTGCCTGCTTTACTGGATACATCTTTTGATATGTAAATGTAGATCCCTCTTGCTTAAAGGCTCTTGCCTCAAAGCAGAAAAATATACTCAGATTTTAAACCACCTCTGCATTTGGTGTCTGTGTGTCATTTGCCAAATCTGTACCTTCCTGGACCAAAAGGACCCTGGTTTCCTGCCACTACAATTACAGGTTGAGTTTGGTCTGTTGCATTATAAAATGAAAATAATGTATGTGATGTTACAAAAATCTTACCTGCAACTCAGAGACATCTTACCCCTAAGGACTCTGGAGTTTATTGCTTGTTTTGAATTATTTCTGTTTCCCTTCTCACTGTCATCCAACTTATCATGCTCAAGTATGATACACCTTGACTTTAATAACTACTGGTGTTTACCATATGAACTTAGACATTCTACACACTTTTATAGATACAACTCTTGTTTTCATTGTTCTGTTTTTGAGACAGGATTTTTCCTTGCAGTCCTGGGACTTGCTTTGTACATCAAAGTGGACTCAGACTCAGAGATCTGCCTGCTTCTTCTTTCCAAGTACTGGGAAATAAAGTTATACACCACCACACCTTTCTGGCACAATACTTAATAATATGGGCTTTGTGGTTTTCTTTGGCTTATTTGGGTCCTAATGGCAGGGGTGTAGACAAGTCAACCCTAAGGACATGAGTGTAGGAGAGCTGGCCCCACTACTTGTCTTCTGTGGGATGGCATGGTAACAGAGATGATAGTCCCCACCTGCCTCTCACCACTTCTGGCAGTCAGGAAAGCTGCTCATAGGGCTATGAGCTCAGGAGAGCTATCCCTGCTCCTCACCAGCTACAGTACTCAGGAGAGCCTGCCCAGTACCTTGCCTGGACTAGCAGAGCAGATCTGGCCATGGCAGTAGTGGGATAAGCTGGCCCAAAGGGCATAAAAGTAGGAGAGCTGACCCTGCCTCCTGCTGCTGATGGCACTGGGTAGCCTAGCTGAAGCAATGCTGGAGAGCTTGCCCTGGTGATGTGGATAAGGAAAAGCCACAGGCTGACCAGCTCAGCTACCACCCAGACCCATACTGATGGCTCTGGATCAGCCCATCCTATAATTTATATCATCTGTAAACAGTAGGAATTGGTAAAAGGGCCAGTCCTGCTTTTCTAAACCTGTGAGATCTCCATGGCAACAACAGGATAACCAGGAAGTGTCCCCATGAAGATCCAATATTGGTGGTGTCAGAGAAGCCATAGATCTTGAACCAGACTCATTGCAATGAACATTTGCAAGTGAAGATGTGTGGACAGAGGAATATACTGTGAGATACACTGAGACACGCTGCAGCTTCCATGAAGAAATGTTTTTCTAGGCTTTGTTTTTTGGTGTGTGTGAGTGTGTGTGTGAGTGTGTGTGTATGTGTTATTTGGTGGAGAAGTTGCAACAGTGAAGGGTGGATATTAGGGTACAGGGAAATGAGTGGGAATGGGGTATATGATGTGAAACTGACAAAGAATCAATAAAAAGTTTTAAAATTAAATCTAAAAAAAGATTGTATGAAGGTTATTCATATGATTAGATGAAGCTGAAGAATCACCTATGATGAAGAGGCCAGAATCACTGAAGTAAAACCTTTGCTTTACTGGGACAACAGATACTGGTCAGCTGGGGCTAAAGAACCAATTATGATTAATAAGACACCACTAAATTGAATATTCTGGCAATTATTTCTTTAGAGTCAATTAGTACACAAAAGCTGTGCTCCAGGAGGCCAAAGCTGCATCTCATTCTGTCTGCCAAACTTTGTAATGTATATGTCTCCCACCTGGTAAAGGTTTGGAAGGCATAAAAGCCACAGGAAGTCGCAAGACTGTGGGATAACTAAGGACAGCAGCCGCTGCATTGTGGAGGTAGGCTGAGCCTATGAGAGAGCTGTGTTCTGTGGAGAAGCAGAATTACCCAGACCCTTTGGAGCCCAGAAGATTGTGAGAAGGCCCCAGATATTGGACACAATAATAATTATAATGATTATAATTGTGCCCTGACTCTTCTCTCTTGGGATTAGACAAGAACTTCTTCATGGGAGGGTGGGATGGGTCAGATCAAAGACTAATGGGCTAGAGCCCACCTACAAGAGCTCTTAGCAAGCTGCTGGGGGAACTAAAATCTGTTGTCCTCCCTCGGCAGGATTCATATGAATTGATTTTTAAAAGAAATATTTTTAAAGTACAGAAAATACCTTACAGAAACTTTGTAATTTTATGAGGTCCCATTTGTCAATTCTTGATCTTAGAGCATAAGCTATTGGTGTTCTGTTCAGGAACTTTCCCTGTGCCCATGTCCTCCAGGGTCTTCCCCAATTTCTTTTCTATTCGTTTCAGTGTGTCTGGTTTTATGTGGAGGTCCTTGATCCACTTGGAGTTGATTTTAGTACAAGGAGATAAGAGTGGGCCAATTTGCATTTTTCTGCATGCTGACCTCCAGTTGAACCAGTACCATTTGTTGAAAAGGCTATCTTTTTTCCACTGGATGGTTGTAGCTCCTTTATCAAAGATCAAGTGACCATAACTCTGTAGGTTCATTTCTGGGTCTTCAATTTTATTCCATTGATCTACTTGTCTGCCGCTGTACCAATACCATGCAGTTTTTAACACAATTGCTCTGTAGTACTGCTTGAGATCAGGGATATTGTTTCCCCCAGAAGTCCTTTTATTGTTGAGAATAGTTTTAGCTATCCTGGGTTTTTTGTTACTCCAGATGAATTTGAGAATTGCTCTTTCTAGATCTATGAAGAATTGATTTGGGATTTTGATGGGGATTGCACTGAATCTGTAGATTGCTTTTGGCAAGATGGCTATTTTTACTATATTGATCCTGCCAATCCAAGAGCATGAAATATTTTTCCCTCTTCTGAGGTCTTCATCTATTTCTTTCCTCAAGGACTTGACGTTCCTGTCATACAGATCTTTCACTTTTTTTGGTTACAGTCACGCCAATATACTTTATAAAGGACACCATCAGAAGGATAAAACGGCAACCAACAAATTGGGAAAAGATCTTCACCAACCCCACATCTGACAGAGGGCTAATATCCAATATATACAAAGAACTCAAGAAATTAGACCCCAAAGAACCAAATAACGCTCTTAAAAATGGGGTACAGAACTAAACAAAGAATTTTCACCTGAAGAAATTTGGATGACTGAGAAGCACCTTAAGAGATGTTCAACATCATTAGTCATCAGGGAAATGTAAATCAAAAGAACCCTGAGATTCCACCTCACACCAGTCAGAATGGCTGATTAAAAACTCAAGAGACAACAGGTGCTGGAGAGGATGTGGAGAAAGAGGAACACTCCTCCACTGTTGGTGGGAGTGCAAGATGGTACAACTGCTTTGGAAATCAATCTGGCGGTTCCTCAGAAAATTGGGCATGACACTTCCAAACGACCCTGTCATATCACTCCTGGGCGTATATCCAGAAGATTACCCAGTATGCAATAAGGGCACATGCTCCACTATGTTTATAGCAGCCTCAATTATAATAGCCAGAAGTTGGAGAGTCCAGATGTCCCTCAAAGGAGGAATGGATACATAAAATGTGGTATATTTATACAATGGAATACTACTCAGCAATTAAAAATAATGAATTCATGCAATTTGTAGGCAAATGGTTGGATCTGGAAAATATCATCCTAAGTGAGCTAGCCCAATCACAAAATAATACACATGAAATGCAATCACTGATAAGTGGATATTAATGAGCCCAGAAGCTCTGAATACTCAAGGTGCAATCAGCAAATCAAAAGATTCCCAAGAAGAAGGAAGGAGAGGACCCTGGTCCCGAAAAGACTGGATCCAGTTTTGCAGGAGAATATCAGAACAGAGAAAATGCGGGGGTGATTGGGGAATGGGCAGAGGGAAGAGGACTTATGGGACATATCGTGAGGGGGGAACTGGGAAAGTGGAAAGCCTTTGGAATGTAAACAAAGAATATAGAAAATAAAAAAATACTTTATAAAATAAAATAAAATAAAATAAAATAAAATAAAATAAAATAAAATAAAAAAGTACAGAAAATGGCCCTAATGAGATTGGGCTAAGAAAGGGGCTAATACAGACTTCATGAAAGTGCCTAAAGATTCCAAGATTTTCTCCCCTGCAACAAGCTTGTTGATTTTCATTTCTGGGCACGCCATGCATGCACAATTCCTGTGGGGGCTTCCTTGGTCTAGGCCCTTTCTCCATCAGACAGTTCAGCATCTCTGCCACCTGCTGCTGTAGCAACAAGCAAGTGTCCACCAGCTTCTCAACTGAGGATGCCTAGATATATTATATGCCTCCAGTCATAGAAAAGCCTTCTTTTACCTTAAAAAACACTCTGGCTTTAAAATAAATTTGGATGCAAAGGATGGGCATGTTGTTGCTGATGATAAAAATCTGCAAGCTTTAAAAACAAATTTAATTATCAGAGTATCTTAAATAAAATAACTTCAAAACTGAGGCTCAATGCCCTGCTAGACTCAATTAATAAAACCAATGGAGCCTCTCAGCAGGCTCACAGAGTCTACAGCCACAAGGGCTTAAATAAGTAAGTACATGAAAATAAGTAAAAGTCTATCATAAGGCAGAGTTATGGGAGGCCCACCAGAGATGACCACTCAGACACTACTTATTTTATATGTTTATAGCCAATTTCATCAGTCATCTTACACTATACAGATCTATTTTGGGACCCAGGTGTAGTACCAATTGGCCAGACAATGGGAGTTTGGGACATCCTGGGATCTTACACTACAGGTCTTGTTGGGACTTTACAGAAGCAAGCCATTTAACAGTTAGCTGGAAAGGGGTTCTGCACACACAGGTAGTTTATCAGAGCAAAGATAAATTAGCTGGGACAGCTAGACCTTAGGGTCCTAGAATAGAGTTAGGTAATATTCCATGGGATTTTCCATCAAGGAGATCAGATTCTAGTTAAACCTGAAATGACCTCAGCAAAAATACAAGTCTTGCCCTGTGATAATGCCCAGTCTTTCTCCACTAGCAAACAAAAACATTCAAAGTCCTTTATAGCCACTCTTATAATGTTCTACAGCAGGCTAAAAAGAGACAAATGGTAAAGAAATTCCTTTTACCCTGTTTCTTTCATTGACTTATAAAAGCAAAGATCCTAACTAGGCTCTTAAATGTTTCAAATGTAAAAAATCATGCCTTCCATTTCCCTAGAGCTAACAGATTTTCTATTGAGAGGGATAAACTCACAAACAGGTTTTGAAAGACTAGGTAAGAATACACATAGGGAGAGGGACCATGGCTAGGTAATAAAGGAGGTAAATTTTCAAGATGGTGGCCTCTTCCTTACCCTCCTGATTTGAGACAAAACCTGGCAGGTTAAAACACAGGCCTTGTAGACTTTAGTCTCTGACCAGAAGGCTCCCTTCTGATGAATTGACTCAACAATTTCATGGTCTGATCAGCGCTTTGGCTTTCCTTACTCACCAGATGACATTCTTCCCAATAATCAAACTCTTAGACTTTTCCTGACTGAACACATGTGCCAAAAGAGCCAACCCATGTATACCACTGTCAGTTGGCCTGGGCATTACAGTTAGGATAGGTACTTGACAGATGACCTTACAGGACCAATTAAACTCCTTTGCTGGGATAGTCCTAGAGAATAAGAGAAGAACAAGAATGCTTAACTACTGAAAAGGATCTGCCTCTTCTTAAATAGGGAATGCTGTTTTTATGTAAACCTGTAAGACATAGTAAGGAATCTGGCTCAACACCAAACGGTATGAATTACAAAAGAAGATATAAGAAGTAGCAACACTTGGAGTTGAACATCCTAGCTCCTCCCACTGGCTGGCCTCCTGTTACTGTTCTATTCCTGCGATGAAACACTTATATGATGACTAACAAACTTATAAAAGGAAGTATTTAACTGGAGGCTTGCCTACAGTTTCAGAGGATTAGTCTATGACTATCATGGCAGGAAGCATGGCAACAGGTAGGATGGCATGATTCTGGCACATTCATTCTGACCCACAGCCCAGAGTTAGAAAGAGAGAGTGAGCCTGGCATGAGCATTTGACACCTCAGAGCCCACCCTTCCAACAACCTCCTCCAGCTAGGTCATACCTTCTTATCTTACTGAAGCATCCCACTAAATGAGAACCAAACATTTAGGTATATGAACCTATATGGGGCATTCCCTAGTTCCCATAGGCTTATAGCCACAGTATAATCCAAACAGTCCAACTTCAATAGTCCCCATAGTCTTTCACAGTCTTATCACTGTTTAATGCAATCTCTTAACTGTAATTGCCTTTATAGGTACTTACATACTAGATCACATACTCCCAACTACAATGGCACTGAATATACACTACTATTCCAAAAGGGTTGAATGGGGACATAACTGGACCTAAGCAAGACTGAAAAATCAGCTGGGCAAACTCCAAATCCTAAAACTCCATGTCTGATGTTAAAGGGTTTAGATGGCTCTCTCCTTGTAAAGAGCTAAAAAGCCTTTTGAAGATGTAAAAATTGCTTAGTCAGGAACCCAACAACACCCAAGGCTGCTCCTGGCAACCAGAGCCCAGTGATACCACTCATTCAAGATTACCAGATACAGTCCTAGGACCCCACGATACCCACTACACAGACCAAGAATAGTGCTCTGCTCTACATGTCTGGAGTGATGTGCCTTGATCTTCCCTGAAGCTGGAGAGTCTTTCTCAGGTTCCTGACCCTTGAATCAGAGACTTCTGTTAGAGACTGGACCTGACTTACAGCTAAGATATGTTACACAGTGTGAACTTTGTATTATGATGCTCAGAATAACAAAATATAACTGTTGTGATACTAAATACATACATCTATCTTTTTGCTCATGAGGGTTGGCGTAAGATCTAAGGATCTTAGACAATCCTTAGAAAAAGTGAAACTAAAGTGGCTTATTGCTATTCCAATGGCATTCTCAGACTCAACCCAGAAAGGCAGGTGAGCTCCTCACTGCAGGACTTTCCTTCACAAAGGCAAGAGTTTCTGGCCTTAAGGCAGGGTAGCAGAGAGATGGTCACAGGATGGAAGGAACCTGAACCCTGAGGAGGAACCTCTGTGGCAGGAACTAACTCCCATGAAGGCACAGTTTTCTGCCTTGAGATGGGGTAACAGGAGAAGTTTGCTCAGTTACAGGAGGAATTTGATAGCCAAGAGAATAGTAAGAAGAGCAACTCTTTTTTAAATCATTTATTTACACTTCAGATTTTATTCTCCCCACCTTTTCCACCCTCCAACTGTTCCATATCCAATACCTCCTCCTCATCGCCTGTCTCCAAGAGGGTGTCCCTGTAAGATCCGAAAGAAAAAACGGGGTACTTCTGTACCCCCATGCCTCAGAAACCGGCACCCCAAACACTCACGAGAGACAGACCTGATGCAATTTCGCAAGAGGGTTTTAATTTCCAGAGCTCTGGGGGGTTACTGTCTCCCCAGCAAGGTAAAGATGTAAGCCCGCCCAAGCTGGCTTGCCTTGGTCTTTTATAGACTTATAACAGAACCCACCTACCACAAGCTTCTAAGCCAATCAGTTCAAACCATCCGAACCTGAGCTCTCTGACAACCTATCACCCTCTCACAGAGGCTGGAAGAACTAGTTAAGTCATATCCGCTTACGTGGCCACCACGCAGTGTCGCGCCCAACCTCCCCCACTGGCCTTGCGGATTCAAGTGCCCCCCACATGCCCAGGCATGGGGGATTCCTAGCTTATAACCTTATCCTTTCATTCCCCACTTCCTGTCTTGTTAATAGTTCTAACCTTAGAACTAGGAGAATTAAAGGTCAGCCTCTTCTTGTCTCAGAAGGCTCTTATATTGCTGCCTAAGTACATAATCTGGACCGCGCACACCTGGTCCCTGATGAAGGCAACTAATCTATTGACTGTATAAGTCTAACTAAGAAACAGGAGCATTATCATTAGGGGTCCTATCAGGGCAGAAAACAGGGTGGTCAAGAATACAAGATAAGGGTCTTTTCACTGAGTCTTAAAGTTTCCCGCATGGTGGCATCTAATGTAGACCATATCTCCGACTTGGAAGCGATGTGGGACTTGTGGATCTCCTCCTGAGTAGGCCTCCGGGACCTCGATGCCTTATCCATTGGAGCGCCTCGAGCCTAGAGAGCAAAGGTCCAGTCTCTGTGATCAATTTGGTGAGGATCTCTTTTACCAGGGTTCCAGCAACTGTTTCTGAAGTCTTCTTTGACAGATCCAGTAACCTGTCTGGAAGCAGCGAGGAGTCTCTGACATGCCTAGAGCATTAAAGCGAACAGTTTGAGCCAAATCTCATGTTGTGCTACACCTTTCGGGAGGACCCAGTAGATGACAAAGAAATTGGGGTAACAAAGAGGATTAAAATGGCAAGGACTATTCAGAAACAAGGGGAGAGGCACCACCCAGCCTAAACCAGTCTCCAAGGTCAATTTAGTTAAGGTCTCTCATAGAGTTTTGTTTATTTTCTCTAGCTGTCTTGAGCCCTGGGGACAGTACATCCAATAACATTTCCAATTAGTCCCCAATATCTGTTAATTTCTGACTTACCTTAGAAACAAAAACAGAACTATTGTCTGATCCAATTACCTTGGGCACTCTGAAACTCGGGAAAATTTCTTTTAACCCTGGCTGCTGTTTCCTGCCTGCTAGGGGAAGTCTCAATCTATCTAGATTAACTATCTACAAGTGCTAGAAGATATTCATAACCATACTTTCCTGCCTTATTTTTTATATAACCTCTATATACTCTAGGTTGTTCTCTTCTAGGTCTTCTGCTTTATTTACTCTTTGCTGCATAAGCATTCACTCGCTGGCATACCTTACACTGTTTTATTGATCCCTTAAATGAGTTCATGTGTGCATTTGCCCTGGCGAGTCCTTAGCTTACTTTCTGGGGAGTATGATTCTCCCTTCTGTGTGCACCTTTCCTTGGTAATAGTTGGTCAGATGGCTATCAATCTCAGTCCTTCTTTTCTTCAGCATATGTTAAGTGAGGCTATCTCACTTTGTCTCATTTTTCAGTGAATGCCTCTCGAAGACCTACAACCAGTATAGGCTCCTGTATATCTATCCTTGGAGCCATTTGCTCTGCCGGGCTATTGCCCACTGAGTCTTTTTCCTTTTGACATCCTGGGCAGAGGGTGATACTCACGGTTGTTGGCTTCATTAGGGCATCTAAGAGGTCCAAGATTTCCTGTTGGTTTTCTCTGATGTGAGCAGTCCTTTTGGCATATACACCTGTGGACGTGGGCTGTGGCAAAGGCATACCTGTTACCCATGTGGATGTTGATTTTCTTGCTGTCTCCAAGTTCCGAGATCTTGGTAAGGGCCATTAGCTCCACTTTCTGCGTTGACATGCCAGGGGGTAAAGATTCTTCTACCCAGATGCCGTTTGTGCTGCCCACCATAGCAGCACCTGCTTGTCCCTGTCCTTCACGGAGAAAATTGCTCCTGTCTGTAGCAACTTTCAGCAGGGGTCAGTCTCTCTTTTTGAGCCAGTTGCTGCAGCCCTTTGGACAGTAAATATATCTGTCCTCCCCACCATTTTGGAGAGTATGCCTTGCTCCAACAGTTAGGAACATCCTGGGGTGACCTTAAATGAATGGGTTACCCATCCCATCCCTAGGTCCATTGTTCTTCGGGTAGTCCATGAACATATTTTGGTGCCAGTGGCTTCTTGGACCCTAGATCTTTTCTTGGAAACAGGGCCATTGGGTTGGAAGACCGTGTGTTAAGCCCCTGTGTCCATCAAGAACTGAGTGGGTTTCTCTTTCCCTCTCAGTTATCCAGGGTTGGGGGAGGTGGTCAGAACACCCATCTCCCCTAGTCATTGTCTTTATCCAGGGATAACACCTTTGCCATTTGGGGCCACTTCTCCCAAGACCTGTGAGTTCTTGCTCCCAGCTTGTTAGGGCACACTCTGGCTTAGTGGCCTCTCCCTATAGTATGCACATTGATTCCTTTCTGCCTTTTAGCCAGGATTTTCTGTAGCTTCCTTCTCTCATTTTTCTTTCTACTCTCTCTCCCTGTCTCAGCAAACTATACTAAATCTCTCCATAGACTTTTCTAACAACCTGCACCACCAAATCTCTCTACAGACCTTCTAAATAACTTGTACCAAATCCCTCTACATACTTTCTCAGCAAACTAAAGTCCTTCTAGTCTGGGGTGTATAGCAAAATGCTTCTGAGCTGCACTAGAAAGGCTGTCAGTGACTCCTCTGGTCCCTGCTTTACATACCTTCGCCAAATCTGTGGGCTATCATGCCCTCAAGACCTGCCAATGGAGTCTGGTGTCGTCCTTCAGGTGCCTCTTACCTTTCGTCTGAGGGGGTATTCTTTTCTGGCTTCCTGTATTACAAATAAAACAGTCTCAAAGAGATTAATCAGTCTCTTGGGAAATATGTCTTTAGTGAGGGTGTCACCGTGAATCAGGATAGGTGGTTTCAGATCTTCTGCTCCATTCTGTGGTCTTCTCTAAATATAAATTGAGCATAACATCCAATCTCTGTCAAACAGAACCCTTGTCACCTTTACTATCTTGAAAGACTATAAGAATTAACACCTGACTCATGTTTTGGCTATAAATTTTATATCACCTGAAAATCATTTCTGTAAACCTTTATCAGCTTTCAAGATTAAAGAGCCTGAGCTGACTATGAGACTAACAGTTTTTATCCCCATCAGAAATCCAAGAGTGACCATTAACTGAAAATATATAGAAAGCTTAACACACCTTTTAAGAATTAGCCAAATGATAGAGATTGCTAAATACCTGAACAGTTTATACTTTAAAATGTTGAAACATTGATCTTCAGCCTTCTGGCACTAGAACATCTGACAGACTTAAAGAATCAGGAATTATTAAGTCATATAATAATCTATAGACACATTGAGTTTGTAAATGAAGAGAGGCAATCTCGTTGCTCTCTCTCTCTCTCTCTCTCTCTCTCTCTCTCTCTCTCCATAACAGAAGCAACTCTAATTAAAACATTGAAAACACCCTAATAATAAACTCAGAGCCTTATATTTTTGTATGGCCCCAAACTCATAGGCTTAAACATTTCAGATCTATAACAATAACAGCAAGAAAGGACTGGGTGTAAATCCTGCATTTTTGCATTTTTAGTATTTATACCAGTGAAAACCTTGATTTTGTATCAAAATAAAATCAGTATCAAATAAGAATTTATGCCTTGAACATAATATAATTCTCAAAACAAGCTTTTAGTATTACCGAAACAGATTTTTTGCTTAATGTTTCAGAATCTAGTATTCTAGAGGTCCCCCTTATTTTTTACCTCTTCCCCAGAGAAACAATAAAGCCACAGCTTAACAGTATATCTATTATAATAATTTAAACAATTTAAAATAAATGAAATAAGCCATCTTTAACTTAAATTCAGAATTCCTACATCCGCCACTTTGAGTGTCTTGTTAGAAATTATTTCCCCCACTAGGGGCCTCACAGCTTAAATATTTTGTCTCTTTCTTGTTCTAACATGGCGGGCCTGAGTCACAAGACCCGATCTTGGCGCCAGACCCTAACATGGCGGGCCTGAGTCACGGGACCCGATCTTGGCGCCAAAGACCCTAACATGGCGGGCCTGAGTCACGGGACCCGATCTTGGCGCCAAAGACCCTAACATGGCGGGCCTGAGTCACGGGACCTGATCTTGCCGCCACAGAGCCCACCATGGCGGTCCTTTTAGTCGGTCTAAATTCTTAACAAAATTACCAGTCGGTCTAAATCCCTATGCGTCAGTCATCTAAGTCCGAGAACACAAGACTATACAAAACAGAAACAATGGAAACACAAGACTATACAAAACAGAAATAAGCACCACATAGACAGCCTGATGCCGCCACCATCAGGCGTCTAAATTCAAGAACCTAGAGCAAGGAAAATCAACATACAATCTGCTGCTAGACGGGCCCAATTTCAGATACCGAATGTCCCTGCCCCTGCTCGTTGCAGAAACCGAATACAGAGAAGAGCCTCCTCCAGGGTCTTCCGGACCCAGGCGGTTTCCACTGCCAGTCAAAACTCTCCGCACCAATACAGGCTCAGTATATAAAAGCACACAGGAACAGCAATGCACAAAACAGAAACCAACAGATTCAAGACTTTACGACCCATCCGCATCTCCTACAAGCACAGACGTCAGTCAGTGACCGGCACCGGAGTCTACTAGGCATCCCTGGCAGACTTACATACACCCCAGAGCGTCCTCTGGGGTCTCGCAGCCTGTGGCCCGAGGGTGTCCCCTCCCACGGCCCCTGTGTCCTTACGGCTCACAGAGGCAGCTGCCCGAAGTGGGATTCCACATCCACTTCCTCTGTAAACACACATACAGACTGTGGAGCCGCATTCAAACACTCAGGACAATCAGACATTGGCTAGCCAGCGCACGCACACTTCAGAGGGGGTCCCCTTACCTCCAAGTTGTTTCTCGAGTGTGTAGCGGTGTCCGCATTTCCCGGCCCATGCACCAACTGTAAGATCCGAAAGAAAAAACGGGGTACTTCTGTACCCCCATGCCTCAGAAACCGGCACCCCAAACACTCACGAGAGACAGACCTGATGCAATTTCGCAAGAGGGTTTTAATTTCCAGAGCTCTGGGGGGTTACTGTCTCCCCAGCAAGGTAAAGATGTAAGCCCGCCCAAGCTGGCTTGCCTTGGTCTTTTATAGACTTATAACAGAACCCACCTACCACAAGCTTCTAAGCCAATCAGTTCAAACCATCCGAACCTGAGCTCTCTGACAACCTATCACCCTCTCACAGAGGCTGGAAGAACTAGTTAAGTCATATCCGCTTACGTGGCCACCACGCAGTGTCGCGCCCAACCTCCCCCACTGGCCTTGCGGATTCAAGTGCCCCCCACATGCCCAGGCATGGGGGATTCCTAGCTTATAACCTTATCCTTTCATCCCAACCTCCCATCCTACCCTACCACTCGACTTCTAAACTCCCTGGGGCCTCCAGTCTCTTGAGGATTAGGTGCATCTTCTCTGAATGAACCTAGACCTGGCAGTCCTCTGCTGTAGTTGTATATGTGTTGGGAGCCTCATATCAGCTGGTGTATGCTGCCTGCTTGGTGATCAAATATTTGAGAGATCTCAGAGGTCCAGGTTAATTGAGACTGCTGGTGCTCCTACAGGGTCGAAGAAGGGCAACTCTTAAATTCTAAAAGCTGGTAAATCAGGCCCGCAATCTACCAGCAACCGAAATTGGCACTTCAGAAAAAGGGAAATCAAATTCCTCTATTATTTGGCAAACAAATTGACAAAATGCAGAGACTAATAAGAGGGATTAAGAAAATGATTGAGAGCCTTCCCAAGTGTAGATGGGACAGAACATATTACTTAGTACAACAAAAGTTACCTAGACTCAAGAAGGTACCTAAGGTTGATATTCCATTGTTGACCTCAGTGGTTGCTGAGCCCTTGCTAGAGAGGGCAGACACCTCAGAGGTCCCCAGGCTCTTATGCAAAATAATTAAAGACACTGGCTTTTATAAAATGAATGTAAACATCTAGCTAGCAGCTTGGCATATAAAAGGCAAAACAACCCATTCAGAGAGGACTTAGAGGCAGCCAATAAAGGCCCAGTCAGATGTCTCAATGACAAGATCTCTGTACCAATAACTTCCAATAGGATTAAGGATACTCTTAGACTTTTAAACAATCTTGCAACAACTCAAGTAGAATCCGGACCATTTATAAAGAGAGTTACAGCAAATAAGACAAGATTTTGCAAAAGGAGCAGATAATGATGCATCCTATGTAACCCGCTTGTGGGAAAGAGGGCTGATACAGTAATGTTAACTTCAGAAGAAATGAAGGGCTTCGAAGGGATTCTAGAAAATCCTCACATACTCGAAGGTCTGGAACACATTTTAGACACATCCAGAGGGAATACCCTCCCTTTATTGGATTGGGTAACAGCTGACTGTTCTCTATGGTGACCTGGTCAGGCCACCACCTCCAAGATGGTGGTGGGTCTCCGGGCTCTGTCTAACTGCAGGATTCCCTGCATGATCAGAGCTTCCCTGGCTGGACTGCTGGAGCCTAGATGGTGATGTTCTCAGTCCACAGGGATCCATCTGGTTAGCAGTCTGTGGTGCCCCAAGGCAAGATGGTGGCCTCCACTATAAGCCAGGCACAGACCCCCCAAGCAAGTTGGTGCCCGAGCAGGTCAGCGTACAGATAGCCTGCCGAGCTGATCAGGCTCTGGGTGCAGGCAAGAGCCTGACAGGTAGTTGATGTTAGATTCGGACTCTGTCTGCGCACCTGGCCCCAGCTGCCAGCCATCTGCAGTGACCCGAGGCAAGATGGGAAGTCACCTTTCAAGATGTATAAAGAAGTGTGTTGGAATTTTGATGGAGATTGCATTGAATCTGCAGATTGCTTTTTGTAGGGTGGCCATTTTTACTGTTAATTATACTTAAATTTGCATGTTAATTACGATATTAATTCTTCCATGAGCATGGAAGACCTTTTTATCTTCTTGTATCTTTAATTTCTTTCTTATGAGTAACCACTGTAAACATGGGCATCATGTTCAGCTGGCTGGTAGCATCTATGGAGGCCACAGTTTCATCCTGACACTTATGCTTGCTAAATTTCTTATTTGAGAATGCATATAGTAAATATAGCACAATATAATTTAGTGGCAATAGTGAAAATCATTGATCAAGGCAGGATAGGAATGAAAATCTTGTTAAATAACTTTGACAGGTTGCATAGTACAGAAAATAAAAATGCTCCCAGGGACACAAATCACTTCTCGAAAGGGCAACAGACCTATATTTTTCCTAATCATTCATGTATGTTTGTGTACACATGTGCATGCATATGTGTGTTTTGGGGTATGCACAGAGATGCACCTGTGTCTATGTGCATACATGCATTCATTTGATGTGTGTATGTGTAGAAGTATTTGTTCCTCAGACACATTCACCTTGGTGAGCTGTTTGTTTGTTTGTTTGTTTGTTTGTTTGTTTTCAACAAGGTCTCAGTATTCAGCTAGGCTGGCTGCACTGTATGACACTCAGGAATCAATAGGTCTCCACCTTGCCAGTGGTGAGCGTCAAGCCTATAACTACCTACGTGCTTGTTAAAGGAAGTAGGTATGAAAGTCAGGGCATCACGTTCACCTACTGAGCACTTTACAGATAAGACCTTCTCAAGATTCTGCTTTTTGTTGCCACATTTCCCTCAGTTTCTTTGAATCTTCCTGTATCTCCCTGTTTCTCAAGGCTTACCTGTTCAGACCTAAAGAAATATTAAGTCTATTTTCACTTGACCCTCCCAGAAATGTCTGTTTTATTCCCACCAATCAAAATTCTATGACCCTATCAACCTCAGCATATAAGACTTTTCTTCAGCTCCTTCCTATACTACTCATGTTATCCCAGTCAAGAAGCCAATCCCCAGGCTCCGATGTCATTTGATCACATGTGTGTCTATCTGTGCAGTTGGTTTGGTTATGAATGCCAATAACCATTTGTTTGTGCATCAGTGACACAAGGGAACATTTAACAACCTAGAGAAATTTAGAGTTTAGGCCTGAGAAATCTTGTTTTAAGTATGTACATACTTACACTGCTCCAGTTTCTTCAAATGTCTTTAGTGTTCCCACCAGGGTTTAAATGAACACTCAAATTTCACAGCACTGAGGCATTGTGCAATAAGCCTCCTACAAGCTAAGAGCTGCTGTTCTGTGGTATTCTCAGCTAAATAACTGAGAAAAGTTTGCCCTGCTGTTCTTTACAAACTCCAGCCAATGCATGCTTTATAGAAGAAACACCTGATGAGACAAAAGATCAAGTTAAACACAGTTATATATGAACTTTTCACCTGAATGCTGCTGGATGAAAATCATGATAGCAGGTTAAGAAACACATCTCTCACATAAGGACCAACATTATGAAAGATTAAATGTTCATCAGTGGCTTTCTCTATTTCCCCTTCTTCATACCTCTTGTGTTGTGTACATTGTCTAGGTACAGTTGTATGACTTCATATGACAGTTGTATGTGTGTCTGGATCACTTGCATGTGTTAGCCCATGAGTGAGTAGTAAAGGGTCTTAAGTGTTTTCTTGATCTTGTTTTCTGAGACTCTTGCTTTGAAGTTCGAGGGGAGAACTTCGACTAGACAATCTGCATGGGGCTTCCAAAGGGTAGGTCTCCTATAAGCTAAGCATGATAGTATAGGTCACATTGCCATGCAAGGCTTTTATTTATAGATCTGAGCTCATCTCCTTATGTTTTCAGAACAAGTATTTAATCTAGTGAGCTCCCATGCCTTCCAAAAGAGGGGAAGTATTGATGGCTAGATTCTCTTTAGTGTGCTTCTTTATTTTTTCCTAGAGCTTTCAAGTATACTTTTAAATAGCTGGCATGAGAACTTTCTAATTTCTTTATGGAGGTAATTAGTGTTACAAACTTTCCTCTTAGCAGTGCTTTTATTTTATCCCATAAATTTGGGTATGTTGTGCCTGTTTTATCATTGAATTCTAGAGAGTCTTTCATTTATTTCTTCCCTGATCCGGAGATCATTAAGTAGAGAGTTGTTCAATTTCCATGAGTGTGCAGGCCTTCTGGTGGTTCTATTGTTGAGGTCCAGCTTTAATCCATGATAGTCTGATAAAATACAGTGGCTTATTTCAATTTTCCTCTATCTGTTGGGGCTCGTTTTATGACCAACTGTATGTTCAATTTTGGAGAAATATCCATGAGTTGCTGATAAGAAGCTGTATTCTTTCATGCCTGATTGAAATATTCTACAAATGTTTGTTAGGTCCATTTGATGATCTGTCAATAGTGAGCGTGGGGTGTTAAAGTCGCCCACTATTAGTGTGTGGTTTTTATTGTGATCTGAACTTTAGCAATATTTATTTTGAAGATGTGGGTACCCCTGTGTTTGGGGCACAGATTTCAGAACTGAGATATCATCTTGGTAGAATTTTCCTTTAGTTAGTATGAAGTGTCTTCCCTTGTCTTTTAATTTTGATTAAAAGTCTATTTTATTAGATATTAGAATACCAATCCAGCTTTCTTCTTGAGTCTGTCTGGAAAACTTTTTTTTAAATTTTATTGGCTATTTTCTTTATTTACATTTCAAATGTTATCCCCTTTCCAGATTTCCTCTCTGGAACTCCCTTTCCCATTCCCTCCCCCCCTGCCTCTCCACCACCCACCCACCCACTCCTGCCTTCCCGCTCTGGCATTCCCCTACACTGGAAAAGGTTTTATAGTGCTTTATTCTGAGGTAATGTCTATCTGTATTGCTGAGGGGTGTTTCTTGTATGCAGCAGAATAATGGATCCAGATTTCACTTCCATTCTGTTAAACTGTGTCTTTTTATTGGAGAATTGAATCCATTGATTTTGAGAGATATTATTGATCCCTGATTGTTACTCTCTGTTATTTTGAGTTTGGTGGTGTTAATGTGAATATATATATATATATATATATATATATATATATATATATAATGTGTGTGTGTGCGCGCGCGCTTTGTTTGGTACAGAAATACTTATGTCCTGTTTTCTTGGATGTAGTTATCCTCCTTGGGTTGGAGTTTTCCTTCTAGTATTTTCTGGATTTGTGGTTAGACATTATTGACATCTAGATTTGTCTTGAAATATCATCCACATCTATGATTAATGAGTATTTTGCTTGGAATAGTAGTCTAGTTTAGCATCTGTGGTTTAAGAGGTTGCAAGCTATCTGTTCAGGCGCTTTTAGCTTTTAGAAGCTTTGTAGAGAAGGCGGGTATAATTCTGATAGGTCTGCATTTGTATGTTACCTGACCGTTTGCCTTTGCAACTTTTTTTCTGTTTCTTTGTTCTATAATTTTGTGTTTTGGTTATTATGTGGCAAGAGGATTTTTCTTTTCTGGGCCAGTCTAATTGGTGTTCTGTAAGCTTCTTGATTGTTTATAGGCATTCCTTTTTTTAGGTTGGGAAATTTTTCTTCTATGATTTTGTTGAAAATATTTTCTGGTCCTCAGAGCTGAGACTCTTCGCCTTCCTCTATTCCTTTTATACTTAGGTTAGGTTTTTTTCACTGTTTAGGTTTTCCATCTCCAGAATTCCCTCAGTGTGTTTTTTCTTTATCATTTCTATTTTCACTTTCAGGTCTAGCACAGTTTTTTTTTCTTTCACCTGTCTAATCGCATTTTTCTGTATATATTTATGGGATTTATTTGTTTCCTTTTTAAAGATCTCTACCTGTATGATTATACTTTCTTGTATTTCTTAAAGATTCATTTCTTCTTTAAAAGCTCTATCATCTTTTTTTCTTTTTTGTATTAGATATATTCTTTATTTACATTTCAAATGTTATCCTCATTCCTTTCCTCTTTTCCCTTCCAAACCCCCTATCCCATTCACCTTCCCCCTGTTCAATACCCCACCCACTCCCACTACCCTGTGCTGGCATTCCACTACACTAGGCAATGAGCCTTCACAGGACCAAGGCCTCTTCTCTCACCGATGTCTGACAAGGCCATCCTCTGCTATATATGAAGCTGGGGCCATGGGTCCCTCCATGTGTACTCTTTGGTTGGTGGTTTAGTCCCTGGAAGCTCTGGGGATACCACTTGTTTCATATTGTTCTTCCTATGGGGCCGCAAACACCTTCAGCTCCTTTGGTCTTTTCTCTAACTCCTCCATTGGGAACTCCACTCTCAGTCCAATGGTTGGCTGCTAGCATCTGCCTATGTATTGGTAAGGCTCTGGAAGGGCCTCTAAGGAGACAGCCATGTCAGGTTCTTTTTGGCAAGCATTTTTGGCATCTACAATAGTGGCAGTTTTGGTGACTGTTTATAGATTGAATACCCAGGTGGACAGTCTCTGGATGGCTTTTCCTTCAGTCTCTGTTCTACACGTTATATACATAATTGTTCCTGTGTGCATTTTGTTCCCTTTCTCAGAAGAACTGAACACCCACACTTTGGTCTTCCTTCTTTTGAGCTTCATGTGGTCTGTGAATTGTATCTTCTATATTCTGAGCTTTTGGGCTAGTATCTACTTGTCAGTGATATTTTTAGTTCCATTCATTTGCCTAAGAGTTTCGTGGATTCATTGTTTTTAATAGCTGAGTAGTACTCCATTCTATAAATATGCCACATTTTCTGTATCCTTTCCTCTGTCGAAGGGCATCTGTTTTTTTCTAGCTTCTGACTATTAAAAATAAGGCTAATGTGACCATAGTGGAGCATGTGTCCTTACTATATGTTGGAGCCCAGGAGTATGTGCCCAGGAGTGGTATAGCTGGGTCCTCAGGTAGTACTATGTCTAATTTTCTGAGGAACCACCAAACTGATTTCTAGGATGGTTGTACCATCTCACAATCCCAGCAGCAATGGAGTATTCCTTTTTCTCCATATCCTCACTAGCATCTCCTGTCTCCTGAGTTTTTGTTCTTACCTATTATGACTGGAACGAGGTGTACTCTCAGTGTTGTTTTCATTTGCATTTTCCTGATAACTAAGGATATTGAACATTTCTTTAGGTGCTTCTCATTGATTTTATATTCCTCAGTTGAAAATTCTTTGTTTAGCTTAGTACCCCATTTTAATAGGGTTACTTGAATCTTTGGAGTCTAACTTTTTTTTGAATTCTTTGTATATATTGGATATTAGCCCTCTATTGGATGTAGGATTGGTAAAGATCTTTTCCTAATCTGCTGGTTGCCATTTTGTCCTGTTGACACTGTCCTTTGCCTTACAGAAGCTTTGCAATTTTATAAGGTCCCATTTGGTGATTGTTGATCTTAGAGCATATGCCATTGGTGTTCTGTTCAAGAAATATTTCCCTGAGCCCCTGTATTCAAGGCTCTTACCCACTTTCTCTTCTACTATATTCAGTGTATCTGGTTTTATTTGGAGGTCCTTGATCCACTTGGACTTGGGCTTTGTACAAGGAGATAAGAATGGATAAATTTTCATTTTTCTACATGTAGACTGCCAGATGATCTAGCACCATTTGTTTAAAATGCTGTCTTTTTACACTGGATGGTTTTAGCTCCTGTCTTAGTTATGGTTTCACTGCTGTGAACAGACACCATGACCAGTGCAAGTTTTATAAAAGACAACATTTAATTGGGGCTGGCTTACAGGCTCAGAAGTTCAGTCCATTGTAATCAAGGCAGAAACATGGCAGCATCCAGGCAGATATGGTGCAGGAGGAGCTGAGAGTTCTACATCTTCATCTGAAGGCTGCTAGTAGAAGACTGACTTCCAGGCAACTAGGGTGAGTGTCTTAAGCCCACACCCACAGTGACACACCTACTCCAACAAGGCCACACCTCCTAATAGGTTCACTTCCTGGGTCAATCATAATCAAACCATCACAGCTCCTTAGTCAAATACCAAGTGACCATATGTGTGTGAGTTCATTTCTAGGTCTTCAATTCTATTCCATTGATCTTCCTGCCTGTCTCTGTACCAACACCTTGCATTGTTTTATCTCAATTGCTCTGTAGTACAGCTTGAGGTCAAGGATGGTGATTCTACCAGAACTTCTTTTATTGTTGAGAATAGTTTTCACTATCCTGGGTTTTTTGTTATTCCAAATGAATTTGCAGATGGCTCTTTCTAGATCTATGAAGAACAGATTTGGAATATTTATGGTGATTGCACTGAATCTGTAGATTGCTTTCAGCAAGATGGCCATTTTTACTATATTAATCTTACCAATCCATGACCATGGGATATCTTTTCATCTTCTGAGATCTTCCATTTCTTTCCTCAGAGACTTGAAGTTCTTGTCATACAGATCTTTCACTTGCTTGGTTAGAGTCACATGAAAGTATTTTATATTATTTGTTACTATTGTGAAGGAAGTTATTTCTCTAATTTCTTTCTTATCTTACTTATCCTTTGGATAGAGGAAGGTCACTGATTTGTTTGAGTTAATTTTATATCCAGCCACTTTGCTGAAGTTGTTTATCAGCTTTAGGGGCTCTCTGGTGGAATTTTTGGGGTCACTTATATATATATATATATATATATATATATATATATATATATATATCATCTACAAATAGTGATATTTTGACTCCTTCTTTTCCAGTTTGTATCCTTTTGGCCTCCTTTTCTAGGCTAATTGCTCTAGTTAGAACTTCAAGTACTATGTTAAAGATAGGGAGAGAGTGGGCAGTCTTGTCTGGTCCCCGATTTTAGTGGGATTGCTTCAAGTTTCTCTCCATTTAGTTTGATGTTGGCTACTGGTTTGCTGTATATTGCTTTTACTAGGTTTAGGTATAGGCCTTGAATTGCTGATATTGTCAAGATGTTTAACCTGAAAGCGTGTAGAATTTTGTCAAATGCCTTTTCAGCACCTAATGAAATTATGAGATTTTTTTTCTTTGAGTTTGTTTATGTAGTGGATTCCAGTGATAGATTTCCCTATTTTGAACCATTCTTGCATCCCTGGGATAAAGCCTACTTGATTGTGGTGAATGATCATTTTGATGTATTCTTAGTTGGCAAGAGTTTTATTATTTTTGTATCAATATTCATAAGGGAAATTGGTCTGAAGTTCTCTTTCTTTGTTTAGTCCGTGTTTGGTTTAGTTATAAGCATAATTTTGGCTTCATAGGACAAATTGGGTTGTGTTCCTATTTTATGGAATAGTTTGAAGAGTATTGGTATAAGATCTTTGAAGATCTGATAAAATTCTCCACTAAACCCATCTTGTTCTGGGATTGTTGGGAGACTGTTAATGACTGCTTCTATTTTGTCAGGGGTTATGGGACTATTTAGATGGTTTATCTGATCATGTTTTAACTTTGGCACCTGGTATTTGTCTAGAAAATTATCCATTTTGCCCAGATTTTACAATTTTGTTGAGTATAAGCTTTTGTAGTAGGATCTAATGTTTTTTTTTAAATTTCCACAGTTTCCGTTCTTATGTCTCCCTTTTCATTTCTGAATTTATTGATTTGGGTACTGTTTCTATGCCCTCTGGCTAGTCTAGCTAAGGTTTTACCTATCTCATTGATTTTTCTCAAAGAACCAGCTCCTGGTTTTGTAGATTCTTTTTATAGTTCTTTTTGTTTCTATCTGGTTGATTTCAGCCCTGAGTTTGATTATTTCATGCCATCTACTCCTCTTGGGTGTATTTGCTTCTTTTGTTTTGTAGAGCTTTTAGGTGTGCTGTCAAGCTGGTGATGTAAGCTCTCTCCATTTTCTTTTGGGAGGCATTAAGAGCTATGAGTTTTCCTCTTAGCACTGCTTTCATTGTGTCCCATAAGTTTTGGTATGATGTGTCTTCATTTTCATTAAATTCTAAAAGTCTTTAATTTCTTTATTTCTTCCTTGACCAAGTTATCATTGAGTAGAGCATTGTTCAGCTTCCATGTGTATGTGTGTTTTCCATTGATTTTGTCAGTACTTAAAACCAGTCTTAGACTGTGGTGATCTGATAAGGTGCATGGAATTATTTCAATATTCCTGTATCTGGTGAGGCCTTTTTTGTGACCAATTATATGGTCATTTTTGGAGAAGGTACCATGAGGTGCTAAGAAGAAGATATATTCTTCTGATTTATGATGAAATGTTCTATAAATATGTTAGATTCATTTGGTTCATTACTTCTGTTAGTTTTACTGTGTCTCTGTTTAGTTTCTGTTTCCATGATCTGTCCATCACTGAGAGTGCTGTGTTGAAGTCTCCCAGTATTAAGAGTTCATCTTGGTCAATTTTTCCTTTGACCAGTATGAAGTGTCCTTCCTTATCTTTTTTTGAGACAGGGTTTCTCTGTGTAGCCCTGACTGTCCTGGAACTCACTCTGTAGACCAGCCTGGCCTTGAACTCAGAAATCCACCTGCCTCTGCCTATCAAGTGCTGGGATTAAAGGTGTGTACCACCACCACCTGGCTCTTTATCCTTTTTTTTGATGACTTTTGGTTGAAAGTCAATTTTATCCAATATCAGAATGGAAACTCCAGCTTGCTTCTTGGCACTATTTGCTTTGAAAATTGTTTTCCAACCTTTTTACTCTGAGGTAGTGACTGTCATTGTCACTGAGGTGGGTTTCTTGTATTCAGCAAAATGTTGGGTTTTGTTTATGTATCCAGTCTGTTAGTCTATGTCTTTTTAATGGGGAATTGAGTCTATCGATGTTAAGAGACAATAAGGAAAAGTGATTGTTACTTCCTGTTATTTTTGTTGTTAGAGGTGGAATTATGTTTGTGTGGCTATCTTCTTTTGGATTTGTTGAAACATTATCTTCATGATTTTTCTATTGTGTAGTTTCCCTCCTCCTGGTCTTGGTATTTTCCACCTATTATCCTTTGTACAGCTGGACTTGTGGAAAATATTGTTTAAATTTGGTTTTGCCATGGAATATCTTGTTTTCTCCATCTCTGGTAATTGAGAGTTTTGCTGGGTATAGTAGCCTGGGTTGGCATTTGTATTCTTTTAGGGTGTGTATGACATCTGCCCAGGATCTTCTAGCTTTCATAGTTTCTGGTGAGAAGTCTGGTATAATTCTAATAGGTCTGCCTTTATATGTTACTTGACCTTTTTCCCTTACTGCTTTTAAAATTCTTTCTTTGTTTAGTGCATTTGGTGTTTTGATTATTATGTGATGGGAGGAATTTCTGTTCTGGTCCAGTCTATTTGGAGGTCTGTATGTTCATGCTCTTGTATGTTCAAGGGTATCTCTTTTTTTAGATTAGGGAAGTTTTCTTCTATAATTTTGTTGAAGATATTTACTGGCCCTTTAAGTTGGGAACCTTTGCTCTCTTCTATACCTGTAATTCTTAGGTTTGGTCTTCTAATTGTGTGTCTCAACACGCAGGACAGTCAAAGGAGTCCCTGGACCACCCAGGGGAAAATGGGGTCAAGAAACACAAGAGATGGACAGCAAGACAGTATTCTGATCAAACTGTCAAATTTGATTGTTTTACACACTGCAATATAAATGAAAGCAAGCAAGGTATAGGGAGGGGTAAAGGGGGCACAACATTGTTTTGGGGGAACAATCTGTCAGAATTGTCTCACAGAATCTCATGAAAAAGCTGGCTGATTCTCAAGGAAATTGGCCTGGTAAAATGATCACGAGGAGGTGAAGTGGAAAGGAATTGCTATGGTAACCTAACCACAGGTGAGCTCTGTTTGTTCTCACCAACATGAACTCTGTATGTGCTGACCGCCTTGCTACTTGGCTAGCTTGAAAGCTTGTATTTTTCCTTCTAAAAGCAAGCTTGAGCATGTAAAATGAAAGGAGAAGGTTTTAAGATTGATGTGAGAATGGCTCCTGGCAATTGTGTCCTGGATTTCCTGTATGTTTTGGGTCAGGAGCTTTTTGCATTTTGCATTTTCTTTGACTGTTGTGTCCATCTCTTCTACTGTATCTTCTAAACCTGAGATTCTCTTCTATTCCTTGTATTCTGTTGGAGTTACTTACATATGTAATTCCTGACCTCTTTCCTAGGTTTTCCATTTCCAGGTTTGCCTCCCTTTCTGTTTTCTTTATTGTTTCTTCTTCCACTTTTAGGTCTTGGATCACTTTATTCAATTCCTTCTCTGGTT
The DNA here is from genome assembly GCA_964023405.1 of Apodemus agrarius. Taxonomy (NCBI): domain Eukaryota; kingdom Metazoa; phylum Chordata; class Mammalia; order Rodentia; family Muridae; genus Apodemus; species Apodemus agrarius. The sequence goes on along the minus strand of OZ030018.1, from coordinate 86,237,767 downwards.
TACTTGTGTTTTCCTGTATTTCTTTCAGTGAGTTATTTATATCCTCCTTTAAGGACTCTCTTAACTTTGTGAGATAGGATTTTAGGTCAGCATCCTGATTTTCAGGTTTGTTGTTGAATTCTGGACTTGCTGGGGTGGAAGAACTGAGTTCTGATGATCCCCTGTATATTGGCCTCTGTTGCTTATGGTCTTGCACTTGTCTTTTCCCATCTGGATATCCCTGGTGTTTGTTGGTCTGGGTGACTGTTTGGAATCTGCCTCTTTTGACCCTGGTTGATTCAGGTCTCCTTGTAGACCTGCAGTCCTGGCTGTAGCAGACTACCTGTGGGACCTTCTGACAGGAATGTTGGGGTGGCTCTTCACAGGGGCAAGGAGGGTTCTGACCTTTTGCCCTGGCTACAGTTGATCTCCTGGGAAGCCTTCAAACTGTTGGGTCAATTGCTCTGAGTGCATTGGGTTTTATAGGATGGATCAGGATATTGTGTCCTCACTGAAGCAGACCAGTGAAGAGTCTGCCCCAGCAGAAAGGACCTGGTGGTGAAAGGGGCAGAAGGGGAATGGTATTCTGGAGGGTGGGGGTTTTGGTGGCTGATGGGTCTGGAGACTGCTGGGCCCCCAGCAGCAACTCTGGGGCTCTGGAGGCAACTGATTTGAGTGCAGCAGGTTCTCTAGGATGGATCAGGATATGATGTCTTCACTGGAGCAGACCAGCCAAGAGTCTGCTCCAGCAGAAAGGACCAGACGGTGGTGCCTCTATCATCTTTATAAGATTGGATTAAGGTCATTTTCTTGTGTTTTGGTTGTGTTAGAACAGCCAGAGCTTTCTGTACTGTGGTATTTCCCTGAATGTTCCTGTTGTAGTAGGTCTTGTAGTAGTTAACCTCAATGGTCCTGGTATAGCAGGCCTCAGATGGGTATCCTTATGCTCTGTAGTTCTGGATCAGTGAGTCTGTATGGTTCAGGATACAAAGGTTTGATGAAGGTGGGTAGAGAGATGATGAGAGAATGGAGGTCCACCTGGGATAGCAAACTGTTCAGGGTAGCTTGTGATGCCCCAGAGGACTCAGTGAACAGGGAAGATGGAACATGGGAGGGAAGCTAACCTTTATGGTTCAGGATCCACAAGTCTGATGAAGGTGGGTGGAGAGGTGATTGAAAAATCATTTTTATTTCTAAGCTAGACATAGAAAAGCTTAAATTGCTCTACTCCCTCTTCCCCTAAAAGCTTCTGAGGGCAATAAAAATCAACCACAATTGTCTCTTCTTATATATTCCTTAGATGTTCATGGGGATCAGTCTGTAAATATTTGAGAATGTTTCCTAGAACATCTATATGGGAAGAGAAACATAGCTGACATTTCTGCTCCTTGAAAATGCAATCAGAGCACATGGAGGAAGATTTCACCAGTGAGAACACACTGTGATGCTACCAAAGGGACTTTTATAAAGTGCCCAGATGATTTCAAGTGTTATTTCAAATGAGAATGGTGTGGTTTGGTTGGAGAAGGTGTGTCAGCAGAACATCACAAAATATTAAAAATTCAAAGCCAAAATCATTCCATTACAAGTAAGCTCTCTCTTTCCTTCTCAAAATTTGTCTCTGTATTCCCCAACTGTGTATTATGCTTGAGAATCATGGTTAAACTATCAGCTACTGCTCTAAGGTAATACCAGCCTGTCTGTTACCACATTCCCTGTCACGAAGGTCATATACTCTAGCCCTTTGAAAATGTAGATCCAAAATATCATGCTTCCTTTTGTAAGTCTCCTTAGTCACAGGGTTTTGTTATGGCCAAGAATTAGAAACAAAATTGGTAGGAATTGGTGAATTCAGTAATTGGATGCCAGAAGAGAAATATTTTGTGTTTTTCTGCAACAACTTTCAGTCTCATGGGCTCTAGAGCAGCTCAGAAAGTTTTCAGGAAAGCAGTTGTAAGACCCAAGTAAGTCCTCATTACGATGATTCTGATGACACACAACACCATCACTGCCACAGGAGTTGAACAGTGTAGACTGCCACAGCCACTTGGTCTTGGATCCAGGTATGGCCCAGGAACTGTATTCCAGACAAATTGCTAATCTTACAGAAAGACCTGTATTCCCTATGACCAAAGTAAGTAACCTCTGCAAAGAAAAAGATATTCAGTTTCCTTGGCATGTTATGGCAATATTAGACATCAGAAAGTTTTCTTCCACCACAAGAATACTTAGTGACTTCAAACTACTTTATCTGAATGATTCTCATAGATTAGCTCCTTGCATTCATGTGAGCTGTCAGACCCTGTTGACCCAGCAATCTGTTCCCCACCTGGAATGTACCAGCAGGACACTGCAGATAGCTTATGCTGTAAATATGCAGATAAGACCCATCACCCACAGCCAATTATAACTAGGCTTCCTTCTAATTCTGACCCCAAAGGTCAGCACTGTGCTCAAAGAAGTCCCAAGTGTTCTGGCTTTGGGGGAGCAATGCTATTTCCTGTAAGCTCTATTTCCCCATTTACTCAAACTCCACATGAGGACTGAAAGAAGGCTCTGAAGAAAAAGACACAGATATTACCAGATTAGCCCAAGACTGAGTCAAACAGAATGAGGAAGAGGCTCATTGGGAAGCATGTAGCCTCTCTTCTCTACATCCACACACTGCCTAAGCACCCCAGGACAGAAACAGATTTTCTAGATACTGTCCAAGTTCTGTACCTTGGAGCAATTTGGAACCCACCAGGACAATACAGTCTTCTCTACTTGCAGCCCCCCAAACTACCTTTTTTGTGGGTGCAGCAAACTTTATTGATGGTATTCAAGAGAGTAGGAAGGGCTCCCTACACCCCTATTGTTATTATGAGCATCTGGGATGAAAACTGTGAGGGAGATGCTCAGTGTTGGGGCTGAGTTGGGACAGGGACTCCTTAGCAGCTGAGGGCCTCTCTTGCTCTCAGTGTCCTTGCTGGGGTGGGTCCAGGGTTTCTTACTCCTTGGAGGCCATGTAGGCCATGAGGTCCACCACTCTGTTGCTGTAGCCATATTCATTGCCATACCAGGAAATGAGCTTTACAAAGTTGTCATTTAGAACAATGACAGCCCCAGCATCAGAGTGGGAGTTGCTATTGAAGTCGCAGGAGACAACCTGATCCTCAGTGTAGCCCAGGATGTCCTTTAGTGGGCCCTCAGATGCCTGCTTCACCGCCTTCTTGATGTCATCATACTTGGCAGGTTTCTCCAGGCAGCATGTCAGATCCACAATAGATACATTGGGGTAGGAACACAGAAGGCCATGCCAGTGAGCTTTCTGTTCAGCTCTGGAATGACCTTACTCACAGTCCTCGTAGCATCAGTAGATGCAGGGATGATGTTCTGGGCAGCCCCATGGCCATCACACCACAGCTTCCCAGAGGGGCCATCCACAGTCTTCTGAGTGGCAGTGATGGCATGGAGAGTGGTCATGATCCCTTCCATGATGCCAAAGTTGTCATGGATGACTTCAGCCAGGGGAGTAAGCAGTTGGTGATGCAGAATGCATAGCTGACAATCTTGAGTGAGTTGTCATATTTCTTGTGGTTCACACCCATCACAAATGTGAGGGATCAGCAGAAGAGGCAGAGATGATGACCCTTTTGGTCCCACCCTTCAAGTGGGCCCCAGCCTTCTCCATGGTGGTAAAGATGCCAGTAGACTCTACAACTTACTCAGCACCAGCATCACCCTATTTGATGTTAGCGGGATCTCACTCCTGGAAGATGGTGATGGGCTCCCCATTGATGACAAGCTTCCCATTCTCAGCCTTGACTGTGCCATTGAATTTTTCATGTCATACACAGGAACATGTTGACCATGTCAATAAAAGGGTAGTTGATGGCAACAATTTCCAATTTGCCAGATGCAGAGCAGAAGGCAGCCCTGGTAATCAGATACCCAATATGGACAAATCCATTCAAACTGATCTTTAGCATTTTGTCTACAGGACAAGGCTGGGATTGCACAAGGAGTTGTGGCTGTCTCTGGAACAGGGAGGAGCAGAGTGCCCCAAACTACCTCTTAGGCCTCTGTCCCCACCCATCATTCTAATCCCTGTGAGGCAGTGGACTGTGCCATCAAACAGAAAACTTGGTAAGTCTTGGATTCAGAAACTCCAGTACCCTATACCTGAAGATGGTAGATGTTTCATCTACTCCTTACCAGGTTTCTGTCCTGGAACACCTGACACAACACTTCATGAAGAGGACTATGACAATCAACACCTGAAGCCCCTCCACATGCACATGAGGCATCCATAACATCTCAGACCAAGCCAATAGAAAGCATCTACCTTTAGACCCCAACCCACCCCCAAAATGTATATAAGGTCCCGTCCACAAGGAATAAGGCACATGAGCATTATTTCATCAAATATCACCTGCAAGCATCTGTCATATAGAGCTGTAGTAACACTTTGGGGAAGAGGATTCTCTCCTGAAGCTTTCACAGCTGGAAGCTGCTTGAGCCTACCATAGTCACTTACTGTTTGTTGGCCCCAACCTTGACTCCTAGAAATGGCAGTGGCAGCCAAGGAAGAGACTCATGAGTTCCCCTAGATCTAATGCCAGTGGAAGAGTGACTCTCCCTCCCCTTTAAAGAGCACAACTTTTGGCTGTTCCAACCAGGCCAGAGCCCTAAAGATCTCCACACACAGTGTCTGGTACACAGACTAGCAGACTTCCTTCTCTGCTTCCAAACTGCAATTTTCTCTGGCAGGCTCTTCTCTCCAGCTTTACTTCCTCCCCCTTTCCATTCTCTCTTGAATGTCCCACTTGTCCCCCTCATTCATCCTTTCCTCTTCTTCTTGTGATCTGGGGCATAAAGTGTGTAATCACCTCTTTGAATCTGGTTATTGATACTGTTGATGGAAACGAGGGGACAAACTCCTAAAGACCCAAGTCCTGTGGGAGAATATTGGTCTCTCAAGTGTACTGCAGGGACAAGATGGCTGACTGCTTCTTCATTAAAAGTTGGTTACATGGTCAACTTCTTTCCAACCACTTGAGCAGGGGAAACAATAAGCTTAAGCAGTGGGTAGCTAATAGCTCACACTTTGCAGGGAGAGGAAGGGTACAGAAGCTTATGCACTGGTTTCTGGAGCTTTCTGACATTGTGAGGTGAAAATGAGCCATCTAAGTAGGGTGGTAGGAGACAAACACAGCTCTATAATGGAACGGTTCCACCAAAAACCTTCTTAGGGAAAAAATGGAACACAAGGGGCTCTTCTCATATCTTTCTCAAGAAGTTCGTGGAGGGACACTTATGAAATGAAACTCTTCAGAGAGTTTTTCTGGATGAAGTGTGTGAGGAGAGAGACATGGGTGACATTTCTGCTCTCTGAAAATAGAAGCAGAGCACAATGTGGGGTACTTCAAAGGTCAGAACCCAATGTGAACATACACTAATTGGGCTCCTCTTCCAGGGTCCCTGATAATATGGGTGAGTTAGATAAAATGGCTCATTTATACAAATTGTCTAAATACACCGATGCCCAGTATTGAAGCAGTTTGGAAAGGATTAGAAGTATGGTCTGCTTGAAGGTATGTCAATGGGGAATTGACCAGTTATGAGAATTTAAAAGTCAAAACTATACCAAGTAAGCTCTCTGTCTGTTTGTCTGTCTCTGTCTCTGACTTTGCCTCTGTGTCTGTCTCTCTCTCCTTCCCTTCCCTCTCTTTGTTTCTCCCTCATATTTGAGGATCAGATGTGAGCTATAATCACTGATCTAGTCTACTGTCTACTTGTTGCTATACTCCCCGTAACGAAAATTATAAACACTAGCCTTCTGGAACTGGGAGCTCCAAAATTTAATGGTTTCCTTTAAAAGTTGTTGTAATCCTGGTGTTATGAGATGGAAAATGATTAGAATTTAAAACAGCAGGAATGCGCTCAGTCATTAAGTGGACAGTGGAAGGGAAATGTTTAAGAGCAACAGGGAACCAAGAGTCAAATTCTCATTGGGATAACCCACTGCACTATGACTGCCACTAAGGCTGGGCAGAGTAAGCTGCCATGTAGGACTTAGTCATAGCTACAGGTACAAGATGTGGCTAAGGAAGTGGATTCTAGACAAATTGATAAGCTGTCACAAAGAACCATACTTCCTCCAGCAACCTCTGCACAGAAAAGAAAGCTCAATTTGGTTGGTTGGTATAACTCAAAGCCAGGCTCCTGAAACTTATCTTCTATCACAAGGATATATATAGTAAACACAAACTTACTTGACCTGAATGATCTCATATTAGCCATTTGCAATCCTTGTTATCTGGGCTGCTCCTGTAGACTTAAGGAGATGTTCCATGTATGAAAGGTTGGCAAGAGAAGACTGCAGACTCCCCATGCAGTAAGGCTTTAAACTATACCAGTAGCTGTCCTCCACAGCTCTGTAACATTTCCTTCTAATCCTCACTCCAAATGTTTACACTGGGTTTAAAGAAGTCCCAAGGATGGTAGTCTTGTCTGGGCAGTGATGTTCCTGTCAAGCTCTACTTACCTTTTCACAGTAGACAGAAATATCTCATAATTTTAGTCAGTTTAATTCAAGGAATCCCCCCAATGTGACATAAACAGACAATGGAGCTCACAAAGGAAGTTGTGGAAACAGAGTCATACAAACCATAAACTGATCACAGCTAGCAAAAAAAATACATTATTTGTTTTGAGTTCTTTTCTCAGAGATCCTCCAAAATTCACACAATGAGTCAACTTCAGAAAGGCAGGGTCCACCGGGTCCTTCCTGCTGGGGCAGACTCCTAGCTAGTCTGCTCCCTTGAAGACACAATATGATGACCCATTCTAGAGGACCTACTGCACTCTGAGCAGTTGAGGATCCACTGCACTCAGAGCAGTTCAGAATCAGCTGCAGGACAGTTGAACAACAGCTTGACTGCTCCACTGAAGACCCAACAGTCTGAGGGCCTCCCCAGAGATCTATCACAGCCAGGGCAACAGATCAGCTTCTCTGCTTCTATGAAGAGCCCCCAGGTGGAAGGCCCCACAGGTGGTCTGGTACAGCTAAGGCTGCAGGCTTACCAAGAGACCTAAAGCAACCCAGGATCAAAAGAGGCAGTCTCCAGATAGAATCACCCAGACCAACAAACACCAGGGATATCCAGATGGCAAAAGACAAGTGCAAGACCATAAGCAACAGAAGCCAATATACAGGAGCATCATCAGAACTCAGTTCTTCCACCACAGCAAGTCCTGAATAAATCAACACTCCTGAAAATCAGGAAGCTGACCTAAAACCCTATCTCATGAAGATAAATTGAGTTCTTTAAGGAGGATATAAATAACTCACTGAAAGAAATACAGGAAAACACAGGTAAATGGGTGAAGGAATTGAATAAAGTGATCCAAGACCTAAAAGTGGAAGAAGAAACAATAAAGAAAACACAAATGGAGGCAAACCTGGAAATGAAAAACCTAGGAAAGAGATCAGTATCACAAACAGAATACAAGAGATAGAAGAGAGAATCTCAGGTGTAGAAGATACCATAGAAGAGATGAATTGCTCTTCTGAAGGTCCCACATGTTCAAATCCCAGCACACACATGGTGACTCACAACCATCTGTAATGAGATCTGATGCCCTATTCTAGTGTCTAAAGACAGATACAGTATACTCACATATAATAAATAAATTAATTTAAAAAAACTCCTAACCCAACTCATTCAGGAAATTCAGGACACAATGAAAAGACCAAATCTAAGAATAATAGGAATAGAGGAGAACAAAGATTCCCAGCAAAAAGGACCTGAAAATTTCTTCAACAAAATTATAGAAGAAAACTTCCCCAACCTAAAGAAAGAGATGGCCATAAAGGTACAAGAAGCCTATAGAACACCAAATAAATGTAACCAGAAAAGGAAATCCTCTCATTACATAATATTCAAAACATTAAACACACAGAACAAAGAATGAATATTAAAAGCTGCAAGGGAAAAGAGCGAAGTGACATAAAAAGGTAAACCTATTAGAATTACACCAGACTTCTCAACATAGACTATGAAAGCCAGAAGAACTTGATCAGAAGTCATGCAGACTCTAAGAGAACACAAATGCCAGCCTAGGCTACTATACCCAGCAAAACTCTCAATCAATATAGATGGAGAAACCAAAATATTCCATAGCAAAACCAAATTCAAACAGTATCTATCTACCAATCTAGTCCTACAGAGGATCCTAGAAGGAAAACTTCAATACAAGGAAGGTACCTGTCCAAAGAAAGGACAAGATATCAAGCATCTCACAACAAAGCCAAAAGAAAAGAACCACAAGCACAAAAAGCCACCTATGAAAACAAACATATCAGGAACCAACAGTCATCTCTCTTTAATTAATCTCTTAATATTAATGGACTCAACTCACCTTTAAAAAACATAAGCTAACAAACTGGATATACAAACAAGATCCCACCTTTTAATGCATACAAGAAACACACCTCAATAACAAAGACAGACACTATTCAAGACACTATTCAAGACACTATTTCCATCCAAAAAGGATGGAAAAGGGTCTTCCAAGCAAATGGTCTCAGGAAACAAGCAGGAGTTGCCATCTCAATAGCCAGTAAAATAGACTTTCAACTAAGTTATCAAGCATGATGAAGAAGGACACTTCATATTCATCAAGGGGGAAATCCACCAAGATGCACTCTCAATTCTAAACATCTATGCCCCAAATGGAAGAGCACACACATTCATAAAAGAAATTTTACTAAAGCTCAAAACACACATCGAACCCCATACAATAATAGTGGGAGACTTCAACACCCCACTCTCTCCAATTAACAGGTCATTGGAACAGAAACTAAACAGAGATACAGTGAAATTAAGAAAGGTTATGAACCAAATGGATTTAACAGATATCTACAGAACATTTTACCCTAAAAGAATACATATTTTTCTAGTACCTCATGGTACCTTCTCCAAAATCTACCATATAATTGGTCAGAAAACAACCCTCAACCAATACAAGAAGAATAAAATAATACCTTGCATCCTATCAGATCACCATGGCCTAAGGTTGGTCTTCAATGACAGCAAAAACTACAGAAAACCCACATACAAGTGGAAGCTGAACAACTCCTTACTCAGTGATAACTTGGTCAAGAAAGAAATAAAGAAATTAAAGACTTCCTTGAATTTAATGAAAATATTGACACATCATACCCAAATTTATTGGACAAATGAAAGCAGTGCTAAGAGGAAAGTTCATAGCACTAAGTGCCCTGGTAAAGAAACTGGAGAGATCTTACACTAACAACTTAACAGCACACCTGAAAGCTATAGAACAAACAGAAATAAACTCACCCAAGAGGAATAGAAGGCAGGAAATAATCAAACTCAGGGCCAAAATTAACCAAATAGAAACAAAGAAAACAATACAATGAATCAATAAAACCAAAGGCTGACTTTTTGAGAGAATCAATGAGATAGATTAAACCCTTAGCCAAACTAACTAAAGGGCTGAGAGCCAGTATCCAAATTAACAAAATCAAAACCAAAAAGGGAAACATAACAACAGAAGCAGAGGAAATTCAAAAAATCATCAGATCCCACTATAAAAGCCTATACTCAACAAAAATAGAGAATCTAGAAAAATGGATGATTTTCTAGACAGATGCCACATACCAAAGTTAAGTGAAGAGCAGGTAAACTACCTAAACAGGCCCATATCACACAAGGAAATAGAAGAAATCATTAAAAACCTCTCAACCAAAAAAAGCCCAGGGCCAGATGAATTTAGTGTAGAATTCTACCAGACCTTCAAAGAAGACCTGATACCAATTTTCCTCAAACTATTTCATAAAATAGAGAAGGAACACTACATAACTCATTCTATGAGGCCACAATTACTCTGATACATAAACCACACAAGGACTCAACCAAACTCGCTTATGAATATTACTGCAAAAATACTCAATAAAATTCTTGCAAACTGAATCCAAGAACACATCAAAACCATAATTCACCACAATCAAGTAGGCTTCATCCCAGGGATGCAGGGTTGGTTTGATATATGAAAATCCATTAACATAATCCACTATATAAACAAACTCAAAGAAAAAAAATCACATGATTATCTCCTTAGCTGTAGAAAAAGCATTTGACAAAATACAATACCCCTTCATGTTAAAATTATTGGAGAGATCATGAATTCAAAGCCCATACCTAAACATAATAAAAGCAATTTACTGCAAACCAACAGCCATTTTGAAATTAAATGGAGACATATTTGAGGCAATTCCACTGAAATCGGGGACAAGACAAGGATGCCCACTCTCCCCATTTCTATTCAGCATAGTACTCAAAGTTAGCTAGAACAATAAGACAACAAAAAAAGAGGTCAAGGGGATACAAATTGGCAAAGAAGAAATAAAGGTATCACTATTTGCAGATGATATGATAGTATACATAAGCGACCCCAAAAGTTCTACCAGATAATTTCTCCAACGGATAAACAACTTCAGCAAGATGGACTAATATAAAATTAACTCAAACAAATCAATGGCCTTCCTCTATTCATAGGATAAACAGGCTGAGAAAGAAATTAGGGAAACAAGTCCCTTCACAATAGCCACAAATAATATATTATTGGGATAACTCTAACCAAACAAATGAAAGATCTATATGACAAGAACTTCAAGTCTCTCAAGAAAGAAATTGAAAATCTCAGAAAATGGAGAGCTCTCCTTTTGTTCATGAATTAGCAGAATTATCATAGTAAAAATGGCCATCCTACCAAAGGCAATCTATAGATTCAATGCAATCCCCATCAAACCACAACACAAGTCTTCATAGGCATGGAAAGAACAATTCTCAAATTCATCTGGAAAGGCAAAAAACCCAAAATAGCAAAAACAATTGTTTTTTGTTTTGTTTTGTTTTGTTTGATTTGGCTTTTTCGAGGCAGGGTTTCTCTGTATAGCCCTGGCTGTCCTGGAATTCACTCTGTAGACCAGGCTGGCCTTGAACTCAGAAATCCACCTGCCTCTGCTTCCCAGAGTGCTGGGATTACAGGCGTGCGCCACCACCACCCAGCTGCAAAAACAATTCTTAACAATAAAAGAATGACTGGGGGAATCACCATCCCTGACCTCAAGCTTTACTACAGAGCAATAGTGATAAAAACTGCATGTTATGGGTACAGAAACAGACATGTTGATCAATGGAATAGAACTTAAGACCCAGAAGTAAAACCACATACACTTATGGACACTTGATCTTTGACAAAGAAGCCAAAAATATACAATAGAAAAAAGAAAGCATCTTCAATAAATGGTGCTGGTCTAACTGTCTGTCTGTATGCAGAAAAATGAAAATAGACCCATATTTTTCACCTTGAACAAAGCTCAAGTCCAAGTGGATCAAAGACGTCAATATAAAACCAGACACACTGAATCTAATAGAAGAGAAAGTGGGAAAGAGCCTTGAACTCATGGGCACAGAGGAAATTTCATAAATAGAACCCCAATGTCTTATGCTCTATGATCAAGAATTAATACATGGGATCTCATGGAACTGGAAAGCTTCTGTAAGGCAAAGCTTCAATTAGACAAATTGGCAACCTATGGAATGGGAAAAAAATCTTTACTAACCCCACATTCAATAGAGACTAATATCCAAAATTTATAAAGAACTCAAGAAACAAATCACCAAAAAAAAAAAAAAAAAAACTAAACAATCCAATCAAAAATAGGGTATAGAACTAAACTGAGATTTCACAACCAAGGAATCTCAAATGGCTGAGAAGCACCTAAATGTTCAAAGTCCTTAGTGATCAGAGAAACACAAATCAAAACAACCCTGAGATTCCACCTTACACTAATCAGAATGGCTAAGATCAAAACCTCAGGTGACAACACATGAAAGAGAGGAATTGGAGAAAGAGGAACACTCCTCCATTGCTGGTGGGATTGCAAACTGGTATAGTCACTCTGAAAGTCAATCTGGAGGTTCCTCAGAAAATTGGAAACAGATCTCCCTGAAGACCTGGCTATACCACTCTTGGGAATATGCCCAAAACTTGCCCCACCATGCCACAGGAGCATGTGTTCCACTATGTTCATAGCAGCCTTATTTGTGATAGCCAGAAGCTGGAAACAACCTAAATGTTCCACGACAGAAGAATGGATACAGAAAATGTGGTTCGTTTACACAATGGAGTACTACTCAGCTATTAAGAACAAGGACAATGGTGGGTCTTCCCAGCGCCCTCTGGCCGTGCACCGAGGCTGCGGTCTGCAACCAGCTCGCTGGCCCCCTGGACCAGCGATAGCGGCGGGCCTCCATATTGCAACCAGGACACAGCTGGAAAGGCCCAGGCTCTGTGGGACTTCCCCGCGCCCTCTGGCCGTGCACCGAGGCAGTGGGCAGCAACCAGCTCGCCGGCTCCTGGACCAGCAATAGCGGCAGGCCTCCATATTGCAACCAGGACACAGCTGGAGAAGCCCAGGTAGACAGACTCCATCAGGGGCTACAATCGCATGGGTGACAGCCAGCTTATGATCCCTTAAAGCAGCAGTCACACATATTCACCAGTAGAGAAACAACAGGTGAACCCAGCCTCACAGGAGATTCAAACACCAGCCACTGACAACAAGGCCAACTAACACCAACTAACACCAGAAATAACCAGATGGCAAAAGGAAAACGAAGGAACGTTACTAACAAAAATCAAGGCAACATGACAGCATCTGAACCCAGTTCTCCAACAACAGGAAGCCCTGGAAACCCCAAAACACCAGAAAAACAAGACTTGGATATAAAATCACTGGTCAGGATGCTGGTAGTTGAACACATAGAAAAATCTCATAAAGAAATAGAGGAGAAAATGGATCAAAAGTTAGAAGCCTTTGCGAGGCAAATACAAAAATCACTTCAAGAAATTCAGGAGAAGATGGATCAAAAAGAAGAAGACAATAAGGAAGAAAGACAAAAGTCACTTAAAGAACTACAGAAGAACGTGGGCCAATAAGTAGAAGCTATGAAAGAGGAAGCACAAAAATCTATTAAAGAAATACATGAAAACACAATCAAGCAAGCGAAAGATCTGAGCACATCCATCCAGATACTAAAAACAGAAGTAGAAACAACTAAGAAATCACAGAGGGAGACAACAATGGAGAGAGAAAACCTTGGGAAGAAATCAGGGGCCATAGATGCAAGTATCAACAATAGAATACAAGAGATAGAAGACAGAATCTCAGAAGCTGAAGATACCATAGGAACCATTGATTCAACAGTCAAAGAAAATACTAAATGCAAAAAGGTGGTAACCCAAAACATCCAGGAAATCCAAGACACTATGAGAAGACCAAACCTAAGGATTATAGGTATAGACGAGAGTGAAGATTTACAAGTTAAAGGGCCAGCTAATATCTTCTATAAAATTATGGAAGAAAACTTCCCCAACCTAAGGAGAGAGATGCCCATGAATATACAAGAAGCCTATAGAACCCCAAACAGACTGGACCAGAACAGAAATACATCCCATCACATAATAATCAAAACTCCAAATGTAATAAACAAAGAAAGAATACTAAAGGCAGCAAGAGAAAAAGGCCAAGTAACATATAAAGGAAGACCTATCAGAATAACACCAGACTTCTCACCTGAGACCATGAAAGCTAGAAGATCCTGGGCAGATATCATGCAAACTCTAAGAGAACACAAAATTCAGCCAAAACTACTTTACCCAGCAAAACTCTCAATCGCCATTGATGGAGACATCAAGGTATTCCATGACAAAACCAAATTTGCAAGATATCTTTCCACAAATCCAGCCCTACAAAGGATAACAGGGGGAAAACACCAAGACAAGGATGGAAACTACACCCGGGAAGAAGCAAGATAGAAACCTCCTCTCATCAAACCCAAAAGAAGATAACCTCTCAAATATAAAAAAATAAAAAATAAATAAATAAATAAAAATAAAATAATAAATAAAAATAATTTCAAAAATGTCTGGAGGAAATAATTACCATTCCTTAATATCTCTTAACATCAATGGACTCAATTCCCCAATAAAAAGACATAGATTAACAAACTGGATACGGAAACAGGACCCTAAATTTTGCTGCATACAGGAAACACATCTCAGTGTTAAAGACAAACACTGCCTTAGAGTAAAAGGATGGAAGACAATTTTACAAGCAAATGGTCTCAGGAAACAAGCGGGGGTAGCCATTCTAATATCAGATAAAATAGACTTCCAAACTAAAGTCATCAGAAGAGACTCAGAAGGTCACTTCTTGCTTGTCAAAGGGAAAATCCACCAAGAAGAGCTCTCAATACTGAACATTTATGCTCCAAATACAAGGGCACCCTCCTTCGTAAAAGAAACCTTACTAAAGCTAAACGCACACATTACACCTAACACAATAATTGTGGGGGACCTCAACACTCCACTCTCCTCAATGGACCGATCAGGAAAGCAGAAACTAAACAGGGACACAGTGAAACTAATTGAAACTTTGGACCAATTGGATTTAACAGATATATATAGAACATTTCATCCTAAAGCTAAAGAATATACCTTTTTCTCAGCACCGCATGGTACCTTCTCCAAAATTGATCATATAACTGGTCACAAGACAGATGTCAACAAATACAAGAAGATCGAGCTAATCATATGCTTCCTATCAGACCACCGTGGAGTAAGAGTGGTCTTCAATAACAACAAAAACAACAGAAAGCCCACATACACATGGAAACTGAACAATACTCTACTCAATGACACCTTGGTCAAGGAAGAAATAAAAAAAGAATTCAAAGACTTTTTAGAATTCAATGAAAATGAAGGTACAACCTACCCAAATCTATGGGACACAATGAAAGCAGTGCTAAGAGGAAAACTCATAGCCCTAAGTACATCCAAAAAGAAACTGGAGAGAGCATACACTAGCAACTTAATGGCACACCTAAAAGCCCTGGAAGAAAAAGAAGTTAATTCACCCAGGAGGAGTAGAAGACAAGAAATCACCAAACTCAGGGCTGAAATCAATCAAGTAGAAACAAAGAGAACCATACAAAGAATCAACAAGACTAGGAGCTGGTTCTTTGAGAAAATCAACAGGATAGATAAACCCTTAGCCAGACTAACCAAAGGACACAGAGACAGTATACAAATTAACAAAATTAGAAATGAAAAGGGAGACATAACAACAGAAACTGAGGGAATTCAAAAGATCATCAGATCCTACTACAAAGGTCTATACTCAAAACAACTGGATAATCTGGACAGATATCAAATACCAAAATTAAACCAGCATCAAGTAGATCAGCTAAATAGTCCCATAACCCCTAAATAAATAGAAGGGGTTATAGAAAGCCTCCCAACCAAAAAAAGTACGGGACCAGATGGTTTTAGTGCAGAATTCTACCAGACCTTCAAAGAAGACTTAACACCAATACTTTTCAAACTATTCCACAAAATAGAGACAGAAGGGACACTGCCCAACTCATTCTTCAAAGCCACAATTACGCTAATACCTAAACCACAAAAAGATCCAACAAAGAAAGAGAACTACAGGCCAATTTCTCTTATGAATATAGATGCAAAAATACTAAATAAAATTCTTGCTAACCGAATCCAAGAGCACATCAAAACGATCATCCACCATGATCAAGTAGGCTTCATCCCAGGGATGCAGGGATGGTTCAATATACGGAAATCCATCAATGTAATCCACTACATAAACAAACTGAAAGAAAAAAACTACATGGTCATCTCATTAGATGCTGAAAAAGCATTCGACAAAATTCAGCATCCTTTCATGCTAAAAGTCTTGGAAAGAGCAGGATTTCAAGGCCCATACCTAAACATAGTAAAAGCAATCTACAGCAAACCAGTAGCCAACCTCAAAATAAATGCAGAGAAACTTGAAGCATTCCCACTAAAATCAGGGACTAGACAAGGCTGCCCTCTCTCTCCATATCTTTTCAATATAGTACTTGAAGTTCTGGTGAGAGCAATTAGACAACATAAGGAAGTCAAAGGGATACAAATTGGAAAGGAAGAAGTCAAACTATCATTATTTGAAGACGATATGATAGTTTACCTAAGCGACCCAAAAAAATCCACCAGAGAACTTCTACAGCTGATAAACAACTTCAGCAAAGTGGCAGGTTATAAAATTAACTCAAGCAAGTCAGTGGCCTTCTTGTACTCAAAGGACAAGCAGGCTGAGAAAGAAATTAGGGAAATAACACCCTTCACAATAGCCACAAACAACATTAAGTATCTTGGCGTAACTCTAACCAAACAAGCGAAAGATCTGTACGACAGGAACTTCAAGTCATTGAAGAAAGAAATTGAAGAAGACCTCAGAAGATGGAAAAATATTTCTTGCTCCTGGATTGGCAGGATCAATATAGTAAAAATGGCCATCTTGCCAAAAGCAATCTACAGATTCAATGCAATCCCCATAAAAATCCCAACTCAATTCTTCATAGATCTAGAAAGAGCAATTCTCAAATTCATCTGGAGCAACAAAAAACCCAGGATAGCTAAAACTATTCTCAACAATAAAAGGACTTCTGGGGGAATCAATATCCCTGACCTCAAGCAGTACTACAGAGTAATTGTGTTAAAAACTGCATGGTATTGGTATAGCAACAGGCAAGCAGATCAATGGAACAGGATTGAAGACCCAGAAATTAACCCACAGACTTATGGTCACTTGATCTTTGATAAAGGAGCCACAACCATCCGGTGGAATAAAGATAGCCTTTTCAACAAATGGTGCTGGTTCAACTGGAGGTCAACATGCAGAAGAATGCGAATTGACCCACTCTTATCTCCTTGCACTAAGATCAACTCCAAGTGGATCAAGGACCTCCACATAAAACCAGACACACTGAAACTATTAGAAAAGAAACTTGGGAAGACCCTGGAGGACTTGGGCACAGGGGAAAAGTTCCTGAACAGAACACCAATAGCTTACGCACTAAGATCAAGAATCGACAAATGGGACCTCATAAAATTACAAAGTTTCTGCAAAGCAAAGGACACTGTCAAAAGGACAAAACGGCAACCAACAAAGTGGGAAAAGATCTTCACCAACCCCACATCCAACAGAGGGCTAATATCCAATATATACAAAGAACTCAAGAAGTTAGACCCCAAAGAACCAAATAACCCTATTAAAAAATGGGGTACAGAGCTAAACAAAGAATTGTCACCAGAAGAAATTTGGATGGCTGAAAAACACCTTAAGAGATGTTCAATATCATTAGTCATCAGGGAAATGCAAATCAAAACAACCCTGAGATTCCACCTCACACCAGTCAGAATGGCTAAGATTAAAAACTCAAGAGACAACAAGTGCTGGCGAGGATGTGGAGAAAGAGGAACACTCCTCCACTGTTGTTGGCATTGCAAGATGGTACAACCGCTCTGGAAATCACTCTGGTGGTTCCTCAGAAAATTGGGCATGACACTTCCAGAGGACCCTGTCATACCACTCCTGGGCATATACCCAGAGGATCCTCCTGCATACAATAAAGACACCTGCTCCACTATTTCATAGCAGCCTTGTTTATAATAGCCAGAAATTGGAAGGAGCCCAAATATCCCTCAAAGGAGGAATGGATACAGAAAATGTGGTATATTTATACAATGGAATACTACTCAGCAATTAAAAATAATGAATTCATGCAATTTGTAGGTAAATGGTTAGAACTGGAAAATATCATCCTGAGTGAATTAACCCAATCACAAAAGAATGCACATGAATGCAATCACTGATAAGTGGATATTAATGAGCCCAGAAGCCCTAAATACTCAAGACACAAATAGCAAGTCAAATGATTCCCAAGAAGAAGAAAGGAGAGGACCCTGGGCCTGTAAAGATTGCATCCAGTTTAGTAAAGAAACCGAGGGGGGAGGGGGAATGATTGGGGAATAGTTGGGGGGAGAGGAACTATGGGAAGTATGGTGGGTGGGAACTGGGAAAGGGGAAAGCCTTTGGAATGAAAACATAGAATATAGAAAAAAATTAAAAAAAAAAAGAACAAGGACAACCTGAGTATTGCAGGCAAATGGATGAAACTATAAAATAGCATCTTGAGTGAGGTAACTCAGACCCAGAAGGACATACATGGTATGTACTCACTAATAAGTGGATATTAGCGCCCCCCCCAAAAAAATACAGAATACCCAAGATACAGTCCACAGAACTCAAAAAGGTCAACAAGTTGAAGTGCCCAAGTGAGTACATCTCAGTCCCTCTTGGAAAGGAGAAGAAAGCAATCACAAGTGAGGAGGGAAGGCGGAACCTAGGAGGAAAAGTGGATGGGGCAGGTGTGTGGGGGAGGGAGAGAGGAGAACCTGATCTGACATTGGGGGAGAGAAAAGGAATGAAGCCCTGGGGGCCAGCAGAAAGAATGGAAAGTGGCAATCTTGGGAGATAGGAGGTTGGGGGAACCCTCCAGAACTCACCAGAGACCTGGGAGGTGAGACTCACAGGACTAAAAGGGAGGGACTTTAGATGAAATGCCTGACAATAGGGAGAGGGAACTTACAGAGCCTACCTCCAGCAGGAAGACAGGGCTTCAAATGAGGGAGAGAGGGACCATTCCACAGTTATAACTCTGACCTGTAATTGTTCCTGTCTGAAAGAATTACAGGGATGGAAATGGAGAGGACCCAGACGAAAAGATGATCCAGTGACAGGATCAAATTGGAATCCAGCTCAAGAGGAGATCCCAAGGCCTGACACTATTACTGAGGCTCACAAAAAAAGACCTAGTAGGACAGTACTCCAGAAGACCCAACAAGAAGCTGAAAGAGTCAGATGTAGATATTTGCACCCAACAAATGGACAGAAGTAGCTGACCCCTGTCATTGAATTACAGAAGGATGAATCAAGCTGAGGGAAGGGTGACCCTGTATGAAGACCAGCAGTCTCAATAATAATCTGGACTCCTGGCATCTCTCAAACACTGGACCACCAAACAGGCAGCATACACCAGCTGATATGAGGCCCCTAGTACACATACAGTAGAGGACTGCCAGGTCTGTGTTGATTCAGAGGTTTATGCACCTAATTCTCAAGAGATTGGACGCCCCAGGGAGTTTAGAGGTTAGGTGATGTGGGGGTAGAGACATCTATGTGGAGACAGGGGAAGGGGAGGAGGTATGGGATGTGTAAAAGTCAGAGGACGAACAGGGTTTGGCAGTGTGGGCAATAAAATGTGGGGTATGTAAAAATAATTAATAATTTTTTTTAATTTTCAAAAGAAAAAAAGAGAAGCAGGTTCAGTTGCTGGCACTGCAGCAAGGTATGACACTACTGGTTTCACTACACTGACAAACTCCCAAGTTACCAAAGTTTCCATTGCTTCCAGCCAGGCCACACATCCAAGGTTTTCTTCTCTTCTCAGTGCATACCCTGGTACATTCAATCCATACCAAAGATGTTTTCCACATAATAATAATGATAATGAGAAATATGAGCAATAACAGTATAGAAGCTGTATGCTTTTCTGGGTTATAAACACTGGTTTTTAATAGCTAGAAACTGAATCCCTGTTATTCCACCATACTTAAGCCATACACACTAAAATTCTCAAACTGAATTTGATTTTTCCAGTCCTCACCTTCTTGGCATTGAAAATGTTCAAATCCTTTGGCTTTAAAGTTCTCCTATTTAAAGGACAGTATCTCCTTACAAACACTAAGATGCTGTAAGAAGGTTCTCCATTTGCAAGACACTCCAAGGAGTGCCTTATCCATCTGGGACCAGTGACAATGCAGCTTCATCAGAACTTCTCCCTGAAAGTATTACCATTTGTCTTATCAGAACTCCTCAGACAAAGTGGTTAATAGCAATAGATACCTGTCAGTCTATAGAAGGATAGTCAACAGAGTTTGTTCCTATAGGAGTACAGGATGGAGCCAAGTCTCTCTATTCTCCAGAAAAATATCTTTGTTTTGTTTCAGTGATTTCTAAAGTAAAAAATTAATCTGATATATTATTAGAGATGGTGATGTCAAGACCAAAATTCCAAGAAATATATAGTGGGGAGAAGGCTGCCTTCTCTTAGCAACATGGCCATCTGTTGTTGGATTAGGAGGCATCTAATTCAAGGTCAAGCTTCAGAACCTTTGTTAAGCTAGTCCATCTCCAAGAAAATTAGTTCCCTTTTCCCCAAAGGAAAAGCTCATATGAAATCCAAGTGGCAAAACACACATACACATAAACACACACACACACACACACACACACACACACACACACACACACACACCACCTGTCCTTAACACTTTATAAAGCATTGTGAAGCCTAGGTCAATAGGAAGAGTAGTAGAGGAGTCTCTGACATCTGATCATGCCCCACTCTGAAGGCTTTTCTGCACAATGGACCCTGTGATCACTGCTCATTTTCACTCTTGACAGTGCCTCTCATGCTACTGAAATTATACTTTGCCTGTGGAATAAGCCACCCTCTTTATCTCATCAAATTCACTCTACTGAGATCAAGACTGAGGGATGTAAGGAAAGCCAGAGTAAAAACCTATGATCACACTCTGCACAATACATATGATAGCTAGACAATGACAAGAGCAGAAATTAAATAGGACACTTGAGCAACTGGATGAGGCTATGAGGTATTTTGATGACTTTAGGTTGAAAGTCAATTTTATCTGATATTAGAATGGCTACTCTGGCTTGTTTCCTGAGACCATTTGCTTGTAAAATTGTCTTCCAGCCTTTTACTCTAAGGTAATGTTTGTCTTTGACACTGAGATGTGTTTCCTGTATGCAGCAAAATGTAGGGCCCTGTTTCCGTATCCAGTCTGTTAGTCTATGTTTTTTTATTGGGGAATTGAGTCCATTGACGTTAAGAGATATTAAGGAATAGTAATTATTACTTCCAGACATTTTTTACCTCTTTTTTATATTTGAGTGGTTACCTTCTTTTGTGTTTGATGAGGGGAGGTTTCTATCTTGCTTCTTCTGGGGTGTGGTTTCGCTCCTTGTGTTGGTGTTTTTCCCCTATTATCCTTTGTAGGGCTGGGTTTGTGGAAAGATAATGTGCAAATTTGCTTTTGTCATGAAATACCTTGGTTTCTCCTATGATGATTCAGAGTTTTGCTGGGTAAAGTAGTTTTGGTTGAAATTTGTGTTCTCTTAGAGTCTGCATGAGATCTGTCCAGGATCTTCTAGCTTTCATGGTCTCAGGTGAGAAGTCTGGAGTAATCCTAATAGGTCTTTCTTTATATGTTACTTGGCCTTTTTCTCTTACTGCCCTTAATATTCTTTCTTTGTTTAGTACATTTGGGGTTTTGAGTATTATGTGACAGGAGGTATTTCTGTTCTGGTCCAGTCTGTTTGGAGTTCTGTAGGCTTCTTGTATATTCATGGGCATCTTTCTCTTTAGGTTGGGGAAGTTTTCTTCCATAATTTTGTAGAAGATATTTCCTGGACTTTTAAGTTGTATATCTTCCCTCTCATCTATGCCTATAACCCTTAGGTTTGGTCTTCTCATTATGTCCTGGATTTCCTGGATGTTTTGGGTTACAAGCTTTTTGCATTTAGCATTTTCTTGGACTGTTGAATCAATGGTTTCTATGGTATCTTTGGCATCTGAGATTCTTTCTTCTATCTCTTGTATTCTATTGTTGATATTTGCATCTATGGCCCCTGATTTCTTCCCAAGATTTTCTATCTCCAAAATTGTCTCCCTTTGTGATTTCTTAGTTGTTTCTACTTCTGTTTTTAGATCCTGGATGGTTTTGCTCAGATCTTCCGCTTGCTTGTTTGTATTTTCATGTATTTCTTTAAGAGATTTTTGTGTTTCCTCTTTCATGACTTCTACTTGTTGACCCACATTCTCCTGTATTTCTTTAAGTGATTTTTGTAATTCCTCCTTATTGGCTTCTATTTTTTGATCCATATTCTCCTGAATTTCTCTAATTCATTTTTGTGTTTGTCTTGTAAGGGCTTCTAATTTTTGATCCATTTTCTCCTGTATTTCTTTAAGAGATTTATCTATGTGTTCCGCTATCAGCATCCTGACCAGTGATTTTAGACCCAAATCTTGTTTTTCTAGTGTGTTGGGGTATCAGGGACTTACTGCTGTCGGGGAACTGGGTTCAGATGCTGCCTTATTGCCTTGATTTCTGTTAGTAGTGTTCCTACGTTTGCCTTTTGCCATCTGGTTATCTCTGGCCTTAGTTGGTCCTATAGTCACTAGATGGTGCTTGAACCTCCTGTGGGCTAGTAAGGCTATTTCCCCACCACTGCATGACTGGGTTTCCCCTGGCACAGATTGCTGATGTGTTGTTCTCCTCTTGGGTGCTGTTGGACCCCTGGTGTATCTTGCTCCAAGCAATGTTGTATTCGGTTATTTCTGTGGACCTGATGCTGCTTGTCTTCTCTGGTTCTGCTTGCTTAGTCCAGTCAGCAGCAAGGATACTGGCGGCAGCTGCGGGGAGTGGGGAGTGCAGAGTGCGGGGTCTCCCACAAGGCAGAAAACCCTCCCGTTCTTAGATGACTGGCTGGCGGCCTGAGTCCCCAGAGATCTTAAGCTTGGGATATCTCGGGTATCTGGTTCTGCTTGCTCAATCCAAGCAGCCTCCACCAAGATGGCCTTGGTTGCATGGAGTGCAGGGTTCCCCTCAGGGCGCAGAGCCCATGCCTGGTTGGGGCCCAGGAACCGCTGCTCTGCCCAGATCACTGCCTGGCGGCCTTGAGTCCTCAGAGATCCCAAATTCTGGATACCACGGGTACCTGGTTCATCTCACTTAGTCTAGACACCTGCAAAGATGCCGGTGGTGGCCATGGGGAGTGGGGAGTGCGGCTTACAGAGTCTCCAGCAGGGCAGTGAACCCACGCCCTGCTGGAACACAGGAACTGCTGCTCTGCCAAGCTCCCATTCTTAACTCCAGAACAAAGAATATGAAAAGCTGTATAGGAAAAAGGCCAAGTAGAATATAAAGGCAGACTTATTAGAATTATACCTGACTTCTCAATGCAGACTCTAAAAGCCTCAAAAGATATCTTCCAGATTCTAGAAGACTATCATTGCCAGACCAGAATATTATACCCAGCAAAATTTTCAATCACCCTAGATGGAGAAAATAAGACATTCAATGATAAAGTTAAATTTAAACAATATATATCTACAAATCCAGCTCTACAAAAGGTACTCAAAGGAAAACTCTAACCCAAGGAAGTTAACTACACCCATAAAAACAGAAGATAAATAATGTCACACCAGCAAAAGCAAAAAAGGGAAGCATACACATACATGTACACACACACACACACACACACACACACCTACCACCAACAATAACAATAAATAAAAAGAATCAACAATCATTGCTATCTCTCAAAATCAATGGACTCAATTCCCCAATAAAAAGATGTAGACTAACAGTATACATCCTTCTGCTACATCTAAGAAAAGTACCTCAACATCAAGGACATATATTACCTTGGAGTAAAGGGCTGTAAAAAGATACTCTGAACAAATGGACCTAAGAAGCAGGCTGGCATAGACATTTTAATATCTCAAAATAGACTTTAAGCCAAGACCAATAAGACGATACTATGTCAAATGAAAAATCCACCAACATGACTTTGAATTCTTAAAATCTATGCACCAAACACAAGAGCACCCAAGTTCATAAAAGAAATACTATTGCAGTTTAACTCTCATACTGACTCTCACACAACAATGGAGAACTTAAGCAACCCCTCACGCCAATATACAGGTTAGCCAGACAAAAACTAAACAGTGAAATGAGGGAATTAACTGACTTCATAAACCAAGTGAACCTAACAGATATTTATGAAATATTTTAACCAAATGCAAAATATATATATAATCTTCTCAGTACATCATAGAACTTTCTGTAATATTGGTACAAACCAAGTCTCACCAGATACAAGAAAATTGAAATAATATACTGGGTCCTATTTGACCACTACTGATAAAATCAGTATATCAGAAACAAAAGAAAGGTAAACCTCACAGAAACTATGCAACTCCCTACTGAATGAAAAATAGGCTAAGACACATATTAGGAAAGAAATTAAAGACTTTGTCAGAGTTTACTGAAAATGAAAACACAACATAGCCAAATCTTATGGGACACAATGAAGTTGGTACTAACAGGTAAGCCGTAGCACTAAGTGCCTACATAAAAACAAAGGAGAGGCTTTTTATAAGCATTTTAATTAGATATTTGCTTTATTTACATTTCAAATGTTATCCCCTTTTCTTCATTACCCCTCCAAAACCTCCTTATCCCATCCCCTCACCCTGATAACTACCTCCACACACATGCTTCTGACCTAGCATTCCCCTACACTGAGGCATTGAGCCTTGTATTAGTCTGGGTCCTCTAGAGTCACAGATCGTATGGGTAGTCTCTATGTAGTTAGGGAATTTGTCGATGACTTAGTCTGTAGTCCAACTCCCCAAGAGTAGTCAGCAGCAGCTGTGGATAAAAGTCCAAGGATTTTGCAGTTGCTCAGTCCCACGAAGCAAGCCGGCAAGGAAGAATGAGTCTTCCTTCTTTCATTGTCCTTATATATGTCTCCAGTAGAAGGTGTAGCCCAGATTAAAGGTGTGTGTATCCATGTCTTTAATCCCAGATGAACTTGAAATCTGGGATTAAAGGTGTATGTCTCCACACCTTTAATCCCAGATGACCTTGAACTGGAATCCATGCTTCAAGATCTCCATGCTAAGTCCAGGTCAGAAACTTATATCTCTGAGCCTCCAGATTAGGATCATAGGTGAGCCTTCCAATTCTAGATTGTAGTTCATTCCACATATAGTCAAGTTGACAACCAGGAATAGCCACTACAAGCCTTCACAAGACCAACGGCCACTCCTCTCATTGATGTCTGAAAGGGTCATCCTCTGCTACATATGTAGCTGGATCACTGGGTCCCTCCATGTGTAATCTTTAATTGGTGGTTTTGTCCCTGGGAGCTCTGTGGGTACTGGTTGGTACATAATATTGTTCCTCCTATGGGGCTTCAAATGTCTTTGGAACCTTGGGTCCTTTCTCCAGCTGCTCCACTGGGAACCCTATACTTAGTCCTTTGGTTGGCTGTGAGCCATGGGTATTTTGATCTCCCTTCTAAGGACCAGAATATCCACACTTTGGTCTTCCTTCTTGAGCTTCATGTGGTCTGTCAATTGTATCTTGGGTATTCTGAACTTTTGGGCTAATATCCACTTATCAGCGAGTGCATACCATGTGTGTTCTTTTGTGATTGTGTTACCTCACTCAGGATATTTGCTAGTTCCATTCATTTAACTAAGAATTTCATGAATTTATTGTTTTTAATAGCTGAGTAGTACTCCATTGTATAAATATACCATATTTTCTGTATTCATTCCTCTGTTGAAGGACATCAGGGTTCTTTCCAGCTTCTATTATGAATAAGGCTGCTATGAACATAGTGAAGCATGTGTCCTTCTTATATGTTGGAGCATCTTCTGGGTATATGCCCAGGAGTGGTATTGCTGGGTCCTCAGGTAGTACTAGGTGCAATTTTCTGAGAAAACACCAAAACTGATTTCCAGAGTGGTTTTACAAGCTTTCAATTCCCACTAGCAATAGAGGAGTGTTCATCTTTCTCCACATCCTCTCTAGCACATGCTGTCCCCTGAGATTTTTATTTTAGCCAATCTGTCTGGTGTGAGATGGAATCTCAGGGTTGTTTTGATTTGTCAGAACAGATAAGATAAAAAACTCAGGAGACAGCAGGTGCTGGAGAGGTTGTGGAGAAAGAGGAACACTCCTTCACTACTAGTAGGATTGCAAGCTGGTACAACTACTCTGGAAATCAGTTTGGTGGTTCCTCAGAGAACTGGGCATACTACTACTGGAGGACCCTGCTATACCTCTTCTGGCATATACCCAAAGGACTCTCAAGCATGTAATAAGGACACACTCTTCACTATGTTCATAGAAGCCCTATTTATAACAGCCAGAATCTTCTCAGCCATCCTAAGTTCTTCAGGTGAAAATTCTTTGTTTAGCTCTGTACCCCATTTTTAATAGGGTTTTTCTGGGGTCTAACTTCTTGAGTATATATATATTGGATATTAGCCCTCTGTCAGATGTAGGGTTGGTCAAGATCTTTTCACAATTTGTTGGTTGCCATTTTGTCCTTTTGACGGTGGCCTTTGCCTTACAGAAACTTTGTAATTTTATGAGAATGTGGAGAAAGAGGAACACTCCTCCAATGCTGGTGGGATTGCAAGCTGGCACAACCACTCTGGAAATCAGTCTGGCGGTTCCTCAGAAAACTGGACATGACACTTCCAGAGGACCCTGCTATACCACTCCTGGGCATATACCCAGAGGATTCCCCGGCATGAAGTAAGGACACATGCTCCACAATGTTCATAGCAGCCTTATTTATAATAGCCAGAAGCTGGAAAGAACCCAGATATCCTTCAATGGAGGAATGGATACAGAAAATGTGGTATATATACAAAATGGAGTACCATTCACCCATTAAAAATGATGAATTCATTAAGTTCTTAGACAAATGGATGGAACTGGAAAATATCTTCCTGAGTGAGGTGCCCA
This sequence comes from Apodemus agrarius, assembly GCA_964023405.1. Lineage (NCBI taxonomy): Eukaryota > Metazoa > Chordata > Mammalia > Rodentia > Muridae > Apodemus > Apodemus agrarius. The sequence goes on along the minus strand of OZ030018.1, from coordinate 86,211,175 downwards.
ATCACAAAAGAACACACATGGAATGCACTCACTGATAAGTGGATATTAGCCCAGAAGCTTGGAATACACAAGACACATTTCACATATCAAATGATGCCCGAGAAAAAGGAAGAACAAAGTATGGATACTCTGATCCTTTGTAAAAAAGGGGAACAAAATACCCACAGAAGGAGATACAGAGACAAAGGTTTGAGCAGAATCTGAAGGAAAGACCATCCAGAGATGACCCTACCCAGGGATCCATCCTATATACAGTTACAAAACCCAGACACTATTATTGATGCCTACAAGTGCTTGCTGACTGGAGCCGAATATAGCTGTCACCTGGGAGGCCCTGCTAGTGCAAGACAAATATAGAGGGGGACACTCTCAGCCAGTCGTTGACCTGAGCACAGGGTTGCCAATGGAGAAGCTAGAGAAAGGACCCAAGGAGTTTGCAGCGCCACAGGAGGAACAACAATATGAATCACCCAGTACTCCCAGAGTTCCCAGGGACAAAAACATCAACCAGATAGTACACATGGAGTTACCCATAGCTCCAGACCCATAGACAGCAGAGAATGATCTTGTTAGAGGCTCTTGGTCCTGGAAAGACTTGATTCTGTAGTGTAGAGGAATACCAGGACAGGGAAGTGGGAGAGAGTTGATTGGGGAAGGGGAGATGGCTTATGGGATTTTCAGGGGTGGGGGGAACCAGAAAATGGGACAACATTTGAAATGTAAATAAAGAATACATCTAATAAAAAAAAAAGCATGTACTCCAGCAAGTTGGAAAATCTAAAAGAAATGGATATCTTTCTTGATACATACCACTTACCAAAGTTAAATCAAGATCACATTAGCAATTTAAACAGGAATATGACCCATAATCAAATGCAAACAGTAATTACAAGTCTCTCACCTAGCAGAGACAAGCAAATCTCTGTGAGTTTGAACCTAGCTTGGTCTACAAAAAGAGTTCCAGGATAGCTAGAGCTATACACAGATAAACCCTGTTTTGGTAAACAAAGAAAGAAAATGCCAAGAATCACATAGTTTTAGTGCAGAATTCTACCAGATATCAATGAAGAGTTAATGCTAATACTCCTAAAATTATTCTATGAAATAGAAACAGAAGGAACATAACCAATTGGTTTTATGAGATGATAGTTAACTTGATACTGAAATTACATAAATCAATAAATATAATTACAGATCAATTCCTCTTATGAATGCAGATGCAAAAATTCTCAACAGATTAGTTGCAAAACAAACCCAAGGACACATCCAAAATATCATTCATCATAATCAATTCAGGTTCAACCAATAGACACAGAGATAATTCAACATATGTAAACCAATAATTGTAACCCACCATACAAACAAACTGAAAGACAAAAGCCACAAAATCATTTTATAAGATGTAGAAAAAGTCTTTGACAAAATCTAAGAGTCCTTAATGATAAAAGTCCTGGAGATATTAGGAAGGACCATATCTCAATATAACAAAGGCAATTTAATAGCAAGCCCATAGCCATCATCAGCTTAAATGGAGAGAAACTCAAAGAAAGTCCAATAAAATTATGAACAAGACAAGATTGTCCACTATCTCCATATCCATTCAATTTAGTACCTTAAGTCTTAACTAGAGCAATAAGGCAACTAAAAGAGATCACAAGAGCACAAATTGGGATGAAAGAAATAAAGTTGTCTGTTTGCAGATGATAGGATGAGTTGTAAAGTGACCCTAAAATTCCACCAGAAAACTCTTATAGCTGATAAATACTTTCAGCAAAATAGCTGGATACAAACTTAATTCACAAAAATCATTATCCTTCTTATAGCCAGAGAATGAAATCAGGACAACAACACCTTTTTAAAAAGCTTCAAATAGCATAAAATATCTTGGGCTAACTCTCACTAAACAAGTGAATGTCCTGCATGACAAGAACTTCAACTCTTTGCAGAAAGAAATTGAAGATACCAGAAGATGGAAAGATCTCCCATGAACATGATCATTAGGATTACCACAGTAAAAATGGCCATTCTGCAGACCAAAAGCAATCTGCAGATTCACTGCAATCCCCATCAAAATATCAACTCAATTGTTTGCAGATCTTAGAAGGACAATTCTCAGCTTCACGTGGAAAAAAAACAGAATAACTAAAATAGCCATGAGCAATAAAAGAATTACTAGAGATCTCATAATCTCTGATTTTAAGTGGAACTACAAAGTCATACTAATAAACAAAAACAGCATGGTATTGGCACAAAAATAGACATGTTGATCAACAGAATTGAACTGAAGACAAAGACATAAATTTACACACATATGGACACCTGATTTTTTTTATAAAGAAGCCAGAAATACACACTGAAAAAGAGACAGTATCTTCAAGAAATGGTGCTGGTCAGATTGCAAGACTGCATGTAAAAGAATCTAAATAGATATATTCTTATCACCCTGCACAAAACTCAACTCTAAATTAGTCAAACACATTAACATAAGACCAGATACACTGAACCTGAAAGAAGAGAAAGTGGAGAATAGCCTCTAAACAGACCCAAGACACAGGCACTATGATCAAAAATTAGTCTGTGATACCTCATGAAATTTAGAAGCATCTATATGGCAAATGACACCATCATTAGAACAAAGCAGAAGACTATGTGTAATGGCAAAATATTTTTAGCCACTACATATCTGACAGAGGGTTAATATCCAAAATAAATAAAGGACCATTTTTTTGTTTTATTTGTTTTTGTTTTGTTTTGTTTTGTTTTGTTTTGTTTTGTTTTGTTTTGTTTTGAGAAAGAGTGTCTCTGTGTAGCCCTGGCTACCTGGAATTCACTTTCTAGACCAGCCTTGCCTGAAACTCAGAGATCTGACTGCTTCTGCCTCATGAGTGCTGGGATTAAAGGTGTGTGCCACAACAACCAGCTTTCATGTAATCATTTTTTAATCAACCATTGATTGGTTTCTATTTTAATTACCCTGCAGAAATTTGAAAGAGAAATTGTTTATGTAGATACCCTCTGTCCTACCTCATTGTTAGAAGTGAGTATAATGAAGACTAAATAAAGTTCTTATGTAAGACATGTTTTTGCTCATGTGCACTGAAGAGATTTCAGAACACAAGAGTCAAAATAAAAATAATACTTAAGGATGTTTTCACTCACAGCACATTAATGTTTATAAGGAATATTTAAAGGGGAATATTATTGATTTATGGCAAGGAAAACATAGGAAGACCTCAAATGTTTTAAAAGATTTGCATGCTTTTATTTTATATATATACAGGTATTTTCCTCTGTGTTTGTATATGCATCATATGAGTGCATTGCCGGTGGAGGCCAGAAAAGTGTCAGATTCCCTGAAACTGGAGTTACAGATGGTTGTGAGCCACAACTTGGGTGCTATTAATTAAACCAGGTTCTCAGGAAGAACAATCAGTGATCTTAATCACCGATGCATCTCTCTAGCCTAGCAGTTAAAATTGTTAAGAAAAAACTAAGGCCATTCCACATGTATCTGATATTTCAACTTATTTAATAAATGTCTTTATGTTTGATACTGAGGTTTAAGATTTAGACAAACAGACATACATCATATACTGGATATTTTATGGAAATCATATAACTGAAATGTTAATGTATGATTAAATATTTCTATATGGAAGGTCTTTTCTGACTTGGAATCCACATTAAGACAATTAATTTTTGCAAACTTATCTTTCTGTATAAAAGATTGTATGAACAAAAAACTATTCTAGAATAATAGTAAACTATACTAACAATGGGACAACTACTCATCAGGACATATATCACAATATCATTAAAACAGGTACCATGGCAGACAAAGGGCACCAGTGCACATGCAAGGCATATGTTATATTAGTACACTAGTACTCTGTACCAAAGAGGATAATGGGCTTATGAACAAGAAATTGAATTTAGAAATATTGTCCTAATCAGGATTATGAACTTACACAAATACAAATTACATTAAAGTCTAGACTGTAAGAATAGTTAAGACAAAAATATAAAAAGGTGAACAGGAAACCAGCAAAAACAAGTTGTAGAAATTCTTCTATATTACAATTACATCATGGACTTCATTAAGTGTAGTTTATTCCATAGTACTAGCAGAAGTCATGGTTATGTAAAATAAATGAGAATTTACAAATTGATTCTGACATGATACTGGAAAATTGGAAAACATATAAGTATAAGAGAAGAAAAACCACACTAACAATATTACAGAAAATCAGTAAAGCAGTTGAAAGAGATCAAAACTATAGGACATAATTGGAAAGATGAAATTCTCTTTCATTATTTAATTAAAGTTACAATGCTGGTTTTGCTACCCAAACTATAGGCACATCTTGATAAATGTCTCTCTCATGGCTTCCTTCTGAAGAGTCTTCTCAGAGCTCCCATTAGGTCCTTATTCCTCAGACTATAGATGAATGGGTTCAACATGGGGGTGACCACACTGTACATAACTGATGCTCGTGCAGTTGAGTGTGAGTTTTGTGTAAAAGAAGAACTAAGGTACACACCCAAGAGTGTAGAATAGAATAATGAAACAACTGAGAGATGGGATGCACAGGTGGAGAATGCTTTGTACTTCCCCTGTGATGATGAGATTGCACGGATGGAGGAAACTATCTTAGAATAAGAGTAAAGGATGCCAGCAAGAGGCCCACCACCCAGCAGTACAGCTGCAAAGTACATCACCATGTCATTAGGAAAGGTGTCATTACAGGCAAGTAGTACCAGTTGATTAAGCTCACAAACAAAGTGGGGAATTTTCAAGTCTGTGCAGAAGGACAGCCGCAGTGCCATTGAACTTTGCAGCAAGGAATTCAATGCTGTTGTGACCCAGGACCCCAAAACTAATAATCCACAGAGGCGGTGGTTCATGATGACTGTATAGTGCAGAGGGTGACAGATTGCTACATATCGGTCATAAGCCATCACAGCTAGAAGAAAGTTGTCCAAAACTCCAAAGAGTATGAAGAAATATACTTGAGAAATGCAGCCTTCATAGGTTATCACCTTGTTCTTTGTCTGTATATTCACAAGCATCTTTGGGATACTAACAGAAGTAAAGCAGATGTCAGCAAAGGACAGGTTGGAAAGGAAGAAGTACATGGGTGTATGAAGATGGGAGTCCGTAATGGTGGCAATGATAATGAGCAAGTTCCCAAGCAGAGTGACCAGGTACATGAACAAAAATAGTCCAAAAAGGAGAGGTTGCCATAGCGGATCCTCTGAAATTCCCAGGAGAATAAATTTTGCAATTTGTGTGTCATTTTTCAACTCCATATAGCTAATATAACAAAAAAGGAGAAAGCAACCTGATGTAATTCCATTATTAAATAAAACATTATGCAACATTAATCTGACAGTGTGCTTGCTTCAGCAGCACATATACTAAAATCTTATAGAAAAACTGTAGTTTATACTATACTGTTACAACAGTAACTCCTGTTTTGTGTATGAGTATATTGCTTTTTAGGGCATTCCCTGATATGACTTATTTAGAACTACCATCCAAGACTTGTATTATACATGTCTTTAATGAATTCTTTGTTATAGTTGGAAATTACAATTTAATATTGGTTACACCCTATATATACTCCTGAGATTATATTTTACCATGATCATTTCTATCTAGTGATTAAATAAACATAATACATTAGTTCCACAAACAATGATAGATACAGATTTTAAAAAACAAGTCTCTAGGGGTTAATATTGTCTAATTGGCTCAAGTGGTTCCTGAGAGACTGAAAGGAAGAAAAACTTCCTTGACTCGAGCTGCATTTCAAACTCTATCCCATCCCTTGAGGAGTCACAAAACAATAATATGTAAAAACAAACTTCTCAAAAGATAAAATATTTTATCAATTTGGTGCTCACATACTTACAGGTTGAGCTTCCATTTGATGAAAAATGCAGAGGGAAAAGAACACATCATGTGAATGAAATATAAGATTTTTCCTGCACCATTAAAGATTATTTTGAATTATACATAATAATTCAATATATCAAATTATACAATACAATGCTGTGATACATGCATATATGACATACTAACCTAGTATACATACTTCATGTATTTACCATGAGGAATTCCTGTAGTTCAAACCTTTAAGATATTCCTCTCTAGATTTTGAAGTTTATGATCCATTAGCTACAGTCACCCTGTGTGCAAAATAGGGTATTGTCTTCTCAAGTTTTGCTGTGACTTCCTGCTGTACTACTCAAACTTCCTACTCCTCACTCCCACTGGTCAACCTCTGAAGACTAGTAGTTTACTCAACTTCTGTAATTAAAATGTTAGGTTCCACAGTGAAACATTAGTGTGCATGATTCTGTGGACTACACCAAGATATAAAAAGACAACAGCAGGTTAGACTATCATTTCCCCATAGGGATATCTTCTGTCTTACTGTGGTCTTTCAAAATTTATCTATTTGGATAAACAATTTAGAAGTACTATAATTGTGCCTGGTATCATCGAAGACTCAAAGCTTCTCCACATTATCTTATATATGATTCTATGTACTCACCAGGACAAAGCACTGAATGTGCCTGATCCCCAAGGGCATTGCATCATTTGCACATTTACAACAGTGTAATTCATATTGAAATTGTAATTAAAGATCCAAGTGAGAAGTATTCTGTTTTGTTTTTATTTCTATTTTCACAGTTAGGGAAATATGTTTGTATTATACGGAGGCTTTTAAAATGAGATATTATGTAATAAAAATAATTGCAGTAGAATAAGGTCAGATTTAGCTAACTTACTCTAAAACATTTGAGATAAAATTAAGTAGAATAGTAACATGAATTGAAAGAGCATATATAATCCCCATAGTTTCTCTAATGTTTTCAAGAGGAATTAATAACTGAACTTGAAATGATCTATAAAAAATGAATGCCATAATGTTTCTTAAACATTGTGGTGCATAGTATAGGCTAGGTAACTATTAAATTAATTGGGAATCGAGTCTCAGTGCATTTAAATAAATACTTGAATATATTATTCTAAATCTAGAGTAAAATAATATCAGTTCTCTAGCTGACATATTACAAGTCCAAGTAAAAATTCTTTAGAAACAAACCACACATTTTGAAAGAACATTTAAAAATATCTACATGTAGATTTCATGAACAAAATTTTCTGCAATGCTACAAAAACTCAATAGTAAGAAGAGAGAGATATTCAACAGAATAGAAAAAGGCTATGTGTAAAATCTATGTGGAAAGACTCATGGCAAAGGTTAATTTAGTTTCATCTCAGAGGTAATCATCATCTCACTTTACTGTGTGTTCCTCCACACTTAATGGAATACTCTAAATTATTTAGACCCTTAACAACACCAATGGGTTGTCATCTTCAGATGACTGTATCAATGAATTAATCAGTTAAGTATGTAAGTTACTGCTGACAACTATAAGCTCCTGGCCCAGTGATTTTTCTGGTTTTGGTATCCCAGTCACTTTTCTGTCACACCTGCAGAGCCCTCAGACTCACCTGGATAGGGCCTCTGGATGAAAAGACCCTTACTGGAAATCTAATCTTTACCCTGGATGGTTGAATATAAGGACTGAAATTAGTTCAAAGATAGTAGGAAGGGGTCATGAATCAACTTCCAAGATAGCTGAACACCATAAAGAAAACCGAAATGTTAGACAGCAATGTTGCATGAACAGAGACAAAGACAGAGGAGGTATTTAAAGCTCTGTGTATCTGCATATTATGTATATTTCCCTCTTGTCATCTCCAGACCTGATTACATAATTTTCCTATGGGACTTTGCTCTTCATTGAAATAAGTGTTTCTTGTTGAGTCTCTGTTCCCAAGACATCTGATTAAATGTTAGGCAAACCAGACTTCATTTATTCATCTCTATGTATTAGTTTACCTTTCTTTTTTTAAGATTTATTTATTTTATGTAAATGAGTTCACTGTAGCTGTCTTCAGATATACCAGAAGAGGGCATCATATACCATTACAGATGGTTGTGAGCCACCATGAGGATACTGGGAATTTAACTCAGGACCTCTGGGAAGATCAGTCAGTGCTCTTAACCTCTGAGCCATCTCTCCAGCTCCTAGTCTACCTTTCAAAAGTAAAATTTACTAAGATCAAACAAGAAGGAAGCATGGCTCTAGCTGCATATGTAGTGGAGGATTGCCTTGTTGGTCATCAAGGGGAGGAAAGGTTCTTGGTCTTATGAAGGCTTGATAGATGCCCAGAGTAGGGGAATTGAGAGCGAGGAGGGTTGAGTGGGGTAGGTAGAGGAGCACCCTCATAAAAACAGGGGGAGGGAAGATGGGATAGGCAGTTCCCAGGACGGGGCAGGGTGGGGACCGGAAAAGGGGATAACATCTGAAATGTAAATAAAGGAAATATCCAATAAAATAAATAAATAAAAAGTCACCACTACTGAAAATATTTAAAGAAACCATACAACTATGAGGACTAACATTACATACATGGAACTAAATGAAATAACATTATGTCAAAGGTCTATTGATTCTATTTGTCACTTCAAAGAACCAGATCTTAGGTCTGTGGTTCTTTGAGTTATCTTTATTTCTTTGTTTTAAAGTTTTCCTATTATTTTTGCTTTTTCTTCCTGTTCATTGAATTTGGATTTAGTTTGTTCTTGCTTTTCCAAAGTCTGGACTTGCATCATTAAAATACTTATTCATGTCCTGCCCTTATTATTGCTTAGTTTAGGCGCATAGTGCTGTATTTCCCTTTTAGGACTGTTTCTGTGGCAGAGGTTTTGTAATGTAGTTTGCATTTTAGTTTAGTTACAGTAATCTTTGTATTTCTTTCTGGAGTTCTTCTTTGACTCAACCATCATGTTATTTAATCTCCTTGAGTTTAATTACCAGATATTCTCTTGTTATTAAGTTTTATTGCATTATAATGAGAAAAGATACATGGATTTCAATTTATCTGAATTTGTTAACATTTAAAAACATATTTTAAGTAAAATAAAATCACATGACATTCTTTCCCTTTTGTACCCCCAACTCCTCCCAGAGACCCCCTCAACACCTGCCATAGCTTTCATGCTTTATCTGATAGCCTATTTTCATTATTATTACATATATTTTATATATGCACAATACGTAAATGCAACTGTTGAATTGTTGTCATTGTTGTTGTGTTGTTTCAGAGCTGACCACTATAACCTGGATAACCAATAAGGGGCCTCATCCCTGGAAGAAACTAATTTGCCCTTTCAGCAGTTAATAGTGTTTCTCTATGATGGTTTCCATTTGCTGTAAATATAGCTTCTTTGATGAGGGGTGATAGTTACCCCTGTCTGTGGGTATGAGGATAACATTTGGAATTATGCCAGTCTAGTAAAGTGGCGTAGCAGATTCTCTAACATCCATGACATCACTAACTCTGGTAATCTGGCTGGATTTTCTAGTGCCAGGCACGACTTGCTTCCTACTGAGTGGTCCTTATGTTAAATTAAACAGTTATTTACCACCAATATGTGAATGTTACTAGCCATTGGTTTCATAGTCATTTATAGGTTTCACAGCTGGAAAAGGATGATCAATCAACTTACTGGCCCAGACGTGAACATATCTCCAGTTCCTTTCAATATAGTTCTGGAAATCCTAGCCACAACAATAAGGATAAAAACAAAACAAAAAACAGAACAACAACAAAAACCAAAACCAAGCAAACAAAAGAACCTCCCAACTTGAAAGGATTAAAATAGGAGTCATATAAGAAATCGAATTATCCCAATTTACAGATGATCTGATATTTACATAAGAGATCTCAAAAAAATATGTAATTTTTTAAATTGATGAGATTTTTAAAAATCTCACCAAAATAAATTAGAGAAAATCTATATTTTCCTCAAAATGGCAGGGTAAAAAACATAACTTCCAAAAATCAGTATGAGAACGAGATCACAGACATACTCAGAATAGCATCAAAGAGAATAAAAATATCTTGAAATTGACTTAACTAAGAATGTGAAAGACTTCCACAATGAAAGCTTCAAAACACTGAAGAGATTGAGAAGACACTGAAAGTGAAAAAATGCCTAGTGTTAATGGATTGCTAAAATTGATATTGTGAAATGACCATTCTGCCAAAATTAGAGATTCAATGCAACTCCAATCAAGTTACCTGCAACATTTTTCATTCTTACAGAAATAGAGAAAGCATCCTAAAATTCTCACAGAACCAGAAAATACCCCAGATAGCCAAATTTGAAATAAAAAGAATAATATTGTGCAAGCTGGTACAACCACTCTGGAAATCAGTCTGGCGGTTCCTCAGAAAACTGGACATGATACTTCCGGAGGACCCAGCCATACCACTCCTGGGAATATACCCAGAAGATTCCCCAGCATGCAATAAGGATACATGCTCTACTATGTTCATAGCAGCCTTATATATAATATCCAGAAGCTGGAAAGAACCCAGATGTCCCTCAACGGAGGAATGGATACAAAAAATGTGGTATATATACACAATGGAGTACTATTCAGCCATTAGAAACAATGAATTCATGAAATTCTTAGAGAAATGGATGGAGCTGGAGAACATCATACTAAGTGAGGTGACCCAGTCTCAAAAGAATACCCATGGTATGCAGTCACTGATAAGTGGATATTAGCCTAGAATCTTGGAACACCAAAGACATAAATCACATACCAAATGATGTCTGACAAGAAGAAAGGAGTGGACACTGGTGCTGGAAAGGATCAAAGCATCAGTGTAGGGGAATACAATAACAGGGAAGTGGGAAGGGGTGGATGAGGGAGCAGGGGGAGGGAAAAGGGCATGTGGGACCTTTAGGGGGTGGGTAACCAGAAAAAGGGAAGTGAATTGTAAGTATAGAATATATCCAATAATAAAAAAATAAAAAATTTTAAAAAGATGCAAGGTTAAAAAAAACAAAAAAACAAACAAACAAAAAAAAAGAATAATATTGGATAAATCATCATTCCAGGCTTCAAGATAGTGCTAAAGTAAAGAAAACAAACATAGGACTGGCACAAAAAAACAACACACACAAATGGAATAAAACAGAAGGATTCAAGCACATGTACTTATAACTACAGCCATATTTTATTTAAGGAAGAGGCAAACAAAACAAAAATCAAAACCAACAAAAATACCTACACACAACTCACTAGAGAAAAGACAGCAGCTTGCACAATGGTTCTGTTCTGGAGAATCTTGAAGTCTACACATGGAAAAATTAAATCAGATCCCTATCTACCACCAAGCACAAAAATTAAATCCAAGTGCACCAAAACCTGCAATTTGAATCCTGAAACACTAAAACTTCTAGAAGAAAACACAGGCATGAAATACTGGTGTAGAAAAGTACTTTCTTAGCTGAACTCCATTTTCCCAGGTATTAAGACCAATTATTCACACGTGAAAACTCAAAAAAGTAAAACGCTAACAATCCATTGAGTGAAGAAGCCGCCCACAGAATGGGAGAGAATCTTTGCCAGCTATACAATACCCAGAATATGCAAAGAACTCAAAAAAAATTAAGGAAACAAGTAAGTCCATTTAAAAAATGGACTAGGGGTCAAAAGAGAATTCTTAATAAAAGATAAAAAGAAAACTGTTCATTATCCTTAGCAATTAATTAGGAAGTACAAATTCAAGCAAGTTTGCAATTTTTCTCACCCCAGTCAGAACGACTTAGACCAACAAAACAACTGACAAATAATGTTGTATGAAAAGAGGAACCTTCATTCACTGCCATGTCTTGTATCCTTAGCTAGAAGCAAAAAGAAAACAAAGACAGATTCATAGACATGGGAGGAATTACGTAGGGTTTTCTTTTTTTTTTTTTTATTAGATATATTCCTTCCTGGTCCCCACCCCTGAAAGTCCCATAAGCCATCTCCCCTCCCCCTGTTCCTCAATTGATCTCTTCCCTGCCCTGGTATTACCCTATACTGCTGCCTTTCCAGGATCAGGGTCACTCTTCCCTTTGATGTCCAACAAGGCCATCCTCTGTGGCCTATGGGTCTGGAGCCATGGGTAACACCATGTGTACTATCTGGTTGATGTTTTTGTCTCTGGGAACTCTGGGAGTACTGGGTGACTCATACTGTTGTTCTTCCTGTGGCGCTGCAAAGCCTTTCAGCTCCTTGAGTCCTTTCTCTAGCTCCTCCATTGGAGACCCTGTGCTCAGGTCAATGGCTGGCTGAGAGTGTCCCCCTCTGTATTTGTCATGTACTAGTAGAGCCTCCCAGGTGACAGCTATATTCGGCTCCAGTCAGCAAGCACTACATCCATAATAGTGTCTGGGTTTTATAACTGTATATGGGATGGATCACTAGGTGGTGTAGTCTCTGGATGGTCCTTCCCTCAGACTCTGCTCCACACTTTGTCTCTGTATCTCCTGTGGAAATTTTGCTCCCCCGTCTAAGAAGGGCCAGAGTATCCATGCTTTGTTCTTCCTTCTTGGGCATCATTTGATATGTGAATTATGTCTTGGGTATTCCAAGCTTCTGGGCTAATATCCACTTATCAGTGACTGCATATTATATGTGTTCTTTTGTGACTGGGTTTAGGTAGGGGTTTCTAACACTACCATCACAACCTGGAACCTCAGCATGATAATAAACACACACCTAATAAGGCATAACACAGGGAAAAGAGTTAGTCTTTGTAAGTGAACAGTCTCAGGCTGTAAAATCCAGGAGGAGGAAACCAAAGTTTCTAGACTTTTCACACACAGATCAACCATTTATAAACATTCTTATTCTAATTCTCAAAGAAAACATTGCATTCCTCCTTAGCCTGGCATGTATAATAGTAGCTTTGCCAAGTTCCCATGGCCCAGCTGCCTTGGAGTCCTCGGTAGGCTTTGTCCAAGTCAAGATAATGTACATTGATTGCATCACTCATACAGGGCTTCCTACAGCCCCACACATTTCCCTTATTATTTCTTAGATGTTCAGGATGGATCTTTATGGTTAGTCTAGGGATAGTTCATTGTGATACTCTATGCCAGACTGTACAGATGTTAAGAAAGAAGAACATAATAGCCACTACATCTAACAAAAAGATGCTTAAATAAGTTAATAAGACAGCTAGTCTATGCATGTCCTCCTTTATAGTCTAACATGTTGATTCTCCCTGACTATCAAAGAAGAAATCAAGAATGTAAGAAAATATAGAAACTTCCTGAAACTAACAGAAGATGAAAACAAGAAATCAGACCCTGTGAGACACATTGGTAGTAACGCCACAGGCACACTCCCAACTCTAAAGGCCTTGACTAAAACAGAACAAGTACAGATGAATGGCTTGGGAAAATCAAGAACAAACCAAATCCAAACCAGCTGGAGGCAAGAAATAGTCAAAACCAGTATATAGATATATTCAAAGAATATAAAAGTTGATATTTTAGAAAAAGAAAAAAAAACCAAGATCTCTGGTTCAACAAAACAAAAGATAGAAAAATGAGTATCCACATTAACAAAATCAGAAACGAATGGGGAAGCACTGAAACAGACACCCAAGAAACTGAGAATATTATAGGGGAATATTTTATGAACCTGTATTTTGTTAAGCAGGAAAGCCTGAAAGGAATGGGTGAACTTTTATATCTAGTCAAACCACCAAAGTTAAACCAAGAAGGAAAAAATGTGCAGGGCCAGAAGGATTCACAGCAGACTTCTACCAATGGTAATTCTACCAAAGATCTATGCAGATAATCTACAACCAATTCTTTAATTATTTTTAAAAATGAAGTAACACTCTCAAACTCTATGAAACTACTATCATTGTAATATCCAACCAAAAATACAATTGCAGGTCAATATCCCTGATGAACATACTCAAAATGCTCAATAAAACACTTAAAAGAATGAGGATATACATCAAAAGATTATATATACTATGACCAAATGGGCTTTACCTCTAAAATGCACAATTTGAATACTTTAACCATTTAGACAAAAATATGTAAAATCTTGAGATACTTGCATGTTTCTGACACTGTTAAGAGGCTGTAGTTATACCACCCAGATCCAGAGCTTGAGCTGTCCCACCCTGACATCTACAACATCTATGAAATGTTGAAGTGTATGAAATGGCCCATCCTATGAATCCAAAGCTACAGGATCTCCATGACACAAGGCAACAATAGAATGTCCAAGAGGAGTCCTGGTGAGAATACTGATGATGAATACTCTAACATTGAAGATGTAGTAGCAGCCAGAGGCCTCCAACCAGACTAATGATTCATTGAAATGAACATTTACAAGTAAAATGTGAGGACAGAAAGGTCACATGTGGGACACACTGTGATACTACAGCTTCTATAAGATGTTTTCCATGCTTTGTTTTATCTTTTGTTTTGTTTTTATTTTCTTTGGGGAGGAGATTACAAGGGCAGAGGGCAGACACAAAGGGACAGGAGAAGAGTGGGATGGGGTACATATTGATAAGCTCACAAAGAATCAATAAAAAGTAAAAAGAAAAAAGAAGTTGTAGTTACCATGTTTTATATTATTGTGTTTTTAAAGTTTTTATATTTTGTATACACAAGATGAATTTTCAGTGAAAAGAAATGCTATTTATTCCAAAATACTGTAAACCTGTAGCCTGCATATGATAGAGTCTCCTATACTATTTTGCTCTAAGAAAGATGTTCACTTAGAAATTTGTTTGATCCCCTGGGAGAAATGCCTAAGCCTACCCAAGAAATGCTGCAGGCACGATGTTTCCTCCCCACCCACCTCCCAGTCCCCTCAGAAGTGAAGTTTAGCATACTCAAGGGCATTATGCAAACAGCCCTCATTCAGCCATGAGTATATCTGGTGTGCTAGATAGTTTTATGTCAACTTCACACAAGTTGATTAATGATTGATGGGAAGAGGGCTCAACCCACTGTGAGCAGTGCCATCCTTGGGCTGGTGGTCATGGTCCAAATAAACGTGCAGGCTGAGCAAGACACTAGGAGCAAGTCAGTAAGCAGCACTCTTGCATGGCCTCTGCATCAACTCCAGGTTTCTGCCATGCCGGAGTTTCTGTCCTGACTTCCTTTGATAATGAACAATACTGTGTTAATCCAGATGAATTTGAGAATTGCTCTTTCTAGGTCTATGAAGAATTGATTTGGGATTTTGATGGGGATTGCATTGAATCTGTAGATTGCTTTTGGCAAGATGGCCATTTTTACTATATTGATCCTGCCAATCCAAGAGCAAGAAATATTTTTCCATCCTCTGAGGTCTTCTTCGATTTCTTTCTTCAAGGACTTGAAGTTCCTATCATACAGATCTTTCGCTTGTTTGGTTAGAGTCATGTCAAGGTACTTTATGCTGTTTGTGGCTATTGTGAAGGGTGTTATTTCCCTAACTTCTTTCTTAGCCTGCTTGTCCTTTGAGTACAGGAAGACTACTGATTTGCTTAAGTTGATTTTATAACCAGCCACTTTGCTGAAGTTGTTTATCAGCTGTAGAAGTTCTCTGGTGGAGTTTTTTTGGGTCGCTTAAGTAAACTATCATATCATCTACAAATAATGATAGTTTGACTTCTTCCTTTCCAACTTGTATCCCTTTGACTTCCTTACGTTGTCTAATTGCTCTCACTAGAACTTCAAGTATTATATTGAAAAGATATGGAGAGAGAGGGGGCAGCCTTGTCTAGTCCCTGATTTTAGTGGGATTGCTTCAAGTTTCTCTCCATTTATTTTGATGTTGGCTACTGGTTTGCTGTAGATTGCTTTTACTATGTTTAGGTATGGGCCTTGAATTCCTGCTCTTTCCAAGACTTTTAGCATGAAAGGATGCTGTATTTTGTCGAATGCTTTTTCAGCATTCATCTGGAGTAACAAAACACCCAAGATAGCTAAAACTATTCTCAACAATAAAAGGACTTCTGGGGCAATCAATATCCCTGACCTACAGAGCAATTGTGTTAAAAACTGCATGGTATTGGTACAGCAACAGGCAAGTAGATCAATGGAATAGGATTGAAGATCCAGAAATTAACCCACAGACTTATGGTCACTTGATCTTTGATAAAGGAGCTATAACCATCCAGTGGAAAAAAGATAGCCTTTTCAACAAATGGTGCTAGTTCAACTGGAGGTCAACATGCAGAAGAATGCAAATTGACCCACTCTTATCTCCTTGTACTAAGATCAACTCCAAGTGGATCAAGGACCTCCACATAAAACCAGACACACTGAAACTAATAGAAAAGAAACTTGGGAAGACCCTGGAGGACATGGGCACAGGGGGAAAGTTCCTGAACAGAACACCAATAGTTTATGCTCTAAAATCAAGAATTGACAAATGGGACCTCATAAAATGACAAAGTTTCTGTAAGGCAAAGGACACTGTCAGAAGGACAAAACGGCAACCAACAAAGTGGGAAAAGATCTTCACCAACCCCACATCCGACAGAGGGCTAATATCCAATATATACAAAGAACTCAAGAAGTTAGACCCCAAAGAACCAAATAACCCTATTAAAAAATGGGGTACAGAGCTAAACAAAGAATTGTCACCAGAAGAAATTTGGATGGCTGAAAAACACCTTAAGAGATGTTCAATATCATTAGTCATCAGGGAAATGCAAATCAAAACAACCCTGAGATTCCACCTCACACCAGTCAGAATGGCTAAGATTAAAAATTCAGGAGACAACAGGTGCTGGCGAGGATGTGGAGAAAGAGGAACACTCCTACACTGTTGGTGGCATTGCAAGATGGTACAACCGCTCTGGAAATCACTCTGGTGGTTCCTCAGAAAATTGGGCATGACACTTCCAGAGGACCCTGTCATACCACTCCTGGGCATATACCCAGAGGATCCCCCTGCATACAATAAAGACACATGCTCCACTATTTCATAGCAGCCTTGTTTATAATAGCCAGAAGTTGGAAGGAGCCCAGATATCCCTCAAAGGCAGAATGGATACAAAAAATGTGGTTTATTTATACAATGGAATACTACTCAGCAATTAAAAATAATGAATTCATGCAATTTGTAGGCAAATGGTTAGATCTGGAAAATATCATCCTAAGTGAGTTAACCCATTCACAAAAGAATACACATGAAATGCAATCACTGATAAGTGGATATTAATGAGCCCAAAAGCCCTAAATACTCAAGGCACAATTAGCAAGTCAAATGATTCCCAAGAAGAAGAAAGGAGAGGGCCCTGGGCCTGAAAAGATTGGATCTAGTTTTGTAGGAGAGTACCAGAACAGAGAAATGGTGGGGGGTGATTGGGGAATAGTTGGGGGGGGAGAGAACTTATGGGACATATGGGGGGGACTGGGAAAGGGGAAAGCCTTTGGAATGTAAACAAAGAATATAGAATTAAAAAGTTTTTCAAAAAAAATGAACAGTACTGTGAAAGTATAAGCCAAACAAACCTTTCCTCACAAGTTTCTTTAGTCATAGCAATAAAAAAACTAAAAATGTCCAGGGCTACAACTCTAGCAGAAGTCCCTGTACCTTGCCAGAGGCTATCCCAGTATCCAGAACCCCAGGTTCTACTCACAGACATCCAACACTTCCTCAGAGTCTGCCCAGCTTCCTACAACAGCCTCCCTCCCCTCATCTATACATCCAGGTCCACTGCTCCAGGAGTGCCCCTCTCTTCTACCAGAGGCCACATTGGTACCTAAAAATCCCAGAAGCCTCCTGTTCTACCAGAGGCCATTCTAGTACCCAGAACCTCAGAAATCACACAGTCTTCCAAACTTCCAGCAGGTCACCAGAACCACAGGCCACTCAGGCCCGAAGATTAGAAAGGAAACAGAAGCCAAGGGGGTAAACATCCATTCAACAAAGATAAACTCAAATTTCAGCACCCAAATCTATAACTACCTGAAAACCCAGATACATAAAGGCCGGCCTAAGAATACAATCAACAAAAGCAGAGGCTATGTGGTACCACCAGAGCCCAGCTGTCCTACTGCAGGAGCCATGGACACTCCAACACAGCTGAAGCATAAGAAAATGACTTTTAAAACAATTTTATGAAGAAGATAGAAACCCTTAAAGAGGAAAGGACTAAATCCCCTAGAGAATGTCAAGAAAGACAAGAAATATAAGAAACAGGTAAAAGAAATGAACAAACCTGTTCAACTCCTAAAAATAGAAGTAGAAGCAATAAAGAAAACACAAACAAAATCCTGGAGGTGGAAAATCTAGGTAAGTGAACAGTAACTACAAACACATGCCTCACCAACAGAATATAAGAGACAGAAGTGAGAATCTCAGGTGGAATAAAATAGAAGAAATTGATATATTGCTCAAAGAAAGTGTTAAACCTAAAATATTCCTGATACAAAATATCTAGAAAATACAAATATCATTAAACAACCAAACTTACTAGAACTAGAAGAAGTAGAAGAAGTCCAACTCAAAGGTCCAGAAAAATTAGTTTTGACAAAGTTATAGAAAACCACACTCATTTGAAAGGAAACAATAGTAAAGCTTGAGCTACACATAGATCCTCATTCATTGATAGTGGAGACTTAAATACCCCATACTTACCAACGTTTACAGGTCATCCAGACAGAAACTAAACAGAGGAAAAAATGGAGCTAGCAGACGCTATGATTCAAATGGACCTACCAGATAAAACATTTCACCCAAACACAATAAAATATATCTTCTTTTCAGCACCTCACGGAATCTTCTCCAAAACCGACCATATACTCGGGCACAAACCAAGTTTCAACACATACATGAAAATTGAAACAATTCTTTGTATCCTATCACACCACCATGGATTATAGCTGGATTTCAAAAACAACAGAAAAAACAGAAAGCCTAAAATTTCATGAAATATAGTCATCCAGCAGCCATGGTCAAACTGGGTTTACCTGAAAGAGGGGCTGGAAATGAAAAAGACAGAAGGCTCTTGCCAAGATAAGGTTCTGATCAAGGCTCCAAGTTTAATATTCAGCACTGTGTTTATATAGGGAAAGTCCATCCTTTGTTTCAGCTGGATTATTTTGCAAAGCAAGCTCAGGGGGCAGTATATTCTTCTAAGTTCCTGTAGGAAATTGCTGGTGTAGCAATGTGATGACTTCACCTGGATGACTCCACGTAGGTTGTTAAACACATTGTAGCAAGCATTCAAGGTCTGTTCAGCCTGTTCAAGGCCGAAAAGGGCACAGTACCCCCTTTTTTGTTTTTTAAAGATGAGTAGTATCAATAGCTGGATGGGGGCACAAATTTATTTGTTTTCCATAATCCCGCACAGGCAGTTAGGCGGCCTTTTTCTCTTTTCCTTCGGGCTAGTCCTTCTCAAACTTTAGCCATAGAATCCTTTACTATTCCTGAATGATCAATGTAAAAGTAACACTCCTCATGGAAAGTTACAGAGGCTGTACATAGTCCTCTCTGTTGAAGGAATAAAAGATCAAGTCCTCTCCTGTTTTGAAGGACTACCTCAGACAAGGAGGTTAGAGATCCTTGCAAATGGGAAATAGAGGTTTCTATCCTTTCTATATCTGTATCTTTTGCCGTTCTAAGGAGCTCGTATTTTTTCCTCGCAAAACCAGGGCAGACGTGTCAATAGCTGGTCCTCCCATATTCAGAAAGTTGCTTCCCATCCAAATTTTAAAATTAAAAACAAAAAGCATGATTTAAATAATTTTGTGGTGTATGGATATATAATTTCCCTTTCTTGTTTTGTATGAAGATATTGTTGTAAAGTTACATAAAGTTCCACAATGCCTTATCCTTTAGGATAATAAGGAAATATGGGTAACAATTTGAAATAATTGATTAGGTATGAGTCCTTGAGGATTAACACCATTATGTGATACATGAAGAAACTGAGGACACTGAGAACAAGTCTTTACAATTTGATGTGCACATTCTCTAGAAATATCAAATTGTTGTCTCAAGCTATTACTGCTTTGATGATGTAAAGAATGAAATTGTATACCCAATTGTTCCTGTGTAAGGCCTATAATCTGTCTAGTATAAAAATCTGTTGTGGTATTACCCAGAGGTCCAGGCAATCTAGTCTGAGTTCTTAAATGTCCTATAAAGTGAGGAACAGTACATGTTTCTTAAACTAAGCTGTATTTGCTGGGCGGTGGTGGCACATGCCTTTAATCCCAGCTCTTGGGAGGCAGAGGCAGGTGGATTTCTGAATTTGAGGCCAGTATGGTCTACAGAGTGAATTCCAGTACAGCCAGGGCTATGCAGAGAAACCCCGTCTCAAAGTCAAAAATAAAAAACTGTATTTGTATAAATAACTGTAAAATTTAAGAATTAGCAGTATCTGAAAAAGGAACAATTTCAAGCAATTGTAAACCATGAGCTATTGGCTATCAGTATACAAATTAAAAGCTTTATTTTTTTAACATTTCAAAGACAGAAGCTACAACACATAATTCAATTATTTGTGAAGCAGGGGGGAAACTCAAGAGAATAAATAAGTGATCAATTCACATATGTTTCTCTCCCACTAGATGAGATGTTCATAAATACAGTAAATGCATGCTTTATCAGCTGCATGTGTAAATTTACAGGAAATAAAAAAGTATGTAGAGAGGCAAATTCTAACAACTTGCCTTTTGGATAATGATTATATTTGCTTAAAAAGTTTGCCATGCAATAGGCCAAATATCAGTATTCTGCAATAACCAATTTAATTGTTGTTTGGAATAAGGGATAAACATTTCATCGAGTTCTTAAGACATTCTTTCCAAAATACTTTCATGATTCTATCCTACAATTCTGAATCAACACAGCAACAGCTTCATAATAGGGTGTTCAAACTTTACTTGGAGATGAAGAAAGATGACTCCACATTCATGGTCCGTTTTGCCAAAGGGCTGCTGTGAAAGTCAACAGCTGATCACAGTCTATAGAATGTATCTGTTGTTGGCTAATAGCTCCATCTGCTTTTTGCAAAGCTATTTGCCCCTCATCAGTTAATTGTCCGGGGAATTAGGATTTTCATCCCCCTTGAGAATATAAAACAGAGGTTTAAGTTTTCTGTGGTAAGTTTAAGATGAGGTCTTAGCCAATTAATACCTCCAAACATTAAATCATTTAAAGTAAGTAAATTACCTTTTCTTACTTGAATTGTCTGTGCCACAATATGTTTGGGCTATAATAGAGGTCCCAAATATTAAAAAAGATTTTGCCTTTGAATCTTGTCTGGAGCAACAACCACTGGAGCCTTTAAGACTTAAAGTGGGGCAGCCCCTCAGCCCTGACAGTATGAGGGAAAATAGCTCCCGTAGAGGCTTTATGGGTTTCCATCATCTCTGAAGACTCCCATCCAAAGATAACCATAAACATTGGTGACAAACTATTTAAATGCCCGACTGATACTAGAGCAAATAAAACAATTCTGCGACAAGAGGTCCCACAGACTGAAAGCTAATCCCCTGGCTTCAACTTCAAGGCGTAGGTCATTGCCCTCATGCCTTTACCACCAAACAAGCCTACAAATGGGAGAGCCCAGCTGTGTCAACTGGCAAGCTAAGCCCTCTTGTGGCCAACATCACTACCAATCTTTTAGAAAGAGATATCTTGGAGCTCTGGGAATTACTCTCACTAGTCAGCCAAAGGGAAAAAAAGTTACAGAAAGGTAAATGATTATACCACTAATAATAATTATACTCAGGCTGGTGAGATGGCTCAGAGGTTAAGAGTACTGGCTGCTCTTCCAGAGGTCCTGAGTTCAATTCCCAGCAACCACATGGTGGCTTGCAACCATCCTTAATGGGATCCAATGCCCTCTTCTGGTGTGTCTGAAGACAGCGACAGTGTACTCACATATGTAAAATAATCTTTTAAAATAAATAATAATTATACTCACAAAAAGTTTTCTAAAAGCCTGTAGGCTACCCCCCAAATTTAAGGGCTGCTGTTAAATATAATACTCCCTGCTTCAACTGGCTCTCCAACAAGCCTAGCTGGGTTAAACCATGGCTTCTATCAAGGTAGAAACTTAAAGTGCTCACACAGCTGGTTAAAAACAACTCCAGCATCATCATTTCTGCCCTTCCTACAGTCCATGAATACCCCTATGTTCGCTACAAAAAGAAATCAAGAGGATGGACACTGCTATAAGAGTTAAGGTGATTAATAAAACCATGTGGGTCTGAGGGTCCCCCCAAAGGAGCTACCCCTTGTCTCTGTCATTCCTACCAGTCTCCTTCTCTTAGCAATAGACATTAAAGACTGTTTTTTCTCTATCCCTCTCCAGTCACAAGATTGCCAAAGCTTTTCATTCCCCATACTCCCCATTAACAACTCAGGCCAACATTACAATGAGTGGACAATCCTCCCACAAAGGATGGCAAACACTCTCACCCCTGACAGGAAGCTGCTGCCACAACATTAAGGCCTTACTTAGACAACATTTCCATAGCTGTCATCATGGATGATATCTTGGTATGGGGAGACTTTTCCACCCCTCCCACCTTAAGGATCAGTTAATACCTTCCCTGTCCTCAAGCAAGCAGCAATGACTCTAATTAGGATTGCAGGCTTATGACAAAGTCTACAATTGTGGACTGAAAGAAAAAGTTTGAGAGATGAGGAAAGGATCCTTTCACTTCTAACCTGGACGGTTCCCTAGTCACAACATACTGTGAGATTTTGTTGTTGTTGTTGTTGTTGTTGTTGTTGTTGTTTATTTAAGCTCTTTATCTGTGTGTTGAATGGAAAGAGCATGTACAATCCAGTCTGAATGAAGACAATGACCTGTTGTTGGGTGGAAGTCATGAAAAAGTAGAATGAAATTAGGATGATTCCCTTGATTATTCCACTGACATAGTTTGGAGACACCAATTCTTGGTCTTTACACTTATAAAATAAAGGAGAGAAAGCATACTCCACAAGTCACTCTCAATTCGAATCTCTGTCCATGAGTTGTTTTTCTATACTGTGTTGTAACACCTGTAGATATACAACTGGCCAGAGTAGGGTGAGCAGAAGTGGCTGGATGATGAGATTCCTAGTTCAGTTTAAATGTGAAATCCACCTTACTCTATGTCTGTAGGTGGGATATGTTGTAGTACTGAAATATATTTCCCTTTTTATTTTTCTTCAATTCAATAATGGGGACATAAGCTTCATGAAAATGAAAGGGATGCCAGCAGCTGAATACATTGCAGTTCTATGTTTTTTTAAGACTAACTTAATCATTTTATGTATGTGAGTACACTGCCATATCTTCAGACACACCAGAAGAGGGCTTCAGATCCCATTACAGATGCTTGTGAGCCACCATGTGGTTGCTGGGAATTGAACTCAGGATCTCTCAAAGAACTATCAGTGTTCTTAACCACTGAGCCATCTCTACATCCGATGTTTTATGTTTTATTAAGCAATATTGTAAGTAATGTGTGTATATTTCAATCAAATATACAAGAGCTATTTTAAAAATCAAGTTAACATTTAATAACATAAAGGAATTTACATGTTAGACCTGAGAAATCTTGTCTAAACTATGGAGATTGTTACACTGCCCCAGTTTCTTCAAATGTCTTGAGTTTTCACATCAGGGCATAAATGAACACACAAAGTTCACAGCACAGAGGCATTGTGGGCAAGCCTCCCATGACAAGCTAAGAGCTGGTGTCCTATGGCACTCCCACGCCAGACAACTGGGAAGGGTTTATCCTGCTGTTCTTCAGAGAGTTCAGCCAATGAATGTTCTGTGAAAGACACACCTGATAAGACAAAAATCAAGTTAAGCACAGTTATGCATGAGCCTTCCACTTGAATGCTGTTGGATGAAAATCATGATGATAGCAGGTTGAGAAACACATTTCACACATAAGGACCATCATTGTGAAAATGTGAAAGATCAATGACCTCCATTTCCCCTTCTTCACACCTTGAGTGCATTTATCTAAGTACAGTTGTATGACTTTATATGTATGTCTGGAGGATCCGCATGTGTTGGCTCATGTGTGAGAAGTAAGGGGTCTCAAGTGTTATCTTGACCTTATTTTCTGAGACACTTGTCCTGAAGCTGGAGGTGAGCTCTGCATGGTGCTACCAAAGGGTCTGTCTCCTTCTATCAGCATTGGCCTGATACTGTAGGTCACAATGCCATGCAAGTGTTTGTTCACTAGATCTGAGCTCATCTCATGGTTTCAGAACAAGTATTTAGTCTAGTGAACTCTCAACCCTGCCACAAGAAGGGGAGTTCTGATGGATAGCCTTTTATTTCATGATAACTCTCTTGAGTATATTATAGTCCAAAAAGCATATTTTTGTGGGGAGTCAATTCTCTGTTGAAACTCTGTTAAAGTATAAGCTGCTGAAGAATGAGTATATTTTCTGATTTGTGGAATTTTTTGTAGAAAATTACAAACTGGAGAAACCATTGGTTATTATCAATTTCCTGTGATGATGAATATCCTGTGGAACTGGGAAGTTTAGATTAAAATGACATGTGACCATGTTTTTTTGGTGAGCCTAGTCTCCAAGGCAGAGGAGGCCTGGTATTTTAGAGTTGTTAAAAGAAACTAGTTTGGTCTCTTGTTTGGTGTTCCTGAAGGATTGTTATTTTGCCTCTCAGAAACACATTACTCACATTGCTTTAGGAAATGTGGCAAGGGCCTTGAGGGGAGATGAGCAGACATATGCCTCAGGTTCACTGCTTCCAGCATCATCAGTCTGAATATTGTAGTACCAAATGATATTTCAAAATGACAGGAAATATATAATGAGGTAACAGATTTCAGAGACTTGCCATTTCTACCATTTCCAAGACCTCATAAAGAAGGACAGGAAAATTTTTCATTGCTTGCTTAGAAGAATATTCCAATCCAAGAAGCTCATAGAAAGGATACTCCCTAAACACCATGCTACTCCACAGTTGGCCATGACTTTTACTTACAATGTCATAGTATGTCTTGGATGTTTAGTGCTGGGAAACAGACACTGTGAGTCCCACCTGTTTGAGCCAGGTGCAACAGGGACCACAACATGGGAAGATGATAAGTCAGGTGGGAAATGTAATTCTCTCACCTGGACTGCAGAGTCAGGATGGCTGTCTCTTCATAGCAGGAAGGTTATGTGTATGACTTCTCTGTCCATGCATTGTCCATGTTGGGAACAATGATGTGAAAGAGTGGAGAGCTAATTACTCACACTCTGTAGAAGATGGGGTTACCAAGATGGAGTCCTGGTTGGTGGAGGTAGCTGACAGGTAACAAAATGTTGTGTACACTGCCTCTTCCGGCCTGGCTCCTCCTGCAGCAGTTCTGCTGTACCAGGCCAAACACAGGCCTGTGGTTTAGGAACCACGGGCCTGGGCCCAATGATCAATCCTTGAAAGAAGACACAGAGAAAGGACTCTATTAGTGACATTGACACTGAAGGATTTAGTGTAGAGCTGCTGTGTGGTATCACAGGTCTCCACAGAATTTCTCTCAACCTATGTTTTCACCAAACACTCCTTCTTCCTCTTTCCCTTCATCCTCTGGCCTTGGTCACATCCTCTGCTGTCTGCTTCTGACTCAACTTCCTCAGATACACATAAGCAGTATTCAGTTGGAAAGCTCCTTCTAGGCTCACAGACATCTTAGGATTTGTGTCCTAAAAATAGGCGCAGAGTGTCTTTGGAAAGGAAAGATTTAATTCACATGTGAATGTTGGGAGTCGTGCCTACTCAGTTTCCTTGGGACTCCATCCTCCATTGTTTGTTAACCCTTACCTGGATGTTGTGTGCCTTCTACTTCGAGTGGGGAAGCAGAGAAACAACCTCCTGAACGGGTGACTAATCTGCCTCCTCACCCACTTCCATAGCCTTCTGCTATTCCTGTTCGGAGCTCTAGGCGCCTCCTGGAGATGGTCCTTGGTAGATGTTAACTCAAGGATGGAACATCCAGGGTTCTGTTTGTTTGTGGTGTCCTCCAAGAAGGACAACACATCCAGAGGTGTGAGACTAAATGAGATGGTAATTCCTGTATCCTCAATCTCAGCCTCCTTTTTTATCCCCTTGGATGTTTCAGCAAACAAATCAGTAGCTTCTGTCTCTGTAGCATTTGTATTCAGAACATTCACACAATCATCCTGTGGGGCAGAATTCACAGGTAAACTGACATGTATAAACTGGGTGACCTGGACCTACAGAAAGACTTGCTACTTTTGTCACTTACCTGCTGCACAATGTTGCCATTTTTTGAGGCCATCATGAATGTGGGCAGAGCCAATTCACTCCATCTCCTCTTTAGAGGAAAGGGAGGCAGGATGATACGACATGAAGGTGACTTGACTGAGTGTCTCTTTCTAAGATGTACTATTTGTCCAGGATGGTAATGGTTTTTCTTCTTGAATAGTACATCGTTTTTCGCCAGGGTATCTCTAAAGTGAGTTGTTCTTGCCCCATCTAAGTTTTCCTCTGCCATGTGGCTCAGGGAACACACAGTATTCACCAGGCTGGAGATGGACCACCCTGTTTCACTGAATGCTGATGGTAAATTTGCATCACTCAGATCTGTGCATGTTTCACTGAATGCTGATGGTAAATTTGCATCATTCAGATCTGTGCATGTTTCACTGGATGCTGATGGTAAATTTGCATCACTGAGATGTGCCCATGAAAATTTGTTTGCCATGTCCTTTACCTCAAAAGGAGGTGGATGAGACCACCACAATTTTCTAGAAGTTAAAAAGAAAAAAAAAGAAGAAAAGATCAGGTACAGGAATTCTATAAAAATATATACACACATGAATTTGTGTATGATGAAAACCAAAGGTATTTCTAACATTGTAATGATGTATCATGTGGTCAGAGAGAAAAAAATGCAATAAAACAAAAACAAAGAAACAAACAATTTTAAAACCCAAACACAAAACAGTTATGAGAGAGCTAAGACAGATGACAACTGGCCACACCTTCAGGTTGAAACAAAGGGCAAAGAAACAAGGAACTGGTCCATTGAAATGATGAAAAGAGTTGACAAACCCTTGATGGAATCACACAGAGAGGACATAAATGATTGAAATGTGAGGTATGCTAGAGAAAAGTAGGATTCTTGAGAACTCTAGGCAACCTTGAACTGCAGAGTGTTAAATATCCTCAAAGAAAGAGATTGCTCATTCCACAACATAGACATCAACATTGATATAAGAGGTAACGAAACATGGACCATTTTTTGCCTTCCTGTTGCTACATCCTGGATGTGATAGTATGTTCATGACCTTATGAATATATGTGTGTAATATAAGGAGATCAATATGAATACAAGATTGAAAGAGTAATACCATCTTTCCTAACAAGGACAACCCAGGACTAAGGGCCTGCACAGTGGATCTTACCTACCAGCCATAAAGTACATCAACAATCCTCAAGGTATTTCACCAGAAAGACAAGAAAAGATCATTCCATGATAGTCTACAAAACTAGTATTACATTAATGCCAAAAACATAACACACATACACACACACACACACATACACACATGCATGCACACAAACACACACATGTATGTACACAAGCATGTACAATGTAATTTAATATCCTTGATAAAAATCTATGTGTACATCTGAAAATAGATTGTTTGGTAGATCACAAAACATGAGAAGGTAAGGAGAGGTCAAGGAAAGAGGCCATGATCAACTACCAAAAATAATATTGGAATAAACAAGTACATGTGGGTATAGTTATCTATAACATGCTATTTCCAGAGATATACTGAGCCTAACTAGAGCCATGGTTGTGTAGATGAAATCTTAATCAAAAAGGGAGAATTTTAGACACATGCCAGGGGCTCTTGCAATGTAACAGCAGATAAAAATTTCCCAATTCACTATGGACACATATAGGAGCACCAGAGGTAAATTCCTTACTCTATACAGTTAAGATTTTAAATGAAAAATAAATAAAGTAAAGGGAAAGCAGAGGACAATACAGCAAAGCAAAATTGTTGAAAGGGAACCATTTTGAAAAAAATGAATACACAGCAAAAACCAGTGACTCAAACAAGAGCAGTGAGTGAATGAATGAAAAAGAAACGTAGATCATGAAACCCAACAGAGAGTAAAATTCCCAATGTCAAGACCTAAGAGCCTAGTAATGCCCAAGTGCATCAGGACCCATGGTGGAGTCCAACTGCCATCCATCCAATAAGAGTTTCTATACAACATTGGGACAAATCCGAGCACACTGCAGTGCCTTCTATGAACAATTTCATCCTTTTCTTAAAGCTCTCCATGATGTCACTGCAAAGGATGGATCAATAACAATCAGGAATAAGCTAAAGTACTTTCTTTATACAACCCTAGGAACTGCATTATTTTTTATCATAATAGTGTACAAATTCTTAACACTTTGCAACCTAATGGACAAAAGGTATCCCTTCTCCAAGGCTCTCAAAGGAGGGGGAAGGCATGGTAGTTGATGGTGCTGGTGAGTTGGCAAGATAGGTCAGAGGCAGCTGGTTACATGGCTTTGGCAAGCCTTTATGCAACCAGTCATCCAACTATTCCTGCTTTCTAAAGTACTGGGGTTTCATGATCTTCCCAACTAATCAACATACCCTGCTAAAGACCAAGCATTCAGATACAAGAGAAGATATGGGGCATTTCCCATCAAACCTTGAGGAGGACATTTTGACTTTAATAACTGAAAGCCCCATAGTAAAATGGGACATACTCATAGTAAGAGGACAAACTCTGGAGCTCTATGAGGACCTGGATTAGGGACATGGGTATGGACTAGTTTGAAAGTGAACGCAGAGTGGAGCAGCTGGGACAGGAGCCTTCTGATCGTCATTTGCACCAGGGAGCAAGGAGGCTCCATAGCCTTCTGTGAACAGTCTACCAGAAGAGAGTGATCTCCCAGCGCTGCCTCCACTTCTGAGAATAGAGGAGAGAGCTCCACTTTCTCTCCAACATCTCCCAGGAGGAGAACAGCTAGGAGTACAGAGGGCATACGATCAGTAGAGCAGCTGGGACAGGAGCCTTCTGGTCACCATTTGCAACAGGAAGCCAGGCAGTTCTACAGCCTTCTGTACACAGACTCTACCAGAAGAGAGCTGGTCTCCCAGGAGTATGAACACAGGCTTATGGGCCCACAGGAGGGATAAATTCCAGCCAGAGACAGCAAGACCAACTAACAACAGAGATAACCAGATGGCAAAAGACAAGCACAAGAGGCCTACCAACAGAAACCAAGGCTACTTGGCAGCATCAGAAACCAGTTCTCCCACCAGAGCAAGTCCCAGATACCCCAAGACACCAAAAAAAGAGTTGGATTTAAAATAGTATCTCATGATGCTGATAGAGGGCTTCAAGAAGGACTTAAATAACTCCCTTAAAGAAATACGGGGAGAACATGGGCCAACAGGTAAAAGCCCTTAAAGAGGAAACACATAAATCCCTTAAAGAATTAAAGGAAAACACAAACAAACTAGTGAAAAAAACTGTACAAAACCATCCAGGATTTAAAAATGGAAGTAGAAACAATAACAAAATAGCAAAAATGTAAATGAAGAATATATTCAATAAAAAAATTAGAAAGAAAGAAAGAAAGAAAGAAAGAAAGAAAGAAAGGGAAGGAAGGAAGGAAGGAAGGAAGGAAGGAAGGAAGGAAGGAAGGAAGGAAGGAGACAACTCTGGAGATAGAAAACCTAGGAAAGAAATCAGAAGTCATAGATGCAAGCATCAACAACAGAATATAAGAGATAGAAGAAAGAATCTCATATTCTGAAGATACCATAGAAAACATTGAATCAACAGTCAAACAAATGCAATATGCAAAAAGCTTGTAACCCAAAACATTCAGGAAATCCAGAATACAATGAGAAGATCAAACCTAAGGATTATAGGTATAGAAGAGAGCAAAGATTTACAACTTAAAGGGCCAGTAAATATCATCAACAAAATTATATAAGAAAACATCCCTAACCTAAAGAAAGAGAAGTCCCAACAGACTGGACCAGAAGTTCCTCCTGTCACACAATAATCAAAACACCCAATGCACCAAACAAAGAAAGAATATTAAAAGCAGTAAGGGGAAAAGGTCAAGTAACATAAAAAGGCAGGCTTACTGGAATTACACCAGACTTCTCACCAGAGACCATGAAAGCTAGAAGATTCTGGGTAGATCTCATACAGGGCCTAAGAAAACACAAATGCCAGCCGAGACTACTATATCCAGCAAAACTCTCAATCACCATAGATGGAAAAAACAAGATATTCCATGACAAATTTACACAATATCTTTCCACAAATCCAGTCCTATAAATATAAAGGATCATAGATGGAAAACACCAATACAAGGAGGAAAATACACCCTAGAAAAAGCAAGAAAGTAATCTTCTCTCAAAACCCAAAAGAAAATAAACTACAAACATAAAAACAACATCAAAAATAACAGGAAGCAACAATCACTATTCCTTAATACCTCTTAACATCAATGGATCAATTCTCCAATTTAAAAAAAAAAACATAGAATAACAGACTGTATATGTAAACAAGATCCAGCATTTTGCTGCATACAGGAAATGCACATCAGCATCAAAGACAAACACTACCTCAGAGTACAGGGCTGGAAAAGAATTTTCCAAGCAAACAGTCTCAGAAAACAAGCTGGAGTAGCCATTCTAATATCGAATAAAATTGACTTTCAACCAAAAGTCATCAAAAAAAGACACAGAAGGACACTTCATATGAATCAAAGGAAAAATCTACCAAGAGGAACTCTCAATTCTGAAAATCTATGCTCCAAATGCAAGGTCATCCACATTTATAAAAGAAGCTTTACAAAAGCTCAAAGCACACATTGCACCTCACACAATAATTGTGGGGGACTTCAACACCCCACTCTCCTCAATGGAGAGATCAGGGAAACAGAAACTAAACAGAGACACAGTGAAACTAACAGAAGTTATGGACCAAATGGATTTAACATATATCTATAGAAACTTTCATCCTAAATCAAAAGAATATACCTTGTTCTGGACACCTCATTGTACCTTCTCCAAAACTGATCATATATTGGTCACTAAACAGACCTCAACAGATACGAAAAGATTGAAAGAATCTCATGGCTCCTATTAGATAACTATGGAGTAAGGGTAGTCTTCAATAGCAACAAAAACAACAAAAAGCCCACATAGACATGGAAGTTGAACAATGTTCTACTCTCAATGATACTTTGGTCAAGGAAGAAATAAGGAAAGAAATCAAAGACTTTTTAGAATTTAATGAAAATGAAGGCACAACATACCCAAACTTATGGGACACAATGAAAGCAATGCTAAGAGGAAAACTCATACCTCTGAGTGCCTCCCAAAAGAAGCTGGAGAGAGCATACAGTAGCAGCTTAACTGCACACCTGAAAGCTCTAGAGCAGAAAGAATCTAATAACCCAAGAGGAGTAGACAGCAGGAAATCATCAAACTCAGGACTGAAATCAACCAAATAGAAACAAAAAGAATTATACAAAGAATCAACAAAACAAGAACTGGTTCTTTGAGAAAATCAACTAGATAAACCCTTAGCCAGACTAACTAGAGGTCACAGAGACAGTATCCTTGTTAACAAAATTAGAAATGAAAAAGGAGATATAACAAGAGAAATGGAGGAAATTCAAAAAATGATCAGGTCCTACTACAAAAGCATATATTCACCATAACAGGAAAATCTGGATGAAATGAACAATTTTCTAGACAGATACCAAATATCAAAGTTAAATGAGGATCAGATAGACCATCTAAACAGTTCCATAACCCCTAAAGAAATAGAAGCAGTCATTGAAAGTCTCCCAACCAAAACAAACAAAAACAAAAACAAAAACCCAAAGGACCAGAAGGTTTTAGTGCAGAATTTGCTCAGACCTAACACCAATACTTTTCAAACTATCCCACAAAATTGAAACAGAAGGAACACTACCCAACTCGTTCTATGCAGCCACAATTACACTGATACCAAAACCACACAAAGATCCAACAAAGAAAGAGAGCTTCAGACCAATATCCCTTACAAATATTGATGCAAAAATACTCAATAAAATACTTGCCAACTAAATTCAAGAACATATCAAAATGATCATTCACTACAATCAAGTAGGATTCATCCCAGGGATGCAGGGATGGTTCAATATTTGGAAATCCATCAATGTAATCCTCTACATAAACAGACTCAAAGAAAAAGACCACATGGTGATTTCATTAGATGCTGCAAAAGCCTTTGTCAAAATTGAGCATCTTTTCATGTTAAAAGTCTTGGAAAGATCAGGAATTCAAGGCTCATACCTAAACATAGTAAAAGCAATATACAGAAAACCAGTAGCCAACATCAAACTAAATGGAGAGAAACTCAAAGCAATCCCGCAAAAATCAGGGGCTAGACAAGGCTGCCCTCTCTATACATATCTATTCAATATAGTACTTGGAGTTCTTGATAGAGCAATTAGACAACAAAAGGACATCAAAGGGGTATAAATGGGAAAGGAAGAAGACAAACTATCACTATTCGCAGATGATATGATAGTATACTTAAGTGACCCAAAAAAACTTCGCCAGAGAACTCCTATAGCTGATAAGCAACTTCAGCAATGTTGCTGGATATAAAATTAACTCAAACAAATCAGTACTCTTCCTGTACTTAAAGGATAAACAGACTAAGAAAGAAATTAGGATAGCTAAAACTATTCTCAACAATAAAAGAACTTCTGGTGGAATCGGTATCCCAGACCTTAAGTAGTACTACAGAGCAATAGTGCTAAAAACTACATAGCATTGGTACACTGACAGGCACATAGATGAATGGTACAGAACTGAAGACTCAGAAATGAACCCACACACCTATGGTCACTTGATCTTTGACAAAGAAACTAAAACCTTTTCAGCAACTGGTCCTGGTCAACTAGAGGTTAGTATGCAGAAGAATACAAATCAATCCATTCTTATCTCCTTGTCCATGTATACTTAACTCAAGTCCATGTATATCAATAACCTCCACATAAAACCAGGTACACTGAAACTAATGGAAAAGAAAGTGGGGAAAAACCTTGAGCACATGGACATGGGAAAATTTAGTGAACAGAACACCAATAGCTTATACTCTAAGATCAAGAATTGACAAATGGGACCTCATATAATTACAGTTTCTGTAAGGCAAAGGACACTGTCAATAGGACAAAATGGCAACCAACAAATTGGGAAAAGATCTTTACCAACCCTACATCCAACAGAGGGCTAATCTCCAATATATACAAAGAACTCAAGAAGTTAGACTCTAGAGAACCAAATACCCCTATTAAAAATGGGGTACAGAGCTAAGCAAAGAAAATTCAACTGAGGAATATCTAATGGCTGAGAAGCACCTAAAGAACATCCTTAGTCATCAGGGAAATGCAAATCAAACAATCCTGAGATTTCACCTCACACCAGTCAAAATGGCTAAGATTAAAAACTCAAGAGAGAGTGGTGGGATTGCAAGCTGGTACAACCACTCTGGAAATCAGTTTGGCAGTTCCTCAGAAAAAATGGGCATAACACTACCAGAGGACCCTGCTATACCACTCCTTGGCATATACCCAGAGGACCAGCATGTAATAAGGACACAT
Source organism: Apodemus agrarius (assembly GCA_964023405.1). Lineage (NCBI taxonomy): Eukaryota > Metazoa > Chordata > Mammalia > Rodentia > Muridae > Apodemus > Apodemus agrarius. Next base: position 86,177,612 of record OZ030018.1, on the reverse strand, counting down.
GCTTGACTATGTTCATATCAGCCTTATTTATAATAGCCAGAAGTTGGAAAGAACCCAGATGTCCCTCAACAGAGGAATACAGAAAATGTGGTACATTTACACAATGGAATACTACTCCAGCTATTAAAAACAATGAATTAATGAAATTCTTAGATGGAACTAGAAAATATCATCCTGAGTGAGGTAGTCCAATCACAAAAGAACACTATAATACTATGCTTCTCTCGTGTGTACACACACACACACACACACACACACACACATATGCCTCTCTCCAGACACTATACAACTGCATCTGTCTCCTCTTGCTAGATATAAGGATTGTTTTTAATAATGATGACCATTTTGTGTATATGTGTGTTTGCATGTATGTGTGCAGGCATGTATATGTGTGTATGCATGAGTGTATTGTGTGTGACAGAGAGACAGAGAGACAGAGAATGAATGCGGGTACCTATGGAGGCCAGAGACATCAGATACTCCTGGAACTAAAATTACAGATAGCTGTGTGCTGTATAATGTGATTTTGAGAGCCGAACTCTGAAGCTGGAAAGAACCCAGATGTCCCTCAATGGAGGAATGGATACAGAAAATGTGGTATATTTACACTATGGAATACTACTCAGCAATTAAAACAATGAATTCATCAAATTCTTAGGCAAATGGTTGGAACTGGAAAATATCATACTAAGTGAGGTAACTCATTCACAAAAGAACACACATGGAATACAGTCACTGATAAGTGGATATTAGCCCAGAAGCTCTAAATACCCAAGACACAACTCACATATCATATCATTCCCAAGAAGGAAGGAAGGAGAGGGCCCTGGTTTTGGAAAGGTTTGATGCAGCATTGTAGGGGATTGCCAGGACAGAGAAGTGGGAGGGGTTTGATTGGGGAACAGGCAGAGGGAAGAGGGCTTATGGGACTTAGGGGAGGGGGGAACTGGGAAAGGGAAGATCATTTGGAATGTAACAAAGAATATAGAAAAAAAAGATTAACATGTGCTCGTAACCACTGAGCCATGTCTCCAGTTCATGTTCACGATCATCAGTCTTGATATAAATATTCATGGATATTCTTCAGGATAGATTTTTTTAGAGGTGAAAACACTTGTAAAATGTATGAACATTTTAAAGTTTCTTGACTTTAAAAAAATCACCTCTCATGTTTGTGCCAATTCATACGCCACTAACTATACAGTTGCACTCACACATTCTCACCAGTATCATGCATTTATCATGTGTCTTCTCACTTCCTACATTGTGACTGATGCCCAGTTTGTTTTTCCTCTTCTGGTAGAAAAAAAATTAAACCCTCTCTCATGAATAAAAAAGAAAAGAAAAGAAAAGAAAAGAAAAGAAAAGAAAAGAAAAGAAAAGAAAAGAAAAGAAAAGAAAAGAAAGAGAAGAGAAGAGAAGAGAAGAGAAGAGAAAAGAAAAGAAAAGAAAAGAAAAGAAAAGAAAAGAAAAGAAAAGAAAAGAAAAGAAAAGAAAGTGAACCTACATGCTGCTTTAGTGGCTTTTTCAATATGACAATGAGTTCTTTAAAACTCACAGCTACACACATAGTTACCTCTACACTAATACTCATGTATTTATCTTAATTGATTAGCCATCTTATTGATGCTCTAATAAAAGATGGCACCCCTCATTTGACACTACTCTGGGATTTCTTTAGAGGACATGACCTTTTTTTGGTTTTGGGAGAATCCAACATGGCAAGTCCAGGAGACAGTTAATAAATAGAGAAAGTTAATGGGATAGAAGAACCTTTTTGATCGTCAAAACTTGGTGAATATAATAATAGCAGCAATGTGTTCAAAGTGTACAATGTGATGAGATTCCTTATTTTCAAGACATATTTCATATTACCAAAGCATTTAAAATCCAAAAGTATCAAAGTGCCATACTTATTTATAAATAGAATTACAGGTTCTAGAAAACAGGAACAAAAAGTAAAAGCACAAATGAATTTTAAAACCACTGAAGAAATATAGCTCAAATTAAAAAAAAGAATCAAACTCAAATTCTTGAGGTCAAATCAGATTAGCAAATTCAACATCTTGAGATGAAATCACATCTAGTATGTGTGTTTCCAAGTGATTAATAACATCAATGTCTACCAAACTCAGTGTCTGAATCTGCAGCCAACAAAGCAACAACCTTTCTGCAGGGAGAAGATAAGACTCAGAGCCAGCCAGTACCTTCAGTGGACAAGGTCTGCAAGACCTCACAAATGACCTCCAGTGAGGCCATTGCAAGAAAGGAACCAATCATGCTAGTGACAAGCAAAAGATTTTCTTTCTTTATATCTACCAGCACTGATTTACTTTTCTCATGACCATGGCCAAATCCCTGAGAAACAACACACAGTCCATAGGTTTTACTTAGTCTCTGACTCTCAATGAACCTGGAAGGCATAACTGGAGGCTTGAGAAAATGGGTCTGAAGCAGCTGCCTCTGTAGCTTTTGCAGGTCTCATTACCTTGAATGACATAATTTCTCCTGGCTTCCAGTGTCCTTATGCTTCATAACCTCCAGAAACAGCACCTTCTCTATAAACCACAAATTCAGAAACCAGAGATGTGTGAGTCCTCTGTCATTCAGACATTAAGGAATATATAGTCATTTTGACTATAATGAGAGCAGCAATAACATCAAGCTTGAATGGACTCAGAGGGTTTGCACTGACCTCAGTGAGAGACATGGTTATTCACTAGTTAGTGAGTGAACACACAGGCTTCTTCAATGCCCTTTTCACTCAGACACTCAAATTCTACATGACTTGCCTACTAAAAACCTCCTCACCTCCACAGTCAACATACCTGACCCTTTTTCTTAAACTCATATTAATGGTATGGAGGCCTGTCTGCAACACTCTGATGCCATGAGGAAATGTGCTGTCCCTCACGATCCCGCAGGGGATGTGTTATCTCCTGAGTTGCATGGTTGCAGCAGAAGATTCATACTAGGATGGGAAATGTAAAAACAAAGGGAAATACCATGGGAAGTAACGAGGCTGATGGGTAGGGTCCAAGTGCACGGCACGGTCAAATGCCTTAGTTTATTTTTTTATGTGTTACTATATACATAGTAACAAAGTCTGAAGGTATATAAATAAACCAATGTGCAAAATGTCAAAGATAAATGAAGAGGATAATATAAAATGGATGATAGAAAAAACTCTCAAAGGAAAGCACAAACTAAATCCAAACTATGGCCAGTAAATCCAAATCCCTACTCCAACACCAACCCACCAGGAAGCAAACTCACTATGTTCAGGTCCATGGGGATCACAGATGTTCAATTCCAAATATGGACAGTAAAAAATAAATATCTCAGAACACAATTAGAGTCCAACTGCTCTTAGCCAACACGTGGCTAGCTTAGAGCAGTAGAAGGACCAGATCCAGGCCCAGCTGCTGCAATGCATGGGACTAGCATTTCTCACAATGACTCCTTGTGAGCTCATGGGACCTGTGACCCAAACACATCTAATGCCAAAACTCTTTACCAGATTCTTCTTTTCAGGGTTCCTCCTAAATCCATGACTTAAACCAACTTCTGAGAGGCAGAGGTTGGTTTGTCTCAGACTTTCAGTGGTTCAGGCACAGCATGATGGAGGGCTCAGCTGCTGGCACTGGCAGCAGAGCATGAGGCAACTGGTTTCAGTGCATTAGCAATCTCCCAGGTCTCCTAAGGACCCACTGCCTCCCAGCAGGCCACACATCCAAGGGTTCCCTAACTCCTCAAACAGGGCTGCCTAAGGGAACTGAATGTCTAAACACATGAGACAGCACAGGACATGTCACATTAACCCATGGCAAAGACCTACAAAGAAAATGATACACTGAGGATGATGTGGCTCTCTGGGATATGAACATTGGCTTTAAGTAGTTAGGATGTTATGTAGGCTTCACCAATGGCCTTGAGACTTAAGACCTAACATTCTGTCTCAACACTTGGCTTTTACAGACTCATCATCTCTGCACTCAGGCTGTGAGACAGGGATTGGTGATTTCAGCATTATTGAGAAAGTCTTATCATTTCATGCTACTATACACAAAAAAGATGGCTTGACATTGGTGTTTGACTGGACAGTTATAGCAAAATTTGGATCACTGTGATCTGTGTATGAAAATTTGTCAGCCGTTCCCTCCACCTGAAAATGTGGACGATCACACCACCATGAGATACTAGAAAGAAAAAACAAGAGCAGGCCTAGGAGGCAAGGTTATGGCTGTCAATTTGTACATGATGACACTCAAAGCTCTCCAGCAATGTAATGATGTACCATGTGGTCAGAGATAAAAGACTAAACATAAAAACATCAAACAGGAAACCAACCCAACTCCAAAGCAGTTATGAGGAAGCTAATAAAGATCATACCTGGAAATAACTGCGATACTTAGAGGTTGAAACAAAGGTCAGGAAAAAAAGAGCAAAAACTGGCATGAGAAGACAGAAATAATTGAAATGTGAGACCTGATTGATAGATAGAAATAGGATCCATCTAGACAACCTTGTATTTCAAATGTTGATAGTCCTTGAAAAAAAAGAGATTGCTCAATTCACAAAACAGATACCAATATGAATATAGCACCATACATTACCTGTTCCCTCACTTTTACTACTACATCGTGAGTGTGATGATACATTCAAGATCTTATGAACATATAAAGAGATCAATGTAAGTACAGGATTTAAAGAGTAATGCAGTCTCTCCCAAGAAGGATAACCCAGGCCCAACAGATTGCATAGCGGATCTTACCTACTTGCAACAAAGTATAGTAGCAATGAATGATCTTCAAGCTACTTCACTAGAAAAACAAAGATTATTACAAACTTAGTCTACAAAGTCAGTGTTATCCTATTACCAAAAGCATAACACACACACACACACACACACACACACACACACACGCACACAAGCATGGATGCATATGAATCACAATGCATAAATTAATGTCCTTGATGACAATCTATATGTACATCTGAAAATACTTTGGTAGATCATACAACCAGAGGTAAAGATGTCAAGGGAAGAGGCCAAGCTCAACCACCAAGAATGAAATTGTGTCATATTCTGAGATAGACAGATACATAGGATTATTCATCTAGAACATGCCAGTTCCAGAGGTTTACTAAGTTTATCTAAAGCAATGGCTGAGTAGGTGGACTCTCAATCAACAGGGCACAATGTAGGCACATGAAATGGGTGCTGCAATGTAACAAAACAGATGAAAATGATCCGCGTTCACTGTGTTCATGTATAGCAGTGCTACAGGAATATTCCTTACTTTACATAGTTAAGGTTTCAAATGCAAAAAATAAATAAATAAAACTGGAGTACAATATAGCAAAGCAAAATTATTGAAGGAGGACCATTTATTTAAAAAATGAACATGCAAGCAGAAATCATGCCTCAAACCAAAAACAGTGAGAGTATAAATCCAAAGGAAACACAGATTGTGCTTGAAACACATAGCAACAGAGAGTAGAATTCCCAATGTCAAGATCTAAGAGCCTAGTAATGCCCAAGTGCATCAGGACCCATGGTGGAGTCCAACTGCTGTCCATTCAACAAGTTTATCTGCATCATCAGAAACCCCAGCACACTGTAATACCTTCTGTGAACAAATTTCCATCCTTTTCTCAAAGCTCTCCATGATGTCATTGCAAAGGATGGATCAGTAACAGCAGGGAATAACCTAAAGAAGTTTATCTATACAATCCTAGGAACTGCATTATTTTTTATCATAACAGAGAACAAATCCTCAACAACTTGCAACCTAAGGAACAAAGGGTATTCCTTCTCCCAGGCTCTCAAAGGAGGGGGAAGACACGGCAGTTGGAGGAGCTGGTGAGTTGGCAAGGTAGGTCAGAGGCAGCTGATTACATAGCTTGGGTGGGCCCTTGATGGCAGCCAGTCACCCAACTTCTCCTGCTTTCTAAAGTACTGGGGTCTCATGAACTTCCCAACTAATCAGCACAATCTGCTAGAGACCAAGCATTCAGACACGGGAGAAGGTGGGAGGCCTTTCCCATCAAACCTTGAGGACTTTGATTTTGATAACAGGATGTCCCAGAATAAGGAAGAGGGTAGACTTTGCATCTCTGTGCTGCCATGGGTTGGGGATATGAGTCTGCACTGTTTTGAGCGTGACCCTACAGACTGCTCCAGTGGCTTTTCACTATCATTGTTCATTCTATAATGACCCACTACTACAGACATTATCATCTCTGTGCTGCTGATATACAATGCCTTTATCTTAAACTCTATAGATGGACTTCTAAAACCCTCACTTGTCACTGCAATGCTGTGGATAGTCTTCAGTGGACATGACATCCCTTTGTTTTGGGGGTGAATGGGATGTGGCAGGTCTAGAAGATTATTAATAGGATAGGTGATCTTTTTTAAGATGATCAATGTTTGGGGGATGTAATGGTACAGGCAATATATTCAAAGTGAATACCATCATGGAATTCTTTATTTTCTATATCTACATCATATTAGCAAAACATGTAAAATAAAACAAATTAAATTTCAAAATGTTAAAGAATCATGCTTATTTATGAATAGAATTATGGATGAAAAAATGCAAGAAACAAAAACACAAATTAATCAAAAAACTGCTCAAGAGATCTAGATCGAAACAAACTAGGAAACAAAACTGTTGAGCTCAGATCAGCTTAGAAAACAAACTCAAGCTCTTGAAGTGAAATCAGATCAACTATGTCTGTTTCCAAATGATCAATAATATCAAAGTCTATGTGACCCAAAGTCTGAATCCAGACACTATACAGCCAACAAGGCAACAGCTTCTCTGCAGTGTGAGAACAAGACCCAGACCCAGACTCTGGATCAATGTGCAGGGTCTGCAAGTCTTCACAGAGGCTTTTCATTGCAAGAAAAGAATGAATCATGCTACTCACAGAAAAAAAAATTATTTTGGTTTGTATATACCAGTACTGATTTACTTTTCTCGTGACCATGACCAAATCCCTGAGAAACAACACACAGTCCATAGGTTTTACTTACTTTCTGACTCTCAATGAACCTGGAGGGCATAGCTGGAAACTTGAGAAAATGGGTCTGAAGCAGCTGCTTCTGTGGCTTTTGCAGGTCTCATTGCCTTGAATGACACAATTTCTCCTTCTGGCTTCCAATGCCCTGATGTTTCATAACCTCCAGAAAGAGCACCTTCTCTATAAACCACAAATTCAGAAACAAGAAATGGTGTGAGTCCTCTGTCATTCAGACATTAAGGAGGTCATTTTGACTATAATGAGAGCAGCAATAACATCAAGCTTGAATGGACTCAGAGGGTTTGCACTGACCTCGGTGAGAGACATGGTTATTCACTAGTTAGTGAGTGAACACACAGGCTTCTTCAATGCCCTTTTCACTCAGACACTCAAATTGTACATGACTCTGCCTACTAAAAACCTCCACATTTCCCCTTTTCTTTAACACATATTAATGGGATGGAGCCCTGTCCTTAACACTGTGATGCCAGGAGGAAATGTCCTGTCCCTCATCATTGCCAAGAGCATGTTTTGTCTCATGAGTTGCATGTGGGAAAGGAAAGGTTATTACTATGATGGGGAACTAAATTAGGCAGGGAAATGCCATGGGAAATATCAAAGATGGTGGGTAGTTTCCAAGTGCATGGAATAGTCAAACTCCATTTTTTAACAGTTACTATTTACATACTAACAGGGGTTTTAATATATATAAAAATGTACAAAATAGCAATAAAAAAGATAAATGAAAAGACAATAAAAATGGATGATAATTTTTAAAAAGGAAGCAAATGAATAAACTAAACCCCAAACTATAAACAGTAGCTCAAAACCAGGCCCCCAAACCAAACACCAGGAAGCAAACTCACTATGTTCTGGTCAGTGGGGATCACAGATGTTCAATTCCAAAGATGAACCATAAAATATAAAATTCTCAGAACACAATGCAGAGCCTGATCACTCTAAGCCAACAAACAGCTCATTTTACTGCAGTATGAGGACAAGATCCAGGCCAGCTGCTGCCTTATATGGGTGAGCAACAATCACTTCTCACAATGGCTGTTTGTGAGGTCATGAGAGCTGTGGCCAATCACAGCTAGCCAACACCCATGTCCACTCCCAAGGGCTTTTCATGATCCCTCCCAAATCCATGACTTAAACCAACTTCTGAGAGGCAGAGGTTGGTTTGTCTCAGGCTTTCAGAGGTTCAGGCACAGCACGATGGAGGGCTCGGCTGCTGACACTGGCAGCAGAGCATGAGGCAACTGGTTTCAGTGCATTAGCAATCTCCCAGGTCTCCTAAGGACCCACTGCCTCCCAGCAGGCCACACATCCAAGGGTTCCCTAACTCCTCAAACAGGGCTGCCTAAGGGGACCAAAAGTCTAAATACATGAGACAGCACAGGACATGTCACATTAACCCATGGCAAAGACCTTTTAACAGTAATCAATAATGACAAAGAAAATGATACACTGAGGAAGATGTGGCTCTCTGGGCTATGGACGCTGGCTTTAAGTAGTTAGGATGTTATGTAGGCTTCACCAATGGCCTTGAGACTTGGGCGCTAAAATTCTGTATCAACACTTGGCTTTTACAGACTCATCATCTCTGCACTCAGGCTGTTCCAAGCCTTTTGCTTTGAACATAGACTGATGGGTTTAAAGGATGTGGTCCCTCACTGACCCTGAGATGCTGTAAGATATTCTGTGTCCACTGTGCCCAGGGCATGTGAGGAGCATCTACAGGCCTCCAAGGAAGAAGCTTCATCACAACTGTTTCATAGGATCCTTGTCTGATTTCTCACCAGAATTCCTAGATCTCATGAGACAGGGATTGGTGGTTACAGTATTATTGAGAAAGTCTTGTTCCAGAATACTATTACAAAAAAGTAATTATTTCTATGGCCATGAGAGATGGAGCCATGTCCTCCTCTGTCCTCCAAAAATGCCTTGGTTTGCATATTTACTAAAGTGCAGATGTTGGCTTAACTTATTGGGAATAGTAAAGTCAAGACTCATGAGTTGAAAGGTAGAAGAACAGCTTGTTTTTCTGTCCATAACTCTGGTTCTGTCCTCTGTATCTCAATGGAAGGGATGCACTCAGTCCTTTATTCATTTGTCGTACATTCTATTTATTCTATTACACAGGGTTCCTCACAGCACTCGACCTGATCTGCCTCTCTGCCCTCTATGGAGACAAAACTGTCTCAATTGCGTGAAGATCATAAAAGGATCCTCTAGGAAAAGATCTCCTTCAAAGCTTTCACCTTGTGATCACTGTATGTTTTAAGGATGGACAGGTGGAGAACTCCATGCCTTCCCTAGGGCTTCAGCTTGGTTTAGTCCCTGCATTGGCATGGCCTCGTTCACTGCCCTCTGCCTGTATGTCTCCTTATGATGTCCCTGTGTCAGCCTAGTCCATCTGAACTGTGTCCTCTCCTCTTGCCTCCGCAGCTGGACTCGAGTCTAGCTCTGCTCGCACTTGCAGGCTGCTCAGGCTGCTCCGTCAGCTCCTGGCATCCTCACTTCCATTCTTCTCCCACCATTGCACACTCTGGTTCCATTCCCACTCATCTACTTCTAAAGCTCAAGTCTACTGTGATCTCTGAAACCTTTAATATCACTGGAACCTGTGGACAGCTAGCAAACAAGTAGAAAGATACACAGAGAAAAGAAGATGGAGTTAGCATGTAATATGTTACTCGTCACTAGTATTTCTAATTAAAGTTGGAGTAACCAGAGCTGATAACCAGAGGTTGTCAAGGAAAGTGGGAGTGACTGACAAATGATTCCATTTGAAACTTGTGAATCTGTTACTCAGTAAATTCTGACATTGTGGAAAAACACACGTGTTGGTTACAGAGTGCTCAGGACATGTGCTAGAGTCTGTTTTCATAGTCTCTCAGAGGGGGCCCAGGATGTGAAGTAAGTTGCTCTGGACGACATTTCCTCCAGAACTCCTGCTTCCTGTTTGCTTTCTTTCCTTCCTTCCTTCCTTCCTTCCTTCCTTCCTTCCTTCCTTCCTTCCTTCTTTCTTTCTTTCTTTCTTGACAGGGTTTCTCTGTGCAGCCCTGGCTGTCCTGGAACTCACTCTGTAGACCAGGCTGGCCTCGAACTCAGAAATCCTCCTTCCTCTGCCTCCCAAATGCTGGGATTAAAGGTGTGCGCCACCACTGCCTGGCTCCTGTTTGCTTTCTGTTCGTGCCAAACGCTTCTGGAATCACCTTTGAAAACCTGCTACCAGAAAATGGTGGATCCGCCCTTAACATTACCCTTTTCTATTTTTTTTTAAGATTGCATTAGTATTTTTATTTTTTTAATATTTTTGCGCTTTCATTTTGTTATTTTCCTAGATATTTCTTTTATTTACATTTCAAATGTTATCCCCTTTCCTGGTTTCCCATCCAAAAACCCCACTATCCCATGCTGCCCTACCCCTGCTCACCAACTCACCCACTGCCATTTCCCTGTCCTGGCATTCACCTATACTGCATCAAGCCTTCTCAGGACCAAGGGCCTCTCCTCCCTTTGATGTCCAACAAGGGCATCCTCTGCTACATATGCAACTGGAGTCTTGGTCACTCCATGTGTATTTGGTTGGTGATTTAGTCCCTGGGAGCTCTAGGGGTACTGGTTGGTTCATATTGTTGTTCGTCCTATGAGGCTGCAAGCTCCTTCAGCTCCTTCATTCCTTTCTCTAGCTCTTCCATTGGGGACCCTGTGCTCAGTCCAATGATTGGCTGTATTTGTCAGGTACTGGCAGATCCTCTCAGGAGACAGCTATATCAGGCTGCTGTCAGCAAGGGCTTATTGACTTCCACAAGAGGGTTTGGTGACTGTATATGGGATGGATCCCAAGGTGAGGCAGACTCTGAATGGTCTTTCCTTCATTCTCTGCTCCACACTTTGTCTCTGTATTTCCTCCCATGGGTATTTGTTCCTCCTTCTAAGAAGAGCGTAAGCTATTGGTATTCTGTTTAAAAACTTTTCCCCTGTGCCCATGTGCTAGAGGCTCTTCCCCACTTTCTTTTCTGTTAGTTTCAGTATATCTGGTTTAATGTGGGGGTCCTTGATCCACTTGGACTTGAACTTTGTTCAAGGAGATAAGAATGGATCTATTTACATTCTTCTGCATGCTAACCACCAGTTGAACCAGCACCACTTGTTGAAAATGCTGTCTTTTCTCCACTGGAAGGTTTTAGCTCCTTTGTCAAAGATGAAGTGACCATAGGTGTGTGGATTAATTTCTGTGTTTTCAATTCTGTTCCATTGATCTATGTGCATGTCACTGTACCAATACCATGCAGTTTTTAATCACTATGGCTCTATATAGGGCTTGAGGTTGGGGATACTGATTCCCCCAGAAGTTCTTTTATGGTTGAGAATAGTTTTCACTATCCTGGGTTTTATTTGTTATTTCAGATGAATTTGAGAATTGCTCCTTCTAAATCTATGAAGAATTGAGTTGGAATTTTGACAGGGATTGCATGGAATCTGCTTTAGGCAAGATGGCCATTTTTACTATATTAATCCTGCCAATTCATGAGCATGGGAGATCTTTCCATCTTCTGAGGTCTTCTTTGATTTCTTCCTTCAGTGACTTGAAGTTCTTGTCATACATATCGTTCACTTGTTTGGTTAGAGTCACACCAAGATACTTTATATTGTTTCTGACTATAGTGAAGGGTGTACTTTCCCTAATTTCTTTCTCAACCTGTTTATTCTATAAGTGTAGGAAGGGTACTGATTTGTTTGAGTTAATTTTATATCCGGCCATTTTGCTGAAGTTGTTTATCAGCTGTAGGAGTTCTCTGGTGGAATTTGGGAGGTCACTTAAGTACACTATCATATCATCTGCAAACAAAGATAGTTTGACTCCTTCCTTTCCAATTTGTATCCCTTTGACCTCTTTTTGCTGTCTAATTTCTCAAGCTAGAACTTCAAGTACTATATTGAATAGAGAGAGATGGCAGTCTTGACTAGTTCCTGATTTAGTAGAATTGCTTCAAGCTTCTCTTCATTTAGTTTTATGTTGGCTACCGCTTTGCTGTATATTGCCTTATTATGTTTAATTATGGACCTTGAATTACTAATCTTTCCAAGACTTTTAACATGAAGGGATGCTGAATTTTGTCGAATGCTTTCTCAGCATCTAATGAAATGATCATGTGTTTTTTCTTCTTTGAGTTTGTTTGTGTTGTGGATTATTTGATGGATTTCTGAATATTGAAGCATTCCTGCATCCCTGGGATGAAGCATACTTGGTTGGGGCAAAAAATCATTTTGATTTGATTGGCAAGAATTTTATTGAGTATTTTTGCAATGAAATTCATAAGGGAAATTGGTCTGAAGTTTCATTCTTTGTTGGATCTTTGTGTGGTTTTGGTATCAGCATAACTGTGGCTTCATAAAACCAATTGGGTAATGTTACTTCTGTTTCTATCTTATGCAATATTTTGAAGAGTATTAGTATTAGGTCTTTTTTGAAGGGACTGTTTAGATCATTTATCTGATCCTGATTATCTTTGGTTCCTGGTATCTGTCTAGAAAATTGTCCATTTCATCCAGACTTTCCAGTTGTGTTGAGTATAGGCTTTTGTAGTAGGGTCTGATAATCTTCAAATTTCCTCAGTTTCTGTTGTTATATCTCACTTTTCATTCTGATTTTGTTAATTTGGATACTGTCTCTGTGCCATCTGGTAACTCTGCCTATCTCTCTCCAATGTTGTTATCCTTTTGTTTTCTTTATTGTTTCAACTTCCATTTTTAGATCCTGGATTGTTTTGTTCAGTTCCTTCACCTGTTTGGTTGTATTTTCCTGTAATTCTTTAAGAGATTTTTGTGTTTCCTCTTTAAGTTCTTTTACCTGTTTACCTGTGTTCTCTTTAAGGGATTTTTGTGTTTCCTTTTTAAGTTCTTTTACCTGTTTACCTGTGTTCTCTTTAAAGGAGTTATTTATGTCCTTCTTAAAGTCCTCCATCATCATCATGAGCTTTGATTTTAAATCAGAGTCTTGTTTTTCTGGTGTGTTAGGTAACCAGGGCTCACTGTGGTGGGAGAACTGGGTTCTGATGATGCCATGTATCCTTGGTTTCTGCCACATATGTTCTTGTGCTTGCCATTCACAATCTGGTTATCTCAGAGTTGTTTTGATTTGCATTTCCCTGATGACTAAGGATGTTGAACATGTCTTTAAGTCTTTCTCAGCCATTCTGTATTCCTCAGTTGAGAATTCGTTGTTTAGCTCTGAACCCCACTTTCAATAGGGTTATTTGTTTCTTTGTAGTCTAACTTGTTGAGTTCTTTGTATATATTGGATATTAATCCTCTCTTGGATGTAAGATTGATAAAGTTATTTTCCAAATTTGTTGGTTGCCATTTTGTCATATTGATAGTGGTTTTTGCCTTACAAAAGTTTTGTAATTTTATGAGGACCCATTTGTCAATTCTTGATCTTAGAGAATAAGCTATTAGTATTCTGTTCAGGAACTTTTCCCCTGTGCCAATGTGCTAAAGCCTCTTCCCCAATTCCTTTTCTATTACTTTTAGTGTATCTAGTTTTATGTGGGCGTCCTTGATCCACTTGGACTTGAGCTTTGTACAAGGAGATAAGAATGGATCCATTTGCATTCTTCTACATGCTAACCACCAGTTGAAACAGCACCATTTGTTGAAAATGATGTCTTTTTCCCACTGCATGTTTTAAGCTCCTTTGTCAAAGATCAAATAACCATAGGTATGTGGGTTCATTTCTGGGTCTTCAATTCTATTCTATTGATCTACATGCCTGTTACTGTACCAGTACCATTCAGTTTTTAATCACTATTGCTCTGTAGTTCATCTTGAGGTCAGGGATGGTGATTCCACTAGAATTTCTTTTATTGTTGAGAATAGTTTTCACTATCCTGAGTTTTTTTTGTTATACCAGATGAATTTGCAAATTCTCTTCCTAGCTCTATGAAGAATTGAGTTAGAATTTTGATGGGGATTGCATTGAATCTGTAGATTGTGTTCCACAAGATGACCATTTTTTACTATATTAATCCTGCCAACCCATGAGCATTGGAGACCTTTCCATCTTCTAAGATCTTTGATTTCTTTCTTAAGAGGCTTGAAGTTCTTGTCATACAGATCTTTCACTTATTTAGTTAGGGTCATACCAATGTATTCTATATTATATGTGAATATTGTTAAGGGTGTTGCTTCCATAATTTCTTTCTCAGTCTTTTTATCCTATGAATGGAGGAAGACCACTGATTAGTTTGAGTTAATTTTATATCCAACCACTTTGCTGAAGTTGTTTATCAGCTTTAGGAGTTCTCTAGTGGAATTTTTGGAGTCACTTAAGTATACTGAAATGCTATTTTGACTTCTTCCTTTCCAATTTGTATCCCTTTGACCTCCTTTTGTTGTCTAATTGCCCTGGCTAGGACTTCAAGTACTATATTAAATAAATAGGGAGAGAGTGGGGAGCCTTATCTAGTCCCTGATTTTAGTGAGATTGCTTCAAGTTTCTCTCCATTTAATTTGATGTTGGCTACTGGTTTGATGTATATTGCTTTTACTATGTTTAGGTATGGGCCTTGAATTCCTGATCATTCCAAGACTTTTATCATGAAGAAGTGTTGGATTTTGTCAAATGCTTTCTCAGCATCTAATGGAGTGATCATGTTATTTTTTAATTTGAGTTTGTTTATATAGTGGATTATGTTGATGTATTTCCATACATTGAACCATCCCTGCATCCCTAGGATGATCATGATGGATGATCATTTTTAATGTGTTCTTAGATTCGGTTAGTGAGAATTTTATTAAGTATTTTTGCATTGATATTCATATGGTAAGGTGATCTGAAGTTCTATTTTGTTAGGTCTTTGTGTGAGTTTAGGTGTCAGTGTAATTATGGCTTCATAGAATGAATGTGTATTATTCCTTCTGTTTATATTTTGTGGAATAGTTTGAAGAATATTGGTATTAGGTCTTCTATGAAGGTCAGATAGTACTCTGCACTAAACCCAGCTGGTCCTGGGCTCTTTTTTGGTTGGGAGACTATTAATGACTGCTTCTATTTCATTAAGGATTATGGGATTGTTCAGATTGTTTATCTGATCCTGATTTAACTTTGGTGCCTGGTATCTGTCTAGAAAATTGTCCATTTCATCCAGATTTTCCAGTTTTGTTGAGTATAGGCTTTTGTAGTAGGAGTGGATGATTTTTTTTGGATTTCCTCAGTTTCTGTTGTTATGTCTCTCTTTTCATTTCTGATTTTGTTGGTTTGGATACTATCTCTGTGCCCTCTGGTTAGCCTGGCTAAGGGTTTATCTATCTTGTTGATTTTCTCAAAGAACCAGCTCCTGGTTTGGTTGATTCTTTGTATAGTTCTTTTTGTTCCTACTTGGTTTATTTCAGCTCTGAGTTTGATTATTTCCTGGTGTCTACTCCACTTGGGTGTATTTGCTTCTTTTTGTTCTAGAACTCTAGATGTATTCTCTCCAGTTTCTTTTTAGAGGCACTCAGAGCCTCCAAAGGCACTGCTTTCATTGTGTCCCATAAGTTTGGGTATGTTGTGGCTTCATTTTTCAGTAAATTCTAAAAAGCCTTTAATTTCTTTTTTTATTTCTTTGTGACCAAGTTATCATTGAGTAGAGTGCTGTTCTGCTTCCATGTATATGTGGGCTTTCTGCTGTTTTGTTATTATTGAAGACCAACCTTATTCTGTGGCGATCTTATAGGATGCATGGGATTATTTCAATCTTCTTACACCTGTTAAGGCCTGTCTTGTGGCCAAATATATGGTCAATTTTGGAGACTGTACTGTGAAGTGCTGAGAAGAAGGTGCATTCTTTTGTTTAAGGATAAAATGTTCTATAGATATCTGTTGAATCCATTTGATTCATAGCTTCTGTTAGTTTCACTGTTTCATTTCTGTTTCCATGATCTGTCCATTGGTGAGAATGAGTGTATGATGGGCCCTGTGCACCCGTGGGTGTAGAATGGGCCCTGCGCACCCATGTAGGGATGGCAGGCTCCTGAGTTGAGGGAAGTTGCCCAGCTAGCAAGCAAGGTCCTAGCTCAGAAGGTGGCGCCGTGTGCCCGTGTGCTCAGAAGGTGGTGCTGTGTGCCCATGTACTCAGAAGGTGGACCTCGTGGGCCGTGGGCCTGTGGAAGAAGCCTTGTCAGGTGGGGAAGTCCTGGGTCCGTCCTTTCCAGAGAAATGCTGAGGCCTGTTCACTGCTCCTACAAGGCAGGTTTTGAAAAAAAGAGACAGTCCATAGTTTGTTTCAAAGCTTTGTTATAGAGAAATAGGAAAAGAAAAAGAGATAGAGAAGTAAAGAGAGAAAGAAGAGATAGAGGGGTGAGAGCCAACCATGACCATGTAGAAAGAGTGGAGAAGAATGGGGAGAGGGACAGGGACAAGAGAGAAAAAGCAAAAGAGCTAGGAGGGTCCTGGCATCCCCTTTTAGAGTGGGCTGGGTCACCTGGCTGTAGCCAGGAGACCGTGGGGTGGAGTCCAGCTAGAACACTGGGGGCCTGGCCCTACATGTGACTGATGACCACAGGATTATGGACTTGAGTCAGGAGTGTGGAGTTGGTGTCAGGAGCCTAAGTATCTGGGAGCATGGCTCACTGGTTTTGCCCCTACTGTGGGGGTCAGCCCAGACTTCTGGATCAGAGTAGCTTCCAACATCAAAATCAGAGATACCCGAGAAGGAAAAACAGCCTCCCGTGCCTTTTTGCTGATCTTAGCTGCCATTCGGCAATGCATAGGGTCATCTAAAATAGGACAGGCTGATGGCAACACAGATCCTGATCCCCCTCAGTCAGATGATCACAAAAATCAAAGTCCAAAAATCCACTCTTCCAGATCTCACAGCCCTTACCCAACTCATAAAGGAAATAAAATCCATCCACCCTCCCCTGCCTCTGAAAGGATAAGGTTATAAGCTAGGAATCCCCTGTGCCTGGGCACGTGGGAGGCACCTGGATCCCCAACGCCAGTGGGGGAGGGTGGGCGCGACACTGCGTGGCGGCCACGTAAGCGGAAATGACTTAACTAGTTCTTCCGGCCTCTGTGAGAGGCTGGTAGGTCGTCAGAGAGAGCAAGTTCGGATGGATTGAACTGATTGGCTTAGAAGCTTGTGGTAGGCGGGTTCTGTTATAAGTCTATAAAAGGCAAGGCAAGCCAGTCCTCGGCGGGTTTTGCTTCTTTACTCTGCTGGGGAAGCTGTAGCCCCCCCCCCCAGAGCTCTGGAAATTAAAATCCTCTTGCGAAATTGCATCAGGTCTGTCTCTCGTGTTTGGGGTGCCGGTTTCCGAGGTATGGGGGTGCAGAAGTACCCTGTTTTTTCTTTCAGTTCTTACACCTCCTTATGCCTTGGAGGAAACCTTAAACCATCTGCTCCTCCTGCCTCTCAGTCCCCCACTCAGGGGCAATGTTGCTTTAAAAAAACAAAGGAGCTACCACCTGCCCCTTCCCCTGCTCAGCCTTCCCCCATCCAACCAAGGAGAGGTATCTCCCCCCTCCTTCTCCAAGCTGTAAAAGTAAAATACCTTCACTACCCCCCCATCCAACCAGAGAGAGATCTCTCTCCTCCCCCTTCCCCAAGCCTTAAAAGTAAAATACCTCCAAAATCCATAGACAAAGCTCCACCTAATTCTGTAGTCCCTTACTCCCAACCATCTACCACCCAACAACTTTAAACCCTATCCTGAATTTTGGGGTGATTCAGGTTTTGGCAGCAGGGACTCCTCATTGGCTTGGACTGAGGGCTTGGGAAAACCTTATTTACATGTGTGAAGGCTTGGTGCTGCCTCTATGTGACTGATAGCCACACACCTCTCCTGCAAGGGGGAGAGGGGCAGGGGAACTCCAATTGTGACAGGGGCCGGGGTCCAGGGGGCAGTGACCAAAATTCCAGCCCAGGTGGAAGTTCTGCCCACAAGGTCATAGGTGGAAGTCCCCCCATCAGGGTTCAAAGTCTTTGTTCCACCTGAGACCAGGCTGCCTGTGCACAGATCACCTCCTAACAAGTGGGATGTTGAAGTCTCCCACTATTATTCTGTGAGGT
Source organism: Apodemus agrarius (assembly GCA_964023405.1). Taxonomy (NCBI): domain Eukaryota; kingdom Metazoa; phylum Chordata; class Mammalia; order Rodentia; family Muridae; genus Apodemus; species Apodemus agrarius. The sequence goes on along the minus strand of OZ030018.1, from coordinate 86,159,514 downwards.
TCAATGTGTGCTTTGAGCTTTAGTAAAGTTTCTTTTATGAATGTGGGTGCCCTTGGATTTAAAACATAGACATTCAGGACTGAGAGTTCTTGGTAGATTTTTCCTTTGATGAGTATGAAGTGTCCTTCCTTATCTTTTCTGATAACTTTTGGTTGAAAGTCGATTTTATTCAATATTAGAATGGCTTGTTTTGGGGGACCATTTGCTTGAAAAATTGTTTTCCAGACTTTTACTCTGAGGTAGTGTATGTCTTTGTCACTGAGGTGTGTTTCCTGTATGCAGCAAAATGTTGGGTCCTGTTTATGTATCCAGTCTGTTAGTCTATGTCTTTTTATTGGGGAATTGAGTCCATTGACAATGAGAGATATTAAGGAAAAGTGGTTGTTGCTTCCTGGTATTATTATTCTTAAAGTTGGAGTTATATTTATGTGGCTGTCTTCTGATTGGTTTCGTAATGGAAGATTACTTTCTTGCTTTTTCAAGGGTGTAGTGTCCCTCCTTGTGTTGGTGTTTTCCATTTATTATCCTTTGAAGGGCTGGATTTGAGGGAAGATATTGTATAAATTTGATTTTGTGATGGAATATCTTGGTTTTCCATCTATGGTGATTGAGAGTTTTGCTGGGTATAGTAGCCTAGGCTGGCATTTATGTTCTCTTAGATGTCTATATGACATCTGCCCAGGATCTTCTAGTTTTCAAAGTCTTTGTTGAGAAGTCTGGTGTAATTCTGATATATCTGCCTTTATTATGTTGCTTGACCTTTTCCCCTTACTGCTTTTAGTATGCTTTCTTGTTTTGTGCATTTAGTGTTTTGATATTATGCAAAGGGAGGAATTTCTTTTCTGGTCCAGTCTATTTGGAGTTCTGTAGGCTTCTTGTATGTCCATGGGTATCTCTTTCTTTAGGTTTGGGAGATTTTCTTCTACAATTTGTTGAAGATATTTACTGGCCCTTTAAGTTGGGAGTCTTCGCTCTCTTCTACACCTATTATCCTTAGGTTTGGTCTTCTCACTGACAGCATGTTTCATTTAAGTGTGAAGATATTCTTACTACAGTTCTTTTTTTATTTATAATTTTTATTTACTTTACATCTGGCTCACTACCCCCCTCCCTGTCACCCCCTTCCACAATTATTGCCCCCTCCCCTTCTACTCTGAGTGAGTGGGGGCTCCCTGGATATCCCTCCTAACCCTGACATTTAAAGTCTCTGCTAGGCTAGGTACTGCCTCTCCCACTGAGGCCACACAAGGCAGTCCAGCTAAAAGAAGATATCCACATACAGGCAACAGCCTTGGGCATTGCACAAGCTTTAGTGTTGCAGGATCCACATACCAAGCTGCACATCTGCTACAGATGTTCAAGGAGGCCTAGGTCCAACCCCATGTATATTCTTTGATCAATAGTTCAGTGAGAGCCTGTGGCTGCCAGTAGCTACTCTGAACTGAGTCCTGGAAGGGAAGCAGAGGGATGGATGGGGAGGTGGCAAGAAGGAATGAAGGCCAGGACGGAAGTTTCCAATCGAGGCCCCAAGTTTAATGGAGGTCACACAATATAACAGCTTGGGTGAACCCCACCCCCCAGGCTCCAGGCTGGGTTTCAGGAACTGGTCACGCTGTTCGCCCGGGTGTTGACTTCACGGCTCAGGCAGCTGGGCAGGTCACCTACTTAATTCAGGAATTTGCAGGCCTGGTGGAACTTCACGTTCACTCTGAGCACTCCACCCTAGGTGGAGTCAGATTCTGAATAGCACAGGAATCCTCGCTCAACAAAAGCTGGAGGAAGATCACCTTGACCAACGTCAAGTTTCTACCACAGGGCAAGACACCTCAATATGGCTCTGTACAAGAGCCCTAAGGATCCAAGTTAGTTGATTCTATTCATCTTCCTGTGGCATTCCTATCCCCTTTGGGGCTGTAATCCTTCTCCTATTCTTCCATCCACAAGCTACATCTACTGTTTTGCTGTGGGTGTATGCCTCTGTCTGAGTCAGTTGATGGGTGAAGCCTCATAAAAGACAGCCATGCTAGACTCCTGACTACAAACATAATGGAGAAGCATTGATACTGCCAGGGATTGGTGCTTACACATGGGATGGGTCTCAGATTAGGCCAGTTATTGGTTGGCCATTCCCACAGTCTCTGCTCCATCCCAAATCCCTGGATTTCTTATAGATAGGATAAGTTTTGGGTCAAAAGTTTAGTCAGTACCTGTCTAACCACAGGCCCATGCTCCATACCCCAGCCCTATGAATCACAGCTAAGTACAGCCCCAGTGAATCTTGGGTGTCTCCCTTATGCCAGTTCTCTGTCTTTTCCTGGAGATGATCCCTACCTCCAACCTCCCCATTAGTTGCAGGTTTCCATTCTCATGGTCCACTTCCCCTGCCCCTTGACCATCCCACCCTAATACCCCCTGCCACTCCTCTATTGACCCCCTCTCCCACCCAGATCCCTCCTTCCATTTGCCTTCAACAACTCTTCCATTCTCCCTTCCAAGTAAGGCTGAAGTATCTTTGCTTGTGCCCTAATTCCTGTCGAGCCTCTCTGGATCTGTGGAGTGTAGCATGGGCATCCTGTATTTCATGCCTAATATCCACTTCTAAGTGAATACATACTGCACATGTCCATTTGGGACTGGGTTACCTCACCCTTGAGAATAATAGTCTCAAGATCCATCCATTTGCCTGAAAAACTCATGATGTCTTTGATTTTCATAGCTGAATAGTATTACATTGTATATATGTACCACTTTATCTTTGTCAATTCTTCAGTTGAGGGATACCTAGGTTGTTTCCTGTTTCTGGCTATTATGTATGAGGCTGCTCTGAACATAGCTGAGCAAGTGTCTTTTGGGGATGGAAGAGCATCTTTTGGGTATATGCCCAGGGGTGGGATAGCTGGGTCTTGAGGTAGACCTATTCCCAGTATTCGTCTATGAGATTTAGTGTATCTGGTTTTATATTGAGGTCCTTCATCCACTTGGACTTGAGTCTTATGCAAGGTGATAAATATGGATCGATTTTCATTTTCCTATATGTAGACCTCTAGTTAGACCAGCACCATTTCTTAAAGATACTTTCTCTTTTTCTATTGTATGGTTTGCGCTTCTTTATCAAAAATCAAGTGTTCATAGGTGTCCCTTCCCCCACTTCAGCATTCAAGCTAGGCGGGTTCGGCCTCTGCTCTGCTCAGCTTGTGAATTTCCTGGCCTTTGTTCTATATAGAACAATCCAGCCTCACCTGGAAGCCGAGGAAGCAGTTCGGAGCCAACCACCTGCTGAGATCCAGAGCCAGCAAGATCCCAAGACTCCACCTCATGCCTGGGGGGGAGGGAATCTTCCAGACTATATACTGGGTTACATTTATTAAAATTCGGGTTTTGAAAGGCAATGTCTCCAATGACCCAATTCTTTTTGCGCTGCTTTCCCCATCCATCCCATAGTTTTCTCTTGCAGGGACCAGTCCACAGTGGCTGCAGATAGCTATGGAACTCAACAGAATGGTGCCCAGACGTGTGGCTAGACTCTAGAGAAAGGTGACCTTGTCTTATCGAAGCTTCGAAGAAAAATGGAAAAAGATGGTATCCTGCACGGTGAGCAAAATGGGTGCTGGAGGATACGGATTAAGTAAGGTAGTGTTGACCCAACACTGAACTCCTTGCTTAGAGGCAGACAGTGGAAAATGGGGAAGAACTGTATAGGTTCTGGATTGTAACACAGCTATTAAGAGCTATTCAGGCGAAAAGGAAAGGGTTTAAAAATAGGCATATGTCTGCAGCCTCTAAGAGCTGCTTTAAGAAAGGTTGGAAAATGAAAAAGAAAAGGAAAATGGATATAATTGCATAACAAGCATGCTTCCCTTTCTATGTATTGTCTGTTCTTTCTATGTCGTCTATTCCTAGTGCACCAAGTGTCTACATGTATGTGTCGTGGCGTCATGTGAATGACTTGTCTAAATGTTTCATGTTAAAAAAATTAATAAAAACTTCATCTATTGGTGGTCTATTTCTTAGTCTAGCTGCAGTTTACACGGCAAAGGCTGATTTAGGGTGTCCAGCACTCAGCTGGGAGTTAAAGAAGCATAGTTAAAGAAAGAGCTGCTTTTTAAAAAGGGGGTCAGAAGCCTCAAGTCTAAAACAAATGGATTAATTTGTTTCTTTTAAAGAAAAATCTTTTTTTTGTTTTGTTTTTCAAGACAGGGTTTCTCTGTGTAGTCCTGGCTGTCCTGGAACTCACTCTGTAGACCAGGCTGGCCTCGAACTCAGAAATCCGCCTGCCTCTGCCTCCCAAGTGCAGGGATTACAGGCGTGTGCCACCACATCCGGCTTAAAGTAAAATCTTAACAATTGTGGTTTTTGGTTCAAAGTGCTTTTATTCTCTCGAAATTACAGCCAGCAAAAGGAAAAAAGTTGTTTGGTTTATAAGTTGTTTTCTTATAAGTTTATAAGATTCGTATAATCGTTTTATTCTTGGTTATAATTGGTCTTAAAGGTATATTTTGCATGTCTTAACTATAGAAAATTGGCTTATAAGTCATTGGACATAATTTAAAAGGTATAGTTATTAATAAAAGGTTAGTTTAACCAGCGACACGTGGCCTGATGCAATGCAGGTTTTATTTGCTTTTTATAATTGGTCTTAAAAGTATAAATATATTTTACATGTTTAGACTATAGAATATTGGCTTATTAATTATTGTGCATGATTTAAATGGTATAGAGATGGCATAAGTGGCGAATTTGGAGCTGATAGCTGGAGGTTACCACCATTTTGAGCACATGGCTTGTTAGACTCATAGAATACAGGCCTCTAAGATGCTTCTAAATTTGCATGATGTCTTACGTGAATCCTAACCTAGAAAGCAGACTTATACGGAATAAGATTTAAGATAATCTCTTCAATTAATTATATATTGCCATACATTTGAACATAAAAGGTGGCAGACAAATCTTGTGCTGTAAAAATGATGTGTTTGCCATTAATGTTAAAGAAAATAGATTGTTTAAAATTGGGCTTTGCTTCCAAAGTTGTAGTTGCTCTAATATTATAAGAAAAGATTAATAGTTAAGATAAAAATTGCCAATGTGCCATTGACTGCAGTTTGCAGTCTGGTTAAAGGCCAAGATTCTTAACATATTTTAAAAATGATAAAGATTAAAAGACAGCTGTGGCCAGTATGGGCCTGTTGCAACTTTTTCGTGGGTTTGTTGGCTACAATGATGGAAGCAGGATTTAACCCTCCAAGATTATAAAGGAGATCTCAATAGAAATTTTCAGAGTATAATGTTCATGGAATGTTTGTTACAGGACTTTTCTCTTAACTATGGGCTTTTAAATTTTTAAGTAAATGATTTGCAAAGGTTGTTGAAATAAGCTAATTGGCTAGGACATCGCTTTAAGCTTGCCGCAGCAAGACTTGAACCTCTGTTTTCAAGGTAGATGTAAATTAACTGGCAAAGGACAGGCAATTTTACAGATAATGAAGGCTACTATAATCAGCTGTTTATGTTATGTGTTCATTGCCATTTATTGGCAAAAGAAACATTAATATAAAATCACTTTTTCTCCTCTCCAAATAAAGTTTTTGCACTTTATTTGGAGAGGAGAAAAAGCATCTCCTTTCAATGGAGATGTTGATGTATTGGTAAAATGTTATAAGGGTGTTTTGGAGGAATGTTTAAGAGCCTGGTGAGGGCATTTGTTCCTTGCTTCAAACAGCAATCAGATTATTATTAATTATTGATCTATTGCATGACAAACCTTTTTAGGCAAAATTAATAATTGCTATCCAAAAAGATAATTTGTTGCAAGTTGCTTTTATACATTTCTATGCATGCATCCCATGTGAAATACATCAGCTATGGGAGTAAAGTGTATATAATTAGATCACGTTTATTCCTTTGAGGTTCCCCTGCTTCAGCACAAATAACTAACTTGAGTGCTCTAGCAGCTACTTTTAAAATGTTAAAAAATCGAGCTTTTATTTATATATTAATGACAAATATAAGTATATATATGGCTCATGGTTTAAAATTATTCTCTTATTTTAATACCGCTAATTCTTAATTTTTACAATTGTTTTTACAAATGTAATTCAAGTTAAAAAAGATATGTTCTTTAGATGGCTATCCTCTAGATATTTGATATAGTTAGTCTTTAAAAAGGTGCCTGGACAAAGACCTCTTAAGGCAAGGCACATAAGTTTATATCCCAGACAAACTATATGGAGACAATTGGCTATACAGGCATATTTTTTATATCATCAAAAGGAGTAATGGCTTAAAAATAATTTTATATTGCTTCTCGGCCTTTTGGCTAAGATCAAGTGTAAAAATAATTTTATATTTTTTTGTGCTCATCAAATTATAAAGATTTGTTCTTAAATGTCCTCAATTTCTACCCCTACCACATAATAGTGTTAATTCTAGAGGACTTATTTAATTATTGCAGATAAATGATACTCATATTTCTAATTTATGTTATGATATATGTTTGGTGTTCCAACTTAAAGTAATACAGACAATGGAACTGGCCATTTAAAAAGGTTATCAAACATTTAAGATGTCTTTGACAATTTAATTCTTTATTATCCTCAAAGACGAGGTAGTATATAAAAAATTTTTAAAACAATATCTTCTTAAAAAAGAAAAAGACAGGGGAGTTTATATCCCTGTGCATATCATTTAAATTATGCTTGTGTATTTTTAAGAAAATTTTAAAATTTAGATGCCAGGAAACTCCTTGCTGAGTATATGGCATCCTATAACAAGGCACACTGATGCCTAGGTGAGATAAAAAAAAAATTCATTTATTGGCATATGACATGATCCTGACTTGATGTTGGAGAAGAAGGCATGTCTGTAATTTTTCCACAAAATGCTGCAGAAGCGTGAACCAGCTGGTAAGTATTGGCTGATTCAAAAATGTTCTCAAAGCCACTTCTTCCTAGGTGGGAAGATAGGCTAATTGTTTTCTAGCAATTGAATTACAAGTCAGGCCCGGTTGCTGGAATCATAAATTTGCAATTGAATTAGATACTTGGGCCTCCCAGAGATGTGTCCAAGCAGTTGTGTTTTCCAGCAGTTAATTTTCAAGCCAGGCCACAAATTTACAATTAAATTGAATATCTTGGGCCTTCCTGAGACAGCCAAGTTTTTTTTCCTTTTTGTTGGAGACTAACGCCTAAATTAAGAGCTGGAGTGCAACCATCTCACAGGGGTTCTAAGTCACGTATGCAACTGACTCAGCACCATTCCTCACCCACTGCTCCAGGAGCTAGTTAAACAATGAACTGACTAAATGGTTACTCACCGGAACCTCATACAGGAACTAGCTATTCAGTGAACTGACCTTTACCCAACCTTCCTCACCCTCGCATTCCGGGGATGTTTCACCTGATTCCTCACCTGCCCCTGTTCACCTTTCCTTACTGCTTAAAACTCGCTGTCCTTATTACAATAAACAGACCTTGACAACGATATTGCTTGGTCTCGATCTTCTATCTCGCCCGTTCTTCTCATTTTCAGGCCGGATTCCCCTCGGACCCACGAATAACTAAGTCTTGTGGGACGGGACACCTTTTAATCTCTCCCTTTGTGTTTCAAGCAGATATCTTTCAGATACAACTGCTTACAGGACTCAAAGGTGGGCTGCTATAAAGGCCAGCCAGTTCACATTCACGCGACATCTACTTTACCAGTGGATCTCCAAAAATGGAGCTGCATAGAGCTCAGATCTATGCATGTTTGTTTTCAAGCAAACATGGGCACCAGTTGAGGTGCGAGGCAAGGCACTGTAAGGGAAAGGGAAGAAATCCTGTGTCTGAGTTCCCTAAAAGCATATCTGGCTGCATAGGGGTCGATGTTGAGAGACTGTTCTTATAATAATAAGGCAGTCTATTTTCCCCTCCCCGAAAAAGGACATCATTTAATATTTAAGGGGGCTGAAGGTCTCTGCTTTTTCTCACTAGTAAACGCCTACCATCTTTAGATGGATATATTTATCCACTGGTTGTTTTAAAATATTATAAATTAGGGGGAATTGTCCCTTCCCCCACTTCAGCATTCAAGCTAGGTGGTTCGGCCTCTGCTCTGCTCAGCCCATGAATTTCCTGGCCTTTGTTCTGTATAGAACAACCCAGCCTCACCTGGAAGCCATGGAAGCATTCCGGAGCCAACCACCTGCTGAGTCTGGAGCCAGCAAGATCCCAAGACTCCACCTCATGCCTGGGGGGAGGGAATCTTCCAGACTATATATTAGGTTACATTTATTAAAATTTGGGTCTTGAAAGGCAATGTCTCTTTGACCCAATTCTTTTTGCGCTGCTTTCCCCATCCATCCCATAGTTTTCTCTTGCAGGGACCAGTCCACGGTAGTTGCAGATAGCTACAGAACTCAACACATAGGTATGTGGGTTTATTTCTGAGTCTTCAATTCAATTCTTTTGATTAAAGTGTCAGTTTCTGTACCAATGCCATGCAGTTTTTATCTGTATTGCTATAGCTTGAGGTCAGAGATGGAGACAATCCACTGTTGTAAAGGCTGAAGGTAATTTAGGCAGCCATAAAATCAGCAAATCCCTATACCTCTCTAGCTATCCTGTAGCTTTAGTGAGTCAAGACCTACTGGAAAAGCTGCAAGCCCAGGCAACTTACAACTCCCATGGCCAAGTAGCCCTGATCCTAGGGAATCCAGAAGCAAACATCATGACTCTCAGGGTCCCCACAAAGAGAAGAATGACACCTCTACAATCTCATAGAGATGACACCACAGGAACCTACATTTCCCTTCGATTGCTTAGAGTATGTGTTTAAGACAATTCTCCTAGACTGACACAGAACGTTTGCCCCTACAGTAATAAATCTAAAGCCAAGGAATAGTAATTCATTAAAAACAGTATTTCATCCCTTGCAAGGCAAATTGTAATGTAAACACCTGAAATGACTTTTGTATTATGAAATTCTCCAACCATAATAGTTATCCAAGAAAATACCTCATCTGCCAGTCAGAATCCAGGAACAGAAGCCTATCATCTAGTTCAGGGTTTATAATTTGTAAGCCAGGCCACTATCACACTGCACCCAGGTGTCCATAACACTCTCCTGACACTCTCCTAGGCCTCTTCAGCACTGGAGCCACCTTTCTCACACGTGTAGACTTAAGCAATGCTTCTATTTAATCCAACATGTCCTTCAGAGTCAACCAATTTCCAGAGGGAAATCCTGAAAATGTTGACAAGGGCCAGGTGAACTGAACCAGAATGCCTTGGAGATTCAAATTTTCTCCAATATTTCCACATCACATTAGCCTCTGGCTTAAAAGCCTTCCCAGTAGATCAACATGGCAATGTATGAATGACCTAGTGCTGGATGGATGGATAGATGGATGGATGGATGGATGGATGGATGGATGGACATAGTAGTATTGTGTGGAAGAACATGACTGCAGCTTACCCTCCTATAGAAGGTCTCAGTAAGTTTCAAATCTTTCAGGAAAGTCAAATACTTTAGCTTCACCTATCCAATGGCCCAGAGAGGAAATAGGCTGTTTTTCAGCCCAACATTGGGCTCTGGAGTTCCTCAGAGCCTCATGTTTCTGTAGACTGTATATCTGATTTCTCTGTCTTTGTGAAATCCCTTTATTCACAAATGGAGAAGCAAAAGAATTTCATTATGGAAATGAGCATAAAGGTCTTTGAAATCAAGCAGGTCCTCACCAATGCACCTGGTCTGGGACTCTTACACATATCCAAGTCCTGGTATGTGTATGATCAGACTGGCACTGCAGAGTGGGTTCTGACCCAGTTATATACCTGGCCACCCTGTCTATGGGCATACATAGCCATGGCCCTTTTAGGGCAAACTGATTTTCAGATAAGAATTAACAGTCCATGCCCTATAAATAGTCACCAAACCCAAACACTATTATGGACGACAAGAAGTGCATACCAAAAGGAGCCTGTTATGGTTGTCTCTGAAGTGGCCCTGCCAGAGCCTTACACATACAGAATCAGATGCTAGCAGCCAACAAGTTCTGGGTGTAGGGTCCCCAATGGAGGAGTTAGAGGGTGGACTGGAGGAGCTGAAGGGGTTTACAGGCCCATGGGAAGAACAATGATTTTGGCCACCCAGACACCTTAGGACTCCCAGGGATTAAACCATCAACCAAGGGGTATACATGGCTCCATCCAAAAATGTGGCAGGCGAATACCTTGGTGGGCATCAGTGGGAGGAGTGGTCCTTGGTCAGGTGAAGGCTCAATAGATGCCCCAACAAAGGAGAATCGAGGGGGGGGAGGTGGGAGTGGGTCAGGTGAAGGGGCATATACTTGGAGGCAGGGAGTGGGAGGAGGGGTTGGGGGTTTTTGGGAGGGGGGAACCAGGAAAGGTTTTACCATTGGAAATGTAATAAAGATTATATCCAATTAAAAAAAAAAGAATTAACATGCCAAATGTCACACTCAGTATTGACATTAATGGATTAAGGGCACACACTGTCAGATGCTCAGTTTTATTTATTTTTATTTTATTTATTTATTAATGAATGAATGAATGCTATGTGGCAAGCCCACACAGTCATCTACAGTAGTATACACACAAACCCTGAAGATCCTACCACCTGTTAGACCAGGTAAACCAGATCATGACTACATTCAAGTTAGACATAACATATTTTCCAGATGACTTAACAGAGCAGCCCTCGAGGACTCTGATGTGAGTCTTTGACCCGTGATAGTTTTGTAAAGAAGGAGAATGCCTTTTGGGTACATCCCAAAGACCTGAATGTCATCACTGAGTTGATGACAAGTGAAGCTTGGCACAAAGGGCAGAACTCACAGTGCTGCCCACAGCTCTCTAACTAGGAGCAGGGACAGGTGCCAATATATGCATGGACTCTACATAGCCTTTGCCAGTGTATGTGTATATAAAACTTTTTATAAAGAAAGGGGCCTAATCAACTCGAGGAGAAATGTCATAGGAATCCTTGAACCCTTAGATGCAGCATGGGTCCCTAAAAGGGTAGCAGTTATGCATTGTTGGGGACATCAAACGAAGAGTGGCATGTTACATTTACCTGTGTGATGACTAGTGATTCTAACTTAACATCAGTAAAGAATAGATTGAAGAATGAGGGTCATAAAGAAGTTTAAACAGTTCCAACAAAGATGTACATTGTTGAAAATTAATGACAGAAGAGACCAGAAAGTATGCAGGCTAAACGAAGACTGTCCTTCCAATGAAAAAAATCAAAGGACTCCAAGAAGGAAATGAGAAACTGGATCTCTAGGCCAGGCCTCACTGTAGCCTGAGCTTGTCTGGACTGACCTGCACCTCCTCTGCAGGCCTTTAGATGACACCTTCAAGAATATCCCTTTAGGCTTAAAGACACATAGATATCAACAATCAAAGGCCCCTAAGTCCAAAGACAGATTCCTTCTGTCAGAAAGTCACTAGATAGAGAAGGCAAAAGGACCATTCTAATGCTGTTTTTAACATTTGTTATTGAAATCTTCTTTGACCCCATTACTATATCTAAAATAAAATGTGAATAAAGTCCGAGTCTGGTGTGTCCCACCCAAATGACATCAACATCAGAAAACACGACTTGGAGATTTGATAATGTGAGCCTAGGCCAGGGGAGCACTGGGGGCAAAGGTTCTGTGCCACATCATGAGTATGACACCTCAAGAAGAACAGGAAGCACGGATTCCAGAGTGCAATGCTGGGACCCTGAAGGGCTGCAAAAGCAGTGACAATGAGTAGAACTGCCTAGATTCTTAGAGAACCAAACCTAACAGCCTATCATAGCTTCTGCATTAGCAGCCAAACCTCTTACGAGGGTTACGTGCCCTGTCGTCAGGTCCATTTTCAGCTCATTTCTTCCAGATGCTTCTGTGTAACCTGAAAGGCAGGCCATCAATGTCTGTGCTTATTATGAGGAACTGGCCAGGGTAGCCTGAGTGTTGCTGAACAGCGTCCTCGTCTAACAGAGGCTGTGTCTGTGCTGCTTGCATGTGGTTTTCAGCAGAACAATAGCAAACGTTTTAAACCTTTTAATGTCTTTTTAAGTCTATAGTTAGAGAAATTCCTATATATGCAAATGACTATGACTAGTCCTTCATATATTGCAGCTACTAACCTTAAACTATTAAATACATTTAGAAAACATTGTCTAAAGGTATCTTACATTGAATAAAGCTAGAATGTACTTTCAGAAAACTTTAACAATCATTATTCACACTCTCCTGGGAAACAAGAATAAAAATAAGCTTTGTTCACAGTGGCTGGTAGCTGTCCACCCTCTGCAGAAGTGTATCGGAGTATCCAGGTGAATAATACCTGAAAAAAGAAATTTGCTATTAGATCGGAAAGAATTTCAAAGGTAGACTCAAGCGATTCTACACAAGAAATATTAACATAAGTAAAACTTCATATATGTCCTTATAACTATATTCTTCTGGTAATGCTATATGTATATGGTCAGAAACTATGAAGAATACCAACTCACAGTGCTGTGCTTGAGAATTGAAACACTTAAGATTACGTATAGCATGGCTGGAGCAATGGCTCAATGGTTGAGAGCACTGACTGCTCTTCCAGAGAACCAGGGTTCAATTCCCAGCACCCACATGGCAACTCAAAATTGTCTGTAACTCCAGGATCCAACACCCTCACAAAGACAAACATTCAGGCAAAATATCAATACACATAAAAGTAAATATTTTTTAAAACGAAATAGGTATAATGACAACTAAGATGTTTTGTTAGCAAAACCTTCAATCCATGAATGAAATTTTAGACACTGTTTTTTATCAGGTAAGTAATGTTACTTTTTATAATTTTATGTGTATGCATGTGTTTACCTGCATGTATGTATGCATAGCACTTTCATGTTTTTTGCCCTCAGTCCTGAAGAAGACATCAGATCTCCCAGCACTGGAGTTACAAGTGGTTGTGAGCCACCACGTGAATGTTAAGAATTGAACCTGGATCCTCTTGAAGAACAATCAGTACTCTCAACTGCTGAGCCAGCTCTCCAGCTCTGTAATGTTACTTAAACCTCAGGGTTGTTTTGATTTTCATTTCCTTAATGATTAATGATGTTGAACATTTAAGGTGCTTCTCAGCCATCCAAAGTTCTTCAGGTGAAAATTCTTTGTTTAGCTCTGTGCCCCATTTTTAATAGGGCTATTTGGTTCTCTGGGATCTAATTTCTTGAGTTCTTTGTATATATTGGATATTAGCCCTCTGCTGGATGTAGGGTTGGTGAAGATCTTTTCCCAATTTGTTGGTTGCTGTTTTGTCACACATTCTAATAGTGCCACTTTGTATATGCGTGGAGCATATGCAAACCATCACATTCCCCTCGCTGGCCTCCATAGGCTTGTTCAAACATTTGAGTCTATGGGGGATATCACTATAATGCAAAATGCATTTAGACTGACTTTGAAAGCCCCATAGTCTATAGCACTCTCAACAATGTCAGCACTCCTGGGAGACCAGCTCTCTTCTGGCAGGATCTGTGGAGTTGCCCCAGGTCCTGGATGCAGACAGTGACCTGAAGGATCCTGTCCCAATAGCCCCACTTATACCATGCCCGTGTGCTCCCAACAGGTCCACTCTGGACAGTTATTGGAGAGAAAGTGGAGATCTCACCTCCGAGCCCAGAAGTGAAAGCGCTCCTGGGAGACCAGCTCTCTCCTGGAGGGCCAGCTGTAGAACCACCCCATCTCCCGGGTGCAGATGCAGAAATACCTTCTTAATATGGACCTCCAGTGGCTAAAGACAGACTGGGACTACCAAAGGTGATTTTCACTATTCTTCCTGTCCTCAATTAAGATCTCTCCAAGTTTACTCTAAGTCTAGTAACGGGAAAAATCCACCAAGATGACATCTAAATTCTAAACATATATGCCCCAAACACTAGGGCAACCACATTCATAAAAGAAATGGTGCTATAGCTTATATTGCATATTGAACCCCACACATTACTAATGGGAGACTTCAGTACCCCACTCTCACCAGTGGACAGGTCATCAAGATAGAAAATAAATGGATAAATAATGAAACTAGCTGAGGTTATAAACCAAATGGATTTGGCATATCTACAGAACCTTCCACCCAAACACAGAAGAGCATGCCTTATTCTCAGCACATCACAGAACCTTCTCCAAATTTGACCATATCCTCAGTCACAAAGCAAGCTTCAACAGATACTAGAAAATTGATAACTCCCTGTATCTTATCAGACCACCATGGATTAAAGCTGGACCTCAACAATAACAACAGAAACTAAACTTGAACAACTTTCTACTAAATGATCACTGGGTCAAGGAAGAAATAAGAAAAAAAAAATACTTCCTAGAATTCGATGGAAATGAAGGCACAAACTTATGGGACAGAATGAAAGCAGTGCTAAGAAGAAAGTTCATAGCATTAAGTGCCTTCAGAAAATAACTAGTGATTTTTCATACTAACAGTATAAAAGTACACCTGAAAGCTCTAGAAAAAAAAAGAAACAAACACACCCAAGAGGAGTAGAAGGAAGGAAATAGTCAAATACAGGTCTAAAATCAATCAATTAGAAACAAAGAGAACAATACAAAGAGTCAAAGAAACCAAAAGCTGGTTCTTTGAGAAAATCAACAGGATGGACACACCCTAGCCAAATTAACTAAAAGGCAGAGAGACAGTATCCAAATTAACGAAATCAGAAATAAAAAGAGAGACACAACAACAGTCAATAAGGAAATTCAAACGATCAGTATGTTTTCATTCAAAAGTCTGAGGGAGTGAAAACTTATACAACCACTTTGGAAATCAACTTGGTGGTTTCTCAGAAAACTGGTAATATTTCTACCTCAAGGCCAAGCTATATCACTCCTGGACATATACCCAAAAGGATGCCCCACTATACCACAGGGACACTTGCTCGACTATGTTCCTAGCAGCTTTATTCTTAATAGCCAGAAACTGGGAACAACCTGGATGTTCCTCAACTGACGAATGGATAAAGAAAATAAGGTACATTTACATAATTCTATTCAGCCATTAAAAACAAAGAGATCATAAAATTTGTGAGCAAATGGATGGAACTTGAGAATATCATCCTGAGTAAGGTAACCCAGAGACTGAAAGGCACATATATAGTATGTATTCACTTATAATTGGCCATAAAATGCAGGATAACATGCTATACTCCACAGACCCAAAGAAATTAAGCAATAAGAAGAGCCAACAGGAGGATGTGTGAATCTCACTCAGAAGGAGAAACAAAATGGTCATCAGAGGTTGATGAAGAGAAGAAACATGGTGTGAGAGGGTGTGAGGAGAGGTGTGGGGGTGGAATTAGATGCAGGGGAAGGGGTGAGAGATGGCTGGGAGTAAGAAGGGATATCAGTGAGAGATGTCTCAAGACTAGCTGGAGACCGAGGACGGGGGAGGGACTATGGACAGTCTATGAGGATGACTCTAGCTGACGTTTCTACCAGTGAAGGGTATAGACTGAAGTGGCCACCTCCTATAGCCAGGCAGGGCTTCCAGTGGAAGAAGGGGAATATCAACCCACCCCACCCCAAATTTGTCCTGCCCACAAGATGTGCAGGGATAAAGATGGAGCAGAGACCTAGGGAACAGCCAACCTTGACTGGCCAACTCCTGACACTATCAATAATAATCTGCTATGATTGCAAACAAAAGCCTAGCATAACTCTCCCCTTAGACTTAGAGGAGTGGAGGTAGGTGCTGTGATTGGGACATAATGTGAATAAAAATAATTATAGAAAGAAAAAAGAAAAATTTATCCCAATTAATAAAATCATTGATTTCTTAAAAAAAAATAAATGTTATTACATGTCACAAAGAAAATAGCTGGGCAGTGGTGGTGCACACCTTTAGTCCCAGCACTCGGGAGGCAGAGACAGGTGGATCTCTGTGAGTCAAAGCTAGCCTGGTCTACAGAGCTAGTTCCAGGACAGCCAATGCCACACAAAGACAAACTCTGTCTGGAAAAAAGAAAAAAGACAACAACAAACAATCCTAGAAATGGTAATTATTAAATATTAAAACAAATAGATAATAGCTATTGTTTACATATAACATGTAAGTTTTTAAATCTAGAATTTGTATTTTCTAGTAATGACATAGAAAATATAAGCATGTCTTATTTTTTCATGTTTTAAGGTATTTGTCAAGACTTGTTTTATTCCATTTTTTTAAACTTTATTTAAAGGGTCAAATAATTCTCTTCTTTGTTTATATGATCTGAGGCTTAGGCTTACTACTCTGCAAATCATCTTCGCTTTTTAAAATACTGATCTGAGCTGCAAGTCGGGCTCAGCGGGCACGCTCTTGCCTGGCAGTCACAAAGCCCTGGGTCAGCTCCTGAGTTGCAAAAACAATTTTCATGAGGTAAAAGATTGGAAAGAGGCTACACATTGGCCTCATGTAGAGTGTCAAAGTCCACACTTCACATAAAAAGGTTTGGCCCATGGGAAGTGACACTGTTAAGAAGTGTGGCCTTTTTAGACAAAGTGAGTCACTGTGGGGAGGGCTTTAAAGTCCTGTGCTCAAGCTCTTCCCAGTGTGGAAGACACCCTCTTCCAGCTGCCTTCAGATCAACACGTAGAATTGTGAGCTCCTTTCTCCAGCACCATGTCTGCCTGGACACTGCCACGCTCCCTGCCATGAAGATAATGAACTGAGCTTCCGAAATTGTAAGCCAGCCCTAATTAAATGTTGTCCACTATAAAAAGTACCATGTTCATAGTATCTGTCCACAGCAATGAAACCCTAACTAAAACAGGCTGAATTTGAACATTGTAACCATTGTAATATTGAACTCCTCAGTCCATCCTCCTCACCTTACTATTTCTTCTGGGTAGCAATTGTTGATGCTGTTGATGTATTCCTGCAGGAGAGAGCCTGGCTCTGCCTTTATCTCCTGGACCTTTTTCAGTCCACCACTCGTCACAAAAAGCCGTCGGGCTTTGCTGTCATGCGGCAGCACCTTAAAGAGAAAGTACACAAAACATCATCTCTTCTTTCCCAAGTCAGAGTTTTACTACATAAAATAGCAGAGAATTTATTCTCAGTGTAGCTATAACATACTAGGCCAAATCTGCTGCTAATTGGAAGTAAAATGTACTCTTTTGAAAAGTATATTAACTTTTCATGTTGTAGAAATGGAGTAAGGCACTGAATATGAGCAAAGTTAATATTATCCACTCCCGAGCGAAGCCGACTTACAGCCACCCCTCTTGAAATTAAAAGGCAAGCTCCTTAACGAGGTCTCTTCTGGTCATCTTCTAAACACCTAAATGTCTTGCCTCCTTGCCAGGCCACTCTTCAACTGAAGCTGTGTCAGTAATGAAGAGCATAAACCCGGGGCACTGCTTGTCTCTGCACTGGGCTCCTTCCCTCTGGAATGCCTTTCCACCACTCAGAACTGGCCCCATTGGCCTACAGAGCTCCTACTCATTGTTTGCAGCCCTAACTTTAAGAAGATCCTGTCTGGGTAAAGTAGCAGACATGTGATCTCAGCACACAGGGCAGAGGAGCACAAGCCAGGATGACTAGGAATTTGAGGCCAGCTGAGGATATACAATGACTCCCAATTAAAAACAAAACAAAACAAAACAAACAAACAAACAAAAGGTCTAGAGGATAGAGTTCAGTGGCAAAGCAAGTCCCTAGGTTTGATCCCCAGTCTGGGAAGGAGGGAGGGAGGAAAGGATGGAGGGAAGGAGGAAGAAGGGAAGACAGGAAGAAAAAACAAAGAGCCTTTAAGGAACTATCCCATCTGCTGGCAGCAAACATTGTCAAAGACACATACATAAGAGATGTTTTATTATGAGATAGCATCTTCAGTTCCCTTGACTTTGGTGGTCTAATTCCCACATATTCTACTGGTTTTTTCTCTTTTCTATTTAATTTATCTCATATATTTGATCATATTTCCTCTTCCCCACTCCTGCCAGATCCTCATCTCCCTAACCCATCCATTCATATCTCTCTATCCCCCCTCTCTCTTTTCCTCTCTCTTCCTGTGTGTGTATGTGTCACCACTGGAGGCCATTGTTCACTTGAACGAGCACTATGTTCACTAAGTTCAGTAAGAGTAGCATGTCCTTCTCATTGACCTAAAGATTAGACTATAAGGAGGACTGTTCCAGAGCTGACATCTGTGGGTGACCCACTCGTCCTTTACTGCTCTTTCTTGGGTGACTGAATTAGCCAGCCACTTCTATTTTAACATCTAAAGGACATGAAAGTAAAAAATGAACCAGATTTCTCCATGTAAAATGTACTGTTCTATCTACACTGTGTGGTCACTCGGACTGTCAAATCACAGAGAGCAAAAGAGCAGTACACCATTTTCTTGGACTGAGGAAGACAGGGCACAGGTGTCTGTTACACAGAATGTTGTTCAGAGGTGGCTCCATCTCAGAGAAACTTTGTTTCCAGTAACAACTATGCTTAAAGGTCAGTTAAGCAGAGAACTGAAAGCAATCTGTAACCTGGCTTTCAAATGAATACTTGTAGGAAGCTTACTTAACTAGAGAATCTACACCACCAGCAGTCTCAGCATGAGGAGGTGGCAGGAGAAGCAGGAATAAACCGCAGTTCAGTTGGACCTACACAGTGAGATTTGTTCTTGTTCGTTAGTTGCAGAAATACAGCATGCAACCAGAGAATCTCATTTGTGTGGCTCTGTAAGAGTCTTTAAATGAACATGTCCTCTTCTGTTAATTAGTCAAAGTGGCAATTGTCTTCAACACTTGAATGTTGTTTCTTTTTGTTTGTTTGTTTGAGACAGAATCTTAACTCAGTAGCCCAGGCTAACTTAGAACTTGCTATGTAGACCAGGCTGGGCCTGAACTTACAGAGATAGGCCTGCCTCTGCTTCCCAAGAGCTGAGATTAAGTGTGTGTACCACGGTGACAGATCTGAACATTTGATTTCTTTAAAACAATACTTGGTTATTTTGTTTTCATTTTTTAATTATTTAACATGTGTCTTGAACTAAAATAACTTCTTAATATATACCATCTCATGTAATGTTTATAATTTTAAAAAAGTACTTACTATTCCCAACCTACATCTAACCAAACTTAGGCTTTGAAGGGTCAAGTCTTTGCCAAAGAATTAGAATGTAGTTGGGTTTACAGTTCAAGGGCAGAGCATATGTCTAGTACATATAAAGCCTCGGGTACACACTGAGCACAAAACAATAACTTCTAATCCCACACAAAACCAGTATTGCTGGTGATTGACACGGGCTCTTTTTGCTTTGTCAACTAGATAAAGCACAGTCTCAGTAGTTCGCAGGAGCCAAACACTGAATTTGGCACACTGAGGCCATTGTGGGGTCCTTCCTTGTCAGCTGCCACCCCACATTTCTCAACACCCCACATTTCTATCACACTTTTATTTATATGATATATAATGAACATGCAATTATTTAAGAAAGTATCTAAGAAACAGTCACATTTCTTAATTTTTAACTAAAACTGTGAATATGCAGGACTAGAGAGATGGCCTAGCACTGATTCCTGCAGAGGGATCAATTCCCAGACCCACCTGGTGACTCACAACCACCTGTAACTCCAGCTCCGAGTGACCTGTGCCCTCTTCCACCTTCACACAGTATCAGACACACGTGTGAGCAAATGCGCACATACAAAAAGTTTTAACTGAAACATTTTGAAGCAAATGAGTATGACTAAATGACTGCCAGATCTGTAACAAAGGGCGTAGGTGCTGGGAAACATTATGGGGTCTCAGAGGTTTCTTCTCTTTCTCTCTTCCTTCCTTCCTTCCTTCCTTCCTTCCTTTCTTTCTTTCTTTGTTCCTTTTTAATAAAGATCTTTCCTGTGGTCCTAGATGTCTGAGATTAAAGGACCCTGGGAACAATGAATACTCATTGTTATATTATCATTATTATTATTACTATCCATAAACAAGGACGTGTGCAGGTCACGGCACACGTGTGGAAGTCAGAGAACAAGTTTTCAGATTCTCCTTCCACCATGGCTTCCGGGGATGCAATTCAGGTCACCAAGCGTGTATGGCAACACTTTGACCTAGTGAGCGATCATGCCAGCTCAATTGTAATGCTTCCTGTGTTGACATGCTAGGTACTTCCTGAGAATAATTTTAAAAAGCAGGAAGCGTTAGCATTGTCTGTCTGTGTAAATGCATGCGGGCAGGAATGGAGAATTGTGTACTAAGGCCCACAGTCCCTCTCACAGGAGCAAATGGGAAGGCAGCAAGCTGACCTGTAAAGTTACTTTTCTTACCTTACTGAACTGCCCAACAACATGTTTCAGGATATTGGGAGGTGCATCATACAGGAACGGCTCAAGGGCTGGGAGGTAGGTACATTTCTGAAGGATATTCTTTATGGCTTTTTTACTCTATTGAAATACAAAGCAAAATGCATATAAAATATTAACATTTCATAGCCTATATTCTTAGATTTGGAAATGAAACTAGTTTACTTAATATGATGGTTTGTATATGCTTGATCTAGAGGAGTAGATGTGTCACTGTGGGAGTGGGCTTTAATGCCTTCATTGTAGCTGCCTGGAAGTCAGTCTTCTTCTAGCTCCCTTCAGAACAAGAGGTGGAACTCTCAGCTCCTCCAGCCCCATGTATGCCTGGATGCTGCCATGTTCCTTCCTTGATGATAATAGACTGAACCTTTGAAACTGTAAGCCAGCCCCAATTAAATGTTGTTCTTATAAGAGTTGCCTTGGTGAGCCATCTTCTCTCCAGCAACTAAGCAGGCAGGTACAGCCAGGAGCACAAGGAACACTGAAGTGCCAGAATAGCTGGGACAGGGTCCGCCAGGGCCCTACCTGCACCCCAGAACTGGGCAGTACCACAGCCACCTGTGCACCAATCCTGCCAGGGGAGAACTGGTCTGAAGGGAGTGATTTCACTCCCAGGTTTAGAGGTAAGGCAACCATCTTCTCTCTAGCTACAGAGAAGGCAAGTACAGCCAGGAGTGCAGGGAATACAGGAGTGGCAAAGCAGCTGGGACAGGGTCAGTCTGGCACCACCAGCATCCAGAAGCTGGGCAGTACCACAGTACTCTGTGCCAGGGGAGAGCCGGTCACCCAGGGATGCTGAGACAGGTTTACAGGCATACAGGAGGGAAAAGCACCAGCCAGAGACAGCAAGTCCAACTAACACCAGAGATAATCAGATGGTGAAAGGCAAGTGCAGGAACATTACCAACAGAAATCAAGGCAACATGGCACCATACAAACTCAATTCTCCCACAAAAGCAAGTCCTGGATACCCCAACACACTGGAAAAGCAAGATTTGGATTTAAAATCACAGCTCATGATGCTGATAGATGAACTCTCAATTCTGAACATATATTCTTCAAATACAAGGGCACTCACATTCATAAAAGAAACTTTACTAAGGCTCAAAGTACAAATTGCACCCTACACAATAATATTCAACACCACACTTTCATCAATGGACAGATCAGGGAAACACAAACTAAACAGAGACACAGTGAAACTAACAGAAGTGATGAGCCAAATGGATTTAACAGATATCTATAGAATATTTTATCCTAAAGCAAAAGAATATACCTTCTTCTCAGCACCTCATGGTACCTTCGCCAAAATTGACCATATAATTGGTCACAAAACAGACCTTAACAGATATAAGATTGAAATAATTCCATGCATCCTATCAGATCACCATGGACTAAGGCTGGCCATCAAGAACAACAAAAACAACAGGAAGCCCACATACACATGGAAACTGAACAATTCTACTCAATGATAACTTAGGTCAAGGAAGAAATAAAGAAATACTTTTTAGAATTTAATGAAAATGAAGGCACAACATACCCACACTTATGGGACACAATGAAATCAGTGCTAAGAGGAAAACTCATAGCTGTGAGTGCCTCCAAAAAGAAACTGGAAAGAGCTTACACTAATAGCTTAACAGCACAGCTGAAGGGTCTAGAACAAAAAGAAGCAAATACACCTAAGAGTAGTAGACGGAAGGAAATAATCAAACTCAGGGCTGAAATCAACCAAATAGAAACAAAAAGAACTATACAAAGAATCAACAAAACCAGGAACTGGCTTTGAGAAAATCAACAAGATAGATGAACCCTTAGCTAGACTAACCAGAGGACACAGAGACACTATCCAAATTACAAAAATCAGAAATGAAATGGGAGATGTAACAACAGAAACCGTGGATATTCAAAATATTATCTAATCCTACTACAAAAACTTATGCTCAACAAAATTGGAAAATCTGGATGAAATGGAAATTTTTCTAGACAGATACCAGGTGCCAAAGTTAAAACAGGATCAGATAGCCGGGTGTGGTGGTGCACGCCTGTAATCCCAGCACTTGGGAGGCAGAGGCAGGCGGATTTCTGAGTTGAGGCCAGCCTGGTCTACAGAGTAAGTTCCAGGACAGCCAGGACTACAAAGAGAAACCCTGTCTTGAAAAACAAAACAAAACAACAAAAAAAAAAACCACCCCCCCCAAAAAAAAATCAGGATCAGATAAACCATTTAAATAGTGCCATAACCCCTGAGGAATAGAAGTCATTAATAGTCTTCCAACCAAAAAATGCTCAGGGCCAGATGGGTTCAGTAGAGAATTCTATCAGATCTTCAAAGAAGACCTAATACCAATACTCTTCAAACTATTCCACAAAATAGAAATACAAGGAACACTACCCAATTCATTATATGAAGCCACAATTACACTTATACCTAATTCAAAGACTAAACAAAGAGAACTTCAGATCAAATTCCCTTATGAACATTGATGCAAAAATACTCAATAGAATTCTTGCCAACCAAATCCAAGAATAGATCAAAACAATCATTCAACATGATCAAGTAGGCTTCATCCCAGAGATGCAAGATTGTTCAATATAAGGAAATCCATCAACATAATCTACTACATAAACAAACTCAAAGAAAAAAACACATCATCATTTCATTAAATCCTGAAAAAGCATTTGACAATATTCAGCATCCCTCATGTTAAAAGTCTTGGCAAGATCAGTAATTCAAGGCCCAGACCTAAACATAGTAAAAGCAATATACAGCAAACCAATAGCCAACATCAAACTAAATGAAGAGAAACTTGAAGCAATCCTACTAAAACCAGGGAGCAGACAAGGCTGACCACTCGCTTGCTATCTATTTAATATAATATTTGAAGTTCTAGCTAGAGCAATTAGACAACAAAAGAAGGTCAAAGAGATACAAATTGGGAAGGAAGAAGTCAAACTATCACTATTTGCTGATGATATGATAGAACATTTAAGTGACCCCAAAAATTCCACCAGAGAACTTCTAAAACTAATAAACAACTTGCCTAGATACAAAATTAAATCAAACAAACCATAGGCTTCCTCTGCTCAAAAGATAAATAAGCTGAGAAAGAAATTAGGGAAATGACACCCTTCACAATAGTCACAAATAATATTACATAACTTGGTGTGACTATAACTAAGCAAGTAAAAGATCTGTATGACAAGAACTTCAAGCCTCTGATGAAAGAAATCAAAGATCTCAGAAGATGGAAAGATCTCCCATGCTCATGGTTTGGCATGATTAATATAGTAAAAATGGCCATCTTACCAAAAGCAATCTACAGATTCAATGCAATCCCCATCAAAATTCCAAATCAATTCTTTATAGAGCAAGAAAATGCAATTTGCAAATTCATTTGGAATAACAAAAAACCTAGGATAAAGAAAACTATTCTCAATAGTAAAAGAACTTCCCTGCCCTCAAGCTCTACTACAGAACAACAGTTATAAAAACTGTATGATATTGGTACAGAGACAGGCAGGAAGATCAATGGAATAGAATTGAAGACCCAGAAATGAACCCACATACCTATGGTCACTTGATATTTAACAAAGGAGCTAAAAAATCCAGTGGAAAAAAAAGCATTTTTAACAAATGACGCTGGAACAACTGGTAGTCAGCATGTACAAAAATGCAAAGTGACCCATTCTTTTTTTTTTCTTTCTTTCTTTTTTTTTTTTTTTTTTTTTTTTTTTTTTGGTTTTTCGAGACAGGGTTTCTCTGTGTAGCCCTGGCTGTCCTGGAACTCACTCTGTAGACCAGGCTGGCCTCGAACTCAGAAATCCGCCTGCCTCTGCCTCCCAAGTGCTGGGATTACAGGCATGCGCCACCACCGCCCGGCCAAAGTGACCCATTCTTATCTCCTTGAACAAAGCTCAAGTCCAAGTTTACCAAGGACCCCCACATAAAACCAGATATAATGACGCTTATAGAGGAGAAAGTGGGGAAGAACCTTGAACACATGGGCACAGAGGAAATTTTCCTGAACAGAACACCAGTGGCTTATGCTCTTAGAACAAGAATCAAGAAATGGGACCTCATAAAATTGCAAAGCTTCTGTAAGACAAAGGACACTGTCAATAGGACAAAATGGCAACCAGCAATTTGGGAAAATATCTTTACCAACCCTACATCCTGCAGAGGGCTAATATCCAATGAATATAAAGAACTCAAGATATTAGACTCCAGAGAATCAAATAACCCTATTAAAAAATGGGGCACAGAGCTAAACAGAGAATTCTCAACTGAGGAAATGGCTGAGAAGCACCTAAAGAAATATTCAACATCCTTAGTCATCAGGGAAATACAAATCAAAGCAACCATGAGATTCTACCTCACAGCAGTCAGAATGGCTGAGATCAAAAACCCAGGGGACAGCAGGTGCTGGCGAGGATGTGTAGAAAGAGGAACACTCCTCCACTGCTGGTGGGATTGCAAACTGGTACGACCACTCTGAAAATTAGTTTGGTGTTTCCTCAAAAAATTGGTCATAATACTACCGGAGGACCCTGCTATACCACTCCTGGGCATATACCCAGATGATTAACCAGCATATAATAAGGACATATGCTCCACTATGTTCATTGGTGCTTTATTTATAATAGCCAGAATCTGGAAAGAACCTAGATGTTCCTCAGCAGAGGAATGGATATAGAAAATGTGGTACATTTACAAAGCTGAGTAGGAGTACTACTCAGCTATTAAAAACAATGAATTCATGAAATTCTTAGATGGAACTAGAAAATATCCTGAGTGAAGTAACCCAACCACAAAAGAACACACATGGCATGCACTCACTGATAAGTGGATATTAGTCCAGTAGCTTGGAATACTCAAGACACAATTCACAGATCAAATGCAGATCAAGACAAAGGAAGAACAAAGTATGGATACTCTGTTCCTTCTTAGAAGGGGGAACACAAAATACCCACAGAAGGAGATACAGAGACAAAGTGTGGAGCAGAGACTGAGGGTAAGACCATCCAGAGACTGGCCCACCTAGGGATCCATCGCATGTACAGTTACAAAACCCAGACACTATTCTGGATGCCAACAAGTGCTTGCTGACTGGAGCCTGAGAAAGCTGTCACCTGGGAGGCTCTGCCAGTGCATGGCAAATACAGAGGGGGCCACTCTCAGCCAGCCACTGAACTGAGCACAGGACCCCCAATGGAAGAGCTAGAGAAAGTTCCAAGGAACTGAAGGGATTTGCAGCATCAGAAGAGGAGCAATATGAGCCACCCAGTACCCCCAGAGCTCCCAGGGACTAAACCATCAACCAAAGAGTACATATAAAGGGACCCATGGCTCCAGATGCATATGCAGCAGAGGATGGCCTTGTTAGACATCAAAGGGAAGGGAGGCCCTTGGTCCTGATAAGGCTTGATGCACAGTATAGGGGAATACCAGGACAGGGAAGCAGGAGTGGGTGGATTGGTGAACAGGGAGCAGGGAGGATGGATTAGGGGATTTTCAGGGTGGGAGCCAGGAAAAGGAACAATATTTGAAATGTAAATAAAAATATAATAAAAAGTAAAAACTAGTCATATCTCACTGATCTCCCCAAACCACTCACTTTCAGCTGCAAGTCCTCAGAACTCTCCGGGGACATGTACAGAGACAGCAGGACTGGCAGAGTGTTTGTGACGGCGACAGCCCTGGCGTGCTCTGGAGTGTGCCTTCCCAGCTGCCCCAAGGCCCAGGCCGCAGCAGCCTTAATATGATCTTCTGGTTCTTCTGACAGGCAGATTGACAGCTGGGGTACACCCTACCAGGGACCCAAACAGCAAATGTTATATAAACCTAGAATGGACTTAATCTTCCCTGTCTCTCAGACATCAAAAGAACTCACTTTGGCCTTCATGTCTTTTTTCTTAAAAGGCCTGCCATTTAGGGTAACAAACTAACTAGAACCAATTGTATTAATTATCTATAATAAGCTAACTTAACTACCCTGGCATCTCTCTTAACTTTTACTGGCCTGATTGAGAACATTCAAAAGAACAGATCCCACACACCAGGCAAAATCAAATGCTATTGTGACCAACTAAAACTGTTCTATCATAACAAACATTAATATTCTCTTGTTTAAAAAGTTAACCAGACTGAAGATAGAGCCTTGCCAGGGTACATGCAACCCTGGATTCAGTCTTCCTCAACATGCCGTACACACACACACACACACATACACACACACACACACACACACACACACACACATTAATTTAATTTTTACCAATTATAGTAAAGCTGGGAATATTATTATGATAGACTAAAATCACAATAATATGAACAAGTAGAATATAAATCACTTATATCTTTCTTGAAGTCACACATGTTTGTTGATTAATTTTGGTCAACGTAAGTACAGCTTTGCTCATCCTCACACATTGAATGATTACGTAGGAATAATACCTTTTTACACTAGTAGCATATGCTAACATTTTTATATTAAGCATTAATGTTAACTAAGTAGTAAAAACACAATTAAATTAAACATCTCAAAGACATCACAGTTTGTGTCCCTAAGGAAAACAAATAAAATTCTTACTCCAGACTCTCAGTGAGCATATTGTTTCTGATTTGAGACAGTAATAATTACCTCAAATATAGTACAAAAAAAATCCTCTCAGTATCAAAAGGCCATGATACCAGGTAAGGTTAAAATGATTAGGCTTATTTGCTCCCCTCCACCTTACTGGTTGCCAGTTTCCTGAAGAGGCCCACCACAGTCTTTCATCCGTTTTCATCTGTTTCATCTGTTTACCTACAGTCTTTCATCTGTTTTTTTTCCTGTGTCCATCAATACAAAAGCCCAAACCTATCTTCAGAGTGACGTAACACTCTAAAGAGGCCAAACTTGTAGATGTAACAAGGCTGAGGGAGAGGAGAGGCAAACAGCACCTGGGCCCAATCCCTAGCTCTGCCTCAGAGGCCCACCGGTTATAAATCCACGGTGACATGAGGAGTTACAGGGAGCCATTAAATACACGGCACCGTCCTTTCCTCCCTCTTCCCATTGAACTCTCCTCGCACTCTTCCAAATTCATAGCCTCTTTTTTCATTAATTGATGGTGGTGGAGGTGGTGTGTTTTTAAATATGATCTGCCCAGTTGGTATAATTTTATTTGTATGTATATGTTTTCAGATCTGACCATTTCATATTGGAAAATTGGTGTACAGATGGAGAAAATTATATAATTATATTATAATCTCAAAAAAGTGAACCGGCTTGTTTTGTCTGTTTTAGTGTTAAGGCATTATCACTAGGACAAGGAGGTAGTGCTACATTGCTCTGTGCTTTATCTCAAACCACAGGCAGGACTGGCAGCCCCCCTCACCATAGAGGGGCACGCCTCCCTGGTACTTGAGCTGGCGGCCTGGGAGGTGGTCACTCGCTGCCCTTGCATCATTCTCCCCATATGGAAGCTAAGGAGCAAAAACCCTAGCCATATCCTACGACCATCATCTAAAAGGCCTCCAGTCATATCCTACGGCCATCATCTAAAAGGCCTCCAGTCATATCCTACGGCCATCATCTAAAAGGCCTCCAGGGCTCTAGTCACCACCAAGGACAGAGCATCTTCATGGGACAGATAGAAGAGAACACTCCAGGGCTGCTCTTCATCCTCGTTAGCAGGATAAGTAGGCACACACCTTTCTGTTAACAAACAGAAGCAGATCTTCTGTGCTGCTGACCTAGAGGCACACCACGGGCTGTGAGCACACAACCTCTGGAGCATTCATCAAAAGATCAATATTTCTGCATATTCTATGAGTACCTACTACATCCAGACTGCTCTACATAGTGAGTTTATACAAAGTCATAGATTGATAAGTCAAAATAAAAAATAAATAAAAATAAACCCCAAAGCAATGAAACGGGAGCCCAACCTTGCTGTCTGCTGTGTCTGTGCTTACGGCCTGCGCCCAGGGCAGAAGCCATTTGTGAGAGCTATCTCCATATCCAAGAGACAGGAAGGGGAGGAATGTAGAGACCACTGAAAACCGACAAAACGACTAATGGGCCAGCCATTTATAACAGGTTCTTCTTTGTCTCATTCAGTTTGGTCTTGATCCTTGAGAAAGGCTATACTATGAAGAGGCAACTGACTTGAAACTCCTGAGATCCACGCAGCTCCCGAGTGCCAGGATGAAAGGCATGTGCCACGACCCAGCTATGGCATGTTTAACCATAGTATGCTTGGCATGTTTGTAAATATGCAGCTTAATCCTTTAATATATGCATATACTTAACAGATAAGTTTCAGATAACAGTGATACTTAAAGGTGATGATAATTACTGGAACGAGACACTGAGTAAAACATTTTCTGTGACCTCAGCTTTTTTAAAGGTCACTCAAGGAAACATGGCGACAAGCACTGAACTCAACAGCAGAGCAACTGAAAAAAATGGGTGGTTGTTTCTCACCATTCTGTTTAGTCACACTCTCTCTAATGATGGAGAACATCAGCTTACAGTCCCACTCTAGGTTAGCCTACTACATCACTAAGCGTGAAGTGGGCACACCTTGGAGATGATCACTGCCATGGCCAGGTTCTCAGAGTGAGCAGCCACGTAACCCAGCATCATGATGCCAGGCAGCCGGATGTTCCCTTTGCAGGACCCGATGCAGTCGATCACGGCAGCCACGCCTCCAGCATTAACGATCAGCTGGGAGAGCTGAGGGAAAAAAACGAAGAAATAGGAATTGAAGTATGACCTATAGAAACTATTGTCCTTCCTAAAGAGACATGTGAGAGCATTCTTGCTGTTTACACTCACTGTGAAGAACCTTGTTCTGTAGTTCAATTTTCTCCACAGCAATGGAGAAAGCTCTGTCCCTGTTACAACTAATGTTAAAACCCTCCACCTAGAACTAAGTTCATAACTAGCTACTTATTCAGCTTATATTAATCACTGAAAGCTCAGACACTGGGAATAGTCTCACCCACTTGCCTGTTTGCTGGCAATACTATGAAGCTGAATGTACCTCAATATTACAAAAAAATTCCATACAAATAAAGATAAATGAAACACAGAGACTAGTGTGTAATAAAATTAAAACTGGCTAAGCAAAGCATGCACAGACAAAGGCCAGGACATGGGCTCTCTCTGTGGGGGGTATTCTTCACACATAAATCAAGTCTTGACCTTGGGCCAGGAGATCTTTGTGGTCTGAACCAATCCAGAAATGGAACATACCATCTCATTGCTCCTAGCTGATATACAATGTTGAGGATGAAAGAGGTCCACAGACACTACAACCAACAATGGAAAGCTGTAAGTGATTAGAAATAGTATCTTAAACTCCAACTAAATTACTACAATTCAATGGTTCTCAACTGAAAGGAATTTTGTGCCCTAGAGAATATTTAGCAATGCAGAGCTACTTTTTGATTGACACCGTTTAGAACAGGGGTACTGCACTCAGGGCCAAGAGTGCTGCTATTCACTAAAACAAAGTAGAATTACAAATTGAAGTTTACTTTTCAGTTGGTTTTTTGTTTGTTTGTTTGTTTGTTTGTTTGGTTGGTTGGTTGGTTGGTTGGTTGGTTTGGGTTTGGGTTTACCTCAGGTGTGTGTTTTGCAATCTCTCTAATTAAGGTGCAAGCATTTTTCTTCACATATTCATCTTTGTCCTTCAGGCAGGTTAGTACAACAGGGAAAATCTCTGCTTCAACGACCATCTCTGCCAAGTCCACAGAATGCTTTGCAATCTGACTGAGAGCTGAGAGGACCTGGCGCTGTCGAGCAGAAATGAAATGAAAAAAAAAATTATACAGAATCCAACAGCCCACCTCATAATTCAGATGTAGTTTTAAAAGATTTATAATATCCCCAAGCAGTGATGACTTTGAAGGCATGGAGAGCAGCTGAGGCTTGGCACTGTGTGGCAGGGAGTCTCCCTAGAGGGAGACAAGGAGATGCTATTGGTGAAGAGTACAGACTCAGTTACAGGGACAACTCCACCATATTGGAGTTACAAAGGATAGGGGCAGGTGTAGAGTGAAGCCTGCCTGAGCCTACCAGACAAGCTGTGTGTGTTACAGATGGCAGCACTGGAGAGGTGCCTTTGGAGACCAGAAGTGGGCCCCAGATATCAAACATTGATTAACTTATACTGTTGAGTTTGGTTTTGCTTTCATCTGAAGTACCCTGGTTTTTCCATCTTGGAATAAGAAAAGTATTTTTCCATACTCCAACAGAGCCCACAGTTAAGAGACCCTGGATTTTTAAAGAGAGTGGGGTTTTAAAGTGTTGGACTTTTGATAAAGTCCAAAGTCTTTTGATAAAGACTATAATAAGACTTTTGAAATTGTAGTATATTTTATATTATGACATTAATGTTAGATCTTGGGACAAACAAGAGAGAAAAAGTTAGTTTTTAGTGATGAGCTTATATGCCCAAGTTGACAAGAATGGAATTTCATAGTTAGCTCCAGCTGTCAGCTTGACAAGCCCTATAACTACCTGGGAAGAGGGAACATCAAATAAAGAGCTGACCGGATTGGATTGGCCTATGGACATATCTATGAGGCAGTCTTCGATGTTAATTGATTTCAACTCACTGTGGGCAGGCAGTGCCATCTCTAAGCAGAGAGACCTGAGCTATTAAAGGAGGAGGAGGAGGAGGAGGAGGAGGAAGCCAGGAAATAAGGCTAGTAATAATAAGCTTTCCTCTGTGGTCTCTCCTTCAGCTCCTGCCTCCAGGTTCCAGCCTTGAGCTCCTGCCTTGGCTTCCCTTAGTGATATGGACACCTCCCTCCCTCCCACCCCCACCCCTGCACCAAGCTGCTTTGGTCATGGTGTTTTTCTCATAGCAGCAGCAAACAAAACAGTTTTCCCAATCCTATCTTAATTGTATACTCCTTATAGCATTACTTTCACATATTAGACTAACTGCATAATATATTTGTAGGTTTTCAATTATATGTACTAATCCTTTTTACTCTAACATTAACCCATGCACGCCTTCATCCTCCTCACTGTGCAAGCACCGACGTGTCTGCCCCACAACTCTGCTTACCTTCAGCTTTGCGTCAGGGTTGAGGATCATCTGGGCTAAGTGAGCAATGGCTCCCGCATCCACCACCGTCTGCGCTAACTCTGGGGAGTGTTTCGAGATATCACTGAGGGCCGAGGCAGCGATCCTTTTCAAAGCAATTTCTGGCTCCTGGATACACAGAACTAAAAGAGGAATTGCTCCTGCATCCACTACAGCTTGAGATAATTCTGTCGGGCCAAGAAAAGTGAGTGAGTAACTGCATGTGGGTGACTGAGGCCAGCCAGTTTTTACACAGACAGATACAGTAAGTAGAAAGGGAGAGGGTGTATTGGACTCTATCGACAGCTACATTTGAAGACGGGATGGTGTGGGTGGTCACTGCTTCTCTCTCACCTACCACATACACCTGAGGGAAACAAAAAAGGATTCCAAGCATGATTTGTATAGTAATTCATTAATATAATATTCATGATTTCTGTTAATTATTGACCACTGGGCATAGCGGCACATGCCTCTTTAAAAGGTAAGGCAAGAAGATCAGGGCCAGACTCAGAACATAGTAAGTTTGAGGTTAGCCTAGGCTACAAGAGACCCTGTCTCAGAAAAGAAACTCATACCACATAGACCAAACACTGGGCTTAGAAGAATGGAGCCCAAATTGACTTGGAAGTCTTGTCTCTGAGAACTAGATCTCATATCAGAAGGTTCCATGCAAGCAGTCAAAATAAAATATCAATCAACAGTGCTACTAGCTGTAAAACTTGTGAACCATAATGACCAGCCAACAGGTAGCCCTGATAGTGCAAGAGTGGTACTTTTATCTTATGGGTGACCAACAACTAACTGAATTTAAGTTCTGAACAATAGGAGGGAAGTCATGACTGGAACTGTAAACCCAAACAACTACCACAGGCTAGAGAGATAGATCCCAGACCCACCATTTTCCTAAATCAATGCAATCTCTTACTGGATTCTAAGTATGTATCCTTGTACTCCTGCAGAGGAAACGTTTACAGAAATCCACAACTGGTCAAAATACAGAGAATAACTGACCAACTGTAGGGAACTCAGTGCCAAATAATATATCCACCATGAAACTCCTACACCTAGGGCTCAGGCAAAAGCACTGAAGATGAGGCAGGAAAACTGTAAGAGTCAGAGTTCATATTACACGTGTGCACATGGCCATGCATGGATTTTATGTGCACACTGGAGATCAAACTCAGATTTTCATGTTGGTGTGACAAACATTTTACCTACTGAGCCATATCTCATTCCACTAACATAGCAAATCAATGTGTGTATTTGTGTGCATGTGAGTGTGCGTGCATGTACACATATGCATAATAATAATAATAATAATAATAATAACAATAAACAGGTCATTAATTTGAAAGGAATTAGAGTATGTAGTTGAAGATATAGAGGGAGTGGAAATGATAGAAATACAGTCTCATGCATGAAATTCTCAAAAAAAAATACTAAAAATGTTAAACAAAAAATTCCATTTGACTTAAACTAATATCTTTTTAATATGTGTATACTGGAATAAAATAGACCTAACATTTGTGTCATTGTTCTGGATGGTTTTGTGTCAACTTAACACAAGCTGCAGTTATCACAGAGAAAGGAGCTTCAGCTGAGAAAATGCCTCCATGAGATTCGGCTGTATGGCATTTTCTCAATTAGTGATCAAGAGGGGGAGGGCCCCTTGTGGGTGGTACCATCTCTGGGCTGGTATTCCTGAGTTCTGTAAGAGAGCAGGCTGAGCAAGCCAGGGGAAGCAAGCCAGTAAGGAACATCCCTCCATGGCCTCTGTATCAGCTCCTGCTTCCTGACCTGCCTGAGTTCCAGTCCTGAATTTCTTTGGTGATGAACAGCTGTGTGGATGTGTAAGCTGAATAAACCCTTTCTTCCCCAGCTTGCTTCTTGGTCATGATGTTTGTATAGGACTAGAAACCCTGACTAAGACAGTCATAGAACTAATTCTACCCATGGGTAGAACCCTACTCAGTGGTTTCCAATCTCATACATGGTTTCTAAGAGCAAATTACAACTCTAAAACTACAGTTAAGGCTGAAGATGAGGTTCAGTGCAGGGTACTCGCCAAGCATGACTGCAGCTCTGGGCTCCATCCCCAGCAGAAATAAACAAATAAACCATCAGCAAAAACATAAATCATCTTTTGCAAAATAACTATTTCTCTTTATACTCCCACAAATCTTATCCTTTATATAGCAGGGTAGCTCTGCAGATGGCGGGCAGCAATTATGACAGTCTATATACACAAGACCTGTACAATCCCACCCAGACCAAATCCCAGCACGAAGAGGGGAGGTATGCAAAAAGTCCCAGACATTTTGCTGATTTCCATGGAGCCAGAGTCTGAACCCTATTTAAGACACCTCCAGTCAGTCCCTTTCTCCCACCTACTAGCATAGCAGCCATCTCATCTACTGTAATGATCTGGGACTTGCTGGGGGTGTGAACCCTCAAAACACAGTGTGGCCCCAGGAATGAAAACCAAACATCAATCTTCTAATCCACAATCTACCAGACTGCAGTAACCGCAACTACAGAACTCAACACATAGCCAACACAGGTGAGACAAGCTATTCACACAAAAAACTACACCAACATTGCAACGCCAGGGGAGGGCCTAGATCTCAAAAAACACAAACATGAACAACCAAGACAATATGCCGTCTCCAGAAACCAGGACCCCTTCTGTAATCTACCTTGATAAAAGGACTTTAGCTGAGGCACAAAACAAATGCTTCAAAATAGCAATTATTAATCTGTTCAAGGATCCTAAAGTGGGTATAAATAAATGCTTCAACAAAGACTATGGAAACACAAAAATTTTAGTTAAATAATATAAATAATTCAAAATACAGAAATAGAATTTAACTAAGAAATAGCCATGCTGAAATAAAACACAAAAATAAAACCTCAAAAGTCAATGAAAAGCTTAGAGGAAAACCTCGTCAACAGACTAAATGAAGTCAAGTCAGGCATTAAGACAAGGGAGAAGAAATGGATATGTTGGTCAAAGAGAATGTTAAATCTTTAAAAATCTAGACACAAAACACGGAGGAAGTCTGGGGCACTCTGAAAACACCAAATCTACAGACGATGGGTATAGAGAAAGGAGAGGACTCCCAGGTCAAAGATACAGAAAATAGCCTTAAGGGAATCATAGAAGATTTCCCAAATGTAAAGAAAGAACAATAAACATGCTAACGTGGATAGGGGAAAGCTCATAAGGTCTCAATCCTACACAAAGAACTAAAGCAACTAAGGAAGGCTAGAACCAGAAGAAATGGTCTTTCCCAGGGAGGATCACACCAATTTGTTATCCAATACCAAATAGTGATGTCTCAAAACATACCTACAAATAACATTATATAGACTGAGCAGGGCATATTTATGTTTTTATGAATATATTTGGTTTAAAAGAAAGCACGGAGGGATATGTGGGGAGAGTTTGAAGGTAGGACATCATCAGGAACACATGTCTATTGCTGCAAACCTAGCCAAGAACCCAAGAATGGAATAGGCCCAAAATGAGAGCCTTCTACGATGTTGTAAATTAATGTAGTGTCCATATGTTTTGTACATGGGTCTTTATACACAAGGGTCAGTGCAGCTCTCACCCCCCCCCATCAACAAAAGCTTTTTTTTTTTTTTGAAGTTGAATTGAGACTGTTAGAGAGATCCACAACTGGTGATAATGTAAGTGACCATGGAATAGCCAGCCCCACAGGGGACATCTATAGCACAGTTCTTACAACTAAAGCTTGAGGAACATGGCAGGTGAGCAGGGAAAATATTTTAAGAGCCTGAGGAGCAGAGGAGAATTTGACAAGGCTCCACCCCTAGATTAAAAACTTATAGGCTGGGGCTGGAGAGATGGCTCAGCGGTTAGGAGCACTGACTGCTCTTCGGAGGTCCTGAGTTCAAATCCCAGCAACCACATGGTGGCTCACAACCATCTATAATGAGATCTGATGCCCTCTTCTGGTGCGTCTGAAGACAGCTACAGTGTACTTATATATAATAAAAATAATAATAATAAAGCTTTAAAAAAAAACTTATAGGCTGTTGGTGTCTGTGAAGGAAGGAGAAACAGTTGTTTTCAGGACAAGTTCCCAATCCTAATTAGTCAGCCCTAAACATGTGCACATCCAGACAACACCAACTGGACTCAGTAGATGATATATGTAGATATATAGATATACACACACATATATATAAACAGTAGCTATAAAAGAGCCCACGAGTCTGAAAGGAAGTGAGAGTGAGAACACAGAGGACGTGGAGAAGGAGAGGGGGATAGAAATACTGGGTAGTCATGGATCAAGTTCTCAACCCCAGTGAAACCCATTGGGTACACAAAATAAAATAATAGCAGTGTAAGGAAGATGTGCTAGACAGTTTTCTGTCAGTCTGACACAATCTAAAGTCATCTGAGAGGAAGGAGTTAAGGGAAGGGCTCCACCAGAGCAGGCTGCAGGCAAGCCTGCGGGGGACTTTATTAGTGATGGATGGTGCCATCCCTGGACAGGTGACGCTGTAAGAAAGTGGCTGGGCAGGCCACTGGGAGAAAGAAGTAAGCAGCACCCTCCATGGCCTGCATCAGGTCCTGCCTCCAGGCTCTGGACAGGTTTGATTTCCTGTCCTGAGTTCCTTTGCCAATTAACTGTGATATGGAAACATAAGGCAAATAAGCCCTTTCCTCCCAAAGTTCCTCTGGTCGTGGTGTTTTATTATAGCAATAGTAACCTAATGAAGACAGAGGACTAGTTAGGGAAAGGAAAAGGATTAGTCGGAGGGAGGCAGACCAGAGCAGGTAATAGGGGTTGGAGGGAGCAAGGTGGGTAAGCCAAAATACAGTTGTGTGTGTGTGTGTGTGTGTGTGTGTGTGTGTGTGTCTGTGTTAATGAAGTCTATTGTTGCATATCATTAGCATATGCTAGTTATAAAAAGAAAAAGTGCTGCCTATTTCCCCAGTGGTTCTGAATAACAGGCCTAAATGAGCCTATTTAGACACCAAACACTAGATGCTATGCAATGAATTTTAATATATTGATTTTAAAGCCTTCAGACAATAATATTCTTTCTCAACTTAATGTTATTTTGTTTTATTTCTTTCCTGTCTCAATGGTGTTGCTATGTTTCTGAGTTGCCACCAGTATTTTTAGGAGCAGATAGTAGAGTTGTATGATCAAGTAGTTAACACAGACTTGGGCATCAGAATTGAACCCAAGTTCTGGTGTTACCATCCACATAATCTCAGGCATCCTTTCTAAGTTACACAGTTTAGGAGGGAGACAAGCACCTAAACAAGCTAGCTGAAATGCAGGGTGCAGAGCCAGGCTCATAATTATTCAGGACAGTAGCTGCTATTTCATAAACACAACGGAAAGAAACTGGAAGTTTTGAAAAGGCATTCTAATTCTACTAACTATAATACAAACATGTAGTTCTTTATAACGTATATCCATATGAAAACTTACATGTATTATTAATAAATGTACACTGTATTATGTAATTTTATCATTTAAAACATAACTTACAACAAAGACTCGATGAATTCTCATGGGTGACAATCCAATATATATTCATTAGCAAACAACTTTCAAGGATATTTTTATTGTGACTGACTCATTTGGGATATTTATTTTGGTTGGTTTGGTTTATTTTGGTTTAAAGGCAGGACCTCACAGAATAGCTCAGCATGGCCCTGAGCTTGTAATCTTTCTACTTCGGCTTTCTGTATGCCAGTATTATAAGCATGCAACATTATGACTAGCTACCAAAGCCTTTGAGGGCCCGCCCCTCTCCAAACAGCTGGACTGTCATTCAAATGTCATTCAAATGCTTCATCACATGTGCAATCACTCTGAAACTCAGTCTACTGTTCATTTACACTGAATAACGTCAGAACTCTAGAGTTCCCTTGTTTCCAAATATTCCCCATTACCTGTGTTATGTCTTGCAATATATCCAAGTGCCCAGGCTGCAGCCTCCTTGACTCCAGGGTCAAAATCCTCCAAGCATATCACCAGTGTATCCAGAGCTCCGCAGTCAACGATGGCCTGGGCCAGCTGAGGAGAGTGTTTACCAACTGCTCTCAGCACAAAGGCAGCTGCCTTTTTGTAGAAACGCTAACAGGGAAAAGAAAATAGCAAACCAAAGCAGCTTTAAAATTACTTTAAAGAGAGCTTTGAAAGGCAAAAAGATAAAAACCTAGCCTGAAAAAAAAAATCACTCTCTTTGAAAACCCTCCATTGCTCCTGTTTGGTAAACTGAAAATAAGGTATGTTTAAATTTACATTTTCAAATATCTTACATGTAAGTATGCATTTGGAAATTGTAAAAATCAAACATAAACACAATGTTTTCTGTAATGCTGAAAGTAGTAAGAATTCTTGATATTGAAAGGTATTATATGAGGGTATTCTCCCACACACTCCAGCCTCCCCACCCTGGCATTCCCCTAAACTAGGGCGTTGTCGAACCTTCACAGGACCAAGGGCTTCTCCCATTGATTCCTGACAAGGCTATTCTCTGCTACATATGTGGCTGGTGGTTTACTTCCTGGAAGCTTTAGGGGGTGAGAAACATCTGGTTAGTTGATATTGTTGTTCTTCCTAAGGGGCTGCAAACACTTCAGCTCCTTCAGTCCTTTCTGTAGCTCCTCCATTAGGGACCCCATGGTCAATCCAATCATTGGTTGCAAGCATCCAACCTGTATTTGTCAGGCTCTGGCAGAGCCTCTCAGGAGACAGCTATATGAGGCACCTGTCAGCAAGCACTTGGTATCCACAAAGTGTGTGGGTTAGGTAACTGAATATGGAATGGATAAACAGGTGGAACAGTCTCTGGATGGTTTTTCCTTCAGTCTGCTCCACACTTTGTCTCTGTATTTCCTCCAGTAAGTATTTTGTTCTCCCTTCTAAGAAGGACTGAAGCATCCATACTTTGGTTTTCCTTCTTCTTGAGTGTCATGTGGTCTATGAATTGTGTCTTGAGTATTCTGAGCATTTGGGATGATATCCACTTATCAGTGAGTGCATACCATGTGTATTCTTTTGTGACTGGGTTACCTCACTCAGGATGGGGTTTTCTAGTTCCATCCATTTGCCTGTGAATTCCATGAATTCATTATTTTTAATAGCTGAATAGTAAGTACTCTATTGTGTAAATGTACCATATTTTCTGTATCCATTCCCCTGTTGAGGGACATCTGGGTTCTTTTGAGCTTCTGGCTATTAAACTAAGGCTGCTATGAACATAGTGGAGCATGTGTCCTTGTAATGCGTTGGAACATCTTCTGGGTATATACGCAGGAGAGATATAGTTGGGTCCTCAGGCAATACTATGTCCAATTTTCTGAGAAACCACCAGACTGATTTCCAGAGTGGTTCTGTCAGCTTACAATCCCACCAAAAATGGAGACGTGTTTCTCTTTCTCCAATCCTAGCCAGCATCTGCTGTCCCCTGAGTTTTTGGCTAATGTCCCCTTAGCCATTCTGACTGATATGAGCTGGAATATCAGGATTTTGATTTCCATTTCCCTGATGACAAAGGATGCTGAACATTTCTTTAGGTGCTTCTCAGCTATTTGATATTCCTAAGTTGAGAATTCTTTGTTTAACTATATGCACCATTTTTAATAGAGTTATTTGATTTTCTGGGGTCTAACATCTTGAGTTCCTTGTACGTGTTGGATATTAGACCTCTATAGGATGTAGGATTGGTAAAGATCTTTTCCCAATCCGTTGGTTGCCATTTTGTTCTATCGACAGTGTCCTTTGCCTTACAGAAGCTTTGCAATTTTATGAGGTCCCATAAAATTGCACTTTTTGTTGTTGTTT
This sequence comes from Apodemus agrarius, assembly GCA_964023405.1. NCBI lineage: Eukaryota > Metazoa > Chordata > Mammalia > Rodentia > Muridae > Apodemus > Apodemus agrarius. The sequence continues at coordinate 86,120,247 of OZ030018.1, read as the reverse complement.
TTTTTTTTGTTTTTTGTTTTTTGTTTTTGAGACAGGGTTTCTCTGTATAGCCATGGCTGTCCTGGAACCCACTCTGTAGACCAGGCTGGCCTCGAACTCAGAAATCCACCTGCCTCTGTCTCCCAAGTGCTGGGATTACAGGCATGTGCCACCACCGCCTGGCTCCCATTTGTCACTTCTTGATCTTAGAGCATAAGCCATTGCTGTTCTCTTCAGGAAAATTTCCCCTATACCTATGTGTTCAAGGTTTATCCCCACTTTCTCTTCTATCACTTCAGAGTATCTTGTTTTATGTGGAGGTCTTTGATCCACTTGGACTTGAGCTTCATACAGGGAGATAGGAATGGATTGATGTGCATTCTTCCACATGCTGACTGCCAGTTGAACCAGCACCATTTGTTGAAAATGCTGTCTTTTTGTCCACTGAATGGTTTTAGCTCCTTTGTCAAAGATCAAGTGACCATAGATGTGTGGGTTCATTCTGGGTCTTCAATTCTATTCCATTGATCAACCTGTCTGTCCCTATACCAATACCATGCAGTTTTTATCACAATTGCTCTGTAGTAGAGCTTGAGGTCAGGGATGGTGATTCCACCAGAAGTTCTTTTATTGTCGAAAATAGTTTTCACTATCCTGAATTTTTTTGTTATTCCAAATGAACTTACAAATTGCTCTAACTCTATGAAAACCTGAGTTGGAATTTTGATGGGTATTGCATTGAATCTGTAGATTGCTTTAGGCAATATGGCCATTTTTACTATATTAATCCTGCCAATCTGTGAGCGTGGGAGATCTTTCCATCTTCTGAGATCTTTGATTTCTTTCTTCACGCACTTGAAGTTCTTGTCATACGGATCATTCACTTGCTTGGTTAAAGTCACACCAAGGTATTTTATGTTATTTGTTATTGTGAAAGGTGTCATTTCCCTAATTTCTTTCTCAGCCTGTTTATCCTTTGAATAGAGGAAGACTACTGATTTGTTTGACTTAATTTTATATCCAGCCACTTTGCTGAAGTTTTTTATCAGGTTTAAAAGTTCTACAGTGGAATTTTTGGGTCACCTAAATATACTATCATATCATCTGCAAATAGTGATAGTTTGACTTCTTCCTTTCCAGTTTGAATCCCTTTGACCTCCTTTTATTGTCTAATTGCTCTGGCTAGTACTTCTAGTACTATATTGCATCGATAGGGAGAGAGTAGGCATCCTTGTCTAGTCCCTGATTTCAGTGGGATTGCTTCAAGTTTCTCTCCATTTAGTTTGATGTTGGCTACTGGTTTGCTGTATATTGCTTTTACTATGTTTAGGCATGGGTCTTGAATTTCTGATCTTTCCAAGACTTTGGCCATGAAGGTGTGTTAAATTTTGTCAAATGCTTTCTCAGAATCTAATGAGGTGATCATGTGGGGATTTTTTTGTTTGTTTATTTAGTGGATTACATTTATGGATTTCCTTATATTGAACCATCCCTGCATCCCTGGGAAGAAGCCTACTTGATCATGATAGATGATTGTTTTAATGTGTTCTTGGATTTAGAGTGCAGGAATTTTATTGAGTATTTTTGCATCAATATTCATAAGGGAAGTTGATCTGAAGTTCTCTTGCCTTGTTGAGTCTTTGTGTGGTTTAGGTGTCAGAGTAATTATGGCTTCATAGAACGAATTAGGTAGTGTACCTTCTGTTTCTATTTTTTTTAATAGTTTGAAGAGTATTGGTGTTAGGTCTTCTTTGAAGGTCTGATAGAATTCTGTACTAAACCCCATATGGTCCTGGGCTTTTTTTTTGGTTGGGAGACTTTGTTGACTGCTTCTATTTCTTTAGGGCTTATGGTTTGGTTTACATGGTTTATCTGATCCTGATTTAACTTTGGTATTTGGTATCCATCTAGAATCTGTGTCCTCAGGCCGTTGCCATTCATATTTGGCTCCAGGATAAATAAACCATCTCTTTTTATTCCTTTGCAGTGAGAGCTATGTATTTCATCAACAATGTCTATGATTTGGTTCCATATAAGTTTTGCTGTCATTTGTTTTCCATATTTGTTTGTTTTCATTGTTTTAATTTCTCTCTCCATTTTAGTTGTTTCAATTTTCCTTTAGTTGGTTCTTATCTTGTAACTCCTTGTAATTTTGTACATTGTTAACTCACTATGTCTGTCCATCATTTTCTGTACCTAAAAACAAAAATTCTCTACCATTTTGCATCTAAAATAGGCTCCATACTACCTTTCATACTTCAGACCTGTATACATTCCTTCACAGGCTATGCCTCCTTTCTTCATTTCCTCATTCCTCCACATGTCACTAATTAAATAATGATAGTTTTTCCTCAAAAAAAAAAACTATGGGTCACACATTTTCTAAGCAATATCACATGTTGCTGTCACTGAAGCACTAAAAGTAGCATAAATGGTGGCCTGTAGCTAGAGAAAACAGAATTGCCAAAAAAAAGTAAGAGAAGGTACTATGGAATACCAGTCCTAAAGATCTGTAAGAAACAGTTCCCACCCAAGAAATGTCCTTAAGGACTCATCAAAAATTAAATAAGCAGATAGAGGTAGGAAAAGGAAAGTTAAAATTGAAAGGCATATCCAATTTTCTGAGAAAGCACAAACTTGATTTCTAAGGTGGCTATACAAGTTTGTACTCCCAGCAATGGAGGAATATTCTTACTCCACATCCTCACCACCATGAGCTACACCTTAATTTTTTTATTTTAACTATTCTGACAGAAGTAAGAATTTCAAAGTAGTTTTGATTTTCATTTCCCTGATAGCAAAGGATGTTGAACGGTGAGAATTCTTTGCCAAGGATTTAGGGCCTTAGCCAGGATTTCAGATCCACCTAGGAGAGTATTAACACCACCTCCCTCTGTACCCCATTTTTTGATAGGGTTATTTGGTTTTTCTGGGGTCTAACTTGTTGAGTTCTTTGTATATATTGGATATTATCTGTCTTAGTCAGGGTTTCTATTCCTGCACAAACATCATGACCAAGAAGCAAGTTGGGGAGGAAAGGGTTTATTGAGCTTACACTTCCACACAGCTGTTCATTACCAAAGGAAGTCAGGACTGGAACTCAAGCAGGTCAGGAAGCAGGAGCTGATGCAGAGGCCATGGAGGGATGTTACTTACTGGCTTGCTTCCCCTGGCTTGCTCAGCCTGCTCTCTTATAGAACCCAAGAATACCAGCCCAGAGATGGCACCGCCCACAAGGGACCCTCCTTCACTTGATCACTAATTGAGAAAATGCCCCACAGCTGGATCTCATAGAGGCACTTCCCCAAGTGAAGCTCCTTTTCCTATGATAACTCCAGCCTGTGTCAAGTTGACACACAAAACTAGCCAGTACAATTGACCCCTTGTCAACTTGACACACCAACATATCACTATTAAGCCTCAACCCTTACTTTCTTATTCATCCCCAAGATCTCAATAATGTAAAAGGTCCCACAGTCTTTACATATTAAAAATTCAATCCCTTTAAAATGTCCAATATCTTAAAATTCCAAGTCTTTTAAAAATTCAAAGTCGCTTAACTGTGGGCTCCACTAAAATACCTTCTTTCAAGAGGGAAAAATATCAGGGCACAGTCACAATCAAAAAAGCAAAACTCAAACTCCAATGGTTCAATGTCTGGGATCCAACTCACGATCTTCTGGGCTCCTCCAAGGGCTTGGGTCACTTCTCCAGCTCTGCCCTTTGTAGCACACACCTTGTCTTCTAGGCTCCAGCTGCCTGTACTCCACTGCTGCTGCTGTCCTTGGTGGTCATTGCATAGTACTGGCATCTCCAAGCCTCAACTCTTTTGCATGACCCCTTCAGTCCTGGGCCATCAATTACAACTGAGGGTACACTTTCACCAATGGCCTTCCATGGCCTCTCACTGTACCAAGCCTCAGCTGTTCTTCATGATGCCTTCATGCCTTCAAAAGCAGTACCACCTGGGTGACTCTTACACAGTACCAAGTCCTGCTACAGCATGAGGCACAACCTTGGCTATCTGGAACACATCCTCTGTGCTCTCAGAAAACACTTCCCAGAAGATTTCACCTCAGTGATGCTGGTTTCTTCTTAATCACCGCTAATTTCTTAGCTCCAGCTAACCAGCATCAATAGTCCCAGTAACACAAAGGCTGACTTTAATGGTTTTGGTATCTTGTTACTCACAGCTGATTCTTCAGCCCCAGCTAACCAAAACCACAGAATCTTCATGGCCCTGATAAGAGTCTTTAATTTTCCCTCTGAAACTTCACAAGCCAGGCCTCCATCTTCTGCACTGTTCTCAACATAATCTTCCAAGCTCCTACACATCTCACAAAGGTCTCAACAGTGAATGGACCATCTAATCCAAAGTTCCAAAGTCCTTCCACAGTCCTCCCCAAAACATGGTCAGGTTGTCACAGGAATACCCCACTCCGCTGGTACCAATTTGTCTTAGTCAGGGTTTCTATTCCTGCACAAACATCATGACCAAGAAGCAAGTTGGGGAGGAAAGGGTTTATTGAGCTTACACTTCCACACAGCTGTTCATTACCAAAGGAAGTCAGGACTGGAACTCAAGCAGGTCAGGAAGCAGGAGCTGATGCAGAGGCCATGGAGGGATGTTACTTACTGGCTTGCTTCCCCTGGCTTGCTCAGCCTGCTCTCTTATAGAACCCAAGAATACCAGCCCAGAGATGGCACCGCCCACAAGGGACCCTCCTTCACTTGATCACTAATTGAGAAAATGCCCCACAGCTGGATCTCATAGAGGCACTTCCCCAAGTGAAGCTCCTTTTCCTATGATAACTCCAGCCTGTGTCAAGTTGACACACAAAACTAGCCAGTACATTATCCCTCTGTCAGATGTAGGGTTGGTGAAGATCTTTTCCCAATTTGTTGGTTGCCAATTTGTCCTTTTGACAGTGTCTTTTGCCTTACAGAAACTTTGTAGTTTTATGAGGTCCCATTTGTCAATTCTTGATCTTAGAGCATAAGCTATTGGTGTTCTGTTCAGGAACTTTCCCCCTGAGCCAATGTCCTCAAGGGTCTTCCCCGGCTTCTTTTCTATTAGTTTTAGTGTGTCTGGTTTTATGTGGAGGTCCTTGATCCACTTGGAGTTGAGCTTAGTACAAAGAGATAAGAATGGATCAATTCTCATTCTTCTGCATGTTGACCTCCAGTTGAGCCAGCACCATTTTTTTTAAGGCTATCTGTTTTCCACTGGATGTTTTCAGCTCCTTTGTTGAAGATCAATCGACCATAGATGTGTGGGTTCAATTCTGGGTCTTCAATCCTATTCCATTGATCCACCTCCCTTCACCTGAAGAAATTCAGATGGCTGAAAAACACCTTTAAAAAATGTTCAACATCATTAGTCATTAGAGAAATGCAAATCAAAACAACCCTGAGATTTCACCTCACACCTGTCAGAATGGCTAAGATTAAAAACTCAGGAAACAGCAGGTGTTGGCGAGGATGTGAAGAAAGAGGAACACTCCTCCACTGCTGGTGGGACTGCAAGCTGGTACAACCACTGAGGAAATCAGTCTGGCGGTTCCTCAAAAAACTGGACATGATACTTCTGGAGGACCAAGCCATACCACTCCTGGGCATATACCCAGAAGATTCCCCAGCATGCAATAAGGATACATGTTCCACTATGTTCATAGCAGCCTTATTTATAATATCCAGAAGCTGGAAAGAACCCAGATGTCCCTCAACGGAGGAATGGATACAAAAAATGTGGTATATATACACAATGGAGTACTATTCAGCCATTAGAAACAATGAATTCATGAAATTCTTAGAGAAATGGATGGAGCTGGAGAACATCATACTAAGTGAGGTAACCCAGTCTCAAAAGAATACCCATGGTATGCACTCACTGATAAGTGGATATTAGCCTAGAATCTTGGGACACCAAAGACACAACCCACTTACAAATGATGTCCAACAAGAAGGAAGGCGTGGACCCTGGTTCTAGAAAGGCTCAAAGCATCAGTGTAGGGGAATACCAGAACAGGGAAGTGGGAAGGGGTGGATGGGGGAACAGTGGGAGGGAAAAGAACATGTGGGACCTTTGGGGGGCAGGGAACCAGGAAAAGGGAAATGAAATGTAAATATAGAATATATCCAATAAAAAATTTAAAAAAAAAAATCGCCTCCCTTAGATAATTGTTCCATATCCCCATTGTAGTGGTCCCCAGTGTCTCAATCAAACGACACTTTTGGATAAGTAACGACCCAGCATAGAAAGTTTCTCAGCTTCTCTCTGTAGGACCATGCTGCCAGACAAGCATGACAGCAGCCATGCAAACCAAGGAAATCCCAAGCACCTCTGACAACACAGGCAAGCTCCTTTGTCTGTGTTGCCAGCAGGCTGTAAGCAGCTTCATGCTGCTCTGTCCACTTGGAGGAACAAAAACAAAAAAACAAAAAAGCCTTTTTTTTTTTTTATCTTGCTCAGGCTTTTGTGACTGACCACTGGTCATGTGGTAGAGCTAAGACCAAGTTTAACCCATCTTCTTTCTCAGGCAGTAGGATTCTCCCTTCCTTCCCACTCTATCACAGTTTCCTCAGAAAACCTGAGAGACTTCCAATCAGGTTTTGGTGAAGGGAAAATAAATGAGAAAAATGCTTTAAAGGAAATTTGAAAAGCTCTTTGACAGCTCACGGTTCTAGAAACATGGTCCACACAGGAATTCTGGGATAGCGTAGAGTGGCATTCATTCATACATCTGAAAGTAGGCTCATACAGAAAATAGAAGGGAATTTAATTGAAGTTAAAAACATTGGGAAAGATGCTAATTCAAGTTAAATAAACAGAAAAGGGATACATATATACCCACTGTCTTAGGGTTTCTATTCCTGCACAAACATCATGACCAAGAAGCAAGTTGGGGAGGAAAGGGTTTATTCCGCTTACACTTCCACACAGCTGTTCATCACCAAAGGAAGTCAGGACTGGAACTAGAGCAGGTCAGGACACAGGAGCTGATGCAGAGGCCATGGAGGGATGTTCCTTATTGGCTTGCTTCCCCTGGCTTGCTCAGCCTCCTCTCTTACAGAACCCAGGAATACCAGCCCAGAGATGGTACCACCCACAAGGGGCCCTCCCCACTTGATCACTAATTGAAAAAATGCCCCACAGCTGGATCTCATGGAGACATTTCCCCAACTAAAGCTCCTTTTCCTATGATAACTTTGTGTCAAGTTGACACAAAAAAACAGCCAGTACACCCACAGAGATATTAATCTCCTAGAAGGGAGAATTTAAATTTACACCTATAAACAAATAACTTAGGAATAATCTCACTTAAGTCATGAGCAGGGGATAAGGAAAAGGGCTTATCTCAGACAGATAATGTTTGTTTAGATTGGTTTAATTGCTTTGAATTGTTTTAATTATCAAAATGAAGATGATAATAAGTTTGGTGCTATTTATGACATTAAATATCCTCTGGGGGAAAAGTCAAGCTACTAAATTGAATGAAATTATACCTTTGAGGATCTCAGGTTACTGGACCAAGACTATTTTGGGAGAGAGGCTCTGTATTTGTGTTGAAGGAGAAAAGATTTTGGACCCTTTCCAGAGTGGTATGGATTAGATAGGACAGGGGAAGACCCCTTGAAGATATTAGCTACAGAAAAGAAAATTGCAAGAATGTCAAATGGGACAGGTAACTTGATCTGCTGATTCCTCAACATGGGAACCACCCTATAACTGGCTTAGACATGAAAATGTTTCTAGTCACAACTTCAGCTAAAGTAAGACAATAAATGTTATTGATTGTGGAATTGAAAGGATGAGAATTACAGCCTAAAAATCCCCCATGCCTAACTCTTAAATGACCCCAAAAAGTCAGAAGTTTAGCCTGTTCTTTGTTAGAAACTAGGTGAAAGGTCACATTCCTTGAGCCTGCTCTCTGTAGAGAACTAGGTGAAAGGGCCTGAGTACACATGATCCTGGCCCTGTAACAGGAAATGCGTAACAGGAAATGAGCTAACTAGTTGCTATCTGGTTTCTATAGGAAACTGATTGGTCCTCGGAGCACAGGCTTGGATAATTTAAACTGATTGGCTTAGAAGCTATGGAGTGGTACAAATCAATTGGCTCACACTGCGCAGGCTCTCGATGCTAAGGAATGATTGGTTTGCATTATGTGGGTTTTGTTGTAAACCTATAAAAGCTGTCCCGATTCTGCACTCCTGCATGGTGTACACTGTGAACCCCAGAGCCTCTGGAATAAAAATCCACTTGCTGTTGCATCAAGACCATTTCTCAAGAGTGATCTGGGTGTCGCCTTCTGAGGCGTGGGTGCTGGGGCACCCTCGTTTGTTGTTGTTGTTGTTGTTGTTGTTGTTGTTGTTTTCCCTCAGATCTTACAGAATCTTTAAGATTCATTGTGCCATCCTTCATGTGCCACGAAGATTTATTATGATTGGTTATTGATCAAATTAGCTCATAAAAGGATAGTTGTCTTTCACTTGCTCAAATAAGGAACAAAATTCCATTCTTAACTGATCTGTGCACCTTGCACAACCCTTACAAATATCTTAATAGAACTAAAATTTTAGTTGTGAGATTCATATATTACAGAATGTATAGCTTTGGCAAGATTCATCCTCAGGGATGCTGAAATAACTTGCTGTTCCAGCTCCCTGCTTCCTGATGCTGTTCAAGGACTTGCTTCCAGAACAGCTTCAGGAATTGCTGCTGATCCCTGATAGATTTAGTCCATCCAGCCTTTCAGACAGATCCCAGAACTTCAGTCAAACCCTGAACCTTCCAAGCATACAGAGACTAGATAGCAAATGCTAAATTGGTTAAACCTAAGAAATCTATTTTCTAATTTTTCTACCCCTCCCCACCACTCCCTACAACTTTAAGAAAATTTTTGTCACCCCTATTCAGCAGGAAAAAGTTGTGGGGAGTCATTATTCCAATCTCTTGGGTTTGGGTATCTGGTTATGGTTATTTTATAAATATGTTATCATTCTAAGGGATAATTTGTAAACGGTCATAATTTTGAACAGGGAGAAAATAGAAAGGGTAGATTACTAAATTTATTCTTAAACAAAATATTGTATAGTCACAATCTTACATTGATTAAAAAATCTTTATAATTGATGCAGAGTTGAAGTTTTAATTTCTAACATTAATATAGAACTTATATATTGATATAGAATTAAATTTTCATTGGTATAATCTTTGCATATTGATATAAAATTTGAAATTAATGTTGTTACTATTAGATAGGCATTATACCTATGAAACTCATTTAAAAATACAAGGCTTTGACCCTGTCCTTCCACCTGCAATTACAAACTATTTGAGGTGATTAAGTTATACAAGTTAAGGGCCAGATATATAAATTCATGATAATATTAGATCCTGATTTAATTATAATGAAGTGTTTTTAATATTATTCAAATAGAAATAGCTAAAAGTAGGCAAGGTTTAACATTTCAGATAGATAGTTCAGTTACATAGATAGTCTTCAAAACCATTAGAAATCCACAGAATATAACATATAATATTATTTCATTATTAAAGATCAATTGACTACAAGACTCCTGACAGTATCCCCATTCCCCTTCAAGGAAGATAAGCAACCTCCAGGTAGAGTTGCTTATCATGGCAAGGTAGCCACTGGACAAGAATTGCCCTTATCCATCTGAAGACAAAAAAATGGTGCCCAGAAAAGGACACACATGCAGGATAGTTGACAGCTTAGCTCTGCCAAAACACAGTAAGCTAGTCCTTCATATTTTCCTGCTTCACATAAGGTCTGCCAGATGGTTCTAGGCCAGAAGGCTAAAGACAGATGCTCCAGAATTTTGAAAAATAGGGGACTGTCCAAGTAGTCAGCTGTCTCTACAATTTGGTTACATTTTGGAAGACATGTTTTTGTGGTTCCTATATATTCAGGTAATATTCAATTCACTCTCAAATTTCTGACAGGTTGAAGACTAGTTATAATCTAATAATCAAATTTAAGTTGTTTAGCACTGAGGGAAGTGATGTTGATTTGAAAGGATGATTTTTTTTTCAGATGGTAATACAAGTTAAAATCAAAATATAATTCAGGTATAGAATTGTAAGCTCATTAAGTTAGGATATATGTTAGAGTAATGTATATAAATTGACAACATTGATAGATAGGACATTATTATTATATAGCATACCTTATAGTTTATATAACTGTTGACTATGTTCCATGTACATATGAGAGAAAAGGCCTTTTAATGGATGAAAGGGTGAGATGTTTTGGGGATTTCATTTGTGCTTACATGGGAATTCACACATCTACTGCAGGTCCCTGACAACGGTTAGCTTTTTGGCTGCACAATAAAGAGCCAGCAGTCAATGGCTAGACAGGAGGACAGAGTCTGTATTTTTAGGATTCCTGGGCAAGAAACATAGGAGAGGGGAAGAAAGAATACTGCCATTAAGAGGGTGTAAGAAATTGACCACGTGGGAAAAGGTACAGGAGGAAGTGCCCACGGACATGTAAAAATCAGGGAAAACAGCCCCAGGGGCCACTTTCCTGATTGGGTTTGGGGTAGCAGAGATGAAATATAGATTTAGCAAGTATTAACTCAGGAATATCAGAGGGGAATGGATTAGCCACATAGAAGTTCAGAGTGGCCCAGCCATTGAGCTAGCTAAGGCATAGGGAAATATAAAGGTTGCAAGTGTGTTTCTTTCATTCATGAATCCAGAGCTCTTCGGTGGGTGCAGAGCTGTGCATGCACCCACCAGGAGCATAGAGCAAACTTTAAATGCTTACTGCTACAATGATGTCCTCTTGGTGTGCTTAGGTCTAATCCTGCCTAAGATCACTTGCTTACCATTTCCTAAAACACCTTTGTCCTACTGAGAGCTTGGTGTTTCACACTCCCATTCTACTGTGTTAGAGATAGCAGTATTGCCTAATCTCGAGCTTGAATAAAGACCCAGTGCAATTGCATCAGTTAACTCTTTTCTACCTGGGTAAAAAGGCAACATAAGGTTATTAAGGTTTTAAAGCAAAATTTACTTGAGAGGCCAAACCTACTCCATCTAGGGACCAGCCTCCATCTTAAGAGAAACTTGACCTATAGTTGAACCCAAGCTGCACCCAAGTACCAAGAAGGACCCCGTGGCTTTCCCTTGGCAGTTACTCCCTAGCTACTTCCTAGCAACAATCAATCAAAGACTAGTCTGATTGTTTTAGACATACTTTCAGACTAATTGCTCATGGTTTTGCTTCAGAGCATCCACCTGTCAGCCAACAATAGTCATACAATTAGATCTTGCCAGGCTGAAAGCCCCTCACTTGCTCACCATTTCCTAAAACACCTTTGTCCTACTGAGAGCTTGGTGTTTCACGCTCCCATTCTACCGTGTTAGAGATAGCAGTATTGCCTAATCTGGAGCTTGAATAAAGACCCAGTGCAATTGCATCAGTTAACTTTTAGGGCTTATAAATAAAGCACAACTATTTTTTAAAAAATTGATTTCTAAGAGACTTAATATTCCCTGCCACCCAAAACATTATAATTCTATATGATCTCAGCCTGCACTATTTCATATTTGAATGGGACAAAATGGCACCAAAGTCACTTCCTCCTTACACACACACACACACACACACACACACACACACTTTTTTTTATAAGGGGGTGATTCCACATTTAATCTGTGAGATACATGGATTCTAGAAGGCCTTGTGCTCCATGGATATAATTTATCAAGAAGCTAAACTAAGGTTCCCCTCTACCCCATTCTTTCTGCTGTGGTAGACTCCAGTCAGTTCTGCCACAGGGAAGGCCCCATCTCCTGATACTTCCTGGAGAACCAGCCATATGCAGGGCACTCGAGAAAACGGGAATCCCAGGAGTACAGATACACAGGCTTGCAGGACAGAGAAGCCACATTCAGAGACAGAAAGACCAGCTAACACCAGAGATAACTAGATGGTCAAAGGAAAACACAAGATCATTAGCAACAGAAACCAAGGCAACATGGCACCATCAGAACCCAGTTCTCCCACAACAGCAAATCCTGGATAACCCATCACATCTGGATTGAAAACCACATCTCATGATGATGATAGAGAACTTCAAGAAGGACATAAATACCTCCCTTAAAGAAATACAGGAGGACATGGGTCAACAGAAGCCCTTAAAGAGGAAACACAAAAATCCCTTAAAGAAATACAGTAGAACATGGGTCAACAGATAGAAACCATTAAAAAGGAAACACAAAATTCCCATAGGGAATAATGGGAGAACATGAGTCAACGAGCAGAAACCCTTAAAGAGGAAACACAAAAATCCCTTTAAAAAAATCACAGGAGAACATGGGTCAACAGGTAGAAGCCCTTAAAGAGGAAACACAAAAATCCCTTAAAGAATTTCAGAAAACACAAACAAGTGAAGGAACTGAACAAAACTATCCAGGATCTAAAAATAGAAGTAGAAACAATAAAGATATCACAAAGTGAGACATGTCTGGGGATAGAAAACCTTGGAAAGAATTCAGGAGTCATAGATGCAAGCATCAACAACAGAATATAAGAGATAGAAGAATCAAGGGTGCTGAAGATTCCATAGAAAACATTGACTCAACAGTCAAAGAAAATGCAAAATGCATAAAGCTTGTAACCCAAAACATCTAGGAAATTCAGGACACAATGAGAAGACAAAAACCTAAGGATTATAAGTATAGAAGAGATCAAGGATTTACATCTTAAAGGGCCAGTAAATATCTTCAACAAAATTATAGAAGAAAACTTCCCTAACCTAAAGAAAGAGATGCCCATTAACATACAAGGGGCCTACTGAACTCCAAACAGACTGGACCAGAACAGAAATTCCTCCCATCACATGATAATCAAAACACAAAATGCACTAAACAAAGAAAGAATATTAAAAGCAGTAAGTGAAAAAGGTCAAGTAACATATAACAGCAGACCTATCAAAATTACATCAGACTTCTCATCAGAAACTATGAAGGCAGGAAGATCCTGGGCAGATATTAAACAGACACTAAGAGAACATAAATGTCAGCCCAGGCTAATATACCCAGCAAAACTCTCAATTACTATAGACAGAAAAAACAAGACATTCTCTGACAAAACCAAATTTACACAATATCTTTCCACAAATCCAGCTCTACAAGGATAATGGGTAGAAAATACCAACACAAGGCAGGAAAACACACCCTAGGAAAGGAATAAAGTAATAGTCTTTCAACAAACCCAAAAGAAGATAGCCACACAAACAGAATTTGACCTTTAACAAAGAAGATAACAGTGAGCAATAATCACTTTTCCTTAGTATCTCTTAACATCAATGGTCTCAATTCCCCAATAAAAAGACATAGACAAACACACTGGATATGTAAACAGGACCCAACATTTTGCTGCCTACAAGAAACCTACCTCAGTGACAAAGGCAGTCACTATTTCAGAGTCAAAGGTTGGAAAACAATTTTCCAAGAAAATGGTCCCAAGAAACAAGCTGGAATGGCTATTATTATATCGGACAAAATCGATTTTCAACCAAAAGTTGTCAAAAAAGAGGAGGGACACTTCATACTGGTCAAAGGAAAAGTCTACCAAGATGAACTCTCAATTCTGAACATCTATGCTCTGAATGCAAGGGCACCCACATTCATAAAAGAAATTTTAATAAAGCTCAAAGCACACATTGCACCTCACACAATAATAGTGGGAGACTTTAACATCCCACTCTCAACAATGGACAAATCATGGAAACAGAAACTAAACAAAGACACAGTGAAACTAACCGAAGTTATAGATCAAATACATCTAGCAGATATTTGTAGAACATTCCATCCTAAAGCAAAAGAATATATTTTCTTCTCAGCATTTCATGGTACCTTCTCCAAAATTGGCCATACAATTGGTCACAAAACAAGCCTCAACAGATACAGAAATATTGAAAATATTCCGTTCACCTTATCAGATCGCCATGGCCTAAAGCTGGTCTTAAGTTCAAACAAAAACAATAGAAAACACACATGCATGTGATTTTGAACAATGCTCTTCTCAATGATAGCTTGGTCAAGGAAGAAATAAAGAGAAATTAAAGATGTTTTAGAATTTAATGAAAATGAAGACACATCGTGCCAAAACTTATGGGACACAATGAAAGCAGTGCTAAGAGGAAAACTGATAGCTCTAAGTGCCTCCAAAAAGAAAATGGAGAGAGCTTGCACTAGCAACTTGACAGTGCACCTGAAAGCTCTAGAACAAAAAGAAGCAAATATATCCAAGAGGAGTAGATGGCAGGAAATACTCAAACTCAGGGCCAAAATCAAACAAACAGAAACAAAAAGAGCTATACAAAGAATCAACAAAGCCAAGAGCTGGGTCTTTGAGAAAATCAAGAAGATTAATAAACCCTTGGCCAGACTAACCAGAGAGCACAGAGGCACTACCCAAATTAATAAAATCAGAAATGAAAAGGGAGACATAACAACAGAAACTGTGGAAATTCAAAAAATCATCAGATCCTACTATAAGAGCGTATACAAAATTTGAAAATCTGTACAAAATGGACAACTTTCTAGATACATACCAGGTGCCAATGTTAAAACAGGATCAGAAACTATCTAAATAGTCCAATAAGTCCTGAGGGACTTATTAGAAGCAGTTGTTAATAGTCTCCCATCAAAAAAAAAGCTCAGGACCAGATGGCTTTAGTGGGGAATTCTATCAGATCTTCAAAGAGAGCTAACACCGATACTCTTCAAACTATTTCATGAAATAGAAACTCGAGGAACACTACCCAACTAGTTCTAGGAAGCCACAAAAATGCTTATACCTAAGCCAAACAATGACCAAACAAGGAAAGAGAACTTCAGGCAAATCTCCCTTATGAACATGATTGCAAAAATACTCAACAAACCTCTGGCCAACCGAATCCAAGAATGCATTAAACAAAAATTCACCATGATCAAGTATGCTTCATCCCAGGGATGCAGGAATGGTTCAATATACAGAAATTCATCAATGTAATCCACTACATAAACAAACTCAAGGAAAAAAACCACATGGTCATTTCATTAGATTCTGAAAAGGCTTTTGACAAAATCCAGCATCCCTTCATGATAAAAGTCTTGGAGAGATTGGGAATCCAAGGCCCATACCTAAACATAGTGAAAGCAATATACTGCAAACCTGTAGCCAATATCAAGCTAAATGGAGAGAAACTTGAAGTAATCCCACTAAAATCGGGGACCAGACAAGGCTGTCCACTCTCTATCTATTCAATATAGTACTTGAAGTCCTAGCCAGAACAATCAGACAACAAAAGCAGGTCAAAGGTATACAAATTGCAAAGGAAGAAGTCAAACTATCACTATTTGCAGATATGATCATTTATTTAAGCGACCCCAAACCTTCCACCAGAGAACTCCTAAAGCTGATAAGCAACTTCAACAAACTGGCTGGATATAAAATTAACTCAAAAAACTCAGTAGCCTTCCTCTACTCAAATGATAAACAGGCTGAGAAAGAAATTAGGGAAATTACACCCTTCACAATAGTCACATATTAAATACATACATAGTGTGACACTAATCAAGCAAGTGAAAGATCTGTATGACAAGAACTTCAAGTCTCTGAAAAGAAAGAAATAGTAGAAGATTTCAGAAGATGGAAGGATCTCCCATGCTCATGGATTGGAAGACTGATATAGTAAAAATGGCCATCTTGCCAAAAACAATCTATAGATTCAATGCAATCCCTATCAAAATTCCAAATCAATTCTTCATAGAGCTAGAAAGAGCAATTCTCAAATTCATTTGGAATAAAAAAAAAAAAAAAAAAAAAAAAAAAAAAAACCCAGGATGGCGAAAGCTATTCTCCAAAACAAAAGATCTACTGGGGGAATCACCATCCCTGACCTCAAGCTCTACTACAGAGCAATAGTGATAAAAAAAAAAAAACTATATGGTATTGGTACAGAGACAGGCAGGAAGATCAATGGTATAGAATTGAAGACCCAGAAAAGAACCCACACACCTAAGGTCACTTGATATTTGACAGAGAAGCTAAAAAACATCCAGTGGGAAAAAAAGACAGCATTTTTAACAAATGGTGCTGGATCAACTGAAAGTCAGCATGCAGAAAAATACAAATTGACCCATTCTTTTTTTTTTTTTATTCTATATATTCTTTATTTACATTTCAAATGATTTCCTCTTTCCTGGCTCCCCGCTCCCTGAAGTCCCATAAGCCCTTTTCCCACCTCCTGTTCCCCCATCTACCCCTTCCCACTTCCATGTTCTGGTATTCCCCTACACTGATGCACTGAGCCTTTCCAGAACTAGGGGCAACTTCTTCCTTCTTGTCGGACATCATTTGGTATGTGGATTGTGTCTTGGGTATTCCAAGATTCTAGGCTAATATCCACTTATCAGTGAGTGCATACCATGAGTGTTCTTTTGAGACTGGGTTACCTCACTTAGTATGATGTTCTCCAGCTCCATCCATTTCTCTAAGAATTTCATGATTTCATTGTTTCTAATGGCTGAATAGTACTCCACTGTGTAAATATACCACATTTTCTGTATCCATTCCTCCATTGAAGGACATCTAGGTTCTTTCCAGCTTCTGGCTATTATAAATAAGGTTGCTATGAACATAGTGGAGCATGTATCCTTATTGCATGCTGGGGAATCCTCTGGGTATATGCCCAGGAGTGGGAAAGCAGGGCCTTCCAGAAGTGTCATGCCCAGTTTTCTGAGCAACCACCAGACTGATTTCCAGAGGGTTGTACCAGCTTGCAATACCACCAGCAGTGGAGGAGTGTTCCTCTTTCTCCACATCCTCGCCAACACCTGCTGTATGCTGAGTTTTTAATCTTAGCCATTCTGACTGGTGTGAGGTAGAATCTCAGGGTTGTTTTGATTTGCATTTCCCTAATAACTAATGATGTTGAACATCTCTTAAGGTGCTTCTCAGCCATCCGAAGTTCTTCAGGTGAAAATTCTTTGTTTAGCTCTTCATCTAAGATGGGAAGATGGGAGTGAGTGGGTAGGTGGGGGAGCACCCTCATAGAGGCAGGTGGATGGGGGATGGGATAGGGAGTTCCCAAAGGGGAGACCTGGGAAGGAAAAAACATTTGAAATGCAAAAAGAGAAAAAGAAAATATCCAATAAAATTGTTTTTAAAAATCAGGAAACATTAGCCCTCTGTCGGATGTGGGGTTGGTGAAGATCTTTTCCCACTTTGTTGGTTGCCTTTTTGTCCTTCTGACAGTGTCCTTTGCCTTACAGAAACTTTGTAATTTTATGAGGTCCCATTTG
Organism: Apodemus agrarius; assembly: GCA_964023405.1. Taxonomy (NCBI): domain Eukaryota; kingdom Metazoa; phylum Chordata; class Mammalia; order Rodentia; family Muridae; genus Apodemus; species Apodemus agrarius. The sequence goes on along the minus strand of OZ030018.1, from coordinate 86,102,936 downwards.
TCAATTCTTGATCTGAGAGCATAAGCTATTGGTGTTCTGTTCAGGAACTCTCCCCCTGTGCCCATGTCCTCCAGGGTCTTCCCAAGTTTCTTTTCTAATATTTTCACTGTGTCTGGTTTTATGTGGAGGTCCTTGATCCACTTGGAGTTGATCTTAGTACAAGGAGATAAGAATGGGTCGATTCGGATTCTTCTGCATGTTGACCTCCAGTTGAATCAGCACCATTTGTTGATATACAAAGAACTCAAGAAGTTAGACCCCAAAGAACCAAATAACCCTATCAAAAAATATAGTACAGAGCTAAACAAAGAATTTTCACCAGAAGAAATTCAGATGGCCGAGAAACACCTTAAGAGATGTTCAACATCATTAGTTATCAGGGAAATGCAAATCAAAACAACCCTGAGATTCCACCTCACACCAGTCAGAATGGCTAAGAGAGACAACAGGTGCTGGCAAGGATGTGGAGAAAGAGGAACACTCCTCCACTGTTGGTGAGATTGCAAGATGGTACAACCACTCTGGAAATCACTCTGGTGGTTCCTCAGAAAATTGGGCATGTCCCTTCCAGAGGACCCTGGCATACCACTCCTGGGCATATACCCAGAGGATTCCCCTGCATACAATAAAGACACATGCTCCACAATGTTCGTAGCAGCCTTGTTTATAATAGCCAGAAGTTGGAAGGAGCCCAGATATCCCTCAAAGGAGGAATGGATACAGAAAATGTGGTATTGGAATGAACAATAAAAATGTTCATTCATACACAATGGAATTATTATTTAGCTGTTAAATTCAAAGATAAAAGGATAAAGCTAGAAATAATTTTCCTGAGTGAGGCAATCCATGCTCAGAAAGACAAATATAACATGATTTTCCTGATTCATGGATATTAACTCTGAATCCTCAAATATGTGAGTTTCATTTAGAATACCCATTGTGGTCAGGAATTGATTATGGGCCTTGGTGGAAGAAGTATAGGATGCACTAGTGGGAAGGGTTATGGCTCAAAGGGGATTATGAAACAGAAAAGAAGAAATCAGGCCGGGCGGCGGTGGTGGCGCACGCCTTTAATCCCAGCACTTGGGAGGCAGAGGCAGGCGGATTTCTGAGTTCGAGGCCAGCCTGGTCTACAGAGTGAGATCCAGGACAGCAAGGGCTACACAGAGAAACCCTGTCTCGAAAAACCCAAAAAGAAAGACAGAAAGAAAGGAAAGGAGGGAGGGAGGGAGGGAGGGAGGGAGGGAGGGAGGGAGGGAGAGAGAGAGAGAGAGAGAGAGAGAGAGAAAGAAAAAAAGAAAGAAAGAAAGAAAGAAAGAAAGAAAGAAAGAAAGAAAGAAAGAAAGAAAGAAAGAAAGCGGGGTGAAAGTGCAAGGGGAGAATAAGGCAACACAGAAAAGGACAACAACACTAACACTAACGGCCTTTTGAAAGTCCATATGCAAGTTGCTACTGTAGCCCTGCGGGACCGGCCTGCTGCTGCCCAGTGAACAGCCAAGCTTTCTGCAATGTCAGTCCACGATTCAGGCACTAGCTCTTGTCCCGCAGTGCCGCTGCGTCCCCGCAGCCACCTGACTCTGCCTTTTGCAGGAACTCTGCTCAGCCACGTGCTTGCAGCACACTTCACTCTGCTCCTCTTAGATTTGACTGAATGTTTGTCTCGGCTCTGCTTTCCTCCAGGGAAAGCCGTAGCTTCAGCATCATCTTAACTAAGGGCAGTCATGTGCTGGCTGCCGTCTCAACACTATCTTTGCTGGAGACAGTACCAGGATCATCTGCTGTCCTTGTTGTGGGCAGTTTGCTACATTTGGGAATACAGATCATCAAAGCCACTTACCAATTAAGATAAGGTTTTCATTCTGTCCTGCCTTAGTAAATAATGATTTCTAAACAGTGTAGAGTTAGGGATCACTGCCTTAAATATATGTTTAGCCTTGTTTTTACTACTGCCGTTAAGTTATAGTGTGCTCTATTTGCTAGATAGAGGTAAGTAAACAAACACACGTTATCTAACTCATATTATGCTTAAGAGATCTGCTCTCAATCTTGTCGGAAATCTGATAAATGTAATAATGTTTAAGCTTATTAGAGAGACTCCTAAAGCCTCATAGTTTACCCCCCTCCAAGGCCTCTGAGAAGATATAAGCAAATTATAATCTAGGAGTCATGTATTAATTAAAATGACGGAAGTTGATCTACAGTGATCAGCAGTGACAAGACTGCCTGGACTGTGGTGTGATGACCACTGAGAAAAACTGCTCCACTGCCGTGCCCACTGCCAGGGCTCGGCCTACACTGTGGACAAGCAGGATACCCGGAGAGTCAAATGTCTCACATTGCCTAAGTCAAGGTGAGTCACTTCTCATTTCACACGTATCTACTCCACAGGGGGAAAAAAAAAGGGGGTTTTGTCTTCTGGGCCTGACAGCCAGACTGATTCCACCCAAGCTGTCATGGAGACCACAGGGCCCTGGGAACTGTTTAGGTAGTAGATTGGAGATCAACCTCCAACATTTTAATTAATGAATACATGACTCCTACATTATAATTTATTCTCCCCAGGTTTCTGACTACATTGACAGCTAAGTTAGCTGCAGCTTGGCAGCTAGAAAACAGACCTAGCTCCTCACCTGAGGTGATCTACCAATTTTATTTGCTCAATTGTCAATTTGTTAACTACTTAAGACTACCAGATTTCCTGTCACAGACAGGCAGGTTTGCCTTCTTTACAGGCTTTATGATAAAGGTCACACAAGGTCGGATGCAAGCTTTCACAGATGGAACATTCTGATACTTCCTTATCTAAACTCAGTTTCCAGTGACTAAATGGTTCATATTTCCTCTCCTTGCTTTTCATTGTCCGAACATTAACCAATAGAGTTCTTATAAATTAGCTTAACACTAGTAAAATGTTCCACTATACAATCCACTTTCATGACACAAGTTCAAATTTTAAGTTTTCTTTGATACACTTAAAGTATTTCTCATGAATCTACACTGTCAGCTGTCATGCTCAAATGTGTTTCCTTTGGTAATCTTTTAACTTTGGACTTAAGGTTTTTCTCTTGCTAAAACTATATGCTAAAACCATATTATCCACAAGGTCAAGGTTTTGAGTTTCCTTTGTCTCTCAAATAGAAACTTAAAATTGTTTCTCATTATGCTAAATTCAGTCCCCTAGACAGGAGGGAAGCGCCCTTCCTGCTCCCTGTGCTCCATGACGGTCTTTGTCCTCCCTAAGCTCATCTGAAAGACTGTTCATGTTGTTAACAAATTATCTCTTTTATAAACTTATAAGCTACAGGAAACCAATTCGGATCTACTTCTCCTGGGCCAAGTAGACTCCATCCAAATAAGTGCACCTGCCAATCAATAGGCTAAGTTCCCACTTGCTACCTATTGCAGAGGGTGGGGTTCCTCCCCTGTGCCCTGGGATTGGCACTCTCCTCACCCAGCCACCAACACCTAAGGGTTCCAAATGTACACCTAAGAAAAAAAATTTTTCTCCCAAAAGTACTTTATTCACTACCTATAGTGTGTGTGTGTGTGTGTGTGTGTGTGTGTGTGTGTGATTCAGCATCTTGTAAAATCCAGGCATTTACTACATCCAGAACAGTTCCAATCTGCTCTCACAGACAGACCTGCTCCTTCATATCTACCCATAGATGGTTCCACAGAACCTGGACAGCAAGGAAACAGCCAACACATACTGTACCTCCCCATGCATATTCTGGCTTCTTTTTCTTTTTTATAGAATACAACATTATATACATATATACATATATGTGTGTATATATACATATTCATAATTGACACATGTATATTATATATCAATATAATATTGATAGCATTTATTATATGTATATATAGTAATAATATATTATTAATTAATATATTAAATATATAAATATATAATATATATGCAGGAAAAACATACTAATAGCAGGACTCTTTACTAAAATGAAACCTTGGCCTTGCCTAAAGGAGCAAATCCATCATAGATTTTAATCTCAGGAAGATCGCCTGCTTGTTTTTAGCTTCTCCTTGATGGCTCCTGTCGCCTAGACAAGCTCCTGAAGAACATACCCAGGAAGATGAAAGGTTATGGTTCTTTGTAAACACATTACTAAATGACTCTCAAATCTGTATAGTAAATAAACCTTTGTGCAATTATGGGTTTTACTCTAATAAAATGCATCCTAAGATTTCCCTTTTCCATTGGTAAAGTGTATAAATCAATGCTCACTCACACTCACAGTGCCACCATCACTCACACTCACAGTGCCACCATCACTCACACTCACAGTGCCACGGTCGCTCACACTCACAGTGCCACCATCACTCACACTCACAGTGCCACCGTCGCTCACACTCACAGTGCCACCATCGCTCACACTCACAGTGCCACCATCGCTCACACTCACAGTGCCACCGTCGCTCACACTCACAGTGCCACCGTCGCTCACACTCACAGTGCCACCGTCGCTCACACTCACAGTGCCACCGTCGCTCACACTCACAGTGCCACCGTCGCTCACACTCACAGTGCCACCATCACTCACACTCACAGTGCCACCATCACTCACACTCACAGTGCCATGATCACTCACACTCACAGTGCCACCGTCGCTCACACTCACAGTGCCACCATCGCTCACACTCACAGTGCCACCGTTGCTCACACTCACAGTGCCACCGTCGCTCACACTCACAGTGCCACCGTCGCTCACACTCACAGTGCCACCATCACTCACACTCAGTGCCACGATCACTCACACTCACAGTGCCACCATCACTCACACTCACAGTGCCACCATCACTCACACTCACAGTGCCACGATCACTCACACTCACAGTGCCACCATCGCTCACACTCACAGTGCCACCGTCGCTCACACTCACAGTGCCACCGTCGCCTCTACTCTATTAGAAACTTGAGAGTCAAGCAGCCGTTTCCTGGCCTGGCCTGCTTCTCCTGGCCCCTGGAAACCACTACCTGCTTCTCTCTCTAAGAATCTACACATTCTTGACATCTTCTATAAATTGGATCACCCAGCACAAGCCTGTGTGTCTGGCATATTTCACTTGACATGTTTTTTAATGCTTTCATCTTTTTAAAGATTTGACCAATTTTTTTTCTTTTAGTTCTTCATGTATGTGTTTGAACACATGAACTACATGTATGTGTATACATGCACGTACCTGTGGAAGACAGTCAACAAAGGTGCCTGTGGAGGACAGTGTTATCAGATCTCCTGGAGCTAGCATTACAGATGGTTGTAAGTACCTGACATGATAATAGGAACCAAGCTTGGGTCACCTGTAAGAGGAATGTGTGTTCTTAACCACTGAGCTATCTCTTCAGCAGTTATCAAAATGGTTTTGATAGTCACAAAGACCACATTTATTAGTGCTACAGTCTGTTATATAGATTCAGTACTTTGTTTATCTAGGCATTTGTTGATGGCTTTGGTCTGCTTCCACTCACAGACAGCTAAGTAGTGCTGTGTGAATATGTGCCACAGCATTTTAGTGCTTGTGACTATAATGGGAAGAAGAGCTGCTTGATCAGATCAAATATTACTTGATCTGACTACATTTTGCCAAGTTGTCATAGCAATTGTACCATCTTACACACCTACCAACAACACATGAGGGTGTCAACACTTCCTTCATCACCAACGCTCGTTTTACTTTTTATTATTTTTCTTATGGCCATCCCAGTAGATATGAGGTGCTATCTCATTGAGGTTTCGATTTCTATCTTTTAATGGCTAATGCTGTTGAGAGCCTTTTTACAACTTGTTGACTGTTTATAGAGTTTCTTTGGAACAATATCTATTCAAGACCTTCGCCTACTTTTCGGGTGATCTATGTTTCATTAGGCAAGTAGAAATTTAGTCTTAAGGATGTCAAGTAAAGTTGATGTCTAACTCAGGTTATGATAAACTAATAGAGTGTAACGAATAGTCTAACAATGCTTAAATTATTAAACTATTAAAACTATTATAAAAATTAAACTAAAAACACTGTAGAGAAGAAATGCTGTATCATATGGGGTGGAGCAGTTCGAAATGTTTGTCTATTTAGTAAAAAAGTGACTTATCAAACTTTTCATTACGGCACTCTCTCTTCAGGAGTCATTTCCTGAAGAATTTCCACTAGCCGCCTTCATATAGAATTTTCAGAAATAACATGTTTATTTGCCTTGTCTTTACACTCTTCTCTCTGGCAGAGCCTCCCATGGCCATACACACTACATTATGCCTGAGTCACAAAAGTTCTTTCACATCATCCCCATGTGTTAACAGTGATGAAGGGATGGATGCCAAGTCCAAACCAAAATAATCTAATCATCCCAAGGCCTTCAACCCCACAACTATGCCACAATTATATTTTTATCTAAAACCAAAACTACATAAATTATTTTTGAAAAATTCTTACATTTTGTTCTGCCAATGAATAAACAAGCTGTGGAAGAATGTCGCCCTTCACGACTGCTTCTGCTAAGTCATCATTGTAATTGGCCAATCTCCCCAGAGCCAAAGCAGCAGTTTGTTGAATTGTTGGGACCACATCCAGAAGAAGCGGCCTTAGCAAAGACATTACACCTGAGTTATGAAAAACAGAAAATGAGAGCTAGAGAGTTGCTCAGTAGTTAGAGCGCTTGCTGCTCCTGCAGCTGTGACCTGCATTAAGTTGCCAACAATCACATGGCAACGTACAACTGTCTCTGACTTCAGTTCCAGGGCATCTGACATGTTCTTCTGGCCTTCTCAAAAGCCAGGTATACACATTACATACATACATACATACATACATACATACATACATACTGTACTGGCTTGTTTTGTGTGTCAACTTGACATAGGCTAGAGTTATCACAGAGAAAGGAGCTTCAGTTGGGTAAGTGCCTTCATGAGATCCAGCTGTGGGGCATTTTCTCAATTAGTGATCAAGAGAGAGGGACCCTTGTGGGTGGTGCCATCCCTGGGCTGGTAGTCTTGGGTTATATAAGGGAGCAGGCTGAGCAAATCAGAGGAAGCAAGCCAGTAAGAAACATCCCTCCATGGCCTGTGTATCAGCTCCTACTTCCTGACCTGCTTGAGTTCCAGTCCTGACTTCCTTTGGTGATCAACAGCAATGTTTCCACAGTGTAAGCTGAATAAACCCTTTCCTCCCCAAGTTGCTTCTTGGTCATGATGTTTGTACAGGAATAGAAACCCTGGCTAAGATAAATTGGTACCAGCATAGTGGAGTATTCCTGTGACAACCTGACACAGGAGGTTGGGGGAGGACTGTGGAAGGACTTTGGAACTTTGAGTTAGAAGCGCCATTAGGATATTAAGAGCTCTGTGGAATGTTCTGTAGGGGCTTGGAAGATAATGTTGAGAACAATGTAGAAAATGGAGGCCTAGCTTGTGAAATTTCAGAGGGAAAATTAATACTATTATCAGGGCAGTTGCCGTTTTGATTTGTGAAGATTCTGTGGTTTTGGTTATCTGGGGCTGAAGATAACCTGTGATTAACAAGATACCAGAACTACTAAAGCAAAACCTTTGTGATACTGGGACTATTTATACTGCTTAGCTGGAGCTAAGAAATTAGCAGTGATTAAGAAGAGACCAGCATCACTGAGGTGAAATCTTCTGGGAAGTGTTTTCTAGGAGCACACAGAGGCTGTCTTCCAGAGATATCTAAGGTTGTACCTTGTACTGTGGCTAGACTTGGTACTGTCACCTAGGTAGTACTGGTTTTGAAGGCATGAAGGGGTCATAAGGAGCAGCTGAAGCTGGGCGGTGGTGGCGCACGCCTGTAATCCCAGCACTCTGGGTGGCAGAAGCAGGCTGATTTCTGAGTTCAAGGCCAGCCTGGTCTACAGAGTGAGTTCCAGGACAGCCAGGGCTATACAGAGAAACCCTGTCTCAAAAGAACCAAACCCCCCCCAAAAAAAAATTAAAGAGCAGCTGAGGCTCAGCATTGTGAGAGGCCACAGAAGGCCATTGGTGAAAGTGCAGTCTCAGTTGCAATTGATGACCCAGAACTTGAAGGGGTCATGCATAGGAGTTGAGGTTTGGCACCATGAAGAGAACCTATGAAAGGTTATTGGTGAAACCTAGTTACAGAAGAAGACAGCAGTGTTTTGGAGATGCCAGTACCATGAGATGACCACCAAGGACAGCAGCAGCAGTGGAGTACAGACAGCTGGAGCCTAGAAGACAAGGTGTGTGCTACAAAGGGCAGAGCTGGAGAAGTGATCCAAGCCCTTGGAGGAGCCCAGAAGATCTGAGTGGATCCCAGACATTGAACCAATGAAGCTGAGTTTTGCTTTTGATTGTGGCTGTGCCCTGATATTTTTCCCTCTTGAAGAAAGAAAGTATTTTTTTATTTTTTTTTATTTTCTATATTCTTTGTTTATATTCTAAAGGCTTTCCCCTTTCCAGTCCCCCCCCACCATATGTCCCATAAGTCCTCTTCCCCCCACCCATTCCCCAATCAACCCCCCCTCCCCACCATTTCTATGTTCTGGTACTCTCCTGCAAAACTGGATTTAGTCTTTTCCAGACCAGGGTCCTCTCCATCCTTTTTCTTGGGAATCTTTTGCTTAGCTAATTGTGTCTTGAGTATTCAGAGCTTCTGGGCTCATTAATATCCACTTATCAGTGATTGCAATTCATGTGTATTCTTTTGTGATTGGGTTAACTCACTTAGGATGATACTTTCCAGATCCAACCATTTGCCTACAAATCGCATGAATTCATTATTTTTAATTGCTGAGTAGTATTCCAATGTATAAATATACCACATTTTCTGTATCCTCTGTTGAGGGTCATCTGGGTACTTTCCAGCTTCTGGCTATTATAGGCTGCTATGAACATAGTGGAGCATGTGTCTTTATTGTATGCAGGGGAATCCTCTGGGTATATGCCCAGGAGTGGTATAACAGGGTCCTCTGGAAGTGTCATACCCAATTTTCTGAGGAACCGCCAGACTGATTTCCCGAGTGGTTGTACCATCTTGCAATCCCACCAACAACGGAGGAGTGTTCCTCTTTCTCCACATCCTCGCCAGCACCTGTTGTCTCTTGAGTTTTTAATCTTAGCCATTCTGACTGGTGTGAGGTAGAATCTCAGGGTTCTTTTGATTTGCATTTCCCTGATGACTAATGATGTTGAACATCTCTTAAGGTGCTTCTCAGCCATCTGAATTTCTTCTAGTGAAAAGTCTTTATTTAGCTCTATACCCCATTTTTAATAGGGTTATTTGGTCTTTGGGGTCTAACTTCTTGAGTTCTTTGTATATATTGGATATTAGCCCTCTGTCAGATGTGGGGTTGGTGAAGATCTTTTCCTAATTTGTTGGTTGCTGTTTTGTCCTTCTGACAGTGTCTTTTGCCTTACAGAAACTTTGTAATTTTATGAGGTCCCATTTGTCAATTCTTGATCTTAGAGCATAAGCTATTGGTGTTCTGTTCAGGAACTTTCCCCCTGTGCCCATGTCCTCCAAGGTCTTCCCCAGTTTCTTTTCTATTAGTTTCAGTGTGCCTGGTTTTATGTGGCAGTCCTTGATCCACTTGGAGTTGATCTTAGTACAAAGAGATAAGAGTGGGTCAATTCGCATTCTTCTGCATGTTGACCTCCAGTTGAACCACTACCATTTGTTGAAAAGGCTATCTTTTTTCCACTGGATGGTTGTAGCTCCTTTACCATAAATCAAGTGACCATAACTCTGTGGGTTCATTTCTGGATCTTCAGTTCTATTCCATTGATCTACTTGCCTGTCGCTGTACTAATACCATGCAGTTTTTAACACAATTGCTCTGTAGTACTGCTTGAGGTCAGGGATATTGATTCCCCCAGAAGTCCTTTTATTGTTGAGAATAGTTTTAGCTATCCTGGGTTTTTTGTTACTCCAAATGAATTTGTCAATGTAATCCACTACATAAACAAACTAAAAGAAAAAAACCACATGGTCATCTCATTAGATGCTGAAAAAGCATTTGACAAAATTCAGCATCCTTTCATGCTAAAAGTCCTGGAAAGAACAGGAATTCAAGGCCCATACCTAAACATAGTAAAAGCAATATACAGCAAACCGGCAGCCAACATCAAATTAAATGGAGAGAAACTTGAAGCAATCCCACTAAAATTAGGGACTAGACAAGGCTGTCCTCTCTCTCCATATCTTTTCAACATAATACTTGAAGTTCTAGTGAGAACAATTAGACAACATAAGGAAGTCAAAGGGATACAAATTGGAAAGGAAGAAGTCAAACTATCATTATTTGCAGATGATATGATAGTATACATAAGTGACCCAAAAAACTCCACCAGAGAGAACTCCTACAGCTGATAAACAACTTCAGCAAAGTAGCTGGTTATAAAATCAACTCAAGCAAATCAGTAGCCTTCCTGTACTCAAAGGACAAGCAGGCTGAGAAAGAAGTTAGGGAAATAACACCCTTCACAACAGCCACAAACAAAATATAAAGTATCTTGGTGTGACTCTAACCAAACAAGTGAAAGATCTGTATGATAGGAACTTCAAGTCCTTGAAGAAAGAAATCGAAGAAGACCTCAGGAAATGGAAAAATATTTCATGCTCTTGGATTGGCAGGATCAATATAGTAGAAATGGCCATCTTGCCAAAAGCAATCTACAGATTCAATGCAATCCCCATCAAAATCCCAAATCAATTCTTCATAGATCTAGAAGAAAGTATTTTAGTAGAGCCCACAGTTAAGAGACTTTGAAGTTTTAAAAGACTTTGAATTTTAAGATAGTGGACCTTTTAAAGGGATTGAATTTTTCATATGTAAAGACTGTGGGACTTTTAAAGTTATTTAGATCTTTGGAATGAATAAGAAAGTAAGGGTTGAGGCTTAATACTGATGTGTTTGTGTATCAAGTTGACAAGGGGTCAATTGTACTGGCTGCTTTTGTGTGTCAACTTGACAGGCTGGAGTTATCACAGAGAAAGCAGCTTCAGTTGGGGAAGTGCCTCCATGAGATCCAACTATGAGGCATTTTCTCAACTAGTGATCAAGGGGGAACAGCCCCTTGTGAGTGGTGCCATCTCTGGGCTGGTAGTCTTGGATTCTATAAGAGAACAGGCTGAGCAAGCCAGGAGAAGCAAGCCAGTAAGAAACATCCCTCCATGGCTTCTGCATCAGCTCCTGCTTCCTGACCTGCTTGAGTTCCAGTCCTGACCTCCTTTGGTGATGAACAACATTGTTGGTATAAGCTGAATAAATCCTTTCTTCCCCAAGTTGCTCCTTGGTCATGATGTTTGTGCAGAAATAGAAACCCTTACTAAGACACATACATACATACATACATACATACATACATACATTCAAAAATATACATACATAAAATAAAACATTTTTAAAACGTGATTTAGCACATACACACAAAAAGAGTAAAAAATCAGCAAAAACAAACAATTGAAAGCCAAACACTACAATGTATACCTGTAATCTCAGTGTTTGGGAGGCTGAGAGTGCATAATCACAAGTTCAAAGCTAGCCTAGGTTGCAAAGGGAGACCCTGCTGAATATAGAGCTATGTAACTGGTATCCAATTGGGCAAGAAACAAAATCATGAAACTCTTTAAAATATATTAATGAACTCTTGACCCTCCTGCTGCCACATCATCAGTATGTCCTACTAGCATGTGACACAGTGGTGGTTTGCATGAGAATATCCCCAGAGGCTCCTGTACTTGAGCACTTAGTTCCGAGGTCATGGCACTGTTTGAAGTGGTTTAGGAGGTTTGGCCTTGTTTAAGGAAGTACATCACTAGAGTAGGCTTAAAGAGAAAAAAGAAAAACCTCCACCACTTCCAGTTCCTTCTCTCTGCCTCTTGGCTGTAAAGATGTGAGCTCCAGTTTCAAACAGTCATCATGCTGACCGCTTGCTGTCCTACCTCTCACCATGACAGGCTCTTAGCCCTCTGGAACCACAAACCCAAAGAAATGCTTTATCCTGTGTGTTGGCTTATGGTGTTTAACACGACATTTGATATAGCCATCATAACGTCTGCCACTCGCTTTCCTTCACTCCTTCCAGACTTCCTCTACAGACAGACCCTCAGCTTCCTGCTGATAACCCAAGAGGAGGATGTCTCAACCCCTCTTTGGGAACTTCTCAACAGAGAAAAAAAACCAGTGGGAACTACTTCGAGTCATAAACAGCTAAAAACCTCGGCTGGACGTGTCAAGGGCCACCAACACGCTGATGAGGGAAGAGGACCGAGGAGGAAATGAGCCAGAAAGGCAAGAGACAAGGGAGTCAGCAAGGACCTTCAGGCAAGAGAAGGGGTGGCCCAGGGGAAGAGAAAAGGAACCGAGGCTTGGGAGGCAAGAAGCACTCTGGCCGGCCGCCTGCAAAAAGAAAGGCGTGCGGCACCAGGCTGGGAAGAGGAGGCAGTAGTGTTCTCCCTCTGGACCTGTTCTGAAAGGCTAGGACTGTACTAGGGTTAAGTTGTGCATGGTGTAGGCTGGTTCAGGAGGTGGCCGCTTCCCTTAATGACAATTGACATTGCAGGGACAGGTCTGCTTCCCCTCGAGTCAGTGCTGGACTACGAATTAATGGAGACACTGACTGGAAATTGGTGTATTTTAAGAACATGAGAATTATAGAAATGATATGGCCAGAACCAGGAATAAGTTAAGGGTTGCCTTTTTATCTTGACTTTGGATACTGGGTAAGGGTTGATCAGATTTCTGAGTTATAGTGGATTGGTTATCAAAGCAGGGAGGATGGGGGGAAATTATGTCTACCTGTGATTTACAAGTATTGTAAAGGTACCTGGTGTTGCTTTTAACTTTTACTGTCAGTAGAAGTTGTATGTAAAGCAAATAATCTGGATACCAATATGGAGTGTGCTTGAAAAAAACAAAGTAGTCACAATGGTTATTAAAAAAAAAAAAAACCCTTGTATTAGGAAACACTAATTATAATATTTAAAGTATAGTGCTTTTTTATGTTGGTTCAGGTGGTACATTTGGCCAATAAATTGCTTTAAGCAATAAATTGGAACCACACTATGTAATGGAAATTAACCTTGTTACTCCAGAAAATAGTTGTCATTTTGTCTGTAACCAGTGGCTTTTGTTTAATTGGCTTGGGTTTTAGTTTTACCAAGTGCTGGGCTGGAATTCACTCTGGAGCCAAGGCTGACCTGGAACTCAAGGCCAAGTGCTGAGATTGTAAACAGCAGCTACACCCAGCAGCAGATTTCATGTTTATTTCTGTCCTGGGTGTTTTTCCCTGTTTCATTGTCTTAGTTTGACATTAATAAACTTAACTTTGCATAGTTTAAAAAAAGCCAATTTTTCAATGGAGACAATGAAAGCCAGAAGAAATTGTACCAATATTGTAAAACTTATAAAAGAGCAAAGATGCCAGGCTAGAATACTATACCCAGCAAAACCATCAGTCATGACTGAGGAGTAAATAAAAATTTTCCATAATAAAAACAGACTTAAAGAATTTATGCCCACTAAGCCAACTTTACAGAGGATACTACAAGGAATACTTGGGTTTGAAGAAGAAATTAAACACACCCAAGAAGGCACAAAGAACACTGAATCAAAAAAAAAATAGAATACCCCAAAAAAGTACAAAAAATTAATACATATTATTCAATAATAACTCTTAATATGTATAGTCTCGATACCCCAATGAAGAGACACAAACAGACAGATGGGATCTGAAAACAGAATCTATCTTTTTGCTGCATCCAAGAAATGCACGTCAGCATCAACAATAGCTATGGCCTTAGGGTGAAGGATTGAAAGCGTTAGTCCAAGAAAATGGAGCTAGGAAATAAGCAGGCATAGATATTCTAATATCTGATAAAAAATAATCTTCAAACCCAAATTAATCAAAAGAAATAAGGAAGAATACTTTATACTCATTAAAGAAAAAAATCTACTCCTTATGCACCAAACACAGAAGCACCCTATTTCATAAAGGAAACACTATTAGGTTTAAAACCACAGATGAACCCTAACACAGTAGTGGGTAATTCAAAAACCCTGCTATCAACAATACATAGGTCATTCTGGGGAAAAAAACTAAAGAAAGTTTGAAGTTAAATGACATATATTAAATTTAATAGAACCAACTGGCATCTACAAAAACCAAATATTAAAGAATGCATGGTCTTCTCCCATCCCATAGAACTTTCTTCAGAATAAACTACATTTTAGGAGAAAAAGAAAGTCTCAACAAATATAGAAAAATTGAAATACCATCCATGGATTAAAGCTAAGTGCCAACAACAATAGAAATAACAAAGTACGCAAACTCATGGAAGTTAAATGACATACTACTGAATGAAAACTGGGTCAACAAACAAATCAAGATGAAAAATTTTAAATTCATAGAATTAAATCAAAATAACACACCAAAATCTGTGGGACTCAAAGCAGTCTTAAGAAAAAATATTCAGTACTGAGTACCTAAATAAAATGAAAGACCTCAAATTAATAACCTAATGGTATACCTGAAGGCCTTAGATAAACAAGAACAATCAACACCAGAAAAAAGTAGATGGAAAAAGATAATCAAAATCAGAGCTGAAATTAATGACATAGAAATGAAAAAGTACAAAGAATCAATGAAACAAGTAGTTAATGCTTTGAAAAGATTAACAAGACTGACAAAACTTCAGCCAAATTAACCAAAGAAAAGAAAGGATCAAAATTAATAGAATCAGATATTTTTTTAAAAAAGGAAATATAACAACAGATAATGAGCAAATTCAGAAAATCATAATGACATACTTTAAAAATCTATATTCCAACAAACTGGAAAATATATAAGAAATGGATGAATATTTGAACATATATAACCTAATAATTTAAATCAAGATGAAATTAATAACTTAAATAGACCCCTAACATCCATTAAGGTAGAAGGCAGTAAAAGGGAGGGATGCTTGACAGATTCTGTGTAGAATTATACCAGACCTTCAAAGAACTATCACCAAGATACTCTACAAATTAAGAAAAGAAAGAACATTTCCAAATTCCTTTTATAAACTCTTATACCAAAATCTAAGACCCAACCAAAAAGAAAAATAAAACTATAGGTCATTAACTTTGTATAAACAAAAATTTAAAAAACTCAATAAATATTTGCAAAAATGAATATTTGCAAAATGAATTCAAGATCACACCAAAAAGGATTATGGATCATGATTAATTTGACTTCATCCCAGTGATACAAAGATGTTTCAAAATATAAAAATTAATAAACATAATCCACCAACTAAATAGACTAAAGGGCAGAAAGCATGTGGTCATCACATCAGGTGCAGAATAAGCCTTTAAAATTAAAAATAAATCCTGATAAAAATTATTGGAGAAAATAGAGATACAGTGTATATATCTCAACATAATAGGACACCCACATCCAATATTATCCTTAATGGAGAAAAACTAAACTTTTCCACTAAAATGAACAAGATAATGATATTTCTCTCCCACCTCCTGATCAACTGAAGAACTAGCTACAGTGATAAGTCAGGTGCCGGGCATAAAGGGGATACAAATTGGAAAAGAAAAAGTGAAATTACATTTATTTGAATATATGATTCAATGTATAAAAGACCTTAAAGTTGTTCTCAACCTGTGGGTTGGGACCCCTTTGGCAAACCTCTATCTCCAAAAATTTCCACAGTATGATTCATAACAGTAGTAAAATTACGGTTATAAGTAGCAACAAAAATAATTGTATGATTGGGGTCACCACAGCATGACGAACTGTATTAAAGGGTTGCAGTTTTAGGAAAGATGAGCACCACTCACCTAAAGACTCTTCCAGAAATCCCATGCAGAAATAATTCGGCGAGGTATCAGGTTATAAAATTAATACACAAAAATCTTCTTATACACAAGTGCCAAAAATATTATTCTCACCCTTGGCACAGTAACAACATATTTGTGGGTACCCTCCTCCTACTTCAACTCATTCACCAACCCAGGCTTGGCTCAGACCCAGGGTTCAGCTGGCCCTTTCTGCCTGTCTCTCCAGACCTCTCCACCCTACTTGCAGGATCCCCTCTTTCCACCAACCCTCAACTCCCTGGAGACCCCTCCTCTTGATGTGAACAGGGTCACCTTTAGCACTGAATCCCCCTCAGACTTTCCTCCTAGAGCATCTCTATTTTTGTCACACACTGACCTGCAGAAGTGATCTCTAAGCAGGCAACCCAATCCAGTATCTGTGGAGTAGAATGCCGAGTCCTTGGGGCATTTGTGAGTGGTATAGCTGCATCCTAGGGGAGATTTTTAGAGTTTTGAGAATTCTCTACACTGATTACCAAAGTGGCAGCACCACCAAGCAATCCCAAAACCAGTGAATGAGGGCTGCAGGTTGTTTTGTTTATCTTTGCAATTCTGACAGGGATAAAATATTTTTTATAAAAATCATTTGCATATCTCTAGTTGCTAGAATTGATGAACACTCTTTTTTTTTTAATTTTTATTTTCTGTATTCTATGTTTACATTCCAAAGGCTTTCCCCTTTCCCAGTTCCCCCCTCCCTATGTCCCATAGTTCCTCTCCCCCCCAACTATTCCCCAATCATTCCCCCTCCCCCCACGGTTTCTCTACAAAACTGGATCCAATCTTTCCAGGCCCAGGGTCCTCTCCTTTCTTCTTGGGAATCATTTGACTTGCTAATTGTGCCTTGAGTATTTAGGGCTTCTGGGCTCATTAATATCCACTTATCAGTGATTGCATTTCATGTGTATTCTTTTGTGATTGGGTTAGCTCACTCAGGATGATATTTTCCAGGTCTAACCATTTACCTACAAATTGCATGAATTCATTATTTTTAATTGCTGAGTAGTATTCCATTGTATAAATATACCACATTTTCTGTATCCATTCCTCCTTTGAGGGATATTTGGGCTCCTTCCAATTTCTGGCTATTATAAACAAGGCTGCTATAAACATAGTGGAGCATGTGTCTTTATTGTATGCAGGGGAATCCTCTGGGTATATGCCCAGGAGTGGTATGCCAGGGTCCTCTGGAAGGGACATGCCCAATTTTCTGAGGAACCACCACACTGATTTCCAGAGCGGTTTTACCATTTTGCAATCCCACCAACAGTGGAGGAGTATTCCTCTTTCTCCACATCCTCGCCAGCATTTGTTGTCTCTTGAGTTTTTAATCTTAGCCATTCTGACTGGTGTGAGGTGGAATCTCAGGGTTGTTTTGATTTGCATTTCTCTGATGACTAATGATGTTGAACATCTCTTAAGGTGTTTCTCAGCCATCCGAATTTCTTCTGGTGAAAATTCTCCAGATGAACACTCTTAAAGATATTTCTTAGCCATTTTTTTCTTCTTTTGAGAACTATTTGTTCCTATTTCAGGCCCTTTTTTTCAAAGGGGTCATTCCTTTTTCTGATTCTTTGTTTTCTGAGTTCTTTATATATTGATATATATAATATATATGAGTTATATATGCATATACATCCTCCCATGGGTATTTTGTTCCCCCTTCTAAGGATGATGCAGGTATCCACACTTTGGTCTTCCTTCTTTTTGAGCTTCATGTGTTCTGTGAATTATATCTTGAGTATTCCAAGCTTCTCTGCTAATATCCACTTATCAGTGAGTGCATATCATGTGTGATCTTTTGTGATTGGATTATCTCACTCAGGATGATACTCTCTAGTTCCATCCATTTGCCTAAGAATTTCAAAATTCTTATTGTTTTTAATAGCTGAGTAGTACACAATTTTGTAGATGTACCACATTTTCTGTATCCATTCCTCTGTTGAAGGACATCTGGGCTCTTTCCAGTTTCTAGCAATTATAAATAAGGCTGCTATGAACATAGTGGAGCATGTGACATTACATGTTGGAGCATCTTCTGGGTATATGCCCAGGAGTGGTATAGCTGGGTCCTCAGGTAGTACTATGCCCAATTTTCTGTAGAACTGCCAAACTGATTTCCAGGGTGGTTTTATCAGGTTGTAATCCCACCAAAAATGGAGGAGTGTTCCTCTTTCTCCATATCCTCACTAGCATCTGCTGTCCCCTAAGTTTTTGATCCTAGCCATTCTGACTGGTGGGGAGGTGAAATCTCAAGATGGTTTTGATTCGCATTTCCCTGATGACTAAGGATGCTGAACATTTCTTTAGGTGCCTCTCAGTCATTTGGTATTCCTCAGTTGAGAACTCTTTGTTTAGCTGTACCCCATTTTAATAGGGTTATTTGGTTCTCTGGAGTCTAACTTCTTGAGTTCTTTGTATATATTGAATATTAGTCCTCTACTGCATATAGAATTGGTGAAGATCTTTTCCCAATCTGTTGTTTGCCATTTTGTCCTATTAATAATGTCCTTTGCCTTACAGAAGCTTTGCAATTTTATGAGGTCAATTCTTGATCTTAGAGCATAAGCCACTGGTGTTCCATTCAGTAAATTTTACCCTGTGACCATGTGCTTGAGGGTCTTCCCCACTTCTATTAGTTTCAGTGGAGGATCTTGATCCACTTGGACTTGAGCTTTGTACAAGGAGATGAGAATGGACCAATTTGCATTCTTCTACATTGCTAACTACCAGTTGAGCCAGCACCATTTGTTGAAAAGGCTGTCTTTTTTCCACTGCATGGTTTTAGCTCCTTTGTCAAAGATCAAGTGGCCGTAGGTGTGTGGGTTCATTTCTGGGTCTTCAATTCTATTCCATTGATCTATCTGCCTGTCGCTGTACCAAAACCATGCAGTTTTTATCACAATTGCTCTGTAGTACTGCTTGAGGTCAGGGATAGTGATTCCCCCAGAAGTTCTTATATTGTTGAGAACAGTTTTTGCTATCCTGGGGTTTCTGTTATTCCAGAGTAATTTGAGAATTGCTCTTTCTACCTCTATGAATAGTTGAGTTGGTGTTTTGATGAGGATTGTGTTGAATCTGTAGACTGCTTTCAGCAAGATGGCCATTTTTACGATATTAATTCTGCCAATCCATGAGCATGGGAGATCTTTCCATCTTCTGAGATCTTCTTTGATTTCTCCCTTCAGAGACTTGAATTTCTGATTATACAGATCATTCACTTGTTTGGTTAGAATCACACCAAGGTATTTTATATTATTTGTGACTATTGTGAAGGAAGTTGTTTCTTTACTCTCTTTCTCAGCTTGTTTATTCTTTAAGTAGAGGAAGGCCACTGATTTGATTGAGTTAATTTTAGTTGTTTATCAGCTTTAGTTCTCTGGTGGAATTTTTGGGGGTCACTTAAGAATACTATCATATCATCTGCAAATAGTGACATTTTGATTTCTTCCTTTCTAATTTGGATCCCATTTGACCTCTTTCTATTGTCTAATTTCTCTACCTAGGACTTCTAGTACTATATTGAATGGTATGAGGAGAATGGGCAGCCTTGTCTAGTCCCTGATTTTAGTGGGATTGCTTCAAGTTTCTCTCCATTTAGTTGATGCTGGCTACTGGTTCGCTGTAGATTGCTTTTACTATGTTTAGGTATGGGGCCTTGAATTCCTGCTCTTTCCAAGACTTTTAGCATGAAGTGGTGTTGAATTTTGAAAAATGCTTTCTCAGTATCTAATGAAATGATTATTTGTTTTTTTCCTTGAGTTTTTGTTTATATAGTGGATTACAATGATAGACTTCCTTATATTGAACCATCCTTGCATCCACGGGATGAAGCCCATGGGATGATAGATGATTGTTTTGATGTGTTCTTGGATTCAGTTTTCTAGAACTTTATTGAGTATTTTTGCATCAATATTCATAAGGGAAATTAGTCTGAAGGTCTCATTCTTTGTAAGGTCTTTGGGGTATCAGAGTAATTGTGACTTCATAGAACGAATTGGGGAGTGTCCCTTCTGTTTCTATTTTGTGGAATAGTTTGGAGAATACTGGTATTAGGTCTTCATTGAAGGTTTGATAGAACTCTGCACTAAACCCATCTGGTCCTGGGATTTTCTTGGTTGGGAGACTATTGATGACTTCTTCTATTTCATTAGGGATTATGCAGTTGTTTAGATCATTTATCTGATCCTGATTTAACTTTGGCACCTGGTCTCTGTCTAGGAAATTGTCGATTTCATCCAGATTTTCCAGTTTTGTTGAGTAAAGGCATTTGTAGTAGGATCTGATGCTTTTCTGAATTTCCTCGATTTCTGTTGTTATGCCTCCCTTTTCATTTCTGCTTTTTAATTTAGATGCTATCTCCATACCCCCTGGTTAGTCTGGCTAAGGGTTTATCTATCTTGCTGATTTTCTCAAAGAATTAGCTCCTGGTTTTATTGATTCTTTGTGTAGTTCTTTTTGTTTCTATTTGGTTGGTTTCAGCCCTGAGTCTGATTATTTCCTGCCATCTGCTCCTCTTGGGTGTATTAGCTTCTTTTTGTTCTAGAGCTTTCAGGTATACTGTAAAGCTGCTAGTGTATGCTAGCTCCAGTTTCTTTTTGGAGGCACTCAGAGCTATGGGTTTTCCTTTTAGGATTGCTTTCATTGTGTCCCATGGGTTTGGGTATGTTGTGGCTTCATTTTCATTAACTTCTAAAAGACTTTAATATCTTTATTTCTTCCTTGACCAATTTATCATTGAGTAGAGTGTTGTTCAGCTTCCATGAGTTTGTGGCCTTTCTATTGTTTTTATTGTTATTGAAGATCATCCTTAATCCGTAATTATCTGATAGGATTGCATGGGATTATTTCAGTCTTCTTGTATCTGTTGAGGCCTGTTTTGTGACCAATTTTGGAGAAGGTACAATGGGGTGCTAAGAAGAAGGTATATTCTGTTGTTTTAGGATAAAATGTTCTATAGATATCTGTTAAATCCATTTGTTTCATAGCTTCTGTTAGTTTCACTGTTTCTCTGTTTAGTTTCTGTTTCCATGATCTGTCCATTGATGAGAGTGTTGAAGTCTCCCAGTATTATTGTTTGAGGTGCAATATGTGCTTTGAGCTTTAGTAAAGTTTCTTTTATGAATGTGGGTACACTTGCATGTGGAGCGTAGATGTTCAGGATTGAGAGGAGTTCTTGGTATACTTTTTCTTTGATGAGTATGAAGTATCCTTTCTTATTTTTTGATAACTTTTGGTTGAAAGTCAATTTGATTCAAAATGAAAATGACTACTCCAGCATGTTTCTTGGGACCATTTGCTTGGAAAATTGTTTTCCAGCATTTTACTTTGTCTGTCTATGAGGTGGGTTTCCTGTATGCAGCAAAATGTTGGGTCCTTTTTAATGTTTCCAGTCTGTTAGTCTATGTCTTTTTATTGGGGAATTAAGTCCATTGATATTAAGAGATATTAAGAAAAAGTGATTGTTGCTTCCTGGTATTATTGTTGTTAAAAGTGGAGTTATGTTTTATTGGTTTGTTAATGGAAGATTAATTTTTTGCTCTTTCTAGGGTGCAGTTTCCCTCATGTTGGAGTTTTCCATTTATTATTTTTTGAAGGGCTGGATTTGTGAAAAGATATTGTATACATTTGTTTTTGTCATGGAATATCTTGGTTTCTCCATCTATGGTAATGAGTTTTGCTAGGTATAATAGCCTGGGTTGGCATTTGGGTTCTCTTAGGGTCTGTATGACATCTGCCCAGTATCTTCTAGCTTTCATATTCTCTGTTGAGAAGTCTGATATAATTCTTTTTTTGTTTGTTTGTTTTTTGTTAATTTAAGTTTTATTTTCTATATTCTATGTTTACATTCCAAAGGCTTTCCCCTTTCCCAGTTCCCCCCCCACCATATATCCCATAATTCCTCTCCCCCCCAACTATTACCCAATCATTGCCCCCCACACACAAGATTTCTCTGTTCTGGGTCTACTAAACTGGATCCAATCTTTACAGGCCCAGGGTCCTCTCCTTTCTTCTTCTTGGGAGTCATTTGACTTGCTAATTGTGCCTTGAGTATTTAGGGATTCTGGGCTCATTAATATCTACTTATCAGTGATTGCATTTCATGTGTATTCTTTTGTGAGTGGGTTAACTCACTTAGGATATTTTTCAGATCTAACCATTTATCTACAAATTGCATGAGTTCATTATTTTTAATTGCTGAGTAGTACTCCATTGTATAAATATACCACATTTTCTGTATCCATTCCTCTTTTGAGGGATATCTGGGCTCCTTCCAATTTCTGGCTATTATAAACAAGGCTGCTATAAACATAGTGGAGCATGTGTCTTTATTGTATGCAAGTCCTTGAAGAAAGAAATTGAAGAAGACCTCAGAAGATGGAAAAATATTTCTTGCTCTTGGATTGGCAGGATCAATATAGTAAAAATGGCCATCTTGTCAAAAGCAATCTACAGATTCAATGCGATCCCCATCAAAATCCCAACTCAATTCTTCATAGATCTAGAAAGAGCAATTCTCAAATTCATCTGGAGCAACAAAAAACCCAGGATAGCTAAAACTATTCTCAACAATAAAAGGACTTCTGGGGGAATCAATATCCCTGACCTCAAGCAGTACTACAGAGCAATTGTGTTAAAAAACTGCATGGTATTGGTACAGCAACAGGCAAGTAGATCAATGGAATAGGATTGAAGACCCAGAAATTAACCCACAGACTTATGGTCACTTGATCTTTGATAAAGGAGCCACAACCATCCAGTGGAAAAAAAGATAGCCTTTTCAACAAATGGTGCTGGTTCAACTGGAGGTCAACATGCAGAAGAATGCGAATTAACCCACTCTTATCTCCTTGTACTAAGATCAACTCCAAGTGTATCAAGGACCTCCACATAAAACCAGACACACTGAAACTATTAGAAAAGAAACTTGGGAAGACCCTGAAGGACATGGGCACAGGGGGAAACTTCCTGAACAGAACACCAATAGCTTATGCTCTAAGATCAAGAATTGACAAATGGGACCTCACAAAATTACAAAGTTTCTGTAAGGCAAAGGACACTGTCAGAAGGACAAAATGGCAACCAACAAAGTGGGAAATGATCTTCACCAACCCCACATCAGACAGAGGGCTAATATCCAATATATACAAAGAACTCAAGAAGTTAGACCGCAAAGAACCAAATAACCCTATCAAAAAATGGGGTACAGAGCTAAACAAAGAATTTTCACCAGCTGAAATTCGGATGGCCGAGAAGCACCATAAGAGATGTTCAACATCATTAGTTATCAGGGAAATGCAAATCAAAACAACCCTGAGATTCCACCTCACACCAGTCAGAATGGCTAAGATTAAAAACTCAAGAGACAACAAGTGCTGGCGAGGATGTGGAGAAAGAGGAACACTCCTCCACTGTTGGTGGGATTGCAAAATGGTAAAACCTCTCTGGAAATCAGTTTGGCGCTTCCTCAGATAATTGGGCATGTCACTTCCAGAGGACCCTGGCATACCACTCCTGGGCAGATACCCAGAGGATTCCCCTGATATAATTCTTATAGGTCTGCCTTTATATGCCATTTTCCCTTACTACTTTTAATATTTTCTTTGTTTTGTGCATTTGGTGTTTTGATTATTATGGTAGGGGAGGAATTTCTTTTCTGGTCCAATCTATTTGTAGTTCTGTGGGCTTCTTGTATGTCCATTGGTATCTCTTTCTTTAGGTTAGGAAAGTTTTCTTCTATAATTTTGTTGAATATATTTACTGGCCCTTTAAGTTGGGAGTCTTCACTCTCTTCAATACCTATTATCCATAGGTTTGGTCTTCTCATTGTGTCCTGTATTTCCTGGATATTTTGGGTCAGCGTCTGATGCAATGCTTCCCTGTTAATTTCAGATTGGATCATTTTAGTCCTCAGTTGGCCCTAGAGTCTGGTAATTTTTAATCTTCTCAAGAACTAGCTCTTAGATTTATTGATTTTTGTATGTGTGCTCTTTTCTTTGTTTTGATCTGACTGATTTCTGCTCTGCTTTTTTATTATTTCTTGCCACTTACTGGGTTTGGATTTGGTTTGTACACTTTTCTCCCAAATTTTTGATAGCATCATTAGATCATTTATGTTCTCACTGGCTTGTAATGTGGGCATTTGGAGCTGTGCATCCCCCTATAATTTTGGTATGTTCCAGAGGCTAGCTGCATTGTTCTCATTTTCATTTAATGGCAGAAATGGCTGATTTCTTCTTTACCCTTCCATCATGCAGTCCCTACAATCGACATGAATTTGTATATACTAGAGATTTGTTTGCTGTCAATTTTAAGTTTTATTGCATTGTAGTCAGATAGGATACAAGGAGGTATTTCGATCTTTTTTAGCTTTAAAAGATATGTTTTCTCCACATCCTCGCCAACACCTGCTGTCTCCTGAGTTTTAAATCTTGGCCATTCTGACTGGTGGGAGGTGAAATCTCCTCCCACCAGTCAGAGGGTTGTTTTGATTTGTATTTCCCTAATGACTAATGATGTTGAACATTTCTTAAGGTGCTTCTCAGCCATCCTTAGTTCAGGTGAAAATTCTTTATTTAGCTCTGTATTCCAATTTTAATAGGGTTGTTGGTCCTCTGGAGTCAACCTTCTTGAGTTCTTTGTATATATCAGATATTAGCCCTCTGTCAGATGTAGGGTTGGTAAAGATCTTTTCCCAATTTGTTGGTTGCCATTTTGTCCTTCTGACAGTGTCTTTTGCCTTACAGAAACTTTGTAGTTTTATGAGGTCCCATTTGTCAATTCTTGATCTTAGAGCATAAGCTATTGGTGTTCTGTTCAGGAACTTTTCCCCTGTACCCATGTGCTCAAGGCTCTTCCCCAGTTTCTTTTCTATTAGTTTCAGTGTGTCTGGTTTTATGTGGAGGTCCTTGATCCTCTTGGAGTTGAGCTTAGTACAAGGAGATAAGAATGAATCAATTCGCATTCTTCTGTATGCTGACCTTCAGTTGAACCAGCACCATTTATTGAAAAGGCTCTCTTTTTTCCATTGGATGGTTTCAGCTCCTTTGTCAAAGATCAAGTGACCATAGGTGTGTGGGTTCATTTCTGGGTTTTCAATTCTATTCCATTGATCTACCTGCCTGTCACTATACCAACACCATGCAGTTTTTAACACTATTGCTCTGTAGTACTGCTTGAGGTCCAGGATACTGATTCCCCCCAGAAGTTCTTTTACTGTTGAGAATAGTACTAGCTATCCTGGGTTTTTTGTTATGCCAGATGAATTTGAGAATTGCTCCTTTTAACTCTGAAGAACTGAGTTGGGATTTTGATGGGGATTGCATTGAATCTGTATATTGCTTTTGGCAAGATGGCCATTTAAACTATATTAATCCTGCCAATCAATGAGCATGGAAGATTTTTCCATTTTCTGAGGTCTTCTTCAATTTCCTTCTTTAGAGACCTGAAGTTCTTGTCAAACAGATCTTTTACTTGTTTGGTTAAAGTCACACCAAGATATTTTATATTGTTTGTGGCTATTGTGAAGGGTGTCATTTCCCTAATTTCTTTCTCAGCCAGCTTATCCTTTGAGTATAGAAAGACTTCTGATTTGCTTGAGTTGATTTTATAACCAGCCACTTTGCTGAAGTTGTTTATCAGCTGTAGGAGTTCTCTGGTGGAGTTTTTTGTGTCACTTAAGTATACTATAATATCATCTGCAAATAGTGATAGTTTGACTTCTTCCTTTCCAATTTGTATCCCTTTGACCTCCTTATGTTGTCTAATTGCTCTAGCTAGGACTTCAAGTACTATATTGAAAAGATATGGAGAGAGGGGGCAGCCTTGTCTAGTCCCTGATTTTAGTGGGATTGCTTCAAGTTTCTCTCCATTTAATTTGATGTTGGCTGCCAGTTTGCTGTATATTGCTTTTACTATGTTTAAGTATGGGCCTTGAAGTCCTGTTCTTTCCAAGACTTTTAGCATGAAAGGATGCTGAATTTTGTCAAATGCTTTTTCAGCATCTAATAAAATGACCATGTGGTTTTTTTTTCTTTGAGTTTGTTTATGTAGTGGATTGTATTGACAGGTTTCAGTATATTGAACCATCCCTGCATCCCTGGGATGAAGCCTACTTGATCATGGTGAATGATCATTTTGATGTATTCTTGGATTTGGTTGGCAAGAATTCTATTGAGTTTTTTACATCAATATTCATAAGGGAAACTGTCCTGAAGTTTTCTTTCTTTGTTGGATCTTTGTGTGGTTTTGGTATCAGCATAATTGTGGCTTTGTGGAATGAGTTGGGTAGTGTCCCTTCTGTCTCTATTTTGTGGAATAGTTTGAAAAGAATTGGTGTTAGGTCTTCTTTGAAGGTCTGATAGAATTCTGCACTAAAACCATCTGGTCCTGTGCTTTCTTTGGTTAGAAGACTTTCTATGGCCCCTTCTATTTCTTTATGGGTTATGGGACTGTTTAGATGATCTATTTGATCCTGATTTAATTTTTGTATTTGTTATCTGTCTAGGAAATTGTCCATTTCCTCCAGATTCTCCAGTTGTGTTGAGTATAGGCTTTTGTAGTAGTATCTTATGATTTTTTTAAATTTCCTCAGTTTCTATTGTTATATCTCCCTTTTCATTTCTAATTTTGTTAATTTGGATACTGTCTCTGTGCCCTTTGGTTAGTCTGCCTAAGGGTTTATCTATCTTGATTTTCTCAAAGAACCAGCTCCTGGTTTTGTTGATTCATTGTATGGTTCTCTTTGTTTCTACTTGATTGATTTCAGCCCTGAATTTGATGATTTCCTGACTTCTACACCTCCACTGCTGGTGGGATTGCAAGATGGTACAACCACTCTGGAAATCGGTCTGGCGAGTCCTCAGAAAACTGGGCACGACACTTCCGGACCCTGCTATACCACTCCTGGGCATATACCCAGAGGATTCCCTGGCATGCAATAAGGACATATGTTCCACTATGTTCATAGCAGCCTTATTTATAATAGCCAGAAGCTGGAAAGAACCCAGATGCCCCTCAGTGGAGGAATGGATACAGAAAATGTGGTATATTTACACAATGGAATACTACTCAGCAATTAAAAACAATGAATTCATCAAATTCTTAGGCAAATGGTTGGAACTGGAAACTATCATACTAAGTGAGGTAACTCATTTACAAAAGAACACACATGGAATGCAGTCACTGATAAGTGGATATTAGCCCAGAAGCTCTGAATACCCAAAACACAACTCACATATTAAATCATTCCCAAGAAGGAAGGAGAGGGCCCTGGTCCTAGAAAGGCTTGATGCAGCATTGTAGGGGATTGCCAGGACAGAGAAGTGGGAGGGAGTTGATTGGGGAATGGGTGGAGGGAAAAGGGATTATGGGACTTATGGGGAGGGAGGAACCAGGAAAGGGAAAATCATTTGGAATGAAACAAATAATATAGAAAATAATAAAAATAAATAAATTTGAACCAAATTTTTAAAAAAAGATTTGTTTTATATCTAAGGATGTGGTCTATTTTTTAAAAGTTACCATGTGATGCTGAGTATCTCGTGTATTCTTTGGTGTTTGTAGATATCTGTTAAGACAATTTGATGTACAATGTCAAGTAATTCTGAGGGGGTTTGTTTTGTTTTGTCCAGATGACCTGTCTATTGGTAAAAGTGGCATATTGAAGGCATCTACTATTAGTAGATTGGTGCTAATCTGTTACTTTAAATCAGTAATGCATTTTATTTATTAAATTGGGAACATATATGTTTAGGATATTATATTTTACTGGTTAACTGTTCCTTTAATTGGAATGAAGTGACCCTCCTTATCTCTTTTGATTAGTTTTAGTTTGAGGTCCATTTTATCAGAATAGCAATGCCTGCTTGCTTCTTGGTCTCATCTGATTGCAGTACTTTCATCTTTCTTTTTACTCCAAGACAGTGTTTATTTCTAAAACTATCTTCTTTGTAGGCAGCAGATAGATGGATTTTGTTTCTTGATCTGTTCAGTCTACATCTGTGAGAATTGAGACCTTTGTTATTTAAAGGTACTATTGAAATATATGTGCTAATTATTATCAATGTATTATTCATTTTTATGTTGTTCTCCATGTTACTTTGCATTTTAATAATTATGGCTTCATGTTTCTTTCAGTGGTCTCTTCTATGTTCACCTCTCCCTTCAACCTGAAATAATGCTGCTTATGTTTTCTTTAGGTTTGATTTGTTAGATATAAGCCTTTTCAGCTCTTTATATCATAGAGATATACTTACTCCTTCAACCATGACAGATTGCTTTTGGGCAGTATATTAGTCTAGAGTAGCCATCATAGTCTTTTAGGACTGGGGATACATTTTCTCCAGGCTCTTCTGACTTTCAAATTTTCTATTAAGAAACCAGCTGTGATCTCATGGGTTTTCTTTAGTATGTGACTTGTTTTTTTTCTCTTGCAATTTTCAATACACTTTCTTTGTTATGTGTGCTTAGTTTTTTAACTGTGATATGCAGTGGGGATTTTTCTGGTCTTGTCTATTTGATGTTCTCTATGCTTCTTATAGCTGTATGGGTGTGTCTTTCCTGAATTTGAGGAAGTTTTCTTCTATGATCTTGTTAAAGCTTTAATCTATTGCCGGGCAATGGTGGCGCACACCTTTAATCCCAGCACTTGGGAGGCAGAGGCAGGCAGATTTCTGAGTTTGAGGCCAGCCTGGTCTACAGAGTGAGTTCCAGGAAAGCCAGGGCTACACAGAGAAACCCTGTCTTGAAAAAAAAAAAAAACAAAAAAAAAAAAAAAAGTTTTGGTCTATTCCATTAGCTAAGTATTCTTCCCCCTTATCTATGTCTATAATTCAAGATTTGTTGTTGTTGTTTGGGTTTTTGTTGTTGTTTTGTTGTGTTTTTCATGGTGTGCCACATTTCTTGTATGTTACTTTCTGGCGTTTTACTTATTTTGTTTGGATCCCCTACTTCATCTTTAAGTCCTGATATTCTTTCTTATGCTTGATATATCTAACTGTAAGGCTTTCCTTGGCATTTTCTAGTTGAGTCATAGTGTTTTCTAATTCCATCTGTATTTCATCTTGCATTCTCTCCAGTAATTCTGTCTCTTTATTGAATTCTATTCTGAGGTGCTGGGTTATCTTTATTATTTCTATCAGCCTCCTGTTTGTTATTTCCTTGAGCATCACTCAGGCATTTATTCTCCTTAATTTTCCTCCTTGATTTCATTGAGCTGTCTGTGTCTCCTTTAAACTCTACATTCTTTGATGAAGTTTATGATTCTTCTTTTAGATTCCATTTCCTGGGGCTAATTTAGGTAACTCATGGACAATAAATTCTACAGGATGGGAAGATTATGCAGAGAAGAGACAGGCTTTTATATCGTTGGTATTTTTGCAATGAGATCTAGGAATGTGAACTTCTTTCATTAGTTCAGATTCTGTGATAGACAAATCAGGCTGGAAAAGAAGATAGGATGTGGTGGTATGTTGGGCCTACAGTCTAGACATCACTTGAGAGGAATAAAGCCAAGTGCCACAGGTTACTGGACTGGTACACAGAATTGCTTCATGGTTCAAGCCTAGAATGTAGAGGTTGGTAAGGAAGGATGGAAAATTTTGAAATGGTGCAGGAAAGTCCTGTGTATTGAAGAATAATGTAGCATTGCTACTGGGCCAATAACCTGTAGTAAGACATATAGACCTTTGGAGAAAACTTACTACTACTATTTTGCTAAATACACATAATAGTCAACCAACTCCTAATGGCTTATCATTATATCCATAGACTAAGGCAACTCTCAAAGCTCATCAGAGAATCTAGTAACCAACATAGTAGATAGTGACAAACACAGATCTACAAATGTTCAAGGTGGAGAAAAATTAGGGACTAAGAATGTTAATGCCTAAATAGAACATGCATACTGCACTCCCTTTTCCAAAGGCTCAGAATCATTGAAGGGAAGGGAGAGAAAGATCATAAAAGCCAGAGGTACACTGCTACAAGGAAGCAGTCTCTTCTTGACATAGAAGAGTAGTTATCTATATGAACTCACAACAGTTGTGACAGCATGTATAAGACCTGTTTCAGACCAAACCAGACCAAGTCCCAGCATGGAAAGGGGTATTGGGCATATAGTTCCACCAAGGAGCTATTCACAATTTTCAACTGCTGAGGAAGTGAAAGGATAAGGTTATAAGCTAGGAATCCCCCATGCCTGGGCACGTGGGGGGCACTTGAATCCGCTAGGCCAGTGGGGGAGGGTGGGCGCGACACTGCGTGGCGGCCACGTAAGCGGAAATGACTTAACTAGTTCTTCCGGCCTCTGTGAGAGGCTGGTAGGTCGTCAGAGAGAGCAAGTTCGGATGGATTGAACTGATTGGCTTAGAAGCTTGTGGTAGGAGGGTTCTGTTATAAGTCTATAAAAGGCAAGGCAAGGCAGTCCTCGGCGGGCTTACATCTTTACCTTACTGGGGAGACTGCAACCCCCCAGAGCTCTGGATATTAAAACCCTCTTGCGAAATTGCATCAGGTCTGTCTCTCATGAGTGTTTGGGGTACCAGTTTCTGAGGCATGGGGGTACAGAAGTACCCCGGTTTTTCTTTCGGATCTTACAGAAGTAAGGGTAAGTTTTCTCTAAGAGTGTAGAGCCAGATACCTATACAACATTCCAGTAGAAGGCTACAAATCCAATAATATTTGAGCTGCACAAAATAGTCTTTATGGGGTGGGGGGACACAAAGTTTGGCAGGAAGGGAAGTGAGATATATCTAAAAAAAAGTTGGGGGAAGAAGGATGAATATGATCAAAAGATGTAGAAAATTCCCCAAAAATAATAAAATGTTGAAATTAACATAAAAATGTAAAGGCTATGAAGTCAGATAAGAATTAACATCTCTTATTTAGAAAGTAAACAACTATGTAAGGTAATAGCTCCATCATGAAGAATATAAAGAAAGATTGGGGGATATGTGGTAAAATTTCCAGCTCCTGATGGACAGGAAAGGGAGTCACCTATCACAGTCTTTGTAACTTGTATCTTCCAGGGCTCATTCAAGGTCTTTTCTACTCAATGAAGTCTTCCAGTTGTTCTTAAGGAAGGTAGAGGGCCATTTTGCTAGGTCCTCATATTCATGAAAGATATATGCACTACCTGAAAATACATTCACTGAGATAAGGAAGTATGACATATAACAGGTTCTCATGATATTCATCCTAGGCTTGAAAACATAATAGTTATATCACCATAATATATAAAATCATTATTTTGAAACCTTTTTACATGTTACCTCTCATGTATGTCTCATGTATGTCTCTTTCACAGGTGAAAGACCCAAGCCAGGTAAAGACAGAACAACAAAATCTACAGACCAATATCCATGCTTAACATAGATGCACAGTCCTCAGTAAAATCCTAACAAACTGAATACAAACACTTATCAACAAAATATCCACATCAAATTTGTTTTACCCCAGAAATTCAGGGTTAGTTCAACATATACAAGTCAATAAATATAAAATAAATCATATAAAAGGACTTAATCCCTGGAACCCACATGTCTTAGTTACACCTTTCTATTGTGTGAAGAAAAACCATGACCAAGGCAACTTACAGAAGGAAGAGTTTATTGGAGACCTGTTTACCGTTTTAGTGGCTTAGATTAAATGAGCATCATAGCAGGCAGAGAGGCAGTTTAAAAAGTCTCTTCTGAGAATCAATACGATCTGTTAATTGTGACCCCATGATGTTAAAACAGAACAGTCTTAACTCCTGAGTGAACCTCGCAGAGATGGAATCGCTGCAAAACGCATGAGGAACTTTATTAAAAATACAAGCTTGCTGAACCAAAGCAAGACTGAAACCCAGCTGGGCAGACTTCAAATCCTGTAGCTCTATGTCTGATGTCAAAGGACTTAGATGACTTAAAGTTTCCATCTGCTTTAAGCTTTGTTAACTACAACATACTTCTCTCTTTGGCTGGTTCCACACCTTGTCTTCAGCTCTCCTTTGTCGCTACCCAACTTGATATCTCCAACACAGTCCAGGCTTCACCTTCACAGCTTCACACAATGGCCTCTCCAGCCTCCATCTAAGACCTCTCCTTCCACACTCCTAGCCTCAACAGCTTTTCTTAGCCAGGAAAGTGGATTCCACAAGCCCTTGGTTCCTATACCCTTTTTTAACCAAATGGCTGATGCTGCCTAATCCTTTGCCTGCTTTGGATAGAACCTGGCCCTCTTTAAATGACATTTACATAAGCTTTTCTTTGTGGATGCTCTTTGGGAGCAGATTGTTCCTCCTTACTTAGGCCTGATCCTCTCACAAACTGCAGGGTTAGCTGGGTGAGGTCTCCCCCTGAGGGCACCACCACCTTTGTTCCATCCTTCTTTATCTCTGTCAGCACCGAGCCTTGGCTCTAGCATCAAATTTCTCCATGCTCCTTTTCTCTTCAAACTATATTTTTTTCATTTCTTTTTGCTCCACTTGCTCTTTTTCATTGTATATCTGCATAAAACTAATCAATAATAACCACATGACAGAATCAATATCAGGCTGTCTTAAAAACTCTTCTGCTCAAGATTCTGGAAGAGTCACTGGCCTCCAATTCATGTTCGAAGTCTTAAGAATTTGGGCTCTGGGATATAACTGTCACCTGGGAGGCTCTGCTAGTGCCTGACAAATACACAGGGGGACACTCTCAGCCAGCCATTGAACTGAGCACAGGGTCCCCAATGGGGAGCTAGAGAAAGGATCCAAGGAGCTGAAGGGGTTTGCAGAGCCATAGGAAGAACAACAATATGAACCACCCAGTACTCCCAGAGCTGGGTGGAGTAGCTCCCAGAGACTAAACCATCAACCAGAGAGTGCACATGGAGTTGCCCATGGCTCCAGGCCCAGAGGCAATAAGGATAGCCTTGTAGGACATCAAAGGAGGAGAGGCCCCTAGTCCTGGAAAGTTCGATGCCACAGTGTGGGGGAATGCTGGGACAGGGAAGCAGGAGAGGGTTGATTGGGGAACAGGAGGAGGGGAGATGGGTTATGAGACTTTCAGGGGGTGGGGAGAACCAGGAAAGGGCACAACATTTGAAATGTAAATGAAGAATATGTCTAATTTTTTTAAAAAAGTTTAAAAAAAAAGAATTGGGGTTCTGAAATCAGAAAAGCTAGCACCAGCACCAGCAGCACCGGCACCGGCACCGGCACCGGCACCAGCAGCACCAGCAGCAGAATAGAACAGGAGTAAACACAGCCAGGCAAAAGCATTGTCTTCTCCTGGATTCTTGCATCTAAGGAGCACACTAGAGGGTACTCCCGTTGTAAGGGACCCTCTCCCATCAGTGAATCCTTCCTGAAAATGTCCTCAGAGACACACCAAAAGGCTTCATAGACTACAGAGGCAACCAGGTTGACAGTCAACATAAGCCATCGCACAATGTCTCCCTCTGTGGCTGAGGCTCACCTTGAATCAGCATCCCTGCCCCAGTCTCCTAAAAAGCCTGGGCTATAGAAAGACACTGCTAAAATAGACTTAATTTACATGTTCCTGTCTAGTGAGCCTCTTTCCATGTTATGTGTGTTTTCCTTAGGGAAAAAAAATCTGTTCAAGTTGTTTGCCCACTTTTGAATGGGACAATTTCTGTTGAGTTGCAGTAATTCTTTGCATTTTAACTGTAAATATTAATATTTTACGAGTTTCTGTTTTCATGTATTTTCTGGCAGTAAAGTAAGACAATTAATTCAAAAGTCTGTCAGGTTAGGGTGCAGCTCAGTGGTAGAGTACTTACTTGGTAAGCATAGCTAAGGCTTCAATTCAGTATTATCACAAATACGAAAATCTGCCTTCAGTTAGAATTAACTCAATATTTTAACTCAATATTTTGCCTACTCTAAAAGATTTAAGATAGTTTATATGTACACATTAGAGACAATTTAGATTTAATTTATATATTTTTATATATTTATTTTTATAAAAATGTTATTTATTTACATACGTATATATGGACATGCTTAACCTAACAGAGGTCCTGTTCAATCCTCAGCACACATAAAAAAAATGTGCTAAAAAATATATATATATATATATACATATATATATATATATATACACACACACATATACATATGACAACAAATGTGTTC
Organism: Apodemus agrarius; assembly: GCA_964023405.1. Classification (NCBI taxonomy): domain Eukaryota; kingdom Metazoa; phylum Chordata; class Mammalia; order Rodentia; family Muridae; genus Apodemus; species Apodemus agrarius. Next base: position 86,068,953 of record OZ030018.1, on the reverse strand, counting down.
AGGAGGGGCACTGATAATTGTATCAAAAATACAGGCTGGATTTCCATTGCAATTAAGATCTGAACATGAGTTTCATGGCAGCAAAGAAAAGGTGAGTATAAATTTTATGAAATAAAATAAAACAGGTTTTTTTTACTAAAATTCCATATCCAGCAGCTAGCTTTACAGAAAACTTTTAATAAATGCTTAAAGAACAAATAAGCACACTCGCTCACTCCCTTCCCCCTCCTCCCTCCCTTCTTCTTTTTCTCCCTCCCTCCTTCCCTCTCCATCTCTCTCTCTTTCCCCTTCTCTCTCTGAAAGTGGGTCCTTTCTCTTTTTCTCTTCCCCCTCACCCCCCTATCCCATGGCAGCTTCCATGGGGATAGGGGCCAGTCCTTGGGACTGAAGAATAAAAAAATTAATTAATTAATAGCTATCTGTAAGGACATGGGCTTGTCACCTTTGTCACCTTGGGCCCCCGTCCCCTGCAGGTGGCTGTTCCCAGAACTCTAGAGAAAAACAACCCCCCCCCCCCGCCTGGGACTCTCTAGATAAAAACAACTCCCCCCCCCCCCCCGCTCCTAGAACTCTCTTGAGGAAAACAGCTCCTGGAATAACCGCAGGGTGTCCCAACAACCTCTATGGAATGTCCCAATGCCCCAGGAGTGTCACTTAATGTAACACATAGTAAATAGTAAATGTGTGACTTTAGATTTCCCCTATTTCCTCCCTAGTCCTCCCCCTCTTTTGTGGTTTTTGCCTTTATAAGCTTGTCACAAGTTCAGGTCGGGGTCGAACTCCTCTACCCCTGCGTGGTGTATGAGTCTTGACCCCAGCATGCTGGCCTGAGATCTTGTTTAATCTCATCTTCAATAAACTTCCTCGTGTGATTACAGCAAGTTCGGTCTCAGTGCCTTACTGGGTGTGCGCTACTCCCGAGACTTGAGTGAGGGTCTTCTTTCAGGGGTCTTTCATTTGGGGGCTCATCCAGGATTTTGCGCAACCACCCAGGGGGTACTAGACCCACTTGGAGGTAAGAATTTCTGTTCTGGTGTGATTCTGTGTCTGTGTTTGTGGCCTGTTCAGAAATCTGGTGCGATCGCAGTTCTGGTTTTGCAAATGCTCTATCGAGGCCGCTCTCCAGGAGGAGAAGTGGAATGAACGGGGATAGACGTGTCCGGGTGTCCACCATTTGTTTCGCCCTGGGAAACATCCCAGGAGGACAGGAGGAGGACCAGGGACGCCTGGTGGACCTCCATGGGGAAAGTCGGGAGATAAATTTTCTCCTTGACGATCTGTGTCAGAGGGCCATTCCTCGGCCATCTGACTCCTTTCAGAACTTCTGGTCGACTCGAAGCCGACAACTGGTTTTGTTTTCTTGTCTTTCTGTCTTTGTGATTGTTTTTGTTGTGTGTATAGCAGAGGTAGACATGGGACAGGCCGCGACGACCACACTAACAATGACTCTGGACCATTGGAAGGATGTTAAGATCAGGGCTCATAACCTTTCTGTCGAGGTCAAGAAAGGGCCTTGGCAAACTTTTTGTTCCTTCGAATGGCCCACTTTTGATGTGGGATGGCCTTCAGGAGAAACTTTTAACCTACCTATCATTTTTGCTGTCAAGCAAGTTGTTTTTCAGGCCACCAGGGGACACCCTGATCAGGTTCCATACATTTTCGTGTGGCAGGACCTAGCCCCAAACCCACCACTCTGGATGAAACATTGGACATCAGGGATGGAGATGGCAATGGTGACCGTGGCTACGAAACCGAAAGTGCCTCCTGCAGATCCGCAAGCACCCGCTCCATCAGCCCCCCCCTCCCGCGGATCTATCCTGAAATTGATAGATGTCTCCCTCCTTGACCACCTTCCTCCCCCATATCCTCAACCCGCTCCTCATGCAGCCCCCTCCCAGGTGCCGACCCCAACGGACTCCCGGACGGCCTCCGAGATGGGGCCAGCAGCCGGGACTCGAAGCCGCCAGGGCCGCAGCCCAGAGGGATCTGGTGCAGGACCTGACTCCGCCATTGCCTTACCTTTACGGGCTTATGGACCCGCCCCAGCCCCAGGGGAATTAGTCCATTGCAATATTGGCCATTTTCATCAGCCGATATGTACAACTGGAAAAATAACCTCCCTTCTTTTTCAGAGAACCCCTCAGGCCTAACGGGGCTCCTCGAGTCCCTGATGTTTTCTCATCAACCCACTTGGGACGATTGTCAGCAACTTTTGCAGGTCCTCTTTACAACTGAGGAGAGGGAAAGAATTCTCCTCGAAGCCAGAAAAAATGTTCCAGGACCAGACGGAACCTCCACTAATCTCCCTCACCTTATAGAAGCAGCTTTCTCCTTGGTCCGCCCTGAATGGGACTACAACTCCGCAGAAGGTAGGGGGCATCTCACGGTCTACCACCGGGCTCTAGTGGCAGGTCTCAAGGGAGCTGCACGGTGAACCACCAATTTGGCAAAGGTAATAGAAGTCTTATAGGGACCCATGGAGCCACCTTCTGTCTTTTTAGAATGGTTGATGGAGGCCTATAGGAGATATACCCCTTTTGATCCCTCATCAGAGGGACAACAGGCAGCTGTAGCCATGGCTTTTATAGGGCAGTCGGCCTCTGATATCAAGAAAAAGTTGCAAAGATTAGAGGGGCTCCAAGATTATACTTTACAGGATCTAGTAAAAGAGGCTGAGAAGGTGTATCATAAGAGAGAGACTGAGGAAGAGAAGCAAGAAAGAGAAAAAAAGGAGGCAGAAGAGAGGGAAAATCGGCGGGATTGCTGCCAAGAGAGGAATCTTACTAAGATTTTGGCCGCAGTAGTAGGTGGAGAAAGGTCAGAGAAAGGACAGTCAGGATACCAGGGCAGCAGGGCAAGAAGACCCCCCGGGAGGACAGCGACTACAACTTGAGAAAGACCAATGTGCTTACTGTAAAGAAAAAGGACATTGGGCCAGAGATTGCCCTTGAAAGAAACAAAAGGGCCCCCAAGATACTGGCCCTTGAGGAAGATTAGGGGAGTCGGGGCTTGGTCCCCCTCCCCGAGCCTAGGGTAACTCTCTCTGTGGAGGGGAACCCTGTTAATTTCTTAGTAGATACAGGAGCTGAACACTCAGTTTTGACTAAACCATTAGGACGATTAAGATCAAAAAGAACTCTGGTTATGGGAGCCACTGGAAGTAAACTCTACCCTTGGACAACCGAAAGAAGTTTAGATATAGGAAAAAACCAAGTAACCCACTCTTTTCTTGTGATTCCTGAGTGCCCTGCGCCCCTTCTGGGGAGGGACTTGTTGACCAAACTAAAGGCTCAGATCCAGTTCACCCCGGAGGGACCAGAAGTCACCTGGGGAAAGGCCCCTATAACATGCTTAGTTCTAAGTCTAGAAGAAGAATATCGCCTCCATGAACCCAAGACTGGGTTTTTGCCCCCTAAAGAGTGGCTGACAGCTTTTCCAGAGGTCTGGGCAGAGCAGACTGGAATGGGACTGGCTAAGCAAGTACCACCCATCGTGGTCGAGCTGAAAGCGGTTGCCACCCCCGTCTCGGTGAGACAGTACCCCCTGACTCAAGGGGCTAAAGAAGGCATCCGGCCGCATATCCAGAGACTGTTGCAGCAAGGTATACTGATACCCTGCCGGTCCCCTTGGAATACCCCCCTCCTGCCGGTACGTAAGCCTGGAACCAATGATTATCGGCCTGTCCAGGACTTAAGAGAAGTTAATAAGCGGGTGCAGGACATTCACCCAACCATGCCTAACCCTTACAACTTGCTGAGTTCTTTACCGCCTGAAAGATCCTGGTACACCATTCTAGATTTGAAAGATGCCTTTTTCTGTCTCAGGTTGCACCCAAGTAGCCAGCCCCTGTTCGCTTTTGAATGGCGAGATCCCGAAGGAGGACATACGGGTCAACTGACCTGGACTAGGTTGCCACAGGGGTTCAAAAATTCACCAACTCTTTTCGATGAAGCGCTCCACCATGACCTTGTGCCCTTCAGGGCACAGAACCCCCAAATTTCTCTCTTGCAGTACGTAGATGATTTATTGATTGCAGCATTGACCCAGGAACTGTGCCTCGATGGGACCAAAAAGCTCCTGAAGGAACTGGGTGAGTTGGGGTATCGGGTATCCGCCAAGAAGGCCCAATTATGCCGCTCGGAAGTGACCTACCTAGGATACACTCTCCGAGATGGGAAACGATGGCTCACTGAAGCACGAAAAAAGACAGTGATGCAGATCCCGACCCCCACCTCTCCGCGACAAGTACGTGAGTTTTTGGGAACTGTGGGTTTTTGTAGACTCTGGATACCAGGGTTCACCACGCTGGCAGCCCCTCTGTACCCGCTCACAAAAGAAAAAGTCCCATTTACCTGGACGGAGGAGCACCAAAGAGCCTTTGATAATATAAAGACTGCCCTGCTCACAGCTCCTGCTTTGGCCCTGCCAGATCTAACTAAGCCTTTCACTTTATATGTTGATGAGCGGGCTGGAGTGGCCCGTGGAGTTCTGACTCAGACCCTGGGGCCTTGGAAACGGCCGGTGGCCTACCTATCTAAAAAGCTGGACCCCATCGCCAGCGGGTAGCCCTCCTGCTTGAAAGCCATTGCTGCAGTAGCGCAACTTGTCAAAGACGCTGATAAGCTTACTCTGGGTCAACATGTGACTGTAATTGCTCCCCATGCTTTAGAAAGTATTGTGCGGCAGCCCCCCCCCCCACCGCTGGATGACAAACGCCCGGATGACACATTACCAGAGCTTGTTGTTAAATGATCAGATAACCTTTGCTCCTCCTGCTATTCTCAACCCAGCCACCCTGTTCCCTGAAGCAGATGACTCTACCCCGGTGCACCAGTGCACTGACATCCTGGCTGAAGAAACCGGGACCAGGAAAGACCTGACCGACCAACCATGGCCGGGCGTGCCTAACTAGTATACGGACAGCAGCAGTTTTATGGTAGAAGGTAAACAAAGAGCGGGAGCAGCAGTGGTGGACGGAAAGCAGGTAATTTGGGCTGGCAGCCTCCCCGAAGGAACCTCCGCTCAAAGGGCTGAACTCCTGGCACTGACTCAAGCTCTGCGCCTGGCAGAAGGTAAGGCTATCAACATTTACACCGACAGCCGTTATGCTTTCGCCACAGCCCACATTCATGGGGCCATCTACAGACAGAGGGGCCTGCTCACCTCAGCAGGGAAAGACATTAAGAACAAAGAAGAAATCCTGGCTCTCCTAGAAGCCATACACCTTCCAAAGAAATTAGCCATAGTCCACTGCCTGGGACACCAGAAGGGGACAGACCCAGTCACAAAAGGAAACCAGATGGCTGATCTAACAGCCAAGCAAGCCGCCCAAGGAGCCACAGTGCTGGTGGAGGAAACTGGAACCCCGCCAGAGCCTCCACAAGCCATGGAGCCCACTTTTAACTATCCTCATGAAGATTACGGCTTGATCGAAGATATGACTTGTACAGGAAAAGCCCAAATGTTCAGCTTCGGTGGACTGGCAAGAACTAAAGATGGGCGAATCATTCTGCCCTCCAAAGAAGGACGAGACTATGTAAAACGAATACACCAACTTACCCATCTTGGAGATGAGAAACTTAAGCAATTAATCAAAGGTTCTAAATATTATGTTCTGAAATTAAATACAGTGGTGAAACAGGTAGTAGGGTCATGTCAAGCTTGCACCTTGACCAATGCTGCCCGACCGTTCAGAGAACTTGGAAAGAGGATGAGGGGAGACCGGCCGGGAGTTTATTGGGAGGTAGACTTCACTGAAATTAAGCCAGGAAAATATGGTAATAAGTACCTTCTAGTTTTTATAGATACTTTCTCAGGATGGGTGGAAGCCTTTCCCACCAAGTCTGAAACTGCTCAAGTGGTAACCAAGAAGATACTGGAAGAAATTCTACCCCGGTTCGGGATCCCCAAGGTAATCGGTTCGGACAACGGACCGGCTTTTGTTGCCCAGGTAAGTCAGGAATTGGCCACCCAACTGCCGACTAATTGGAAATTACATTGTGTTTACAGACCCCAGAGCTCAGGACAGGTAGAAAGAATGAATAGAACCCTAAAAGAGACCCTTACTAAATTAGCTATTGAGACCGGCGGCAAAGACTGGGTGACCCTCCTCCCCTTTGCACTCCTTAGGGTCCAAAACACACCTGGATGTTTCGGCCTTACCCCTTATGAAATCCTGCATGGGGGACCGCCCCCCTTGACTGAGTCAGGCGGGATATTAGATCCTTGCACTGACTCTTCCTTTGCTCTGTTCACCCACTTAAAGGCCTTAGAGGTCGTTAAGACACAGATCTGGAACCAGATCAAGGAAGCCTACACTCCAGGGACTACCGCAGTGCCCCACAGGTTCCAGGTCAGAGACTCAGTCTTGGTCAGACGACATCGTGCTAGCACACTTGAGCCTCGGTGGAAAGGACCCTATTTGGTGCTGCTAACTACCCCCACGGCAGTCAAGGTAGACGGGATCGCCGCCTGGATCCACGCCTCCCACATCAAGAAGGCACCCAATCAAAATGAAGACAACCATGAAGATAAATGGACAGTGGCTGCCACTGACAATCCTCTTAAGCTGCGCCTTCGCCGTAGCCCCAATCTTGGGGAACAACCCTCATGCCCCCCAAAAACTGACATGGGAAGTGCTTAATGAAGAAGGCAACATCGTGTGGTCAAAAACCGCAATGCACACCCCGTGGACTTGGTGGCCTGATCTTGCACCTGATGTCTGTAAGTTAGCTGCCGGTTCCCCAGCTTGGGATCTTTCTAATTATGACAATTTAGATAAACCACCCCCGGAGGAACAATGTGTCCCTCATGGTATAGGGAGCACATTGGGATGTTCTGGACAATTTTTCCGAGCCAAATCCAGGCGGCAGACTTCTACGTCTGCCCCGGGCAGGGACATAGCAGAGAGATGAAGAGACGATGTGGAGGGGCATCCGATTATTTCTGTGGTAAATGGGGATGTGAGACCACAGGAGCGGCTTACTGGAATCCTTCCTCCTCCTGGGATCTGATTATAGTAAAAAAAAGGTCGTAAGCCGGGAGAGTCAGGAGAAGGAGAAAGAGACCCATCTAAATATCCGTCTTATAAGACTGGATGTGCATCCAGGGCCTCGGGTGGCCCCCAGGGGCCATGCAAAGGCAGCTATTGCAACCCTCTAAATATTAGTTTCACAGCACAGGGAAAACAAGATCGCCAGTGGGTAAAAGGCAACCGCTGGGGGTGGAGAGTCTATACCGGAACAGGAGACCCTGGATTCGTCTTTGCTATCAGAATAAAGATAGAGAGTCCACCTGCACGACCCGTAGGCCCCAACCCAGTGCTTGATGACCCCCTACCCAGGCCGGGGAGACTTCCTAGTCTCACCCCCTCACTGAAGGAAGGTTCCTCTTCCGGCCCTAATCCATACCCTCTCTTGACCACATCCTCCCACCTCCCTATGAGAACCGAGGATCGCCTGTTCAATCGGCTCGCTAGTGCGTTCGTCATTTTAAACCGCACAAACCCCACTGCTACCCAATCTTGCTGGCTGTGCTTTGCTTCTAATCCCCCTTATTATGAGGGAATAGCCCAACTGAGGAGCTATAATGTTACTTCTGACCATTCACATTGCCCCTGGGGGAACCAACAAAAGTTGAGCCTCTCAGCAGTATCAGGCACTGGACTATGCATAGGCAAAGTGCCTACCAGACACCAGCCCCTCTGTAACGAAACTATTGACACCCTGACAGAGGGCCCAAATCAATATCTAGTACCCCCCCCAGACACTTGGTGGGCCTGTGGCACCGGCCTGACCCCCTGCCTGCATACTTCGCTTTTTAACAGTACTAGGGACTTTTGTATTTTGGTTCAGCTGGTGCCTAGGGTCATCTATCATGATGATAACTCATTTATAGATGAATTTGATCACCGTGCTCATTACAAGAGGGAACCTGTAACCCTGACCTTGGCTGTGCTGCCTTAAGGGAAGAATGTTGCTTTTATGTAGATTATTCTGGTGTCATCAGAGATTCCATGGCAAAGCTTAGAGAAAGGCTGGAGAACAGGAAAAAGGAAAGAGAAGCATACCAAGGATGGTATGAAAATTGGTTTAATCGGTCACCTTGGTTCTCTACTCTGGTCTCCACCTTGGCCGGGCCTTTAATCATTTTGCTACTGATCCTAACCTTCGGGCCATGTATTCTCAATAGGCTGGTGACATTTATAAAAGAAAGGATAAGTGCTGTCCAGGTAATGGTCTTAAGACAGCAGTACCAGGTACTACAGGAAGCTGAGGGGTCACTCTAAGATTAGAGCCATTTACAAGGAGAAGTGGGGAATGATGAATAAAAAATTAATTAATTAATTAATAGCTATCTGTAAGGACATGGGCTTGTCACCTTTGTCACCTTGGGCCCCCTCCCCCTGCAGGTGGCAGTTCCTGGAACTCTAGAGAAAAACAACCCCCCCCTCCTGGGACTCTCTAGAGAAAAACAACTGCCCCTGCTCCTAGAACTCTCTTGAGGAAAACAGCTCCTGGAATAACCACAGGGGTCCCAACAACCTCTATGGAATGTCCCAATGCCCCAGGAGTGTCACTTAATGTAACACATAGTAAATAGTAAATGTGTGACTTTAGACTACCCCTATTTCCTCCCTAGTCCTCCCCCTCTTTTATGGTTTTTGCCTTTATAAGCTTGTCACAAGTTCAGGTGGGGGTCGAACTCCTCTACCCCTGCGTGGTGTAAATGAGTCTCGACCCCAGCATGCTGGCCTGAGATCTTGTTTAATCTCATCTTTAATAAACTTCCTCGTGTGATTACAGCGAGTTCGGTCTCAGTGCCTTACTGGGTGTGCGCTACTCCCGAGACTTGAGTGAGGGTCTCCCTTCGGGGGTCTTTCAGGACCAGTGAACAGCTTCCCAATAAACCTGCCATATATATATATACATATATATATATGTATATATATATGCCATATATATGTGTATATATATATATATATATGAACAAATAAGCATTTCTTCCTATATTTGTAACATAACAGAACTCTTCACTGATAGATTTAAAGAAGCTATGGGAAAACCTAATTTTTAAAATGTTTTCAGCTTTAAAAAAAATGTATGTTGAATATTAGGTGTGGTAACACACATAGGTGAAACACACAGGTGAAACATACATGTAATCAGATGTTCAAAATCATCCTCAGTTGCAAAGGGAAGTCAGTACAATAGAGGAGGAGGAAGGATAAATAACTACGGATGCTTTAAAAAGACACAGGGAATCACTGTTTTATATTTATCTAAATTTACATATAATGCTTATAACTGTATGTATATAAGGAAGTTATATCACTTGAAGCAGTAATACTCCCACAAAGAGCTACAGACTAAGAAAACCCCAGTACAGACATGAGAAACCTCCTTTCAGGTTGTTGGTTAGATTGGATCCTCAGCACACGTAAGAAAGCAATATAGGCTATGTCATTGTCCTTGGTGGCCTTCCAGCAGTTGACGTTAAACACCCATGACTGAAGGTAACATGCACTTTGGAACTGACCTGGAAGGGGAGTACCTGAAGGTGCTATGCTGGCCGCTAAAGGAGGAAAACAGCCAACAGTCTGACCCAGCCGCACGCAAGATACGTCTAACGGTATGGTGATGTCACTCTATCCTGACGGGTGACCAACAGCTGTGTAACTGAACTCAAAGCCCACTTAACAGGAAGGAACTCATGCCTGGTACTGTAAATCTTGACAACTACCCAGGGCTAGTGAGGTCATGGGTATTAGAAGAGAACCCACCACCTCCACATTCCTAAGTCAGTTCATCCCTAACTACATTCTAAATTTTTATCCTTATATCCACAGGTAAGTGTAAATCTCATGCCCCGTCAAAGAAGCTTTTTGTTTGGTTGGTTTGGGTTTGTTTGTTTGTTTTCAGTAGATGCCCATTATGGAAAGCCACTGCTGCCAAAATGCAGACAACAACTGACCACGGGGTGCCCAGTCCCAGCTGATGCATCTACAGGACAACTCCTACAACCTCAAGCTCAAGAGACCTTTGGGAGGAGTAGTGGTTACCCAGTACCAAGCCATCAGCCCTAGAAACAAAGGCATGCAGCCAATACTGAATGGACTCATCAGATTGCATGGATGTGTTTCTTCATGTATATGTATATGTAACAAGTAAGAGGAGGCAATGACGTTAGAAGCCAGGGGACACAGAAATGGGAAGAGAGCACGGGAGGAAAATAATGTAATAAAAATGTAAAATCCACTAATAAACTAGACATTTGTACTATGGACATCTTGAGGATTGTGAATACACAGAGAATAAAGAAAACTCATCTACATAAAACATCTGCAAAACACAATAATTTTTTAAAGTTTATTTTACTTGTAACTCGTGTGTGTGTGTGTGTGTGTGTGTGTGTGTGTGTGTGCCCATGGAGAGTAGAGGCATTGGAGCCTCTGGAGCAGGAGGGACAGGTGATTGTGAGCACTCTGACCTGGGTGCTGGCAATCAAACTCAAATCCACAGGAGGAACAGTACAAGCTCTTAATGGCTGAGGCATCTCTCCAGCCCCAAAACAACCAACTCTTTAATGACAACATCTTAGAAATCAGTACTAGTTTAGTGGCTGCTAGGGCAGAGTGCAGAAGGAGGTAGGTGTGATCCTGTGTCCTGACCGAAGTGTAATCTGTCCTGAGTATAGTGGTGGTGAGCACACAGGAGATGAGAGTCCATAGAGTGAAACACACACAAGACAGTACGACTGGGGAAACATGAATGCAATAATCAATTTCTGTCAATATTGACATCATGACTATAGTAACAATAAACTTGTGAAATATGTCACAAGGGAATTAAATTGAGGGCAAAAGGCACATGAATCTATACTTATCTCAATTTTTTAAGTTAAAGATAAAAAGGATACTGATAAAGATAAAAAAAATCCTATTCTAAAAGCTTCCTTTACCACATCTGCAGGGTTGTAGGAATCAAAGGTCTCAGAACACAGCCCACAGAATCCAGTCAACAGGGCTCATAGGGGCTCACAGGGACTGAGGAGACAATCACAGACACTAATGGGTCTAAGCTAGGTCCTCTTTTTAAGAGAAACGGAGGAGGAGTGGATATAGGGGAGAGGGGAGAAGGAGGGAGCAGAGGGAAACTGATCAGGATGTAAATGTTTGAGGAAAAAAATAAAAGTTTTAAAAAAATAAAGAAAATATCCAAGAATAAACTCCAAAATCCAAAGGACAAAACAAAGGACTGAAAAGGTACAGGGTGGGAAGGAAGGAAGGAAGGAAGGAAGGAAGGAAGGAAGGAAGGAAGGAAGGAAGAAGGGAGGGAGGGAGGGAGGAAGGGAGGGAGGGAAGGAAGGAGAGAAGGAAGAAAGGAAGGAGGGAAGGAAGGAAGGGAAGGAAGGAAGGAAGGAGGGAAGGAGAGAAGGAAGGAGGGGAGGAAGGAAGGAAGGAAGGAGGGAGGGAAGGAAGGAAGGAGGAAAGGAAGGAAGGAGGGAAGGAAGGAGAGAAGGAGGGAAGGAGGGAAGGAGGGAGGGAAGGGAGGAGGGGAGGAAGGAAGGAGGGAAGGAAGGAGGGGAGGAAGGAAGGAGGGAAGAAGGGAAGGAAGGAGGGGAGGAAGGAAGAAGGGAAGGAGGGAAGGAAGGAAGGAGGGAAGGGAGGGAAGGAAGGAAGGAGGGAAGGAAGGAGAGAAGGAGGGAGGGGAGGAAGGAAGTGAGGAAGGAAGGAGGGAAGGAAGGAAGGAGGGAAGAAGGGAAGGAAGGAAGGAAGGAGGGAAGGAAAGAAGGAAGGAGGAAAGGAAAAGAACAAAAATATCCAATAAACTAAAGGTTTCTTAAGACAATAGTGATAGCAGTCTCATAGTTCAGTTAGTAACTCCTGCTTGACCTAAGCAAATGAAACTCTTCCCCTTCCCCCTCCCCCTCCCCCTTCCCCTTCCCCCTTCCTTCTTTCCCCCCCCTTCCCCCTTCCCCCTTCTTCCTTCCCCCTTCCCCCTTCCCCCTTCCTCCACCCTCTGCCTCTCTTCACAACCCTTTCTTTCCCTATTCTCCCTCTCCCTTCTCCGGTTCCCCCTCTTCTCTCTGTCCTCCCTGCTTCTCTCTCCTTCCCTCTTCCCTCTCTTCTCTCTCTCCCTACCTTACTCTTTCTCTTCCCCACTTCTCCCACTCCTCAATTTAAGGGACAGATTGAGAGGACCATAAGGATTTCACAAAACCATGTCTTTACCTACTCACAGTCTAGGAGCATAAAATTACATTTTCACCATACAGTAAGACCAAAAGTACTATAATGTGTCTTGAAATGTTTTTGTTGTAAGGATGCCCGAGATGGTCAAAAGGAAGCGAGAGGGAGTGAAGACATGAACTTGATTAACGTGCTTGCTGAGCAAGCTTAAGGACCCTGGTTTGGATCTCCAGCACACACGGGGGGAGGGGGCATGATGGCATGGTGCCTAGAATCCCCCGGCAGTGAATTTGCTAACAGCCAGTCTTGCAGAAATGGCAGAGTCCAGATTCAGTGAGAGAGATTCGGGAGTGTAACATCTATGCTAGACGACTTCGAGGAAATTCATACTGCTTTGAATGAACCTGACAAGCTGCCTGATTTCATGAGACCCCCCTCTAAGGGGACTGGAGATCATACAGGAGGAACTTAGAAATGTTTCCTTTGACTCACCAGGCACACACACTCACAAAAACAACAAAACGAAACAAAACAAACGAACAACAAAACCTCTACAGATAAGGAACCCAAGAGGAGAACAGCTGAGGGTTACAGGTACAGCTGATAGGAGTCAGGGGATGGAAGAGGGCAGGACCCAAGGGATAGGAGATTGGGGGTGTGGGGGGGGGCGGTGACAGATAGGGGAAGTAGGGAGTGGAAAATTAGGGACAGCGAGGTTAGTGGCTATCAGAGCCAGCAGCTGAGACAGGCGGACAACGCGTGGGTTGCAGGCTCACCTGCATTCTGCAGCGTTTCGATGTTTTGCGGTCTGGTCGCCAGCTCCGCCACCATCTGCACGAATTGCGTCCGTGCTTTCTGGTACTGCTCGAACACTGAGGAGAGAGACCGGGTGGAGGTGTCCTGTGGCCTGAGGCGCCGACCCTCCCAAGTGCCCGCCCGTCCGCCCGTCCGCCCGTCCGCCCGTCCGTCCGCCTCTGCCATACCTTGCAGCACCTGCCGCTGACTCATGGCGCCGCCCTTGCTTCGCCAGGGGCAGGTGGTCTGCAGGTACCAGGACCTCCGCAACCGCTGGGCAGGTACTGGGATCCGTTCCTCTGTGTATACGTCTCCAGGGCAACCGACCGCAACCGGATGCAACCGCCAGCAAAGGTCGTGACGTCACGGCCAGGGTGTGGAAGGCTAGTACACTACCGCTCGCTGGCCGCGTCGGACCCGCCTGGGGTGGTGAGAGTGTCTCTTAGGAGACGTGGTCCTCTACACACCGACCCAGAGTGGCTGGAGTGGCGCCTGCAGGTGCAGGCACCACACGCAGTAAAGAACAACCAAGCAAATAACCACCGTATAATGTGGTTGATACAAGGCTGATATAATGTGCTTGAGGTCAAAGCAACCTTAACATAGTGTTTTGTTTCTGGTGTATCGCTGGTCCACATGACATTTTTGGTTTCCGAATCTCTGAAAACACACAACAACCGTATACTTAATTGCACTTAACAATCAGACATTCAGTAAGGAAAGCAGAAGAACAAATACTGTGATCGCATCCTACTAGCCAGAGTTACTCTTAATAACAACTTTGTGGTCTGCATTTCCTTGGATATTTTGTTTTAAAGTTGAACTTCATTTTTGACTGAATAACATTTCTAAAACAGACTGGGGACTATATCTTGAACTCAAAGAAAACCAGTTTCAAGCCGGGCAGTGTTGGTACCCGCCTTTAATCCCAGCACTTGGGAGGCAGAGGCAGGCGGATTCTAACAGCCAAGGCTATGCCTGTCTCAAAAAAAAAAAAAAAAAAAAAAAAAAAAAAAAAAAAAAAAGGGAGGGAGGAGGAAGAAGGAAGAAAGAAAAAGAAAGAAACCCAGTTTCTTTTTCTTGCTACTAAAAAAGGTATTCTTTGAAACATTGGTACAAAATGTACCAATTTTTTAATGTAACAATTTTTAAGCCATACACATAGTCTGTCACTCCTTGTCTTACACTGACCTTATAGGAATGAGATCAAATTTCAGACATATTTCAGGTTAAATGTTCTTTAAACAAAAAGGTTGTTTGTTTGTTTCTCGTCTGTGGAATCCTCTACACCAATTTTTTAGATCTCACCCATATCCGAGATCTCTTGGTGAAGTGCTGGTGTTTGACGGTGCTCCCAGAGTGCTCCCAGAGGGGTTGGGACTAGAGAAAAAGCAAGGTGTTAGTCCTTTTCACCAGGGCTCTCCAGAAACGTTCCTTATCTTCAATCCTAAAGTTCGCATGCTGATACTAGAACTTTGCTTGACTCTCAGGAATAAGTCTCACAGTGAGCTCGCATTTCCTCACCAGACTCTTTAAAATAAAGGTTGTTGAATGGCCCCATTTATAGACATAGAAGTGAAGAGTTAAAATTGCACATGAATCCTCAATTTTATTTTCAGTTCCTTATTGCATTATGAGAGGGGGGGAACCCACTAAATGGTCCTTAGCTGGGCATGGTGGCAGGCCTCTAATCAGAGATAGGTGAATCTCTGTGAGTTCCAGGACATCCAGGAACTTAAAAAAAAAAAAAAAAAACTTAAAACCCTAAAAGGGCCTATGATTTTATTTGTCTTTAAACAAGCTGTTCTTCTAAACTGCTGTCCCTGTGAGGGATAAGATCTAATACTCTAAGCCTACTTGCGGCTACAGAGTTTGAAATCATAAGTTTGAATGGTTGGCAAATGATTTTTAATTACAGATTCTGAACATGTCATTACCATCAGTTAAATTTGTTGTTCGTGATAAAGCATTTTATAGGATGCCGTCTTCATTTCTGAAAAAGCTGGATACATTAAAGTTAGATCGTCATTCTATGGGGGGGGGGGGGCTAGAGAGCAGGAGGAGTCTGAATTCAAACTTAAGTCAGGTTTTCTGCTGCTGTGATGAAACTCCATGACCAAAAGCAACTTGGAGAGGAAAAGTTTTGTTTCAACTTACATTATCAGGTAACAGCCAGTCACTGAGACAACTCAGGGCAGGAAGACCAGAGAGCAGAAGACTAGAAGCAGGAGCTGGTGCAGTGGCTTAATCACTTCCATTCAGCTCCCAGGGTCACTAATCCAAGAGAGGCACCACTCTCAGTGACCTGGGCCTTCCCACATCAATTATCCAGCAGGAACGCACACCACAGACCTGCCCACAGGCCAGTCTGGTGGGGCCCTGCTCCTGACTGAAGTTTTCTCTTCCCAAATGTTTCTGGCTTGTGTTAAGATGACATAAAACTACCCATATAAATGTCACCCTTGGTGAGTTCAAAGATAGCTAGAGCTACATGAGACCATCTCAGAACAATCAAATTTTTGCTGTTTATTCTAGATTTATTTTTAAACGTTAGTACATTTATTTATTTAGAGAGACAGTGTGTGTGTGTGTGTGTGTGTGTGTGTGTGTGTGTGTGTATACCCACCCATGTGGAAGTCAAAGAACAGATTTTCAGAGTCAGTTCTCTCATAGCATGTGGGTTCAGGGATCAAATGCAGGCCCTCAGGCTTGACGGCGGGGACCCTTGTCCACTGAGCCATTTCACTGGCCCACCTAAGTCTGAAGGTTTTAAAGTTCAGAAGAAAAGAAGAGGGCACTGTCAATAGGGTAAAACCACCACCAGACTGGGAAAGGCTCTTCAATCCCTCCAGCTGACAGAACTGACACATAACATATGTACAGAACTCAGGAATTAGACACCAACATGCCAGATAGCCAGTTAAAATGGGGTGCAGAGCTAAACAGGAAACCCTCGCTGTGGGTTCTTAAACAGCTGAGAAGCACTTAATGAAACATTCATTATCAGCCGGGCGTGGTGGCTCACGCCTGTAATCCCAGCAGAGGGAGGCAGAGGCAGGGGGATTTCCGAGTTCGAGGCCAGCCTGGTCTACAGAGTGAGTTCCAGGACAGCCAAGGCTACACAAAGAAGCCCTGTCTCGAAAAACCAAAAAGAAAAAGAAGAAGAAAAAGAAACATTCATTGTCCTTAGTTACCAGGGAAATACAAATCCAGACAACCTTGAGATTCTGTCTTACACCAGTCAGGATGTTGAAGATCAAAAACTCAAGTGGCAGCACATTCTGGAGAGGATGTGGAGCAAGGGGAGTACTCCTCCATTGCTGGTAGGAATGCAAACTCATACAACCACTCCAGAAATCAATTTGGTGATCTCTCAGAAAACTGGGAATAGTTGACCTCAAGACCCACCTATTCCATTCCTGGGCATATACCCAAATGATTCCCCACTATACCCCAGCGAGACCTGCTCAGCTGTGTTATCAGCAGCTTTATTGGTAATAACCAGAAACTAGAAACAACCTAGATGTCCCTCAACTGAGGAATAGACAAAGAAATGCAGTATATCTACACAATGGAATCCTATTCAGCCATTAAAAACAAAGAAACCATGAATTTTCCAAGCAAATGGATAGAACTTGAGAATATCATCCTGAGTGAGGTAGCCCAGACCCAAAAGGACATGCATGGTATATATTCACTTATAAGTGGCTATTAGCCATAAAGTACAGGATACCCATGATACACCCCACAGACCCAAAGAAGCTAAACAATAGGGAAGGCCCAAGTAAGGATGTTTGAATCACAGTTAGAAGGGGAAATAAAATAGTCATAGGAGGCAGATAGAAGAAGGGAACTTGGTGGAAGAAAGGATGGGGAGGAGACTGGGGTGGGGGTTCAGGATCAGGTGTGGGGAGAGAGAGGAGCGAGGCCCAGAGGGCCAGGAGAATGAATGGAAATCTGCAGCTGGTGAGGGCGAGGGTAGGGGGCGTCTCGAAGTACCAGACACCTGGGAAGGGGGAGCGCTGGGAGTGACCTTAGCTGAGACTCACAGCAGTGTGGACATGGAACCTGAAAAGGCCACCTCTTGTAGCCAGGCAAGAACCCCAGGGAGTGACAGGGATACCAACCCACCCACAAAACTTTGAACCCAAAATTTATCCTGTCTACAAGAAATGCTAGGACAGGGGATAGAGCAGAGACTGAGGGGATGTCAAACCAATGACTGGCCCAACTTGAGACCCATCCCACGGGAAGCACCAATCCCAGACACTATTAATGATACTATGTTGTGCTTACAGACAGGAGTTTAGCATGACTATCCTCTGAGAGGCTCTACCCAGCAGCTGACTAAAATAGATGCAGAGACCCACAGCCAAACAGTGGATGGTGCTTGGGGACTCTGTGAAAGAGTTGGGGGAAGGACTGAGGGCCCCAAAGAGGATAGGAACTCCACAGGAAGACCAACAGAGCCAATTAACCTGGACCCTTGGGAGCTCCCAGAGACTGAAGCACACACCAATGTGAGAGCACGGGTGGGACCTAGGCCTCTGCACACGTGCAGCAGATGTCTTCATGTGGATCTCCCAACAACTGGAGCGGGGCTACACCTAAAGCTGTTGTATGTCTGTGAAATCTGCTCCTTTAACTGGGCTGTTTTGTCTGGCCTCAGTGGGAAAAATCCTGCAGAGACTTTATGTTCCAGGTTGGGGTTATACCCAGGGAAGCCTCAACCTCTCAGAGGAGAAGGAGAGGAGGGGGGGGTGGGGGGGGGACTCTCGAGGGGGGACTCAGAGGAGGGCAATGATTGGGGTGTAAAGTGAATAAATTAAGTTTTTTAAAATGACATGATCATAATATACATACAAATTAAATTGTACTAATATGACTACAAACTATAGAAAACAAATTACTTTGACATGAAAAGCATTCTATATTTTCTGACCATTTTTTAAATTTATTTGAAAAGAAAACAATATGCAGACTGTAATTTAAACATGAAATCCTTATCTGTGCACATGTAATCTCCCAAATAATTGGCACAAAGACCTATTAAATTTATTAAAAAGCTAAAAGCCTAGGCTTGTCGGATTCTAGGCTATTCTAACCCTCTAACACTGTCAATACCAGACATACGCCCCGTGGCTGGTTGATCTGGCCTTGTCCTGGCTGACTCTGGGCCATGAATGTCCTCATGGCTGCTCTCTCATCAGGACCTCCTGGCAAAGCCTCCTGGTTTCTCCACATGGTTTCTCCTCTTCTCCTCCTCCTGGTCCTTCTACTTCTCTGTCCCTGGGACCTCTGGCTGGGATCAGAAGTCCAGCACTCCTATTTCCTCCACCCAGCCAATCAGCTCTTTATTGACAAGTGATGCTTCCACATAGTACACAAGAGATTCTCTCTACAGCAATACACTCCACAGTTAAATAAATGTATGACCACATGCAAATCATTAAACAGTTAGACAGTGAAGACAGAATAACATTTGTCTTTTTCTTAAAGTATTATTAAGCTAGGATTTTTGTCCTTAAGACACAAATTGGTTTAAGTGCTTTAAGGCACTTGACAAATAAAGGTATATTGGATTGAAAATAAATTCGAGTAAGAGAGTGGTGGTGGGTCTCCATCTTGCCTCCAGGCCACCGGTAGAGAGGACCAGGTATGCAGACTTAATCTGTGACTACCATCGCTCGGGTGGAAACCTGCCAGGCTCTTGCCACTAGCCAGTGCCAGAGCAGCTCAGCGGGACATCTCCACGGTCACTGGGCCGGGCACCAACTCAGTTGGGAACCACCTACCCTGAGGTCCTCTCAGCACTCGAAGAGGCGGTCTCCATCTTGCCGCCTGGTCATCGGTAGAGAACCAACAGGAAGCCCCAGCCTCACGGGAGGTTCAAACACCAGCGAGTGACAACAAGGCCAACTAAGGCCAGAGATAACCAGATGTCAAAAGGCAAATGTAGGAACATTACTAACAGAAATCAAGGCAGCATGGCAGCATCTGAACCAAGTTCAACAGGAAGTCCTGGATACCCCAACACACCAGAAAAACAAGATTTGGATCTAAAATCACTGATCAGGATGCTGATAGCAGAACACATGGATAAATCTCTTAAAGAAATACAGGAGAAAATGGATCAAAAGTTAGAAACCCTTACAAGGCAAACACAAAAATCATTTAAAGAAATTCAGGAGAATATGGATCAAAAAAATAGAAGCCAATAAGCAAGAAATACAAACATCACTTAAAGAAATACAGGAGAACGTGGGTCAACAAGTAGAAGTTATGAAAGAGGAAACACAAAAATCTCTTTAAGAATTACATCAAAACACGAACAAGCAAGCAAAAGATCTGAGCAAATCCATCCAGGATCTAAAAACGGAAGTAGAAACAACTAAGAAATCACAAAGGGAGATAATTTGGAGATAGAAAACTTGGGAAGAAATCAGCGGCCATAGATGCAAATATCAACAATAGAATACAAGAGATAGAAGACAGACAGAATCTCAGAAGCCGAAGATACCATAGGAACCATTGATTCAACAGTCAAAGAAAATACTAAATGCAAAAAGGTTGTAACCCAAAACATCCAGGAAATCCAGGACACAATGCGAGGACCAAACCTAAGAATTATAGGTATAGATGAGAGTGAAGATCTACAAGTTAAAGGGCCAGCAAGTATCTTCTACAAAATTATGGAAGAAAACTTCCCCACATCCGACAGAGGGCTAATATCCAATATATACAAAGAACTCAAGAAGTTAGACCCCAAGGAACCAAATAACCCTATTAAAAATGGGGCACAGAGCTAAACAAAGAATTTTCACCAGAAGAAATTCAGATGGCTGAGAAGCACCTTAAGAGATGTTCAACATCATTAGTCATCAGGGAAATGCAAATCAAAACAACCCTGAGATTCCACCTCACACCAGTCAGAATGGCTAAGATTAAAAACTCAAGAGACAACAGGTGCTGGAGAAGATGTGGAGAAAGAGGAACACTCCTCCACTGTTGGTAGGATTGCAAGATGGTACAACTGCTCTGGAAATCAGTCTGGCGGTTCCTCATAAAATTGGGCATGACCCTTCCAGAGGACCCTGTCATACCACTCCTGGGCATATACCCAGAGGATTCCCCTGCATGCAATAAAGACACATGCTCCACTATGTTCATAGCAGCCTTATTTATAATAGCCAGAAGCTGGAAGGAGCCC
This sequence comes from Apodemus agrarius, assembly GCA_964023405.1. Lineage (NCBI taxonomy): Eukaryota > Metazoa > Chordata > Mammalia > Rodentia > Muridae > Apodemus > Apodemus agrarius. Next base: position 86,048,758 of record OZ030018.1, on the reverse strand, counting down.
AGATGTCCCTCAAAGGAGGAATGGATACAGAAAATGTGGTATATTTATCCAATGGAATACTACTCAGCAATTAAAAATAATGAATTCATGCAATTTGTAGGCAAATAGTTGGATCTGGAAAATACCATCCTAAGTGAGTTAACCCAATCACAAAAGAATACACATGAAATGCAATCACTGATAAGTGGATATTAATGAGCCCAGAAGCTCTGAATACTCAAGGCACAATTAGCAAATCAAAAGATTCCCAAGAAGAAGGAAGGAGAGGACACTGGTCCAGAAAAGACTGGTTCCAGTTTTGCAGGAGAGTACCAGAACATAGAAAGGGTTGGGGGGTGATTGGGGAATGGGGGGGCAGGGGGGAAGAGGACTTATGGGATACATGGTGAAGGGGGGGAACTGGGAAAGGGGAAAGCCTTTGGAATGTAAACAAAGAATATAGAAAATGAAAAAAATAAATAAAAAGAATACACATGAAATGCAATCACTGATAAGTGGATATTAATAAGCCCAGAAGCTCTGAATACTCAAGGCACAATTAGCAAGTCAAAAGATTCCCAAGAAGGAAGGAGAGGATCCTGGTCCTGAAAAGACTGGATCAGATTTGTACGAGAGTACCAAAACAGAGAAATGGGGGGGGGGGATTGGGGAATAGGTGCGGGGGTGGGGGGGTGGGGGGGAATTATGGGACATATGGTGAGGGGGGAACTGGGAAATGGGAACGCCTTTGAAATGTAAACAAAGAATATAGAAAATTTAAAAAAATTTAAAAATCACATAAGAGATATTTTGTATTCTAATATTGAATCACCATAGTTGTAAAAATCTAGGTTTTGTTATTGTTGTTTTGTTTTCTTTCTTGACACAAGGTTTCCTTTTTTAATAGCATTGACTGTTCTGGAACTTAATATGTAAGCCAGACTGGTCTCAAACTCACAGAAATCTATCTGCCTCTGCCTCTGCCTCTGCCTCTGCCTCTGCCTCTGCCTCTGCCTCTGCCTCTGCCTCTGCCTCTGCCTCTGCCTCTGCCTCTGCCTCTGCCTCTGCCTCTTGTGCTGGGATGTGCCATCATGACAGACCCAAAAGGTAGTGTTTTAAAGCCTGTTCCATTATCTTTTCGAATGTCCTTTGTGAGTCTAGAAAACTTCATGATCATGGGCCTACATGTTACTCATGCCTTTACTAATTGTAATATACATGTATTTTTCCAGTTTTCACTAAATTTTTAAATTAAAGTTTATATATGCTAATGTGATATTAACATTCATATTTTTAAAATGTGCTGCACTACCTGGACATAATGATACCATTGTGTGTCAACAACTTTGCTAATGAGAATATGCCTGTGCTCCAGGGTGTGAAGTCTAGTGAGAGAAATGAGTTCATTCTGCAAGGTTGTATGAATTCAAAAGACATGCCCACTTCTGTTTTAAGGACTGTAATTGCTCCAAATTTGTTAAGTGTTTTGGGAACAAAGATTATGGGGCTGGGGTAAAGCAGAGAATAGTAAAATATAGTAAATATTATTTAAGTAATAAAAGCATATTTGAAACAAAACATTAACTGTTTCATAGAGATATGAAGTCCTTTAAAAAACAAATTCAAGGCTGGGCAGTGGTGGTGCATGCCTTAAATCCCAGCACTTGGGAGGCAGAGGCAGACGGATTTCTGAGTTTGAGGCCAGCCTGGTCCACAGAGTGAGGTCCAGGACAGCCAGAGCTACACAGAGAAACCCTGTCTGGAAAAAAAATTCAAACATTACATTAGCATTTAAGAGGCATGATTGGTCCTAGGCTCTGCGGGACTTCCCCGCGCCCTCTGGCCGTGCACCGAGGCAGCGGTCTGCAACCAGCTCGCCTGCCCCTGGACCAGCGATAGCGGCAGGCCTCCATATTGCAACCAGGACACAGCTGGAAAGGCCCAGGTAGACACTCCTTCCAGGGCTACCCTCACGGGGGGATCTGCTAGGCTCTCGCTGCCAGGCAGGCCGAGTTCCACCTAGGCTCTGCAGGACTTCCCCGGGGCCCTCTGGCCGTGCACCGAGGCAGTGGGCAGCAACCAGTTCGCCGGCCCCTGGACCAGCGATAGCGGCAGGCCTCCATATTGCAACCAGGACACAGCTGGAGAAGCCCAGGTAGACAGACTCCATCAGGGGCTACAATCGCATGGGTGGCAGCCAGCTTATGATCCCTTAAAGCAGCAGTCACGCATATTCACCAGTAGAGAAACAACAGGTGAGCCCAGCCTCATGGGAGATTCAAACACCAGCCACTGACAACAAGGCCAACTAACACCAGAAATAACCAGATGGCAAAAGGAAAACGAAGGAACGTTACTAACAGAAATCAAGGCAACATGACAGCATCTGAACCCAGTTCTCCAAAAACAGGAAGCCCTGGATACCCCAAAACACCAGAAAAACAAGACTTGGATATAAAATCACTGGTCAGGATGCTGGTAGCTGAACACATAGAAAAATCTTGTAAAGAAATAGAGGAGAAAATGGATCAAAAGTTAGAAGCCTTACGAGGCAAATACAAAAATCACTTCAAGAAATTCAGGAGAAGATGAATCAAAAAGAAGAAGACAATAAGGAAGAAAGACAAAAATCACTTAAAGAACTACAGAAGAACGTGGGCCAACAAGTAGAAGCTATGAAAGAGGAAGCACAAAAATCTATTAAAGAAATACATGAAAACACAATCAAGCAAGCGAAAGATCTGAGCACATCCATCCAGATACTAAAAACAGAAGTAGAAACAACTAAGAAATCACAGAGGGAGACAACATTGGAGATAGAAAACCTTGGGAAGAAATCAGGGGCCATAGATACAAGTATCAACAATAGAATACAAGAGATAGAAGACAGAATCTCAGAAGCCGAAGATACCATAGGAACCATTGATTCAACAGTCAAAGAAAATACTAAATGCAAAAAGGTGGTAACCCAAAACATCCAGGAAATCCAAGACACTATGAGAAGACCAAACCTAAGGATTATAGGTATAGACGAGAGTGAAGATTTACAAGTTAAAGGGCCAGCTAATATCTTCTATAAAATTATAGAAACTTCCCCAACCTAAGGAGAGAGATGCCCATGAGTATACAAGAAGCCTATAGAACCCCAAACAGACTGGACCAGAACAGAAATACATCCCGTCACATAATAATCAAAACTCCAAATGTAATAAACAAAGAAAGAATACTAAAGGCAGCAAGAGAAAAGGGCCAAGTAACATATAAAGGAAGACCTATCAGAATAACACCAGACTTCTCACCTGAGACCATGAAAGCTAGAAGATCATGGGCAGATATCATGCAAACTCTAAGAGAACACAAACTTCAGCCAAAACTACTTTACCCAGCAAAACTCTCAATCGCCATAGATGGAGACATCAAGGTATTCCATGACAAAACCAAATTTGCATGATATCTTTCCACAAATCCAGCCCTACAAAGGATAATAGGGGGAAAACACCAAGACAAGGAGGGAAACTACACCAGGGAAGAAGCAAGATAGAAACCTCCTCTCATCAAACCCAAAACAAGATAACCTCTCAAATATAAAAAAATAAATAAATAAATAAATAAAAATAAATAAAAATAATTTCAAAAATGTCTGGAGGAAATAATTACCATTCCTTAATATCTCTTAACATCAATGGACTCAATTCCCCAATAAAAAGACATAGATTAACAGACTGGATATGGAAACAGGACCCTACATTTTGCTGCATACAGGAAACACATCTCAGTGTTAAAGACAAACACTGCCTTAGAGTAAAAGGATGGAAGACAATTTTACAAGCAAATGGTCTCAGGAAACAAGTGGGGGTAGCCATTCTAATATCAGATAAAATAGACTTCCAACCTAAAGTCATCAAAAGAGACTCAGAAGGTCACTTCTTGCTGGCCAAAGGGAAAATCCACCAAGAAGAGCTCTCAATACTGAACATTTATGCTCCAAATACAAGGGCACCCTCCTTCGTAAAAGAAACCTTACTAAAGCTAAAAGCACACATAACACCTAACACAATAATCGTTGGGGACCTCAACACTCCACTCTCCTCAATGGACCGATCAGGAAAGCAGAAACTAAACAGGGACACAGTTGAAACTAATTGAAACTTTGGATCAATTGGATTTAACAGATATATATAGAACATTTCATCCTAAAGCTAAAGAATATACCTTTTTCTCAGCACCGCATGGTACCTTCTCCAAAATTGATCATATAATTGGTCACAAGACAGATGTCAACAAATACAAGAAGATCGAGCTAATCCCATGCCTCCTATCAGACCACCATGGAGTAAGAGTGGTCTTCAATAGCAACAAAAACAACAGAAAGCCCACATACACATGGAAACTGAACAATACTCTACTCAATGACACCTTGGTCAAGGAAGAAATAAAAAAAGAAATCAAAGACTTTTTAGAATTCAATGAAAATGAAGGTACAACCTACCCAAATCTATGGGACAAAACGAAAGCAGTGCTAAGAGGAAAACTCATAGCCCTAAGTGCATCCAAAAAGAAACTGGAGAGAGCATACACTAGCAACTTAACGGCACACCTAAAAGCCCTGGAAGAAAAAGAAGTTAATTCACCGAGGAGGAGTAGAAGACAAGAAATCACCAAACTCAGGGCTGAAATCAATCAAGTAGAAACAAAGAGAACCATACAAAGAATCAACAAGACCAGGAGCTGGTTCTTTGAGAAAATCAACAAGATAGATAAACCCTTAGCCAGACTAACCAAAGGACACAGAGACAGTATACAAATTAACAAAATTAGAAATGAAAAGGGAGACATAACAACAGAAACTGAGGAAATTCAAAAGATCATCAGATCCTACTACAAAGGTCTATACTCAAAACAACTGGAGAATCTGGAGGAAATGGACAATTTCCTAGACAGATATCAAATACCAAAATTAAATCAGCATCAAGTAGATCAGCTAAATAGTCCCATAACCCCTAAATATATAGAAGGGGTTATAGAAAGCCTCCCAACCAAAAAAAGTACGGGACCAGATGGTTTTAGTGCAGAATTCTACCAGACCTTCAAAGAAGACTTAACACCAATACTTTTCAAACTATTCCACAAAATAGAGACAGAAGGGAAACTGCCCAACTCATTCTTCGAAGCCACAATTACGCTAATACCTAAACCACAAAAAGATCCAACAAAGAAAGAGAACTACAGGCCAATTTCTCTTATGAATATAGATGCAAAAATACTAAATAAAATTCTTGCTAACCGAATCCAAGAGCACATCAAAACGATCATTCACCATGATCAAGTAGGCTTCATCCCAGGGATGCAGGGATGGTTCAATATACGGAAATCCATCAATGTAATCTACCATATAAACAAACTGAAAGAAAAAAACCACATGGTCATCTCATTAGATGCTGAAAAAGCATTTGACAAAATTCAGCATCCTTTCATGCTAAAAGTCTTGGAAAGAGCAGGAATTCAAGGCCCATACCTAAACGTAGTAAAAGCAATCTACAGCAAACCAGTAGCCAACATCAAAATAAATGGAGAGAAACTTGAAGCAATCCCACTAAAATCAGGGACTAGACAAGGCTGCCCTCTCTCTCCATATCTTTTCAATATACTACTTGAAGTCCTAGCGAGAGCAATTAGACAACATAAGGAAGTCAAAGGGATACAAATTGGAAAGGAAGAAGTCAAACTATCATTATTTGCAGACGATATGATAGTTTACTTAAGCGACCCAAAAAACTCCACCAGAGAACTTCTACAGCTGATAAACAACTTCAGCAAAGTGGCAGGTTATAAAATTAACTCAAGCAAGTCAGTGGCCTTCTTGTACTCAAAGGACAAGCAGGCTGAGAAAGAAATTAGGGAAATAACACCCTTCACAATAGCCACAAACAACATAAAGTATCTTGGCATAACTCTAACCAAACAAGCGAAAGATCTGTATGACAGGAACTTCAAGTCCTTGAAGAAAGAAATCGAAGAAGACCTCAGAAGATGGAAAAATATTTCTTGCTCCTGGATTGGCAGGATCAATATAGTAAAAATGGCCATCTGGCCAAAAGCAATATACAGATTCAATGCAATCCCCATCAAAATCCCAAATCAATTCTTCATAGATCTAGAAAGAGCAATTCTCAAATTCATCTGGGGCAACAAAAAAACTCAGGATAGCTAAAACTATTCTCAACAATAAAAGGACTTCTGGGGGAATCAATATCCCTGACCTCAAGCAGTACTACAGAGCAATTGTGTTAAAAACTGCATGGTATTGGTATAGCAACAGGCAAGTAGATCAATGGAATAGGATTGAAGACCCAGAAATTAACCCACAGACTTATGATCACTTGATCTTTGATAAAGGAGCCACAACCATCCAGTGGAATAAAGATAGCCTTTTCAACAAATGGTGCTGGTTCAACTGGAGGTCAACATGCAGAAGAATGCGAATTGACCCACTCTTATCTCTTTGCACTAAGATCAACTCCAAGTGGATCAAAGACCTCCACATAAAACCAGACACACTGAAACTATTAGAAAAGAAACTTGGGAAGACCCTGGAGGACTTGGGCACAGGGGAAAAGTTCCTGAACAGAACACCAATAGCTTACGCACTAAGATCAAGAATCGACAAATGGGACCTCATAAAATTACAAAGTTTCTGCAAAGCAAAGGACACTGTCAGAAGGACAAAACGGCAACCAACAAATTGGGAAATGATCTTCACCAACCCCACATCAGACAGAGGGCTAATATCCAATATATACAAAGAACTCAAGAAGTTAGACCCCAAAGAACCAAATAACCCTATCAAAAAATGGGGCACAGAGCTAAACAAAGAATTTTCACCAGAAGAAATTCGGATGGCCGAGAAACACCTTAAAAGATGTTCAACATCATTAGTCATCAGGGAAATGCAAATCAAAACAACCCTGAGATTCCACCTCACACCAGTCAGAATGGCTAAGATTAAAAACTCAAGAGACAGCAAGTGCTGGCGAGGATGTGGAGAAAGAAGAACACTCCTCCACTGTTGGTGGGATTGCAAAATGGTAAAACCGCTCTGTAAATCAGTTTGGTGGTTCCTCAGAAAATTGGTCATGTCACTTCCAGAGGACCCTGGCATACCACTCCTGGGCATATACCCAGAGGATTCCCTTGCATACAATAAAGACACATGCTCCACTATGTTTATAGCAGCCTTGTTTATAATAGCCAGAAATTGGAAGGAGCCCAAATATCCCTCAAAGGAGGAATGGATACAGAAAATGTGGTATATTTATATAATGGAATACTACTCAGCAATTAAAAATAATGAATTCATGCAATTTGTAGGTAAATGGTTAGACCTGGAAAATATCATCCTGAGTGAGTTAACCCAATCACAAAAGAATACACATGAAATGAGTCACTGATAAGTGGATATTAATGAGCCCAGAAGCCCTAAATACTCAAGACACAAATAGCAAGTCAAATGATTCCCAAGAAGAAGAAAGGAGAGGACCCTGGGCCTGTAAAGATTGCATCCAGTTTAGTAAAGAAACCGAGGGGGGAGGGGGAATGATTGGGGAATAGTTGGGGGGAGAGGAACTATGGGAAGTATGGTGGGTGGGAACTGGGAAAGGGGAAAGCCTTTGGAATGTAAACATAGAATATAGAAAATAAAAATTTAAAAAAAAAGAGGCATGATTGGTGATTGTAGTGGTTTGAATAGGAATGGCTCCCTAGATTTGTGTATTTGAATGCTTGACCTATAGAGTCCTTATAGGGACTTTGTTGGAGTAGGTATGGCCTTGTTGGACGAAGTGTGTCACTGTGGGGAACAGGTTTTGAGGTCTCAAATGCTCAAGCTACACCCAGGATGAGATACAGTCTTCTTCTGCTGCCTATGAATCCAGATGTAGAACTCTCTGCTCCTTCTCCAGCACCATGTCTGCCTGCATGCCACCACGCTTCCCACGATAATGATAATGGACTGAACCTCTGAAATTGTAGCCAGCCCCAATTAAATGTTGTCCTTTATAAGAGTTGCTTTGGTCATGGTGTCTCTTGACAGCAATGGAAACCCTAAGACAGTGATCGCATATAGTCATTTGTTATGAGAAGGGTACCAAGAATTGTGAGGACAGCTGCTGCTGATTGCTGGAGGAGTAGAAACGGCACTCAAGCAACGGGGCTGAAGGATCGGGTGTTTGGGGTTGGCAGCTATAAACTGATGAGTCCTTCTGCCATACATACTGAAATGTGGTCTGGCTTGAACCTGTGCTGGCCAGCACAGTGGCCATGAGCTCATGCCTGGACAGCACTGTCATATCCAGGTGGAATTCTTCTGACACCTTGACCTCTGACCCCTGTTCTGTGATAGTCCCTGAGCTGTGTGTGGAGGGGTGTGATGTCGCTGCCCGTGTAGGCATGAGCTCTCCCCAGTCAGCCACCCTCTGCACTCTGACTATAAACTGTTAGACTGACAGCACTCATTTACCAAGGCCATCATGGTGCTTGCTTCTGTACACAGCCTGGCCCACTGTGAGCTGCGGGTGAATAAGCATGCCCCCCTGCGTCCAGCATTCATGGTGGCAAGCCTCTCTCTGTGCTTATCCCTCTGAAGTCCATCTGAAATCAGGATTCTCTTGTGTCGAGTCTTAATGTAATGGCTATTCTTAGCTGACAGCTTGACTACATCTGGAACTAACTAAAATCCAAAAATGGGGGGCACACCTGTGAGGAATTTTCACTTAATATGAAATGGGAAGATTCACTTCTATGTAGATCTTAAGGAGGGGAGATACACGCCTGTAATCTGGGCCATACCTTCTACTAGAAGCCTATGTAAGCACATGGACGGAGGAAGGCTTTGCTCTGTGTCTGCGTGCTCTCACTTTGCGAGCAAGTCCATTCCTTCACGGGCATTAGAGCTTAGCTCTTTAGGACTCCAGCATGTACAGAAGCCAGCTGAGAAATCCCAGCATCATGAACTGAACTACTGGAATCTTGGACTTTCCATTCACAGCCAGACATTGTTGAGTTAGGTCCCCTTTCTATATATATATAGAAAGATTCCTTCTGTAAGTTCTATACTCTAGAGGACCCTGACTCATATGGAGATCATCCAAATGTGGGCTACTGCTCCTTTCTTCCCCTTAGCTGACTGACAGGAACTCACTATTTGGTCAGAAGTTTGGTTTGTTTTGGTTTTGATTTGACTGATTAGAATTAAACAGGCAAAATGCCAACTGCTGTCAGGCCTGGCCCTTCAAAGTCCAGGATTCTGACAACTTTTACTGGTTTCTGGATTTAAAAAAAAAAAAAAAAAAAAAAAAGTGAGTGCTCTGAGACTGTCAGTTGCCAGTCTCCAGGCACAGCACAGAAGATGATGAAAATCCTCTGGCAAATGTATAGGTGCTATATGTATAGATGCTGTGTGTATAGGTGTATGTGTATAGGTGCTGTGTATAGAGGTGTTATGTATCTAAGTGCTGTGCGTATAGGTACTATGTGTATGGGTGCTGTGTGTATAAGTGCTCTATATGTATAGGTGCTATATGTATAGATACTATAGACACAGGCTCTGGGTGCAGCCTGCCAGCAGGGCCATTCTCCTGTCAGAGTATGAATTTGTTGTCTCTTCCAGCTCCCCTGGTAATGCATGCTGTGCTCAAGATTCCCGCTACAAGGCTAGCAGACAGAAAGAACTTCTGCCCTCTCTGCGTACAAGATAATTTATCTGTTCAAGATTAACATTCTTTAACTCTCCAACTTCAATGAAAGAAAAAGAGCCTTTCAAAATTTCAAACCACAAAGATAGTTTCCAAAAGCACTTGCAACAAACAGAAGTCTTGTAGTTTAACAGCATATGGGGACAGGTGCGTCTTGGCATGTTACTTTATTCTATAAATGTAATTTGGATTCAACTCTCTTTTAATAGAGTTGTAAATTGGTTTGTTAATGTTACTATGCCTCCTGTAATGGTAAGTTTGTTTTGTTTTTGTCAACTTGATTCAAGCTGGGTAAACAAGATCTTTGGGTGGAGGTGTTGAGACAGGGCTTCTCTGTGTAGCCCTGGTTGACCTGGAGCTCACTCTGTAGACCAGGCTGGCCTGGAACCCATGGAGATCTACTTGCCTCTGCTTCTCAAGGAAGAAAACAGAATCTTAATTTAGGAATTGCCTCTATCAGGTGGCCTGTAGGAAAGGCTGTAGGACATTTTTTTTAATTGATTGATGTGGGAAAGCCCCGCCCACTGTGGGTGTGGAGCAGGAGAGCTAGGTGGCAGGGAGCGATGGTCCAGAGAAAGCATGAAGTCAGGACATTTCCAAATCCCAAAAAGTTCATGCTGAGACCAGTGGGAATAGGACTGCTCCCTCCCTGCTCTGGGCCTGTGTGTCCTGGTGCACACAGCCTTGCAACCCCCACCTCTGCCGCCCTTGAGGTAGTCTGGTGACCAGATTAAAGGTTAAACTTCTTCTCCCCATATAAGGACATGCCCAGCAAACACCTGGAATTCCTCTTCATACAAATGAAGCATTCCCCAGCACCTAAATACCAACCAATAGTATACATCCACCCCCAAAACCCCTACCAACTCCCCAAGATTTATATAGACCTTGTTGCCCCACCATGAAAACTCATCTGGCTCAATGAAAACTATCTCCAGAGAAGGCTGTTCCTCCCGCACTCACGCTGACCGAGAGCCTGGCCACCCCACCCCCACCTCCCCAGCCCTCCACTCCCTGTCACATTGCAGGCTGCTCGCCTGCTCTTGGGGCCAGCTCATCAGCACCCCCTGCAGCGAGGGCCAGCTCTACCCTGCTGCCTGCTGTGACAGGGTGAGGCTGGAGGAGGGCATCTCGCCCACATTGCTACATGGCAGAGAAGGTGCAAAGCCAGATCTCCCATGCTCCCACTCTCAGGGCTGGCTCGCCTGTGCCCACCACCAGGGTCAGCCGATTGTACTGTCTGGAGGAGGTGCAGCGCCCTCTCCCAAGTGCTGCATAAAGCTGGTGAGGCCAGGGCCCTTGCTCCTGCTCTTGTGATCAGTTCTCCTGTGGTATCCAAGCGAAGGGTGAGTCCAGTTTTGCACAGCCCTCAGCTATCCCATCCTCAGGTGGCATCTGGCCTTTGATGGTAACAGCCCCTCCTGCTGCAGGCCGCAGACCCAGATGTGGCCCTGGTGGCAGCACAGGCCAGCACCCCAGCATATCCAGGGGGACCACTCGCTCCCTACAGCAAGCTGCTCCTCTCTACCCTAAAGTCCCGGTTCTGTCCCTCTTCATTGTGCCCACATCCTTCTGTCTCTCCTTTTCTTCCATTTCTCCACTACCTACTTGCTCCTCTTAGTGGCCCCTGGGGTCTCTAGTGTCTGAGGTCATCTCAGGAGTGGTCTCTGCTTGTGCATTATGGCACCAGGCAGGGGTCATCTCAGGCCTGCTTGGTGAGGGACTAGTGGTCATCTCACTTGCTAGCTCCCTGTCCAAGCTCCCTGGCACCAGACTAGTGGTCATCTCAGGCTCACTTTTTGCAGAGAATGTTAAGCTACTAAGCATTCAGATGTCCGCAGCTTAGAATGCTTGAGTGTAAACACAGCGTGTCTCCTTTCTGCCACCTACTGGAGCACATGTGACACAGCAGCCACACCTGCAATGCTTCTAGGGGTGAGGGGAATGTTTTGGGTTTTTTGTTGGGGTTTTTATTTTGTTTTTTTTTTGTTTTTGTTTGTTTGTTTGTTTGTTTGTTTGTTTGTTTGAGACAGGTTTTCTCCATGTAGTTCTGGCTGTCCTGGAACTCACTCTGTAGACCAGGCTGGCCTCGAACTCAGAAATCCGCCTGCCTCTGCCTCCTGAGATTATAGGCGTGCGCCACCACGCCTGGCTTGGGGGGAATGTTTTAATAAAAATATATTTACATCATTTCCTCCATTCTCTTTCCTCCTCCCAATTCCTTCCATGCATGCATCTCACTCCTTCTCAAATTAATGGCCTCTTTTCTTCTTGTGTAACATCTGAGCCAGTGCATGTTGCTTGAACATGTATGATTTCAAGGATGACTTCTTGGAATTATATAACCAATTATGAGGTTCATCCCTAGAGAAGATCCATCCTGCATTCTCAACAGTCCTTGGTTGTCTGTAGCTCATTCTTTGGGGGTAGAACGCCAGGAGGTTTCTCCCTCTGTGACAGCCCCTCGTCTACTGTTTCCTGAGCCTTAGGGGCAGAAATCGTGTTGCTTATGCAGCCATTGAGGCTGGCCACCTCGTGACTAGTTTTCTCTGTATTTTGATCAGTTGTGATTTTCTGTAATACTCACTGTCTGCCGTAAACAAAAACTTCTAGAATGAGGGGCGAGAACTTCTCTTGTCTGTGAATACAAGAATAATTATTTAAAATGTATTGGGGAATTATGCTAGTTTAGTAAAGTGATGGTAGGAGGTTCTCCTGTAATATCCGCAAGCTCACCACCCCTGGGAAATTAGGTAGGCTTCCAGTCCCAGGCAGGCTTTCCCCCTGTTAGACAGCTGTTAGTTACTGCTGTCTGGATCCACTGTTGCACTTTCAGGGCTATCTTAACCCATGCTGTTCATTGTTCTGAACAGTAGGTGGCAGGATTAGGTAAGACTATTGGCTACTGCCCTCTTTTGGTTTATATAGTACTATAAGCTACTTCACAGGAAGGAGGGTTTCAGGTCAGAGGAAGCTAAAATCTTCCCAGGCCCATGACCAAAGTCCATGGTGTCTTAAGCAATATGGACTTACACCCAATCTCTTGGAGGCAGCTAAGGGCAAGTGCAGAAGCTTACACTGTTCGAGGCATCTTTGTCTCACCTGACCAAGAACTCTAAAGGGAGCTTCTCATGCCTGTACCAGGTGTGGTGGTTCAAGTAAGAATGGCCTAAATTGATTCATATTTGAATGCTTAGTCATTGGGGGGAAGAATTGTCCAACATGGATCCAAGGACGAGGATGTGTGGCCTTGTTGGGTAGAACTGCTGTTGCAGGAAGTGTGTCTCTGAGAGTAGATTCCAAGGTTCTCAAAAGCCCATGCCTGTCCCTTCCCACATCCATGGCCTTTGGGTCATAGTGTCTTTTCACAGCAACAGCTGTGTCTATGACACTAGGGTTTTGTTAAATCGTCCATGGCTCTTGGGAAGAGTATTGTCAGACAAAGTAGCATAACTTAGCTTAAAATATATGCACATGTATACACATGCAGTTTTAAGTAGTGTATGTAAATGTAGGTAAATATAAACTAATAATTCCATGTGTCTGTTTTAAGCGCCCTTCCTGTACTGATCTCTCCCCTCCTTTTCTCCCTTCTTCCCCTCCCCAGTTAAATCCCACCCCTTTTTCCCTAGTTTCCCATTCATGTCACCTGTATCCTGCTATTTGCTTCTCTAGAGCTTTGCCTAACCATGGTCCCTCTTTCTAAGAGGGTCATGGTCTCTGTAGTTACTCCAGGTTATATGCTTACATTTGAAGATATGAACCTAAAAACCACAGATGGGAGACAGCATGGAGTCTTTCTGGGTCTGGCCCATGGAACTCAGTGTACTATGTTCCAGTTTCATCCATTTACCAGAAATGTTCATGATTTCATTTTCCTTTCCTGTTGTGTACATACCACATTTTCATTATCCGTGTATCACTTGAAGGACAGTCAGGTGGTTTCTGTTTTATAGCTATTGTGAATACAGTGGCAATGAGCACAGTTGAGCATGCCCTGCCTAAGCAGATTTCTATGGAACATGACATTGGGTACTTCAGGCATATGCCAAGGAATGGAATAGCTGGGTCATTTGGTAGATTAATTTTTAACTTTTTAATAACTCTTGGTGAACTTTTTTGGAGCAGGTGGGGAAGGGAGTTAAATCTGATGCAATCTGCAGCTGGGTTTGGAACGACAGAGTCGAGCGCCTGGAGCCATGCCTTGAAAAATTGAGGAAATCAAGGACTTCCTGCTCACAGCCTGGTGGAAGGATGTCAAATCCGTCAAGATCCAGAAGAACAAGGCTAATGTGAAGTTCAAGATTCTCTGTAGCAGATGCCTTTCCACCCTGGTCATCACAGACCAGGAGAAGGCGGAGAAGCTGAAGCTATCCCTACCTCAGGCTTGGCAGTGAAGGAGATGAAATGAGGCAGACCACTGCATGTGAGTATTAAAGACCCTGAAAAGTAAAAAAAAAAAAAAAAAAAAAAAAAAACTCTCCATGCTACTAGTTTGTACAGTGGCTGCACCAATTTACATTCTCATTAACAGTGAATTAGGATTCCCCATTTCCTGTATCTAAGCCAGCATGTGTTGTCAGTTGGTTGTTTTTGTTTGTTTGTTTGTTCTTGTTTTGGGGGGGTTGGCTGGTTGGTTGCTTGCTTGGTTTTTTTGTTTGTTTGTTTGTTTGTTTGTTTGTTTTTTGATTGGATTTTTTATCTTGGCCACTCTGACTGGAATAAAATGAAATCTCAAAATTGTCTTACTTTGCATTTCCGTAATTGCTAAGAATGTGAAAAGTTTTTTTAAATGTTTCTTCAACGTTTTTATTTCTTCTTTAATGAACTCTGCACTCAGATCTTAGCCCATTTTAATTAATTGCATGCTTTTCTGACTCTGTTTCTTGAGTCCTTTATACATCCTAAGTATAGATACTCTATCAGAGTACAGTTGCCATAGATTCTGTCCCACCTTGTGGGGTTTTTCTATTCTTAAGTGATTGTTTTCTTTGTGTACAGAGGGTTTTATGAGATCTTATTTGTCAGTTGTTAACCTTAATTTCTGATCAAATGAAGTCTGATTAAGACAATAATTTCCTGCCTTCATATCTTGTAGAATGTGACTGTTTTCTCCCAGCTATTTTAGCAGTTCAGGCTTCACACCAAGGCATTTGGTCTGTTTAAAGCTGATTTTTCTGCAGGGTGATAGATATGGGTCTATTTCATTCTTCTACACATAGGTGCCCACTTTTGCCAGAACCCCTTATTAAAGATGCTGTCTTTGTACAGAGACTTACAACCAACCATTGGACTGAAACTGGGGTGGGGCTGGGTGCTGTGATTGAATTAGGGGAAGAATGGAAGAAGCTGAAGAGAAGGGTGACTCCATAGGAAGACCAGCTGTCTCAACTAACCCCAACCCCTGGGAGCTCCCAGACACTAAGCCACCAACCAAGCAGCATGTAGGAGCTAGTCTGAGACCCCCCAACACACATATACAAAAGACTGCCTGGTCTGGCCTCAGTGGGAGAAGACACACCTAATCCTCAGAGTCTTGAGGACTGAAGGAATGGGGAGGCCTGGTGAAGAGGAGCATCCTCTCCGAGACAGGGGCAGGAGGAATGGGATGAAGAACTATGGGAGAGGGAACTAGGAGGGGGACAATGTCTAGACTGTAAATAAATGAAAGTATATACATATACACATACACATATAAACATATTTTAAAAAGATGCTGTCTCTGCTCCATTGTGTATTTTTGTATCTTTGTTAAATATCAAATTTCTGTAGTCCTTTGCACTCATGTTTGAGACTTCTAACCTGTTCCATAGGTCTACATGTCTATCTCTGTGCCAGGCCTATCTTGGTTTTGTTCCTGTACACTGTAATATAGCATGAAGTCTGACATAGTAATCTTTTCACACTGTTCTTTTGCTCAGGCTTGTCTTGACTGCCCCAAGGTTCCATGTACATTTCATGATAGTGTTTTCAATCTTGTAAAGAATATTGTGAGTATTTTGATTGGCGTTATACTGGTTCTGTAAATTGCTTTGGGTAGAATGGTCATTTTCACAATATTAATTTTACCAAGACTCTTAAGGTTTTAATGCTGTGAAGAGACTCCAGGACCAAGGCAGCTCTTATAAGGGACAACATTTAATTGGGGCTGGCTTACAGTTTTAGAGGGTCAGTCCATTATCATCATGGCATGGCATCCAGGCAGTCATGGTACCGGACATCTTCATCTGAAGGCTGCCAGGAGGAGAATCTCTTCCACACTGGGTGGAGCCCCAAAGCTACAGTAATACACTTCCTCCAACAAAGCCACACCTGCTCCAACAAGGCCACACCTCCTAATAGTACCACTTCCCATGAGCCAAGCACATTCAAACCATGCAATGATCATGGGAGACCTTTCCATCTTCTGGTTTCTTTCTTTGGAGATTTAAAGTCATCATAAAGATTTTAAATTCCATTTCACGTCCATGTTCACATTAATTTTTAGAAAATTTGTTGTTGCTATTACAAATGCAAGAGTGTCCATAATGGATTTCTCAGAGTTTGTTGCTGGGATACAGAATGGCTACTGATTTTTGTGAATTGATCTTATATTAGACCATTTGCTGAACTTGTTGGTCATTTCTAGATATTTCCTGATAGAATTTTTTGTGTCTGTGTCTTAGTCAGGGTTTCTATTCCTGCATAAACATCATGACCAAGAAGCAAGTAGGGGAGGAAAGGGTTTATTCAGCTTACACCTCCACATTGCTGTTGATCACCAAAGGAAATCAGGACTGGAACTGAAGAGTGTCAGGAAGCAGGAGCTGATGCAGAGGCCATGGAGGGATGTTTCTTACTGGCTTGCTTCCCCTGGTTTGCTCAGCCTGCTCTCTTATAGAACCAAAGATCTCCAGCCCAGGGATGGCACCACGCACAAGAGGACCTCCTCTCTTGATCACTAGTTGAGAAAATGCCCTACAGTTGGGTCTCATGGAGGCACTTCCCAACTGAAACTCCTTTCTCTGTGATAACTCCAGCCTGTGTCAAGTTGACACACAAAGCCAGCCAGTACAGTCTGTTTATGTATAATATCATATCCTCTGTAAATAGAGATACTTTGATGGGTTCTTCTTCTATTTGTAGTCCTTTAGTTTCCTTCTCTTGTCTTATTGCTCTCACTAGTATGTCAAGTACCATATTGAAAAGGAGTGAAAGTATAACAAGCCCCCAAATAAATGTTTCATTTATAAGAGTTGCCTTGGTCATGGTGTCCCTTCACAGCAGTAGAAACCCAAACTAAGACAGAATTTGGTACCAGGGACTGGGATATTTCTGTGATAGGCCTGACCATATTTTGGCTTAAAGAAATGTGGATTTGGGGACTTTGGATTAGGAAAATGGAATGCTTTAAATGGGACTTGATGGGTCATTCTAGTAGAATCATGAAAGACAGTAGTATTGGGGGTGATTTGAACTGTGGGGGCCAGGATCAAGAGATTTCAGAGGAGAAGAATTTTAATATGTTGACTAGAGACTGTTCTTAAGATATTTTGGTGAAGAATGTGACTGCTTTTTGTTATTGACTGAAAAGTCTGCCTGAGACTAAGGTGATGAGATTTAGATTAATTGCACTGGCAAAAGAGATCAAAACAACCAATCAAACCAAAACAAACCAATTTAAACTCAACTTTGTGGCTCACTCTTATGAGGAGTGGCTTGATCAAGTGTAGAAAGCTTAGGAAAAATAGGAAATTTATCGTAGGCTCTAATGCAGAGTCAAGTATAGAAAGGGTTACTGAGACAATTGATTCTGATTAGCCAGAGCTAAGAAATTAGCAGTGATTAAGAAAAGACTAGTATCACTAAGGTAAAATCTTCTGGGAAGTATTTTCTGAGAGCACAGGGAAGCTGGGTTCCAGAGATAGCCAAGGTTATACCTTGTTCTGCATCTGGATTTGGTAATGTATAAAAATCACCCAGGTCATACTGGTTTTGAAGACATGAAGGTGTCATGGAGAGCAGCTGAGGTTTGGCACTGTGAGAGGCCAGAAAAGGCCATTGCTGAAGTTTTAGCCTCAGCTGCAGTCAATGGCCCAGGACTGAAGGGGTCATGTAAAGAGTTGAGGCTTGGCACCGAGAATGGAGCCTGTGAGAGGCTATTAGTGAAGCTCAGTTGCAGCTAAAGACCCCAGTATATTGGAGATACCAGTACCATGGAATGATCACCAAGAACAACAGCAGAAGTGGAGTGGAGTCAACCAGAGCCTAGAGTGCTACAGAGGGCAGAACTGGAAAAGTGAGCCAAGCCATTTGGAGGAGCCCAGAAGATCATGAGTAGATTATGGACAATGGAATAAGAAGCTGTAAGGAGCTGAAATTACCATGGATATCCCAAAATGTTCAAAATGCCAGAACCTGCCAAGATACGCTGCTAACATGGAATAGAACCAGACAAAGAGAAAGAGTTGTGTTACAGTCAACAAAGCTGAAAGGAGTTGTAAATCTGAAGCACTCTGACATTAGACATGGTGATGTAGATTTTGGAGTTTGCCCAGCTGGCTTTTGATCTTGCTTTGGTTCAGTATTTCCTCACTATGACTTTTTTTATCATAATGTATATCCTATGATGGTGGAAGTAAATAAACTCTTTGATTTTATTTAAATGATTGCGTGAATCTCAGAAGAGACTCTGAACTTTGGGCTTGTAACAGTGTTGAGACTGCTATAGACTATGGGGACTTTTGAAAATGGACTAAATGTATCTTTCATTGTGCTATGGCTAGGTATGTGCCCCATAGACATGTGTTTAAACAACCCTATCAGGGCCAGAGAGTGGAATGTGGTTGTTTGGATATGCTTGGTCCTGGGAAGTGGTACTATTAGGAAGTGTGGCCTTGTTGAAGTAAGCCATCACTGTGGTTAGCTGTGTGGCTTCTTACCCTGAGGGCACCTGTCCCTTTATCTCATTTTGAATCAGGCCTTTTTTTAAAGTGTAAAATACTATTTACATAAACCATAGTAAGTGCCTTTCAGTGGAAAAAGGCAGCATCCTTTGCATAGTGAATTCTAATTAAAACAACATTGTTAAGAATAGATAGTTGTTTCCTGATGTTTAGCCATTGCCTGTAAAGGGGCAAGTGAACACAAACTGAAACTCAGGTGAGCCTTCTTGTTTCTGAGACAGTAATAGAATTTTCCCACTGTTTTAACATTCATATGCCCAGTTATATAATCTAAGTATAAAACCATTTGTTGGTTTGAAATGACACCCCCATCTTTGTGGAAAGTAAACCATTACTAATTAAGTCCAATCTAATCTTGAGAAAGGAAGAACAGTGATAGAATGTATACAACCAGAATTGTAACTTTAAAACAGTATCTCCTTCTCCCCCTTCCTCCTCCACCACCTGCCTGATCTGCTGTGGTAGACCCTTGCCAGCTCTGACACAATGAAGAACCCATCTTCTGGTACTTCCTAGAGAACCAGCAGCACACAGAGCATTCCGTAAGAACCAACCACAACTCTGGAGGCCAAGAGCCGCTGGGACTGGCTACCCAGAAACCACCAAAACCCCTGCCCACCAGAATACCACGCCCCTTCCATTCCTTCTCCACCTTCCTCTGCTGCGACCTGCCCATTTTGCTGTGGTAGACCCTTGCCAGGTATGACAGAGAGAAGACCCGATCTCCTGATAGTTCCTGTAGAATCAAACATATGCAGGGCATTTGAGAGAATAAGAAGCCCAGAATACTGATACTCAGGCTTACAGGACAGAGAAGACAGTCAGAGGCAGCAAGACCAGCTAACACCAAAGTTAACTAGATGGCCAAAGGCAAACACAAGATCATTACCAACAGGAACCAAGGCAACATGCCACCATCTGAACCCAGTTCTCCCACAACACTAAATCCTGGATACCCCAACACATCAGAAAAGCAAGAGCTGGATTTAAAAATCACATCTCATGATGCTGGTAGAGGACTTCAAGAAGGACATAAATAACTCCCTTAAAGAAATACAGGAGAATATGGGTTAATAGGCAGAAGCCCTTAAAGAGGGAACACAAAAATCCTATAGGAAATAACAGGAGAACATGGGTCAACAGGCAGAAGCCCTTAAAGACAAAACACAAAAAGCCCTTAAAGAAACACAGGAGAACATGGGTCAACAGGTAGAAGCCCTTAAAGTGCAAACACAAAAATCCTTTAAACAATTTTGGGACAAAACAAACAAGCAAGTGAAGGAACTGAACAAAACCATCCAGGATATAAAAATGGAAGGAGAAAAAATAAAGAAATCACAAAGTGGGACATCTCTGGGGATAGAAAACCTTGGAAAGAATTCAGGAGTCATATATGCAAGCATCAACAACAGAATACAAGAGATAGAAGAAAGAATCTCAGATGCCAAAGATTCCATAGAAAACATTGACTCAAGACTCCAAGAAAGTGCAAAAAGCAAAAAGCTTGTAACCCAAAACATCCAGGAAATCCAGGACACAATGAGAAGAACAAACCTAAGGATTATAGGTATAGATGAGAGTGAAGATTTACAACTTAAAGTGCCAGCAAATATCTTCAACACAATTATGGAAGAAACCTTCCCTAACCTAAAGAGAGAGATGCCCATGAATATACATGAAATCTACAGAACTCCAAACAGACTGGACCAGAACAGAAAAACTTCCTGTCACATAATAATCAAAACCCAAAATGTACTAAGTAAAGAAAGAATAATAAAGACAGTAAGAGAAAAAGGCCAAGTAACATATAAAGGAAGACCTATCAGAATTACACCAGACTTCTCACCTGAGACTATGAAAGCTAGAAGATCCTGGGCATATCTCATGCCAACTCTAAGAGAACACAAATGCCAACCAAAACTACTATACCCAGCAAAACTCTCAATCACCAGAGATGGAGAAACCAAGATATTTCATGTCAAAACCAAATTTACACAATATCTTTCCACAAACCCAGCCCTACAAAGGATAATAGAAGGAAAACACCAATACAAGGAGGGAAACCGCACCCTGGAAAAAGCAAGATAGTCACGTTCTTTCATTTACCCAAAAGAAGATAACTTATCAAATATAAAAAATAACATCAAAAATGACAGGAAGTAATAATCACTAGTCCTTAATATCTCTTAATATCAAAGGACTCAATTCCCCAATAAAAAGACATAGACTAACAAACTGGATACATAAACTGGACCCTACAGTTTGCTGCATACAGGAAACACACCTCAGTGTCAAGGACAAACACTACCTTAGAGTAAAAGTCTGGAAGAAAATTTTACAAGCAAATGGTCTCAGAAAACAAGCCAGAGTAGCCATTCTAATATCAGATAAAATTGACTTTCAACCTCAGGTCATCAAAAGAGACACAGAAGGACACTTCTTGCTGATCAAAGGAAAAATCCACCAAGAAGAACTCTCAATTCTGAACATCTATGCTCCAAATGTAAGGGCACCCTCATTCATAAAAGGAACTTTACTAAAGCTCAAAGCACACATTGCACCTAACACAATAATCCTGGGTGACTTCAACACTCCACTATCCTCAATGAAAGGATCAAGAAAACAGAAACTAAACAGGGACACAGTGAAACTAATTGAAGCTTTGGATGAATTGGATTTAACTGATATTTATAGAACATTTCATCCTAAAGCAAAAGAATATACCTTTTTCTCAGCACCTCATGGTACCTTCTCCAAAATCAATCATATAATTGGTCACAATAGAGACCTCAACAGATATAAGAAGACCGAACCAATCCCATGCCTCCTGTCAGATCACCATGCAGTAAGAGTGGTCTTCAATAGCAACAAAAACAACAGAAAGCCCACATACACATGGAAGCTGAACAATACTCTACTCAATGATGCCTTAGTCAAGGAAGAAATAAAGAAAGAAAGCAAAGACTTTTTAGAATTTAATGAAAATGAACACTCCCTGCAGCCCCCGCCATCTTCCCAGCTGTTTCAATCCAGCCTGCGGAACCAGATACCCGAGATATCCCGAGTTTAAGACCTTTGGGGACTCAGGTCTTGAGCAGGAGCTGCGCACAGAGCAGCGGTTTGGGGGGGCCCCAGCCAAACCTGGGCTCTATTCCCTGAAGGTGGACCCCACACTCCCTGCAGCCCCCGCCATCTTCCCAGCTGTTTCGATCCAGCCAGCGGAACCAGCCTCCACCATCTTCCCAGCTGTTCTGATCCAGCCTGTGGAACCAGGTACCGAGTTTAAGACCTTTGGGGACTCAGGCCTTGAGCAGGAGCTATGCACAGAGCAGCAGTTTGGGGGGCCCCAGCCAAGCATGGGTTCTGTGCCCTGAAGGCAGACCTTGCACTCCCTGCAGCCTCTTCTAACTTTCCAGCTGCTTTGAACCAGCAGGCAGAACCAGGTACCGGAGATGTCCCGAGTTTAAGACCTCTAGGGACTCAGGACACCAGACAGCAATCCATGACCAGGAGCAGTACAGAGCAGCGGCCCAGCAGGTGGTACAAAGTACCTGAGATATCCCTAGTTTAAGACTTCGGGGGACTCAGGCCACCTGTCAGCAATCTGTGAGCAGGAACCCTGCAGGGCAGTGGTTCAAGTGTCCCAGTCATGGGGAAATAGCCTTACGAGCCCACAGGAGGTTCAAGCACCAGCTAGTAACTACAGGACCAACTAACACCAGAGATAACCAGATGGCAAAAAGCAAATGTAAGATCGTTACTAACAGAAATCAAGGCAATATGGCAGCATCCAAACCCAGTTCCCCGACAGCAATAAAACTCAGATACCAGAACACACCAGAAAAACAAGACTCAGATCTAAAATCACTGATCAGGATGCTGATAGAGGAACACTTAGATAAATCTCTTAAAGTAATACAGGAGAAAATGGATCAAAAGCTAGAAACCCTTACAAGGCAAACACAAAAATCACTTAAAGAAATACAAGAGAACGTAGGTCAACAAGTAGAAGTCATAAAAGAGGAAACACAAAAATCCCTTAAAGAATTCCATGAAAACACAAACAAGCAAGTGAACGATCTGATCAAAACCATCCAGAATCTAAAAACAGAAGTAGAAACAACTAAGAAATCACAAAGGGAGACAACGTTGGAGAGAGAAAACCTTGGGAAGAAATCAGGAGTCATAGATGCAAATATCAACAATAGAATACAAGAGATAGAAGACAGAATCGCAGATGCTGAAGATACCATAGGATCCATGGATTCAACAATTAAAGAAAATGCAAAATACAAAAAGCTGGTAACCCAAAACATCCAGGAAATCCAGAACACAATGAGAAGACCAGACCTAAGGATTATAGGTATAGATGAGAGGGAAGATCCACAACTTAAAGGGCCAGCAAATATCTTCTACAAAATTATGGAAGAAAACTCCCCCAACCTAAAGAGAGAGATGCCCATGAATATACAAGAAGCCTACAAAACCCCAAACAGACTGTAACAGAACAGAAATACTTCCCATCACATAATAATCAAAACCCCAAATGTACTAAACAAAGAAAGAATATTAAAGGCAGTAAGAGAAAAAGGCCAAGTAATATATAAAGGAAGACCTACCAGAATTACACCAGACGTCTCACCTGAGACCATGAAAGCTAGATCCTGGGAAGATCTCATGCAGACTCTAAGAGAGCACAAACTTCAGACAAAACTACTATACCCAGCAAAACTCTCAATCACCATAGATGGGGAAACCAAGGTATTCCATGAAAAAAACAAATTTGCACATTATCTATCTACAAACCCAGCCCTACAAAGGATAATAGGGGAAAAATGCCAACACAAGGGGGGAACTACACCCCAGAAGATGCAAGATAGAAACCCCCTCTCATCAAACCCAAAAGAAGAGAACCTCTCAAATATAAAAAATAACGCCCAAAATGTCAGGTAGTAATAATTACTATTCCTTAATATCTCTTAACATCAATGGACTCAATTCCCCAATAAAAAGACACAGACTAACAGACTGGATACGGAAACAGGACCCTACATTTTGCTGCATACAGGAAACACAATGGACCAATCAGGAAATCAGAAACTAAACAGGGGCACAGTGAAACTAATTGAAGCTTTGGACCAATTGGATTTAACAGATATATAGAGAACATTTCATCCTAAAGCAAAATATACCTTTTTCTCAGCACTGCATGGTACCTTCTCCAAAATTGATCATATAATTGGTCACAAGACAGACCTCAACAAATACAAAAAGACCAAACTAATACCAGGCCTCCTATCAGATCACTATGGAGTAAAAGTGGTCTTCAATAGCAAGAAGAACAACAGAAGCACACCTACACATGTAAACTGAACAATACTCTCCTCAATGACACCTTGGTCAAGGAAGAAATGAAGAAAGAAATCAAAGACTTTTTAGACTTCAATAAAAATGAAGCTATGACCTACCCAAATCTATGGGACACAATGAAAGCAGTGCTAAGAGGAAAACTCATGGCCCTGAGTGCCTCCAAAAAGAAACTGGAGAGAGCATATACTAGCAACTTAATGACAGCGACAGGTAACTAGATCAATGGAATAGAATTGAAGACCCAGAAATGAACCCAAAGACTTATGGTCACTTGATCTTTGATAAAGGAGCTACAACCATCCAGGGGAAAAAAAGATAGCCTTTTCAACAAATGGTGCTGGTTCAACTGGAGGTCAACATGCAGAAGAATGCGAATTGACCTACTCTTATCTCCTTGTACTAAGATCAACTCCAAGTGGATCGAGGATTTCCATATAAACCAGACACACTGAAACTAATAGAAAAGAAACTGGGGAAGACCCTGGAGGACATGGGCACAGGGGGAAAGTTCCTGAACAGAACACCAATAGCTTACTTATGCTCTAAGATCAAGAATTAAAATGGGACCTTATAAAATTACAAAGTTCTGTAAGGCAAAGGACACTGTCAGAAGGACAAAACAGCAACCAACAAATTGGGAAAAGATCTTCACCAACCCCACATCTGACAGAGGGCTACAACCGCTCTGGAAATCAGTCTTGCGGTTACTCAGAAAATTGGGCATGACCCTTCCAGAGGACCCTATCATACCACTCCTGGGCATATACCCAGCAGAATCCCCTGCATACAATAAAGACACATGCTCCACAATGTCAATAGCAACCTTATTTATAATAGCCAGAAGTTGGAAGGAGCCCAGATGTCCCTCAAAGGAGGAATGGATACAGAAAATGTAGTATATTTATACAATGGAATACTACTCAGCAATTAAAAATAATGAATTCATGCAATTTATAGGCAAATGGTTAGATCTGGAAAATATCATCCTAAGTGAGTTAACCCAATCACAAAAGAATACACATGAGATGCAATCACTGATGAGTGGATATTAATGAGCCCAGAAGCTCTGAATACTCAAGTCACAATTAGCAAATCAAAAGATTCCCAAGAAGGAAGGAAGGAAAGGATCCTGGTCCTGAAAAGACAGGATCCAGTTTTGTAGGAGAGTATCAGAACAGAGAAATGGGGGGGGGTGATTGGGAAAATGGGTGGGGGGAAGAGGACTTATGGGACATATGGTGAGGGGAGAACTGGGAAAGGGGAAAGCCTTTGGAATGTAAACAACGAATATAGAAAATAAAATAAAATAAAACTCCAAAAAATTAAAAATTATGTAATGTTTTTCTCAAGAATAAAAGTCAATCATTTTCTAGCAAAAAAAAAAAAAGGCACACCTTACCAAAATCTATGGGACACAATTAAAGCAGTGCTAAGAGGAAAACCCATAGCCCTACGTGCATCCAAAAAGAAACTGGAAAAAGCATACACTAGCAGCTTAACAGTGCACCTGAAAGCTCTGGAACAAAAAGAAGCTAATTCACCCAGGAGGAGAAGACAGGAAATCATCAAACTCAGGGCCAAAATCAATCGAGTAGAAACCAAGAGAACCATACAAAGAATCAACAAAACCAGGAGCTAGTTCTTTGAGAAAATCAAGATAGATAAACCCTTAGCCAGACTAACCAAAGGGCACAGAGATTACAATTAAAAAAATTAGAAATGAAAAGGGAGATATAACAACAGAAACTGAGGAAATTCAAAAAAAATCATCATATCCAACTACAAAAGTCTATACTCAACACAACTGGAGAATCTGGAGGAAATGGACAATTTCCTAGACAGATACCAAATACCAAAATTAAATCAGGATCAAATAGATCATCTAAACAGTCCCATAACCCCTAAAGAAAGAGAAGGGGTCACAGAAAGTCTTCCAACCAACCAAAAGCACGGGACCAGATGGTTTTAGTGCAGAATTCTATCAGACCTTCAAAGAAGACCTAACACCAATACTCTTCAAACAATTCCACAAAATAGAAACAGAAGGAACATGACCCAACTCGTTCTACGAAGCTACAATTACATTGACACCAAAACCACACAAAGATCCAACAAAGAAAGAGACCTTTAGGCCAATTTCCCTTATGAATATCGATGCAAAAATACTAAATAAAATTCTTGCCAACCGAATCTAAGAACACATCAAAACGATTATCTACCATGATCAAGTAGGCGTCATCCCAGGGATGCAGGGATGGTTCAATATATGGAAATCCATCAATGTAATCCACCACATAAACAAACTCAAAGAAAAAAACAAATGATCATTTCATTAGATGCTGAAAAAGCATTTGACTAAGTCCAGCATCCTTTCATGCTAAAAGTCTTGGAAAGAACAAGAATTCAAGACCCATACCTAAACATAGTGAAAGCAATATTCTAGCTAGAGCAATTAGACAACATAAGGAAGTCAAAGGGATACAATTTGGAAAGGAAGAAGTCAAACTATCATTATTTGCAGATATGATAGTATAATTAAATGAGTCAAAAATCTCCACCAGAGAACTCCTACAGGTGATAAACAACTTCAGCAAAGTGGCTGGTTATAAAATCAACTCAAGCAAATCAGTAAGTAGCTTTCCTATACTCAAAGGATAAGCAGGCTGAAAAAGAAGTTAGGGAAATAACACTCTTCACAATACCCACAAACAATATAAAGAATCTTGGTGTAACTCTAACCAAACAAGTGAAAGATCTGTATGACAGGAACTTCGAGTCTTTGAAGAAAGAAATCAAAGAAGACCTCAGAAGATAGAAAAATCTTCCATGCTCTTGGATTGGCAGGATAAATACAGTAAAAATGGCCATCTTGCCAAAAGCAATCTACAGATTCAATGCTATCTTCATCAAAATCCCAACTCAATTCCTCACAGAATTAGAAAGAGCAATTCTCAAATTCATCTGGAATAACAAAAAGCCTAGGACAGCTAAAACTATTCTCAATTGTAAAAGAACTTCTGGGGGAATCAATATCCCTGACCTCAAGCAGTACTACAGAGCAAATGTGTTTAAAAAAAAACTGCATGGTATTGGTACAGGGACAGGCAAGTAGATCAATGGAATAGAATTGAAGACCCAGAAATGAACCCACAGACTTATGGTCACTTGATCTTTGATAAAGGAGCTACAACCATCCAGTGGAAAAAAGATAGCCTCTTCAACACATGGTGCTTGTTCAATTGGAGGTCAGCATGCAGAACAATGTGAATTGATCCACTCTTATCTCCTCGTACTAAGCTCAACTCCAAGTGGAACAAGGACCCCCACATAAAACCAGACACACTGAAACTAATAGGAAAGAAACTGGGGAAGACGCTGGAGGACATGGGCACAGGCGGGAAGTTCATGAACAGCACACCAATAGCTAATGCTCTGAGATCAAGAATTGACAAATGGGACCTCATAAAATTACAAAATTTCTGTAAGGCAAAGGACACCATCAGGAGGACAAAACAGCAACCAACAAATTGGAAAAAGATCTTCACCAACCCTACATCTGACTGAGGGCTAATATCCAATATATACAAAGAACTCAAGAGTTAAACCCCAGAAAACCAAAAAAAAAAAAAAAAAAAAAAAAAACCCTATTAAAAAATGGGGTACAGAGCTAAACAAAGAATTTTCACCTGAAGAAATTCAGATGGGTGGGAAGCATCTTAAGAAATGTTCAACATCATTAGTCATCAGGGAAATGCAAATCAAAACAACTCTGAGATATCACCTCACACCAGTCAGAATGGCTAAGATTAAAAACTCAGGAGACAGCAGGTGTTGGTGAGGATGTGGAGAAACAGGAACACTCCTCCACTGCTAGTGGGATTGCAAGATGGTACAACCGCTCTGGAAATCAGTCTGGTTGTTCCTCAGAAAACTGGGCATGACACTTCCAGAGGACCCTGGCATACCACTCCTGGGCATATGCCCAGAGGATTCCCCTGCATGCAACAAAGATACATGCTCCACTATGTTCATAGCAGCCTTATTTATAATAGCCAGAAGCTGGAAAGAACCCAGATGTCCCTCAGTGAAGGAATGGATACAGAAAATGTGGTATATTTTTACAATGGAATACTACTCAGCAATTAAAAACAATGAATTCATGAAATTCTTAGGCAAATGGTTGGAACTAGAAAATATCATACTAAGTGAGATAACTCATTTACAAAAGAACACACACGGAATGCAGTCACTGATAAGTGGATATTAGCCCAGAATCTCTGAATACCCAAGACACAACTCATATCAAATCATTCCCAAGAAGAAGGAAGGAGAGGGCCTTGGTCCTGAAAAGGCTTGATCCAGTATTGTAGGAGAGTACCAGGACAGAGAAAGGGGAGGGGTGATTGGGGAATGTGTGAAGGGAAGAGGACTTATGGGACATATGGTGAGGGGGGAACCTGGAAAGGGGAAATCGTTTGGAATGTAAACAAAGAATATAGAAAATTTTTAAAAATTGAAAAAAAAAGAAAATGCAAAATGCAAAAACCTTGTAACACAAAACATCCAGGAACTCCAGGACACAATGAGAAGACCAAACCTAAAGATTATAGGTATAGAAGAGAGCAAGAAATTACATCTTAAAGGGCCAGTAAATATCTTCAACAAAATTATAGAAGAAAACTTCCTTAACCTAAAGAAAGAGGTGCCCATGAGCATATAAGAAACCTACATAACTCCAAACAAACTGGACCAGAACAGAAATTCCTCCCATCACATAACAATCAAGACACCAAATGAACTAAATAAAGAATATTAAAAGCAGTAAGTGAAAAAGGTCAAGTAACATATAATGGCAGACCTGTAAGAATTACACCAGATTTCTCATCAGAAACTATGAAGGCAGGAAGATCCTGGGCAGATATTATACAGACACTAAGAGAACATAAATGTCAGCCCAGGCTAATATACCCAGCAAAACTCTCAATTACCATAGACAGAGAAAACAAGACATTCTATGACAAAACCAAATTTGCACAATATCTTTCCACAAATCCAGCTCTACAAAGGATAATGGGTAGAAAATACCAACACAAGGCAGGAAACCACACCCTAGAAAAAGCAATAAAGTAATCTTCTTTCAACAAACCCAAAAGAAGAGAGCTACACAAATAGAATTTCATCTTTAACAAAGAAGATAACAGTAAGCAACAATCACTTTTCCTTAATATCTCTTAACATCAATGGACTCAATTATCCAATAAAAAGACACACACTAACAGACTGGATACATAACAGGACCCAACATTTTGCTGCCTAAAAGAAACCCACCTCAGTGACAAAGACAGTCACTATTTCAGAGTCAGAGGCTGGAAAACAATTTTCCAAGAAAATGGTGCCAAGAAAGAGGCTGGAGTGGCCATTCTTTTATATATACATATATGTGTGTGTGTGTGTGTGTGTGTGTGTGTGTGTGTGTATATATATATAATTTTTTATTCTATATTCTTTGTTTACATTCCAAAGATTCCAAAGGCTTTCCCCTTTCCCAGTTCCCCCCACACACACCATATGTCCCATAAGTCCTCTCCCCCCCCCAACTATTCCCCAATCACCACCACCACCACCATTTCCCTGTTCTGGTACTCTCCTACAAAACTGGACCCAATCTTTTCAGGTCCAGAGTCCTCTCCTTTCTTCTTCTTGGGAATCACTTGACTTGCTAATTGTGCCTTGAATATTCAGGGCTTCTGGGCTCATTAATATCCACATATCGGTGATTGGATTTCATGTGTATTCTTTTGTGATTGGGTTAACTCGCTTAGGATGATATTTTCCAGATCTAACCATTTGCCTACAAATTGCAGGAATTCATTATTTTTAATTGCTGAGTAGTATTCCATTGTATAAATATACCACATTTTCTGTATCCATTCCTCCTTTGAGGGATATCTGGGCTCCTTCCAACTTCTGGCTATTATAAACAAGGCTGCTATGAACATAGTGGAGCATGTGTCTTTATTGTATGCAGGGGAATACTCTGGGTATATGCCCAGGACTGGTATGACAGGGTCCTCTAGAAGTGCCATGCCCAATTTTCAGAGGAACCACCAGACTGATTTCCAGAGCAGTTGTACCATCTTGCAATCCCAACAACAGTGGAGGAGTGTTCCTCTTTCTCCACATCCTCGCCAGCACCTGTTGTCTCCTGAATTTTTAATCTTAGCCATTCCATTCTGACTGGTGTGAGGTAGAATCTCAGGGTTGTTTTGACTTGCATTTCCCGGATGACTAATGATGCTGAACATCTCTTAAGGTGTTTTTCAGCCATCAGAATTTCTTCTGGTGAAAATTCTTTGTTTAGCTCTGTATCCCATTTTTAATAGGGTTATTTGGTTCTTTGGGGTCTAACTTCTTGGGTTCTTTGTATATATTGGATATTAGCCCTCTGTCTGATGTGGGGTTGGTGAAGATCTTTTCCCAATTTGTTGGTTGCCCTTTTGACCTTCTGACAGTGTCCTTTGCCTTACAGAAACTTTGTAATTTTATGAGGTCCCATTTGTCAATTCTCGATTTTAGAGCATAAGCTATTGGTGTTCTGCTCATGAACTTTCCCCCTGTGCCCATGTCCTCCAGTGTCTTCCCAAGTTTCTTTTCTATTAGTTTCAGTGTGCTTGGTTTTATGTGGAGGTCCTTGATCCACTTGGAGTTGATCTTAGTACAAGGAGATAAGTGTGGGTCTCCTGGGCATATACCCAGAGGATTCCCCTGCATACAATAAAGACACATGCTCCACCATGTTCATAGCAGGCTTGTTTATAATAGCCAGAAGTTGGAAGGAGCCCAGATGTCCCTCAAAGGAGGAATGGATACAGAAAATGTGGTATATTTATACAATGGAATACTACTCAGCAATTAAAAATAATGTATTCATGCACTTTGTAGGCAAATGATTAGACCTGGAAAATATCATCCTAAGCGAGTTAACCCAATCACAAAAGAATACACATGAAATCCAATCACTGATAAGTGGATATTAATGAGCCCAGAAGCTCTGACTACTCAAGGCACAATTAGCAAGTCAAATGATTCCCAAGAAGAAGAAAGGAGAGGACCCTGGGCCTGTAAAGATTGGATCCAGGTTTGTAGGAGAATACCAGAACAGGAAAATGGTGGGAGTGGGGGGTGATTGGGGAATACTGGGGGGAGAGGACTTATGGGACATATGGGGGAGAAAATGGGAAAGGGGAAAGCCTTTGGAATCTTTGGAATGTAAACAAAGAATATAGAATAAAAAATTATATATATATATATATATATATATACATATATATGTGTGTGTATATATACATATATATGTGTGTGTGTGTGTGTATATACATATATATAAAAGAGTGGGTCAATTCACATTCTTCTGCATGTTGACCTCCAGTTGAACCAGCACCATTTGTTGAAAAGGCTATCTTTTTTTCCACTGGATGGTTGTAGCTCCTTTATCAAAGATCAAGTGACCATAAGTCTGTGGGTTCATTTCTGGGTCTTCAATCCTATTCCACTGATCTTCTTGCCTGTTGCTGTACTAATACCATGCAGTTTCTAACACAATTGCTCTGTAGTACTGCTTGAGGTCAGGGATATTGATTCCCCCAGAAGTCCTTTTATTGTTGAAAATAGGTTTAGCTATCCTGGGTTTTTTGTTCCTCCAGATGCATTTGAGAATTGCTCTTTCTAGATCTATGAAGAATTGAATTGGGATTTTGATAGGGATTGCATTGAATCTATAGATTGCTTTTGGCAAAATGGCTGTTTTTACTATATTGATCCTGCCAATCCAAGAGCAAGAAATATTTTTCCATCTTTTGAGGTCTTCTTCGATTTCTTTCTTCAAGGACATGAAGTTCCTCTCATACAGATCTTTCACTTGTTTGGTTAGAGTCATGCCAAGATACTTTATGTTGTTTGTGGCTATTGTGAAGGGTGTTATTTCCCTAACTTCTTTCTCAGCCTGCTTGTCCTTTGAGTACAGGAAGGCTACTTACTGATTTGCTTGAGTTGATTTTATAACCAGCCACTTTGCTGAAGTTGTTTATCAGCTGTAGAAGTTCTCTGGTGGAGTTTTTCGGGTCGCTTAAGTAAACTATCATATCATCTGCAAATAATGATAGTTTGACTTCTTCCTTTCCAATTTGTATCCCTTTGATTTCCTTATGTTGTCTAATTGCTCTAGCTAGAACTTCAAGTACTATATTGAAAAGATATGGAGAGAGAGGGCAGCCTTGTCTAGTCCCTGATTTTAGTGGGATTGCTTCAAGTTTCTCTCCATTTAGTTTGATGTTGGCTACTGGTTTGCTGTAGATTGCTTTTACTATGTTTAGGTATGGGCCTTGAATTCCTGTTCTTTCCAAGACTTCTAACATGAAAGGATGCTGAATTTTGTCAAATGCTTTTTCAGCATCTAATGAGATGATCATGTGGTTTTTTTCTTTTAGTTTGTTTATGTAGTGGATTACATTGATTGATTTCCGTATATTGAACCATCCCTGCATCCCCGGGATGAACCCTACTTGATCATGGTAAATGATCATTTTGATGTGCTCTTGGATTCGGGTGGCAAGAATTTTATTTAGTATTTTTGCATCGATATTCATAAGGGAAATTGGCCTGTAGTTCTCTTTCTTTGTTGGATCTTTGTGTGGTTTAGGTATCAGCATTATTGTGGCTTCGAAGAACAAGTTGGGTAGTGTCCCTTCTGTTTCTATTTTGTAGAATAGTTTGAAGAGTATTGGTGTTAAGTCTTTCAATGTCTGGTAGAATTCTGCACTAAAACCATCTGGTCTTGTACTTTTTTTGGTTGGGAGGCTTTCTATAACCCCTTCTATTTCTTTAGGGCTTATGGGACTGTTCAGCTGATCTAATTGATCCTGATTTAATTTTGGTATTTGGTATCTGTCTAGGAAATTGTCCATTTCCTCCAGATTCTCCAGTTGTGTTGAGTATAGACTTTTGTAGTAGGATCTGATAATCTTTTGAATTTCCTCAGTTTCTGTTGTTATATCTCCTTTTTCATTTCTAATTTTGTTAATTTGGATACTGTGTCTGTGCCCTTTGGTTAGTCTGGCTAAGGGTTTATCTATCTTGTTGATTTTCTCAAAGAACCAGCTCCTGGTTTTGTTGATTTTTTGTATGGTTCTCTTTGTTTCTACTTGATTGATTTCAGCCCTGAGTTTGATGATTTCCTGTCTTCTACTCCTCCTGGGTGAATTAGCTTCTTTTTGTTCCAGGGCTTTAAGGTGTGCTGTTAAGCTCTTAGTGTATGCTCTCTCCAGTTCTTTTTGGATGTACTTAAAGCTATGAGTTTTCCTCTTAGCACTGCTTTCATTTTGTCCCACAGATTTGGGTAGGTTGTACCTTCATTTTCATTGAATTCTAAAACGTCTTTGATTTCTTTTTTTATTTCTTCCTTGACCAAGGTGTCATTGAGTATTGTTCAGTTTCCATGTGTATGTAGGCTTTCTGTTGTTTTTGTTGCTATTGAAGACCACTCTTACTCCACGGTGATCTAATAGGAGGCATAAGATTAGTTCGATCTTCTTGTATTTGATGACAATATCTTGTGACCAATTATATGATCAATTTTGGAGAAGGTACCATGCGGTGCTGAAAAAAAGGTATATTCTTTTGCCTTAGGATGAAATGTTTTATATATATGTATATATATATATATATATATATATATATATATATACATATATATGTATATGTGTGTGTGTGTGTGTGTGTGTGTGTGTGTATGTGTGTTAAATCAAATTGTTCCAAAGTTTCAATTAGTTTCACTGTGTCCCTGATTGGTCCATTTAGGAGAGTGGAGTGTTGAAGTCACCCACAATTATTGTGTTAGGTGCAATGTGTGCTTTAAGCTTTAGTAAGGTTTCTTTTACGAATGAGGGTGCCCTTGCATTTGGAGCATAGGTGTTCAGTATTGAGAGTTCTTCTTGGTGGATTTTCCCTTTGGCCAGCAAGAAGTGACCATCCGAGTCTCTTTTGATGACTTTAGGTTGAAAGTCAATTTTATCTGATATTAGAATGGCTACTCCAGCTTGTTTCCTGAGACCATTTGCTTGTAAAATTGTCTTCCAGCCTTTTACTATAAGGCAGTATTTGTCATTAACACTGAGATGTGTTTCCTGTATGCAGCAAAATATAGGGTCCTGTTTCCGTATCCAGTCTGTTAGTCTATGTCTTTTTATTGGGGAATTGAGTCCATTAATGTTAAGAGATATTAAGGAATAGTAATTATTACCTCCTGACATTTTTGAAATTTTTTTTTATATTTGAGAGGTTATCTTCTTTTGGGTTTGATGAGAGGATGTTTCTATCTTGCTTCTTTCAGGGTGTAGTTTCCTTCCTTGTGTTGGTGTTTTCCTCCTATTATCCTTTGTAGGGCTGGGTTTGTGGAAAGATATCGTGCAAATTTGGTTTTGTCATGGAATACCTTGGTGTCTCCATCTATGGTGACTGAGAGTATTGCTTGGTAAAGTAGTTTTGGCTGAAATTTGGATTCTCTTAGTGTTTGCATGATATCTGCCCAGGATCTTCTAGCTTTCATGGTCTCAGGTGAGAAATCTGGTGTAATTCTGATAGGTCTTCCTTTATATGTTACTTGGCCTTTTTCTCTTACTGCCTTTAATATTCTTTCTTTGTTTAGTACATTTGGGGTTTTGATTATTATGTGACGAGATGTATTTCTGTTCTGGTCCAGTCTGTTTGGAGTTCTGTAGGCTTCTTGTATATTCATGGGCATCTCTCTCTTTAGGTTGGGGAAGTTTTCTTCCATAATTTTGTAGAAGATATTTGCTGGCCCTTTAACTTGTAAATCTTCACTCTCATCTATACCTATAATCCTTAGATTTGGTCTTCTCGTTGTGTCCTGGATTTCCTGGATGTTTTGGGTTACAAGCTTTTTGCATTTAGCATTTTCTTTGACTGTTGAATCAATGGTTCCTATGGTATCTTCGGCATCTGAGATTTTTTCTTCTATTTCTTGTATTCTATTGTTGATATTTGCATCTATGGCCCCTGATTTTTTCTCAAGGTTTTCTATCTCCAATGTTGTCTCCCTTTGTGATTTCTTAGTTGTTTCTACTTCTGTTTTTAGAACCTGGATGGATATGCTCAGATCTTTCGCTTGCTTGATTGTGTTTTCATGTAATTCTTTAAGAGATTTATGTTTTTCCTCTTTCATAGCTTCTACTTGTTGACCCATGTTCTTCTATATTTCTTTAAGTATTTCCTCCTTATTGGCTTCTGTTTTTTGATCCATATTCTCCTGAATTTCTTTAAGTGATTTTTGTGTTTGCCTTGTAAAGTCTTCTAACTTTTGATCCATTTTTCTCCTGTATTTCTTTAAGAGAGTTATCTATGTGTTCTGCTACCAGCATCCTGACCAGTGATTTTTAGATCCAAATCTTGTTTTTCTGGTTTGTTGGGGTGTCCAGGGCTTCCTGTTGTCGGCGAACTGGGTTCAAATGCTGTCATGCTGCCTTGATTTCTGTTAGTAACGTTCCTACGTTTTCCTTTTGCCATCTGGTTATCTCTGGCGTTAGTTGGCCTTGTTGTCACTGGCTGGTGTTTGAACCTACCGTGAGGCTGGGCCCACCTGTTGTTTCTCTACTGATGACCAGACTGCAAGATAGAGACTGCCTCTGCGAGTGCTGAGGGGACCTCAGGGAAGGTGTTTCCCAACCGAGTTGGTGCAAGGCCGGAGGGCGTGGAGATGTCCCGCCAGCCGCTGCCCTGGCCCTGGATGGTGGAGAGAGCCTGTGGATCCACCTGAGTGATGGTAGCCCCTGATTGAATTTGACTACCTGGGCCTCTCTAGTGGTGTCCTGGTGACAATATGGAGACCGACCGAGCTGTAAGGGACCTCAGGGAGGAGTGGCCATTCTTATATCAGACAAAATTGATTTTCAACCAAAAGTTGTCAAAAAAGAGAAGGAGGGACACTTCATACTGGTCAAAGGAAAAGTCTAACACGATGAACTCTCAATTCTGAACATCTATGCTCTGAATGCAAGAGCACCCACATTCATAAGAGAAACTTTACTAAAGCTCAAAGCACACATTGCACCCCACACAATAATAGTGGGAGACTTCAACACCCCACTCTCAACAATGGACAAATCATGGAAACAGAAACTAAACAAAGACACAGTAAAACTAACTGAAGTTATGGACCAAATGGAACAGATATTTATACAACATTCCATCCTAAAGCAAAAGAATATACCTTCTTCTCGGCACCTCAAGGTACCTTCTCCAAAATTTACCATATAATTGGTCACAAAACAGGTCTCAACAGATAAAGAAATATTGAAATTATTCCAAACACCTTATCAGATCACCACAGCCTAAGGTTGGTCTTAAGTTCAAACAAAAACAACGGAAAACACACATGCACTTGGACTTTGAACAATGTTCTTCTCAATGATAGATTGGTCAAGGAAGAAATAAAGAAAGAAATTAAAGACTTTTTAGAATTTATTGAAAATGAAGATACAGCATACCAAAACTTATCAGACACAATGAAAGCAGTGCTAAGAGGAAAGCTCATAGCTCTGAGTGCCTTCAAAAAGAAAATGGAGAGAGTTTACTCTGACAGCTTGACAGTGCACCTGAAAGCTCTAGAACAAAAAGAAGTAAATACACCCAAGAGGAGTAGACAACAGGAAATAATCAAACTCAGAGTGACATCAACCAAATAGAAACAAAAAGAACTATACAAAGACTCAACAAAACCAGAAACTGGGTTTTTGAGAAAATCAATAAGATAGATAAACCCTTAGCTAGACTAACCAGAGGGCAGAGAGTCACTACCCAAATTAATAAAATCAGAAATGAAAAGGGAGACATAACAACAGAAACTGGAAATTCAAAAAATCATCAGATTCTACTACAAGAGCTTATAGTAAACAAAATTTTAAAATCTGGATGAAATGGACAACTTTCTAAATACATACTAGGTTCCAATGTTAAAACAGAATCAGATAAACCATCTAAATAGTCCTATAAGTCTTGAGGAAATAGAAGCAGTTGTTAATAGTCTCCCATCAAAAAATAGCTCAGGACCAGATGGGTTTAGTGGGGAATTCTATCAGATCGTCAAAGAAGAGCTAATACTAATACTCTTCAAACTATTCCATGAAATAGAAACTTAAGGAACACTACCCAACTCATTCTATGAAGCCACAATAATGCTTATACCTAAACCAAAGATCAAACAAGGAATGAGAATTTCCGACCAATCTCCCTCATGAACATCAATGCAAAAATACTTAACAAAATTCTGTCCAACCGAATCCAAGAATGCATCAAAACGATAATTCACCGTGATTTGGTAGGTTTCATCCCAGGGATACAGGGATGGTTCAATATATGGAAATCAATCAATGTAATATACTACATAAACAAACTCAAGGAAAAAGACCACATGGTCATTTCATTAGATGCTGAAAAGGCTTTTGACAAAATCCAGCATTCCTTCATGATAAAAGTCTTGGAGAGATCGGGAATCCAAGGTCCATACATGAACATAGTGAAAGCAATATACTGCAAACTGGTAGCCAATATCAAATTAAACAGAGAGAAACTTGAAGCAATCCCACTAAAATCAGGGAGCAGACAAGGCTACCCACTCTCTCCCTATCTTTTCAATATAGTACTTGAAATCCTAGAGCAATCAGACAACAAAAGCAGGTCAAAGGTATACAAATTGGAAAGGAAGAAGTCAAAATATCACTATTTGCAGATGACATGATCATATACTTAAGCTACCCCAAAACTTCCACCAGAGAAATCCTATAGCTGATAAACAACTTCAGCACAGTGGCTGGATATAAAAATAACTCAAACAAATCAATAGTCTTCCTCTACTCAAAGGATAAATGAGCTGAGAAAGATATTAGGGAAATGACACCCTTTACAATAGTCAAGAACAATTTTACATACCTTGGTATGACTCTAACGAAGCAAGATCTGTATGATGAGAACTTCAAGCCTCTGAAGAAAGAATCGTAGAAGATCTCAGAAGATGGAAAGATCTCCCATGCTCATATGTTGGCAGGAATAATATAGTAAAAATGACCATCTTGCCAAAAGCAATCTACAGATTCAATGCAATCCCCATCAAAAGCCCAGATCAATTCTTTATAGAGCTAGAAAGAGCAATTCTCAAATTCATCTGGAATAACAAAAAACCCAGGATAGCAAATACTATTCTCCACAACAAAAGATCTCCTGGGTGAATCACCATCCCTGCCCTCAAACTCTACTACAGAGCAATAGTGATAAAAACTGTTTAGTATTGGTATGAAGACAGGTAGGACGATCAATGGTATAGAGTTGAAGACACAGGAAAGAACCCACACACCTACAGTCACTTGATATTTGACAAAGGAGCTAAAAACATCCAGTGGAAAAAAGACAGCATTTTTAACAAACGGTGCTGGATCAACTGGAAGTCAGCATGCAGAAAAATGCCAATCGACCCACTCTTATCTCCTTGTACAAAGCTCAAGTCCAAGAGGATCAGTGACCTACACATAAAGCCAGACACACTGAAGCTTATAGAGGAGAAAGTAGAAAAGAATCTTGAACACATGGGCACAGGGGAAATTTTCGTGAATAGAACACCAGTGGCTTATGCTCTAAGAAAAAGATCAACAAATGGGACCTCATAAAACTGAAAAATTTCTATAAGGCCAAGGACACTGTCAATAGGACAAAATGGCAGCCAACAAATTGGGAAAAGATCTTTACCAATCCTG
This sequence comes from Apodemus agrarius, assembly GCA_964023405.1. NCBI lineage: Eukaryota > Metazoa > Chordata > Mammalia > Rodentia > Muridae > Apodemus > Apodemus agrarius. The sequence continues at coordinate 86,009,896 of OZ030018.1, read as the reverse complement.
CATCTGATAGAGGGCTATCCAATCTATACAAAGAACTGAAGACGTTAGACTCCAGAGAGTCAAAAGACCCTATTAAAAAATGGGGAACAGAGCTAAACAGGGAATTCTCAACTGAGGAAACTCGAATGGCTGTAAAGCACCTAAAGAAATGTTCAGCATCCTTAGCCATCAGGGAAATGCAAATCAAAACAACACTGAGATTCCACCTCACACCAGTCAGAATGGCTAAGATGAAAAACTCAGGGGACAGCAGATGCTGGAGAGGATGTGGGGAAAGAGGAACACTTCTCCATTGTTGGTGGGATTGCAAGCTGGTAAAACTACTCTGGAAATCAGTTTGGTGGTTCCTCAGAAAATTAGACATAGTACTACCTGAGGACCCAGCTATACCACTCCTGGGCATAAACCCAGAAGATGTTCCACTATGTTCATAGCAGCCTTATTTATAATAGCCAGAAGCTGGAAAGAACCCAGGTGTCCTTCAACAGAGAAATGGATACAGAAACTGTGATATATATATATAGATATAGATATAGATATAGATATAGATATAGATATAGATAGATATAGATATAGATATAGATATAGATATAGATATAGATATACACACACACACACACACATACACACACACAATGGAATATATTCAGATATTAAAAACAATGAATTCATGAAATTCTTAGGCAAATGGATGTAACCCAAATCACAAAAGAATACACCGTGGTATGCACTCACTGATAAGTGGATGTTAACCCAAAAGCTCAAAATAAACAAGTTACAATTCACAGACCACAGGAAGCTCAAGAAAAGGAGGACTGATGTGGGGGTGCTTTGGTTCCTCTGAGAAAGGGAACAAAATACTCACAGGAGCAATAAAGGAGATAAAGTATGGAGCAGAGACTGAAGGAAAGGCGATGCAGAGACTGCTCTACCTGGGGATCCCTCCTATAAACAGTCACCAAATCCAGACACTATTATGGTCGACAAGAAGTGCATACCAAAAGGAGCATGTCATGGTTGTCTGTGGAGGGGTCCTTTCAGAGTCTTACACATACAGAGGCTGATGCTAGCAGGCAACCATTGGACTGGGCATGGGGTCCCCAATAGAGGAACTGGAGGGCAGTCTGGAGGAAGTGAAGGGGTTTACAGCCCCATGGGAAGAACAACGATGTAGGCCACCCAAAAGCCCCAGGACTCCTAGGGACTAAACCATTGACCAAGATTCCAGCCAAAAAATGAGGTAGAGGAATGCCTTGTTGGGCATCAGTGGGAGTAGTGGTCCTTGGTCTGGTGAAGGCTCCATAGATTCCCAACAAAGGGAAATTGAGGCAGGAGGTGGGAGGAGGGGTTGGGGGTTTTCTGGGAGAGGCGAACCCGGGAAAGGCAAAAAGAAAAAAAATGTTGTTAGCCATTCATGATCTGAATTTGGTGTATGAATTAAATCTGGTATACACTAAAAGCCATGAGACATTTATTAGTAGTCTTTCAAAGATAAGCTATTAGGTCTGCCCTTTTCCCCTTCTTCTTAATTCCAGTGAATCATTTTTGTTCCAGGGATGTTTTGGGATCCTCCAAATACTCCCTCAAGGTGTCCTCTCCCCAGGGGATGCTCTTGTTCTTGTTGGCATCTGTGTAAGAGAAGCCAGCAGCCTGACCCGTCTTCCATGGAGATCTGGTCCCGTCTTATGCTTGCCTTCCTTTTCCACAGTGTGACACTGGGCACACTTCTGAACAAAAGTCTTCTTTCCTTTTTTCAACATCACCCATTTTTAATTCACTCCTGACTGGTCAACACCACAAATGTTCTGACATCAAGACAAATTCCCAGCTCTAGCCCAGGGACATGCCTGCCCACACCTGTGGATCAGGCCTTTCTTTAATTTTTTCATCTCTTTCAGCATGAGCCTTGGCCTTAACACTACTAATTTTTCTTATATCTGTTATAATTGCTTTGTGTCCAAGTGTGTAGTCAAATTTGGAGAAAGTTCTGTGAGCTGCAGAGAAGAGAGTGTACTCAGGATATAGATGAATCGTTCTGTAAATGTCTACTGCATCCCTGACTTATGATGTTATTTAACTCCAGCATTTGTCTGTTTGGTTTTTGGCTGGAGACCTGTCTTGGCAGAAGTGAGGTATTGAAGTCATCCACATTATTGTGTGAGGGTCAATATGTGATTTAAGCTATAGTAATGTTTCTTTTATAACTTGGGATCCCTGTGTTTGGTGCATAAATGTTTAGAATTGCAATATCCTCTTGGATTTTTCCTTTGATGAATACTCGTGTCTTTATTTCTCCTGATTAGTTTACAGTTGAAATCTATTTTGTCAGATATTAAAACGGCTACACTTGCTTGCTTCTTATATCCATTTACTTGGAATATCTTTTTCCATCCTTTTACCCTGAGTAGATATATAGAAGAATGAAAATAGAGCCATATTTATCATCCTGTATGAACTCAGCTCCAAATAGATCAAGAAGCTCGATGTAAGAATCTGATAGAAGAGAGTTAGGGAGTCGTGTTAAAGTCCTGGCACAGGAGTGGACTTGCTGAAGAGGACAGCACTGGCCCAGGCACAGACAGCAGTGCATGGAACCCCAAGAGGCTATAAAACCTCTGTGCAGCTAAGAACACCATCATTTGTGTAAAGCCACGGCCTACCAAATGAAAAAAAATTGCCAATTATACATCTGATAGAGAGCTGGTGGCTAGAAAATACAAAGCAATCGATGTCAGGAAAATAAATAAGACAATTTTAAAATTAACCAGAGAGCTTTCTGAAGATGAAACACAAATGTCTAGAAAACACTTCTAAAATGTTCTACATCTTTAGTCGTCAGGGAAATGCAAATCAAAACTACTTTGAGATTTCCTCTTACACCAGTCAGAATGGCCAAGAAAAAGCAACAAATGATCGCCCATGCCGGTGTGAATGTGGGAAAGGGAGTCGCATTTTCACTGTTGGTATGAGAGTGAACTGATGCAGGCCCTGTGGAAACCAGGGTGGCGGGTGAATCAGTGCTCCCTCAAAATCTGAAATAGACCTACCACAAGATTCAGCTACATCTCTTTTAGGCAAATACCCACAGGACTCTACATCTTACTGCAGAGACACCTGCCCATCATGTTCACTGCTGCTGTCTCTAACAGCCAGAAACTGGAAAATGCCAAATGTCCATCGACAGGTGAATGCATAATAAAAATGTTGTAGCTTCATAATCAAATATTATGCTGTTTAAAAAATGAAATGTTCAAGTGTCCAGATGGAGCTATAAACAATACTCCAGAGTGAAATTGGTAAACCAGACTCCAAAAGACAAACATTGCTTACTTTTTTTCCTTACATGTGGATGAGTTTTTAAACTTTAGATGTGTATGTTTCATTTAAAATAGCCACAGAGGCTGGCGGCTCTGGGCCAGGAGCAGGGCACCTACCAAGCCACCACAGAGCTCCTCTATCGCACGGGTGCTGGCCGAGGCCGAGCGGGTTGAGAGGGTTGAAGAGCAACTGGATTGTGTACTTCATTCTGGAATCCCAAAGCAGCAGCAAACAGTAAGCTCTTCCTTATGCTGTCTATGCCAGGGGCACAGTACGGTTTCAACAACAGGAATCAGTAACTGGAAATACACGGTTCGTTACCTAATAATGTAAACTGAAGCTCTGATCAGCAGAGGTGCTGTTACCAGATTTGTCCTCTGGGTATAAATTAAAAATGGCTGAAGTTCAAGCAATGGTAGAATTCTCCATGGAGCTAAACAAGTTCTACAATGTGGATTTATTCCAAAGAGGTTTTTACCAAATACGGGTGTCGATGAAAATAGCACCAAGAATTCCCCACAGAGTAGAAGCCAGTTTGTTACATGCAACAGGTAAGTCAAGACACATTTTCAAGGTAAAAATAAGAATTTTAAATAGTGTATTGGTCAATTAAAACATTTTATAAATGCTTGACTTTTCATTATAAGCATGAGTTAACAAATAAGATTGCAATGATTTTCCTTTTAAGAAATCAGTAAAACAGGCTTAATTTGGTTTCTTAAAAACACATGAAAAATGTGTCATATAAATTGAGGTTTAGGGCTTGAAAGATGGCTCACTGGTTAAGAGCATTGACTGCTCTTCCAAAGGTCTTCCAAAGGTAATCCCAGCAACCACATGGTGGCTCACAACCATCTGTAATGAGATCTGACACCCTCTTCTGGTGTGTCTATAAAGACAACTACAGTATACTTACATATAATAATAAATAAATCTTTGGGCTTGCAGAGAGCAGGACCAGAGCAAGCAAAGGTCCTGAATTCAATTCCCAGCAACCACATGATGGCTCACAACCATCTGTACAGATATAATGTACTCAATATACATAAAATAAATAAACAAATCTTTTTTTAAAAAAGTTAAGGTTTAAAAGGGTATGCAGTCAAAGTCTATACATACTTGACTTAAAAAATTACTGGACTGTTATATGATGAAATTTTACAATAAATGCTCTTAAATTCTGCAAAAATAAAAGAAAATAGCCACAGAAAACTAGGCAGCTAACAAGTGACTATTGGGGAGGAGGCTCAAAAGGAAATAAGTGAGTTTATGAGTATTTTAATTAGCCTAATTAAAAACCCACAATATATGCATGTGTAATAAAACTTCACTATATAATATAACATGTCAACTAAAAAGAATTTTAAAATAAATGTTAAAGTAGATTAACGGCTACTTTTTATTTTCCGGGCCAGGCTGTGGAGCAGGTGAATGAGGTAAAGGAGAAGAGGGGTGAGGCCCTGGGTGCTGGGAACATTGGTGATGCCTTACAGTGGATCCAGAACCCTGAGCTCGCTCCTCAGCAGGTGCTCTGCAGCCTACGCCGTGGAAGAGGACGCTGCAAGACTGTTGACCTGAAGCCAGGCTGGAGCGAAGGTATTCAAGAAAAGCAGCAGCCCCTGAGAGCCTAAACTGGTTTGAAGAACCAAATGAACCTATGAAGAAGGTTTAAACATGAAGCCAATAATCCCCAGCTTAAGGAGGGCGTCAGGTAGACAGAAAGGAAATTCATGAATCCTTTCAACTTGCCTAATCTGTACCAGAATAGGGTTAGGCTTAGGGTTAGGGTTCAGGTTAGGCTTAGGTTTAGGTTTAGGCTTAGGCTTAGGTTTAGGCTTAGGCTTAGGCTTAGGTTTAGGCTTAGGGTTAGGCTTAGGTTTAGGCTTAGGCTTAGGCTTAGCATTAGGCTTGGTGTTAGGAGAATGATCCCAGGACAAGGACGCTGCTCTGTGACCCCACCTGCATGGAACTCATAGAGCAGCTACAGAACAAGTCTGCAGACTTGGGCATGAAACGATAAGATCCCCAGGTCATGACTACTCTCGGTGCCCCCTTGGGGTTGATCTGGGCAGCATGGATGAAAAGGAAGAGGCAGCCGGGTGTGGTGGCGCACACCTGTAATCCCAGCACTTGGGAGGCAGAGGCAGGAGGATTTCTGAGTTCGAGGCCAGCCTGGTCTACAGAGTGAGTTCCAGGACAGCCAGGGCTACACAGAGAAACCCTGTCTCGGAAAAAACCAAAACAAAACAAAAAAAAAAAAAAAAAAAAAAGGAAGAGGCAGCAACACCCCACCCCACTCTTCCCACACAGAGACCAAGTCAGAACCAATGGAAGATCTTCCAAAGAGTAAGAAACAGGCTCTGAAAGAAAAAGGAGTTGGGAAATGTCTACAAGGAGAAAGATTCTGACAAGGTCCTGGAGCATTATGACAGAGCCCGGGACCAGGACCCTACCGGTAGGACTCACATAACAAGCCAAGCGGCTGTGCACTCTGAGAAGGGTGACTACAGCAAAGGCTGGGAGCTCTGCCTTTGAAGTGGGCAGAGAGAACCAAGAGGACTACTGGCAGATCGCCGAAGCTTATGCCCAAAATCGCAATTCCTGTTTCAAAGAAGAAAAGTAGCCAGGCATAGTGGCGCACGCCTGTAATCCCAGCACTTGGGAGGCAGAGGCAGGCGGATTTCTGAGTTCAAGGCCAGCCTGGTCTACAGAGTGAGTTCCAGGACAGCCAGGACTACACAGAGAAACCCTGTCTCGAAAAACCAAAGAAGAAGAAGAAGAAGAAGAAGAAGAAGAAGAAGAAGAAGAAGAAGAAGAAGAAGAAGAAGAAGAGTACAAGGATGCTCTCCATTTCTATAACAAGTCTCTGGCAGAGCACTGAACCCCAGATGGGCTCAAGAAGTGCCAGCAGGCAGAGAAAATTCTGAAGGAACAAGAGTGACTGGCTTATATCAACCCTGACTTGGCTTTGGAAGAGAACAAGGGCACTGGATACTCCCAGAAAGGGGACTACCCCCAGGCCATGAAGCAGTACAGAAGCCTTTAAAAGGAACCCAAGACATGCCACTGCACAGCAACAGAGTTGGAATTTCAGCAGGCACTCAAGTACTGTGAAGAGTGCAACCTTCATCAAGGAAAGCAAATGCTCTGGATGCCGTGAAAGACTCTACAAAAGCCATGGATGTGTACCAAATGGCGTTAGACCTGGACTCCAGCCGGAAGAAAGCGGCAGATGGTGACCAACACCACATGATGGCACAGTACAGCAGACGTGCTAGCCCTGAGGATGTGAAGCAGCCCGCTATGGCTGACCCTGATGTGATAATGAGTGACCCAGCCATGAGGCTTATCCTGACACAGATGCTAAAGGACACCCAGGCTCTGAGTGAACACTTAAAGAATCCTGTAATACACAGAAGATCCAGAAGCTGATGGATGTCAGTCTGATGACAATCTGGTGATAACTTGCTTTTCCCTACACCAATAAGGAAGGGCAAGTTGGGATGGTGGTGAGCAGCACTGGGCAGAGTGGGGAGAGGAAAGGCTTCTCTCTATACATGTCTTCAAGGAGGACAGACTCATCCAGTGCCACCTCGGGCCCTCCCAGCACACACATGGTCTCTTCACTGCTGCCCTCAATCCCGAGTCCTTCCCGCCCACTCCCAGCCTCCCTGTCCCTGTCTCAGCCGCTCCCCTGTAGTTGGTTATTTTTTATTTAGGGCAGTGGGTACATGTGGAGAGGGAAGGGTGTTCTTCCTAACCTAGGGCCCCAGCTGCCTTTACTTGTTCTTTGTTCTTACCCACGTCCCTCCTCAATAAAACGAGACAGTCAGGTGTGGTTTAAAAAATAAAAGGCCAGCTAGCTCGGTTGGTAGAGCATGAGAGTCATGGGTTCAGGCCCCACGTTTGGTGCCATCTCTAGTGTGTAACTACATTTATAGTGTAACTATAAATCGATCAATCCACACTATGGCCAGCGAGGCACCAGCGACTGCGGTCTCCCCCGCCCCTATGGTTCCCAGGCTAGCTTGCTGCCAGGCTGCTCGCTTTTCGCAGGCCATCTATCCGCTGTGGCTAGCCTCCAGGAAGTCAGCTATCGCTAGCTCAGACTCCCTTAGCCCCATAAAATGATAACACCACAGACTTGTAATATATCACCCAAATTTATAACGGTAAATCTCCAATCCCAAAATGCCCTTGCAAACAACACAAAATATAATTGATATGAATTCAAGTTGCACGCCTAGATCAGGCAAATGTACTCGACATTACTCTGTCTGTCTGTGCGGCCCCCCAGCTACTTGCAGATTGTCCAGGCCACATGGTTCTGGTTCATCTTCCTTTTTCTTCATCTTCTCTCAACCTTCCGTCTCTCTCCGACTCTCTCTCTCTGCGTCCCCTCTCTAAAACTTTCAGCTCTGCCTTTTCCTTCTACTGCCCAATCACAGGCTCTAGCTTTATCTAATTGAGATTTCACCTGAGTACAGGCACCCCTTTTGAAGGAGCAGAGAAAACAGACAGCAATCCACAACAGAAAGGACTCAGTGCCAAGGCTTTCCCTTCTCATCTACCCCCACCCCCTCCCCACTTTCCCCACCCCACCCCACCCTCCCCCAACCCTCCCACCCCCTATCCCACCCCACCCCCACCCCCCGCATTCCCTCCACAGGGAGCAGGACTCCTGTCCTCATGCACAATAAAAACTGAAGCCTTGAAGACTCAGGAAATTTGTGTCCCTGGCCAAGGCTACTTCCAAGGATGCCTTTGATATTCTGTGGCTTGCCATGAGTGGCCTGGGAATGGCTGGCGTCTTAGTTAGGGTTTCTATTGCTGGAACAAACACCATGACCAAAATGCAAGTTGGGAAGGAAAGGGTTTGTTCAGCTTACACTTCCAGATCATAGTTCATCACTGAAGAAAGCCGGGACAGGAGCTCAAGCAGGGCAGGAACCTGGAGGCGGGAGCTGATGCAGAGGCCGTGGAGGATGCTGCTTACTGACTTGCTTCACAAGGTCTGCTCTGCCTGCTTTCTTACAGAACCCAGAACCACCAGCCCAGGGATGGCAGAATGGCTTGGGCCCTCTCTCACTGATCACTAAATGAGAAAATGCCTTACAGCCAACTGAGGCTCGTTTCTCTCTGATGACTTCAGTTTGTGTCACATTGACACACAAAACTAGCCAGTACAGCTGACATAATGGAGTCCAATGCTGCCTGTGCTTCCACTTATGGTACAAGAGTCAAAACATGGAAACACTCTGAAGTCAGTCATCTAACACAACAGCATATGTTTCCAGGATGAGCACAAGGACAGAGCTTTTGGAGGGTAGATGCCAGCAGGGGGCATTATAGGATATCCCCCAAAGCTCAAAAAGTTAGAGAGTAGAATAATATCTCTCTCACACACACATACACACACACACACACACACACACAAAGAAATAATAAGATACAGGAGCTTACTGACGTGAGTTGCTTCAACATGTCTCTCCCACCTGTGAAAACCAGAAATAACCAATGGAGAAGCCATGAGAACCTGGATGGTTTCAGAGAGCTTCTAAAGTGTTAGGAGCCATAATGGGATAAACTAATATACTAGCAGGTGATCATCCTGAAATGGCCTGCTTCGGATTATTATATAATCTGCGACAGGTCAGCCCTCATTAAATAAGGGACTCGTTTTAGGAAAGATTGCTGCTATTATTATGTTTTTTCTGTTTTATTAATGACATATAATAATCAATAAGTAATAGCACACCCCTTTGGAGCAGATCTCTGCAGATTCACAAAGATGTACTGTCTTATAGTGATGCTATGTAGGTGACTTAAGTTTTAATGAAGATCCTATAAGAATTCCTAAAATTATACCTATGATTATTAAGCTCTTTTATACTGGGACTGCTATTAGGTCCTTTTCTGATAGTCTCAGAGTTTTCTGAGAACTCTGCCAGTCTCCCAAGCATCACAAGTTAATTGTTCTTAGATGGTAACCAGAATTTCTCCTAGTCAGAGCACATTAACCAAAGGTCATAAAAAGGGAACTAACAATTGATTATAGGTGCTAGGACAGAAGATAAAATATTGACTAGGTTTAACTATACAAAACTTCACTTATAACTTAGTTATGATTTTAAACCTTAGGTGAACCTGTAGAGCTAAGACAGATGATAGATGTTTAGCCAGATAATTACTCCTAATGGATATGCATGTAAGCATTCTCAGTTGTAAACTTCTATTTCAATTTATGATTTGACTTTTTGTGTGAACTTGTGATGAACTTTGTAACATGTGATCGTGTATTCTGAAAGATGTTTAAGGGCTGAGGACAAAGATAAGAGTCAAAACTGAGGAACTTAGGTGAGAGGAACAGAGGTGAGAAGAACTGAGCTGAGAGAGGAACTGAATTGAGGAGAACTTTTTAGTCGGAAGAGAACAAGATTAGAAGGAGAATGCAGAGTGGAATAACTTAGAAACTACAGGTAACATAAAAAAAAAAAAAAACTAAGAGAACAGTGTGCAGAATGTGGAGGGAAAGAGGAAAAAAGAAGACACTGCAGAGAGCAGAGGAGCAGGCAGGTTTCTCCTTACCATGGGACCTGTTCTGTTCCATGGTAAGGACAAGGCAGGTTTGCCAGGAGCCATTCTCACATAAATCTCAAAACCTCCTCCTTTCAGCCATCCTACATGTTCAGGCCTACTTTACAAGGAAAAATACTAGCTCCCAAGTTAGCCAAATAGCAAGCTGGTCAGTACAAACAGAGCTCCCCTGCCTTGGTCAGGACAAACAGAGCTCCCCTGCCTTGGTCAGGACAAACAGAGCTCACCTGCCTTGGTCAGGACAAACAGAGCTCCCCTGCCTTGGTCAGGACAAACAGAGCTCCCCTGCAGTTAGGTTACCATAGCAGCCTCTCTCCACTCCACCTCCTCTTGACCATTTTAGCTAGCCAACTTCCTGCAGATGCAGTCAGCTTCCCCATGAGATTCTGAGAGACTACTCCCTAGAGACAATGTTTGCCCCCTCCTCCCTTTCCGAGAGACTGTTTCCTGGAGACAATGTTTGCCCCCTCATATGCCCTCCCTATCTCTGGCTTGCTCTCCTTTATATTGCGGTGTGAGAAAATAAAAGTTTGCAGCTTGATCAGAACTCCTGTCTTGCTGTCTGTCTCTTGTGTCTCTTGTCCCCCATTCTCTCCTAGGTGCTTCAGGGAACCCCGTTGACTGTCCTGCAGGTCAGGACACAGGCTTAGTCTTATTAAAACGAACAAAGCTTTTTTCTTACAAACATGGTTTTCATTCATTTAGCATTAAAGGGGTGGATGCCTTTTCTTTCTCTATGCAATAAAGATTGGAGCTCATTTTTCATCCAGAATGAGTGACTTCTTTCTGCACCAGTGCTTGGTCTTTTGTTCCATATGCATATGTAAGTATGGATGTGTGTGTAAGTATGTAATTGTGAGAATTATGCATATGTGTGTGTAAGTATGTAATTGTAAGAATGCATGCAAGCTGGGCCCAGCTGAATTTATATGGAAATGTATGAGAACTCTGCATGCATGAAGCTGTGTATGAACTTATGTGAGATTATGAATATTCGCTTATGTAAAGGGTTTTCTTTCTGTGAGTGTTATTCTCTTCTCCTGGTTCAATAGTAGTTTATTGCTCCAAACTTACCCCTAGCCAGACAAGCAAGAGGCATCTGGACAATAGGGAAAAGGCTCTAGCAATTAACCCTTTACTTAATCTCCTGTTGTTTTAGGATGAAGTGCTAAGTGCCTAAGACTGCAGTCTCTGGCTTCAGAGGAACACAGAAGGCAGGTCAGCTACAATAGCATAGTAACTTAGACTTAGATAAGTAAACTTTTTATTATACAACAACCCTAAATATCTTATAAGACAAAGTCTTATCCCCAAATCTCATAAGACCATGTCTTATACCAGAATCTCATAAGACAAAGTCTTAGCCCTCCCCCGACCCCGACACTCTAAACCCCCTCCTCTGCCTCAGGAACTAACAAGAAAGAAGAACACCACCACCCCACCACCACCACACCACCACCACCACCCCGCTCCCACCACTGACTCCCAGCACTAAAGCTATTGAGTTGTTTACTTCCTGAGTTTTGACAGACTTCCAGGAGCGTGGAATGTTTCCTAACTCCCTTTAGAACATCCTGAGTCTTCCATGCACAATACCAAGCTTCTCACTTCAGATCCATATTAAAAATCACTGCATCCTGCCCTGGACCGACGGTCCAGGGTATATAAGAAAGCAGGCTGAGTAAGAGGGGGGCACAAGACTTTAAGTAATGTTCCCCCATGGTCTCTGCATTAGTTTCTGCCTTGAGTTCCCACACTGACTTTCCCTGGATGGTGGAATACAAGCTGTAAGCTAAAATAAGCTCTCCTCCCCCAAGCTCATGTTGGTCATGTTGTTTTATCACGATTGAAACCATAACTAAGAGAGAAATTGATACCAAGTCATAGAGTATGAAAACTTGCTTTACTGGGACAATTAAGACTTGTCAGTTAGAGCTGAAAATAAACTACGGTTAAGAAGAAACCAGCACTATGGAAGCAGAACCTTCTGGGAAGTGTGTCCTCAGAGTCAGCACACAAACCTATAGTCCAGACAAGTCCAAGCCTGTACCTTGTGCTGGCAACCAAAACCATGTAAAACTGTGCCCAGAAGTTTGGTAAGGTAAAGCAGGTCAAGAGGGAGGGACTCGGTGGGCACACCCCTGAGGCTGTGTGACTCCCAGCTCCCTGCCAGACTCCTGACTTGGAACACGTGCCATGCTTCTCACAAAAAAGAAATGTGTCCTACGGTCACACGGGCTCAAAACAGAGTTCTCCGTGCTAATGCGGTGCCTAGGCCTGGAGGGCTTAGCCAGTAAACTTCTCTTCAACCCTGCAAAAGGTATTTAATCTCAGGCCCACCCTGAGAAGTAGGGTATGGCTTTATGTATCAGTTTTCCACCATGGACTGTCTCTTTCATCAAGATCTACTGTGAGGGAACCTGGGGAAGGCCTTTGTCTCCAGGGTCACAATTTTTTCTCCTGTAGAAGGCCTCTCTGCACTCCCAGCCACTACTGCCACCAAACCTGCCTCTGTCAAGCAAAGGACAATCATCCCATGAGATGAGCCAGAGCTCTCCTTCCTCCCCCCCCCCTCCCCAGTCCCAGGCTAGATGCTGTCCCAGGCCCATGGGACCCAGACTCTGTTCTCTGCTCCTCTGTGACTCCCAGTGGTGCCTGGATGTCCAAGTCTAAGAACCCCATGGCCCTGGCCTTGTCGCAGGCTCAGGAACCCCTGAACCAGCTCCAACTCTCCCTCATCTCAGACTGTGCTTTTCTACCCTAGGGGTGCTTCCCTGCAGGCCATGCACTCACTCAGGAGGAGCATGGGGGAAGCACAGTCAAACTCCCCAAGTTCTGCCTCCCAAGCAGCGGTGCCCTGCAGCTGAGCAGGCTCAGGCCTACAGTAATGTGTACGTTTTCCTGGTAGTACTGGTTGTGAAGGCATGACAGAGTTATGGAGAGCTGCTGAGTCTTTGCACCATGAGAAACAAGAGCTCGCTAGTAAATGTGTAGCCTATGTTAAAGAGCATCAGAACTGAAAAGAGTCTTAGAGAGAAGTTGACACTTGACAACATGCAGCAGGATCAGAGACCCTGAAGAAGGCCCAGGAGACTGTTGGTGAAACTGCAACCCGACTGCAGCAGGAGCCTGACAACATCGTGGAATAACTGCCGAGAACAGCAGCGTCTGTGGAACAGAGCTACCTGAGCCTCTGGCGGTGCTGCGTGTACTCGGCCAGACCTCAGGAACTAAGACGATCCAAAGGCCTGACATTGAGCTTTACACGGTTTGACTTTGATTTTGCTTTGATCTGATTGTGATGCTGCCTGGTCCTTCCCTCTTAGAATAAGAAAATATTTAACTTATTTCGTATTTTGCAGAAGCCCATAGTTAAGAAGAAAATTTGCAATTTTACAGATAATTGGAAGTTCAGAGAGACTGGATATTGTAAAGAGACTGAACTTTTGAAGTATTGAAAATTTTAAGGACTGTAGGACCCTGAAAAAATTAGAATATTTTATACTGTGATTGTGATGGTTTGTATATGATTGGCCCAGGAAGTGACCCTATTAGGAGGTGTGGCTTTGTTGGAGTAGGTGTGTCACTGTGGGTGTGGGCTTAAGACCCTCACCCAGGCTGCCTGGAAGTCAGTCTTCCACTAGCAGCCTTCAGATGGAAATGTAGAACTCTCAGCTCCTCCTGCACCATATCTGCCTAGATGTTGCCATGTTTCTGCCTTGATGACATTGGACTGAACCTCTGAGCCTGTAAGCCAACCCCAATTAAATGTGGTCTTTTATAAAACTTGCACTGGTCATGGTGTCTGTTCACAGCAGTGAAACCCCAACTAAGACAGTGATATTGATATTAATATGAAAGCTTAGGAACAACAAAAAAGCAAAGGTTATGCTGATGTATTTGTGTGTGAAGTTGACAATGGGCCAGCTGTGTTTGCTAGTTTTATGTCAACTTGACACAAGATGGAGTCATGTGGGAATGAGAAACCTCAACTGAGAAAAAATGTTCCTACCAGATTGGCCTGTGGGCAAACCTATACTGCATTTTCTTGATTGATGATTAATATGGAATGGCCCAGGTGGATACGCCACTACTGGGCAGGTGGCCCTTGTTAGTTCCAAGACCTGTGACGTCATATAGGCGACAATTAGCACCGCCCCGCAAGCGTAGGCCTGTTACCAAGGCAACGGCCACCATGTACCCAGAATTCAATGGGCCTACCTTTTTACCTGTAATTTAAATTACCACCCATATAAAAGGGTAGTGTTTCTTCCCCTCTCTCTCTTTCTCTTCATTCCCTGCCTTCTTCCTACCCGCTCACCTGTACCCCATCTTAAATAAAGCCACGTGGAATTGTCTGGTCTAAGCCCTCATTGCGGCCCACACCTCCCCGGCTTCTCAGCCGCGGCCCGCGGCCCGAGGGGCGGACATGCAGGTGGCTTGAGTAGGCTGCAGGTCACTGAACTGCATGGAAAAACCAACAGTCCTGGCATATGAAAATATGCTGAACAAGACATGAGACGCAAGACCGTATTCATTCTCGGCCTCTGCATTAGCTCCCACCTTGAGCTGCTGTTCTGACTTCCTAAATGATAGCCTACAAGCTGTAAGCTGAAACTGTCCTTTAAAAGTTGTCTCTGGTCATAGATTTTTTTTTTTTTTTTATCATGCCCATAGGTGTAACTACCCAAAGTTACATCAAACAGGTCACCTGGACGGAAAGCTGGGAATGAAATAGAACAGGCTGGTGAGAGAAATGAGGAGCCAAGACAAGGTTTCTGATCAAGGCTCAAAGTTTAATAAGGGTCTCCAAATATATAGGGGGGACCCTTCCCCCAAAGGCTGGAAACTCATCTGCAAAACTGGTTTGTTTGCTCAGCAGGTGGCTAGTGCCTCTCAGGGGAAACTGCAGGTCCACGAAGAACAATGGGAGAGAGCTCCACCCTAGGCAGGAAGTAGTGGCTAGCACTGAGGTCTGAAATTCCCGCTGGGGCAAAGGCTGTGGGGAGGGCACACACAGAAGCCCTGAGGAAGACAGAATCCATCAGCATTCGCGGATCTGCTAGGTCACCCCCTGGGAAACTGAGTTGTGGAAGGCAGATGGCAGGAAACACCCCACCTGCTGAAGGAGCCAAAGGAAGAGCTGGTGAGGGGCCTCAAGGTGCAACCAGCTTAAAAAGCACAAAGCCTGTGGATGCGGGAGCTGGCCAACCAAGCCCAAAGAGGCGTGTGCCGTGAGATGTAACAAATGTGTAGCAATTTCCTCTAAAACAGTGCATGCCAGAAGGAGACCGCTTAAAAGACTTGGGAAGTAGGGACTGGAGAGGAGGGGCGGTGTTTAAGAGCAACCATCTGTGACTCCAGTTTGAGGTGATCTACTGCCCCTTCTAGCCTCCTGGGGCATTATGTCTACATATGGTACACATTTCACACATGAATAAGACACACATAAAATAAAGATAAGCCAAGAAGTAAAAGAAACAAGTCTCAGGAAGTAAACAAATGCACAAGTCTCTAGAAGTTCTGAAAGCGGCCCAAGACTTACAAGATGCCCACGGTTTATAGGTTGTAATGACAGCTTGGGCGAGGAGACTTTCCAGCCAGTCAAGCTGTCTGGAGTCTCCAAAGCAGTTCCTGGAGTGCAGCTTTGATGAGACTGCCACTCAGCTGCCTCTGAACCACACATTCCTATAAGTAAATCCTGAATCCTATACATTCCTATAGGTAAAACAGACTCATTAAAGCCACATTGAACTTTGGTGGAATTGTTACTGTAGTCTACAAGCAGTTCCCCACCTGAGATGAAAAGACATCTCTTCACATCTCACTGGGAAAAGTCACATGGCTGCTGGCCACCCCAGTAACCTCCAGACGGAAACTAATCAGAGCTGAGGATGGTGAGGAAGCTGTAACAGAACCAGCAGCAAGCGGACAGATGGGCCCCGGTAAAGGTTGTGTCTTGGCTTATGTTCAATTCCCAGCTCTGGTCTTGACCAAATGCAACCTGAGTCACTTCCTATGTCTCTCAGCCTTGAGCTCTCAGACCTCTGGAGGCTAGAGGTCCATCCTGAGAGGAAGAAGCACATGACGGAAGGGCTATGCCAGAGGAAGAAAGGCATAGTAGCAGATGGACTGAAATCCTGATGACCGCACTTGTGAGCTGTAGCGGGAGGTTTTAGCTACACTGCTCTGTGCTTCCAGTGGATATTACACTTCCAGCCACCCACCCAGGGACTCTTTGAATTCGCACAAGCACACACACACACACACACACACACACACACACCAGTTAATTTTAAAATGCCTTGGCTACCTCAAAGGCTGGGAACTCCTAACCCTTCCCCTGTCACCCCAGGCCCAGTCAGGGAAGTGGCCAGTGGCCACCCACCCGAATTCTCACATGGATGCTTGGCTTTCTCTCCTGCAGCTCCTGCGTCCATCTGTCTCCCACTGCTTCATGGTGATCTCCCTTCTCCCTCCTGCGTCCTATCCTGCACAACTGTAGGGTCCTGCCCAATGCCCAGTCATTGGCCATTTGGGGACCAGGACCCAAACCAATTGGGGACAAGGACCTTTAGCGTTTGGACATGCAGATTCCTGGCTGAATCAAAGCATTAGAACCAACCTCCAACAGAGAGTGACTATTCACCAACCCAAGAAACTGCCATCTTGGGACATTCAGCTGCACCCCACTGTAAAAAATCATCCCTGTTGATGGGTTATATCCCCAAAAGGAGGGATGGAGAGGGGCACAAGATTCTTACCTGAGTATCAAGATCTTCCCTTCAATCTGTTGAATACATTTCTGCCTTAATTCATGGGGGTATGGAAAGGCCCTTACCCTTATGGGTAAGGTTTTTCAGGTGCAGCCTATTAGGAGGGAGGAGCACCCACATCCAGGTAAGTAAGCCCTCATCCATGCTCTGTAAGGAAGCAAAGAAACTCCCTGGTTTCCCAAAATTAACGTTGGTAGAATCATGCCTTGACTTGTCATTGGGACCTTAAAAGGAGGGTCACATGCTGCATATGTCTCCCCTAGGAAGGAATTTTAGCAATAACACTATTTCCCACAGAATGTGCAGATTAGGAACTCTTCTCTGGGTTAGTTTTCCATTGGGTTCCAGGACTCCCCAACTCTGCATTCCTGGGCATGCAAGTGAGACTCTCTTGTTGGTAGTAAGATGTTTATTATTCGGCACAGGAAAGACAGTGGGAGGATTAATGGCAAAAAAACGAAAGAAAGAAAGAAGGAAAGAAAGAAAGAAAGAAAGAAAGAAAGAAAGAAAGAAGAAAGAAAGAAAGAAAGAAAGAAAGAAAACTTTTTCTGGCACTTCAGATCCAGGTGCCTGAGGCTTCAGGGAGGATTGCGGTCTAAGAACATTGGGCAGGTGACACACTCTTCTCCACAGTGTTTCCTTCATGGGTGACCCGGCAGCTGTATCTACTGTGAGGCGTCCACTGGTCAGATATCAGGGTCAGGTAGCTGCTGGCCATGTACTTGTTGTTGGTCTGTTTGGAGGGTTGGGTTGTCTCTACACCCTGAGTGACAGGGATCCCATCTATCTTCCAGTCCACTACCAAAGTACCTGGGTAGAATTCGCTCACCAGACACACTAGTGTGGCCTTGTTAGCCTGGAGATTCTTTAAGGAAGGCAGGAGCAGAGTAACCAAGGGCTCAGACCTGGGCTGACCTGCGTGGAGAGAGAAGGGACAAGAGTTGGCATAGGAGAGCCCACGTGATAGGGAATCATCCTTCTCTTCTCAGGACTCTGTGGCCATTCACTGCAGCCTCAGAGTGTCCCATCCAGGGACCCCTCCTCCTTCTCCTCTGCCCACCTGAGACACCTGAGAGCAGACAGCCTGGCCTCCATTAGACCATGTTCCTCTTCCAGGTGAAATGACCCAGACGCAGACCCTTGCAATCTCTATTTCCCCACTGAGACTGAGACCAGCTGTCCTCTCTAGCCCCTAGGAGTTGGACTCGGAATTGGGATCTGACCCCCAGCCTCCTGGTGGGGCAGAGGGCAGCTCCCCAAGCCCCATCACTTCTCCAATGCTCAGAGCCTCCTCTGAGAATTGCTCTCATTTATTTTGTTTATTCTGCAAGGCTGGTCCTGAGGAGTTGGTCTTGGGGTGTGCCTGCTATTTAAGGGCTTCAGGGCCAGTTAGTCACGTCACCAAGGATTAGATTCCATCCAGAAGAATCCTAGGAACTCCTCCAAGGACCCGATGCTTTGTCCACAGTAATCACAAGAGCTACACTGGCTATGTTCCTGGGGTTCCATCTCCCTGACCACCCAGGAAGTCTCTGGTGACTCCTGATTTCACTTGGCCTATTTGTTCCTTCATTCCTCATGTAAGTCTAAGGGCATTTGAGGAAGATGGACAAGGTAGACAACAGGTTCCAGCCCTGAACGACCCCAGGAACAATAGTCTACGTTCTCTTTCTAGTAATCATCCTTGATGGACCTGGTTCTACCTACCTGGTCACTCTGAGCCTTTTCCATGTCTCTATGACTTCATGGGCCAGCAGAAGATTAGACTGAGCCAGATTCCTCACTCAGCCTCTATGTTTTTCTATCTAGGGTGATCTGAATCTATGAAGGCAGGGCTCATGGTACCAGCTATATCCCTGCACCTACTATGTAGCCTTCTTAGTTTGGATGGGCATCTGGGCCTCAGTTCAGATGCTGAGGTATAGTGGTCTCTATGGCCTGAAAATCTCATTCCCTGATCTCTTTTTGGGCATCTGCCTCAGAAGAGTAGCTATTGGGGCCTTTCCTGTGGTTTACCTTAGAACTACTGCCTTTCCCTCATTCACAGAAAAAGGTACAGTTCGGACTGCAAGGCTAGGAAAGGCAGACGGTAAGAATTCCCCACAGTAAAAATGTACTTCCCTGAGACAGCTGGATCATGAGACCAGGAGAACTGCTTACCTAGGATTGTGAGCTGGGTCCCACCACCAAAGACATACCCAAACTGGGACTCAGATGGAAGCCTGTGAGGCCAGCACCTGGGACCTGCTCCCCGTGGGATGATCTGGAACAGGAACCTGTTGGGTGAGTCAGGTACAGGACTTCAGGAAATGAACTATGTCCTTGGCAGAAAATAGATGAGCAGCCAGTAACCCAACAAGTCCATCTATCCGTCTCCTACTTCCACCTCTAATTTTTTTTCAGTGTTGATGGCAATATCAGGCCCAGGAGGTTATCAGGAAATTCCTGGGTGGTGTATCTTCTCTGGTGAGTGTGGTGGAACCAGGAATCTCTGGTGTGTGTGTGTGTGTGTGTGTGTGTGTGTGTGAATCAGTTCCTCCTGGTTCTGTGTTTCCTCCCAGGATCCATGCACACTAGACTATAAGAATTCTTTTGTTTTTATTTCTATCATGTGGCTACTATGTAGACCAGGCTGGCCTCAAACTCACAAAGGTCTGTCTGCCTCTGCCTCCCAACTTCTGGGATATAAGGGGTGTGCCACCACACCAAACCTTATTTTTTTCTATTTATCTGAGTAAAAACATGTGATTATATCTTGATAGTAGATGCATGGTTGCTGAGTCTGAACTAAGTCCTCATGCTTTACAGGCGAGGTCTTCTTAACTGGGTGATCTCCATGGCCACAATGACTACTCCTCCCACCCAAGACACTCCCGCAATATTTAATGGATGTTTTGATAATTATCTAAGCATAAACTTATTGACTAAGATGAACACACACACACACACACACACACACACACACACACAGTTAATTCTAAATGAATTAGGACTATGACATGCTAAAATAACCCGATACCACAGTCTTAATTCCAGCCACTAAAGAGGACTTAGGAAGGAGAAAGGATCTAGGAAAGCTATAGGAAGTTCAAATCTTGCATAGGCTACAGAGAGTAAGATCAGCCTGGGAAACCTAGCAAGACCTCTTATCAAAATAAATGGAAAAGGGAGCTGGCCCATTGGCATGATCAAGGAACTAAGTTAAAGCTAGCATTTGCCCAGCCCCCTCCATTCCTGCCCCCGGTCCGTGGACCTACACACACACATTCCCCCCATAGCAAGTCCCTTACCTGCCTGGAAGGGTCCACAGGCCAGGCCTGCTGCTTCCCCCTGAGGCTCCAGGGCCCACAGCTCTGCTCCTTTGTGCTGAGCTCAGGGAAAGTATGTGGTAGACACCATCCACTAGGCCCAACAGCAGCAACAGAAGGAGAACTTCACACTGCCTGGGGATAGTGCCCAGTGTCCGTGCTGCTCTGAGCTTCATTGACCCTCACGTTCAAGGTCAGCTCTGGCTTCACTTGCAGTGTAGGTCTCCTAGCAAAGGATTGCTCCTCCTCTGATGGCCAGAAGCTATCCAGTGCAGACGGATCTGTGAAGCCAAACCCCAGGTTGTCTCTGGTTTCTACCACCAGCAGGCACACCCCAGTGCCCATGGTCACCATCTGTGGAGGTCTCTCCCAAAGGAACATGTGCAAACTGCCCAGCTGTGGTTGGGATGCAAGTTCAACTGTTTTCACTCACAGCTGCCTGCCTTACCCCATCTCTGGAGCTCCGGGCCGCTCCGCCTGACTGATATCCAGGTCCCCAAGGGCCCCTAGGGCTGTGAAGAGGGGCCATAGAGAGCAACTGAACACCTGCCCCATGGAACAAGAGTCTCTGAAGGCTTATTGCCAGAGATGCAAGGCAGAGCTGTAACTGAGATAGGGCCAGGGGCATCCTGAAAGCAGAAAGCTGAACTGATCCAGGAAAAGTGAAATAATAATTAAAATGGTGTTTAGTACACCATGTTCAGTACCTGTAGGTCTCATATCACAAACTAAGACACCCCAAATCTTTGTAGGTAATACCCATATCTTTAAACATTAGCCACTCGCCATACTAGCTATCTGCAATTCCAGCACTAAGGAGGTTAAGACAGGAGGATGGTGAGTTCAAGGCCAGCCTGTGACATATAACAAGTTCTTGTCTCAAAAAGGCAACATGAAACAAAGAAAGTTAATAGAAATTGGGTAGTGGCATATTACATGCTCTTTGGATACACCTTATGCATTGTGAAATAAAATTTATTTATCAACCATCTTATTTGTTTTTCAGTATAATCAAAATATGCAAAGTCTATCCTCATCACAGTTTTCTGTGGCCTATAGGCTTTTTGTGGCATGGGCGAACTTCAGACCTTCTCTGTACAATCTTCCTCCAAAGCCAATGAGTTTCTCCAGCTGTGGAAGCATTTACTTGGCCACCCAAGACATCATCCAACCAGCCATACTGTGGAAGGCTGGGTCAGGCTGACATCTTACTGTCCCACTAAGATCGTGAGGGCCACAATGAAATCAGACTCTACGGCCTGATGACACCCTGCTTGGATCTCTGCATCCCACAGACATTGACTGGAAACCCTAAGGGACAAGCATTACATCTTGGAGTGTCCCAGGTCCATCGGGACAAGGACAAAGTAGCAGGCCATAGAGTTCAAGTTCCCTTAAAGATGTGTAAAGCACAGGATGACCTCTGACACCATCTAGCTTTTCCTCACTTGAGGCACATGGCCCTCTCTGCCTACTTTGAACTCCTTATATTTTGGAGATTGGAGAAGGACCCAAGGGACATTGACTATGTTATTCCAACTCAGCAATCTCACATGCCAGGACCCAGAACCCATGATTCCCCTTGGAACAGTGCCAGATCTCCCGACTTACCCCAAATGTATTTTGTCCCAACTGTTCTTTGAGTCCTGATCCTACCATAGGCTCAGAGTAAGAAGCAGCCACAGACCACAGCTTCCTGTAGCTATCCAGATGTAGCCATCAGACCATGCCCTTGCTCAACACTCAAGATATCTGACTTTTCTGTCTTTGTGTAGACGGTTGTCTCCTCTCCAGATACTTCTACCCTGCTTTGATACCAGAAAATACCCCTCTCCTCTGGCTCCTGCCCATCTAGGCCCCAGGGAGGCTGCTTATGGCCATTGTGTACCCACCTATACAGACTGACTTTAGAACAGCCTCAGAATTGCTTTTCCAACTCAAACATGCTGATATTCTAGAAGTTTCTTAGCTTTCAGAAACCCTGACCTGTCCCATGGCTCCTAAGACCCTCTCTGAGGTGGATTCTCTGATTTTGGAGGGCTCAAAACATTCTCCAAAGTCCACAGAGCTCCAGGTTTCACTGAACATAAAATGATAATGAAGCAACCACTGGCAAGCAGTGCGGCCAGCACGATGAAGACGTCTCTGCCTCCACTTGGCTGGTCTGCAGGCGCCCAGGGACTTGGTCCAACCTTATTCTTGACATTCTGAGGATAATTTGGTTAGATTAATATTTAAATCATGGACTTCAAGTAATATATATTATCTTTTATGATATGGATGGCTTCATCCAGCTTACTGGAGTATAAAGATTGAATTCTCCTGAAGAACTCTTGATGGCTAATGGCTTTGAACTTAACAGCAGTTCCTCCCTGGGCTTCCATCCCGACATCCCCTTCAGATTCTGAGCTTTCCATCCTCAAGCTGTGTTGGTGTTCTGAGTTGTACCAGTGAGGTCGATTGGAAAAAGAGAGATACTGCAGGGTGTATTCCAGGCTTTTGCTAGCAGCAGGGCCTCAGAGCTAATGAACTGAACTAACCACCTCCCCAACACGATTTTATTGATTGTTATACACAAGGCCTCTTAGCAAGTCAATTCCCACGCACCAAAACCCTCTATCTGATCTGGGAATTGTCATAGGAAATCATTCTCAAGCAAACCCAGTCACTGTAAGAATTCCAGGTTTGCCAGGAATGTCTTATGACTGAGGTCATGAAAAGGGTCTGAAATTCCCATAAATCTCAGATAATAATCACTGATTATTTACAAGAGATTACTGCAGGGCCCTAGTGGCCATCACTCGGGAGTAAATGTCAGGCACAATGGCTTTATTCTGCTACAAAGCTGTGAGCATCAATTCCTGAAAACACACACACAATTTTGTTTCTCTAGAGAATGTTACTAATAAATCAGATATGTCATCTGATATCCATCAAGTGCTCACCTACAATCTCTCACAAATGGGAACATTGAAATGCAGGGCTTAATGCTGGTACAATTCCTGCCCACGCTGGGAAGAAGCCTTAGGGTTCTAAGTCCAAAGATGATAAGCCTCTTACAAGTCAACTTAGAAAATATAAGGAAAGCCACAGAAACATCTCTTTGAAAATTATCTGTCCAGGCGGTAGTGGCACATGCCTTTAATCCCAGCACTTGGGAGGCAGAGGCAGGCGGATTTCTGAGTTCGAGGCCAGCCTGGTCTACAGAGTAAGTTCCAGGACAGCCAGGGCTACACAGAGAAACCCTGTCTCAAAAAGCAAACAAACAAACAAACAAACAAAGATCTATGCCTCCATACAATGCTTCTCCTGACCCCCAGGGCTCCACAGTTAGCCACACCTATGTTAGACTGGAAACTTGAGGGAAACAAGTTCACATTCACTACAGCTTCCCTGGTGCACTGAACCTAGTACATGATGTCACTCAGTGGGCTTCAAGGTTCACAGAGTTGAGTCCAGACAAATGTTTCTGATCATGAGACATGAGACATGAGATGTTAGGGGTAGTTGAGACTGTCTCAGTAGATAGAGTCACATAAAGATCAAGTTCAAGTTCCAGATAGAAGATAAATCTAGTCACTAATACCAAGGCCATGCTCCCCGCTTAGGCTAGCTAGAACTATGGGTACAGATCCATAGAGCTCACAGTGACCTTGGCAGAAGGTCAGTGGGGTGAGCACTCATAGATGCCCAACTGTGCCCACCTCTCCAACCCTGCCAACATTACCTGAAAGAGATATACCAAAACCCATGGCATCTGAAAATGCCAAGCCTGGCCTTGTCCTCCACGGAGCCAAGAGCCCAATACTGAGAGGAGAGTCCTTAGAGGAGACATCTGTGTTGTATGTGCTAAATAAGATTGGTACCAGGGGCCAATTAGAGCTCTTCAAACCATCTACGTCAGAAACTACTAGAATGCACATAAATGTCACAAGTGAGCCCAGAGGGGAAAGCAAATGCCTCCTCCTGATGCCTACTCACTATGCTGGGACATAATTTGCCTTCCAAAAGGCCAAGTGCTCCAAGTTTTGTCCCTAGTGTGTCAGTGGTAACGTGAAGATGGTAGCACCTTTAAAGGTGGTGTCTAGAGGCTCCGGGAGATGGCTCAGTGGCTAGAGTGCTTGACACACAGGGAGAGGTCCAGAGTCTGCATCCCCAGAATCACATAAAGCCCTTCTATACTCCCAACACTCTGAAAGTAGGAAGTGAGGACCCCTGGAGCAAGCTGGCTAGTTAGGTCAGCTCCGATGAAAAGATCTGGGTTCAAGTGAAAGATTCTGCTTCAGCAATCAACTTCTGAGCTCTGTACACCCAACATGAGTATACACACCCACACACATAGACACACACACACACACACACACACACACATCAACACGTACACAAAAAATGCATGCATAGCACATACACCTGCCAAAATGTTGGAGTTTACTGGAAAGTGGTTAGGTAATTGGGGCATTCACCTATGCAATGATTTAGTGGAACAATACCAGAGGACTACATGGAGATTATAATGTGAGGCCAAGTGTTTTAATACACAGGGATGTGATGCTTACAGGGGCAAGGTCCCAATATCTGCACAATGATCTTAAGCTTGTAGAACAAAGAATTCTTATACCTGAGATCTTCACAGTGCTGTAAAATTGCTAGAACCAAAGGTTTTGATGCCTATGGCTACCTGGAATGACAACATTTATAAAGACTACCTATTTCTACCAATCAGTGCTACTACATCTGAGAGAAATGAAAGTTACTAGAGACCAGCATTTAAAAACCTTTGCTTGCCTAACTACAATTCCTATCCATGTAGAACAAAAGAATCCTAAGCCAGCTGATCACTGGACACTATCTTGCTCCCCGTAATACTCTCTCTGATTTAGAATATAACTGCTTAGAAGTTCTCCATGCAGGAGGCACAGCTCACCCACTGGCTTTCTCTAATGACTCTTCTGAAACAAAGCATGCTGCACTATCTCCACTCACAAGCCTTGCTCTGTTCACACACAGCAGTTCCTGCACAGGCCCATCCTGAAGCAGGCTAGAATCTGTAACAGTCTAAGAAGTCCACATGCCCAGGTCATATCGCAAAAAATACAAGCAATATGAAAAGCCAAGATAATATGTTCCCTCCCTCTCCACACCTACCCTCTAGTATCATAGAAAAGTTTTTCAATGAGAATAACTTAGATAATCCTCAGAACACAGAACAATCATAAACTTGAACAAAGAGTCCAAGGAGTTTAAAGAAGACATTTTTTAAAGCCCTCAATGAACTTAGGCAAGATAGCAAAAAGGCACCTTTAAGTTATGGCCAAGAAAAGTCAAATACAGAGGGGAATCAAATGATGGGGATAACCCAAGATCCAAAAGCTTAATTAAATTAAAAGATATAAATAGTGAAAGTTCAAGCTGAAGTTTAAAAGTAATTGAAAGGCACAATAACCATTCAGAAAACTCATGGAGAATCTTATAAGTAGGATCAAGTAGAAGACAGAGTATCAGAATTTCAAGGTAAAGCAAAGGAATGAGACCACACAAGCAATGGATATAAAACATATTTTAATCACATGAATCAATCACACAGGAATTATAAGATACCATGAAAAGACCAAATCTTCAGATTATAAGTATAAAGGAGAATACAAAGTCAAAGCAATAGATTAGATCTTCAACAGGATTAAGGAAGAGAATCTCCCCCGGATTAAAGGGAAACACACACGTACAGATACAAGAAGCACCTAGAACACCAAAATGACAGAACCAGAAAAGAAATTCCCCATATAGTCAAGGTCAAAATGGAACTGACAAGATGAATGTCTATATAAAGAGGCTTCATTAGAGTGGTTTACAGACAGGGGCCCTGATAGTCCAACAGTCACTGTCTCCCGGAATCCAAGAGTGGTTCACTCCATGAGCTGGATGTCTTCTTCTTCTTCAGCTCTAATGCAATGAAGGGATGCCTCTCTAGCAGGAGAGTCACGTTTGCCATGCCCCTGTATCTACGTGTCTTTCTTGTGCTTTTTCTTTGACTGTTTTTCGTTTTTGGTTATTTTTGTCCTATTCCAATTTGGGATTTTTTTATCTTACTGCATTTTGTTTTATTAGAATATACTACAATAAGCCAATGATTATTCCTTAGATGCCCATGTAGTTTTAAAAAATATGATATTATATATTAAAAATCCCAGCATGGGGGCTTCTTCCCTGCCTTAGCCCAGTTATGTTCCTGGATGAAAGACACACACCATTGTGATCATAAAAAGAAAGAGGCCTGTATTAGTCAGGGTCTTGGCTATTTTCCTGGAGGATTGACCCATACCTTCATTACTGATGGGTGTGCATCCTTTGTCATCCTGGATTAGACTGTTGTAGTTTTCCATTGACTTTAATCACAGGACATGGTAGTACTAAGAGATGCCCTAAGGGATCCCCTGCACTCCAGACATAGTCCTGCTTACCTCCTTTGCAGAGAGGCAATCCAATTTCTCCATGGTAATCTGGATCTATCACCCCGCCTAACACTGTTATTCCTTTCTTAGCCTGTTGGTTTAAGAGCATTAGAAGCCCAAAATGACCAGGGGGAAGTCTGAGCTTCCAGTTCAATGGAATGTTTGTTGTGGTTCCTGGTAGGAGCACTCCCTGTTGGAGGCTGATGCCTAAATTAAAGGGCTGGAGTGCAACCATCTTACAAGCTCTCCTAAGTCGCATACTCAGCTGATTCATCACCCTCCCTCATCCACTGTTCCAGGAGTCAGCTAATCAATAAACTGACCAAATATTTAGTTACCGGACCTTTATATGGGAACTAGCTAATCAACAAACTGACCTTTACCCAATTGTCCTTACCCTCGCATTCCGAGGATATTTCACCTGATTGTCTCAGATTTACCGCCTTCTCCTTCCTTACTGCTTAAAACCCCCGCCCCCCCCCCACCTACAATAAACAGACCTTGACAATGATCGTGCTTGGTCTCGCTCTTCTATCTCACCCGTTCTTCTCATTTTTCAGGCTGGATCCCCCTTGGACCCACGAATAACTGAGTCCCGCAGGTCGGGGCAGGTGGCACCCATATATGGGGCTCGAGGTACGGATCCCCGGATCCCCGGTCAGACGTCGGAGTTTTGCAGATCCGGTGAATTCTCAAGGAGCCGACGCCCTGCCGCTCACGGGGAAAGCTCAGTAAGTGTTCATTGTCGTGACATACAGAATGGAACAAATGCTCTCTAAAGAAGCAGCCCTTATTAAGGATATAAAGAGCACTCTCAGGGATAGAGGAGTTAGAGTTAAGAAAAAGGATTTGTCAGAATTTTTCTAATTCATTCCTAGTACTTGCCCTTGAATAATAATTGAGGGCCCAGACATTCATCCTCGTACCTGGGCTAAAGTCGGTAGAGAATTGAATGCAGTGCTAAAACGAGAGGGCCCTGAGGCAGTTCCCACTCAAATAATTTGTTACTGGAACCTTACACAGGATGTTCTGGCCGATTCTCCCGGCTCCGCAAGGATCCTCTTGGCAGCTGAAGAATTTCTTAAGCTGCTTTCTCGCGCCCCTTCCTCTGCTTCTCTGGCCTCTAATAGTGAAATTAAAAAGAGGCCACCCTCGCCTTGTCCTTCTGTAACTATCCCTATACCTCCTGAAGGCAACCCGTTTACAATTTCAGACCCTCCAAAAACAGATATTCGTCCCCTTTATCCCTCACTTTCAAACATTAAATCTCCTTCCCTTGAAGACTCTCCCTCCCAACAGGAGCCATTAACTTTCCCCATTTTTAGAAGAGAGCATAAAGCCCCTCCCCATTACTTAAAATCTTCAGAGGAGGACAATTTTAAAGAAACTGCCCCCTCCTATTGCAACCCAGACTGGTCATGTAATAATAAACCCCTAGCCACTTTTGCAGGGTCCTCGCGGATCCCCACCCTATCCATCTGCCCCTATACTGCCCCTTCCGACTTTTCCCCAAACCAGACCATTATTACATGCTAAAAAACAATTAACTAAACAAATAGAAGACCTTAAGGAGGTTCTAAGCCTTCAACAGGAATTTTCTTTTTTTTTTTCCTTCTTTTTTTTTTTGACAGTTGTAAGTTTCTTTACATTTTTTTTTATTTTCTATATTCTATGTTTACATTCCAAAGGCTTTCCCCTTTCCGAGTTCCCCCCTCCCTATGTCCCATAGTTCCTCTCCCCCCCAACTATTCCCCAATCATTCCCCCTCCCCCCACAGTTTCTCTACAAAACTGGATCCAATCTTTCCAGGCCCAGGGTCCTCTCCTTTCTTCTTGGGAATCATTTGACTTGCTAATTGTGCCTTGAGTATTTAGGGCTTCTGGGCTCATTAATATCCACTTATCAGTGATTGCATTTCATGTGTATTCTTTTGTGATTGGGTTAGCTCACTCAGGATGATATTTTCCAGGTCTAACCATTTACCTACAAATTGCATGAATTCATTATTTTTAATTGCTGAGTAGTATTCCATTGTATAAATATACCACATTTTCTGTATCCATTCCTCCTTTGAGGGATATTTGGGCTCCTTCCAATTTCTGGCTATTATAAACAAGGCTGCTATAAACATAGTGGAGCATGTGTCTTTATTGTATGCAGGGGAATCCTCTGGGTATATGCCCAGGAGTGGTATGCCAGGGTCCTCTGGAAGGAACATGCCCAATTTTCTGAGGAACCGCCACACTGATTTCCAGAGCGGTTTTACCATTTTGCAATCCCACCAACAGTGGAGGAGTGTTCCTCTTTCCTTAGACCTCTCATCTTTACAAGCCGAGGTTAAACAAACCTCCAGGTGTGCATGCTCCACCTACTGGCACATCTGTGTCTAAACATGCTGGTGGCATGGAAAGGCCTTCTAAGCTAAGGCCTGCCCGCTTAGCTTTTCCCATCCTGACTCTCCTTCCTCTGGTGCTCAGCATGAAAATTCCTCCCCTGGAGACCATGACCTTTTCCCTAATTCTACTACTGAGGGAGAACAAGGAGATAATGCTTCAGAGACAGGCAATAATGCCGAGGACCTAGGAGATGGAGACAGAGATAGTGAAAGCAAGAATGAGGTTGATGATTCAGAAGAGCAGACTCAATTTAAAAGATTAAAATTTGCTGGGTGGTGGTGGCGCACGCCTTTAATCCCAGCACTTGGGAGGCAGAGGCAGGTGGATTTCTGAGTTTGAGGCCAGCCTGGTCTACAGAGTGAGTTTCAGGACAGCCAGAGCTATACAGAGAAACCCTGTCTCTAAAAACCAAAAAAAAAAAAAAAAAAAAAAATTTAAACCTTATAAGGAACTCAATTTGGCCATTCATAATTACAGCCCCACTGCTCCTTTTACCCTTTCCATCCTGGAAGCACTTTCCAGAGGAGGCCACTTAATCCCTGCTGAGTGGTATTGTATAATGCAGGCAATCCTTACCCATGCGCAATATTTAACTTGGAAAGCTGAATTCCTAGACTGTTGTCAGCCCATTGCTATACAAAACCAAAGAAAGACTGGCACAGCAAATTGGACCCTTGATAAACTTTCTGGCCAGGGAAGAAATCTATCTGAAGAGCGACAAACTCGTCTCCCCATGGGCATTCTAGCACAGACAGCTGAAGCCGCCTTGAGAGCCTGGCGTGCCATCCCCTCTAAGGGATCGGTAACAATACCACTAACTAAAGTAATTCAAGGAGCACATGAGCTCTATAATGAATTTGTAGGGAGACTCATAGAAACAGCCGAAAGGGTCCTTGGCACTGAAGAGACAGACAGCCGATTCCTAAAACAGTTGGCTTATGAAAATGCTAATTCCACCTGCCACTCCATTCTTAGGGGAAAGATTAAGAATAGTTCCTTAAATGATATGGTAAAACTGTGTAATGACGCTGACCCCTTTGCAGCAAAGCTCTCTCCGGGTATTTCTCAAGGTGCTAGCATAGCCATTATACAAGCCTCTGGTGGTCCTAGAGTCCATTTTAAATGTAACCAGCCTGGACATTTGGCTAAACAATGCTTTCAAGGGCAAGCCGCTCCGGGACAAACTAATCCTTTGTTGGGAGGTCCCGGGCCCATGCTTAGACCCCAAATACCAAATACAGTCTGCCCTCGATGCAAAAGAGGAAAACACTGGGCCAACCAATGTGAATCTAAAACAGATGCCTCAGGCAATCCCCTGCCTCCCCTTCAGGGAAACGGCATGAGGGGCCAGCCCCAGCCCCTCAACCCGTTCCGTTCCTGCCGGCTTCTGGGACCAGTCAGCCAGCTCAGTCTCCCCTTCCTGTTCTTCCCAGCTCTACCGAGCAACACCGGGAAGCCCAGGACTGGAACTGTGTACCAGCACCAACTCAATATTAAAACCTGAAGATGGTGTTCAGATCTTAGCTACTGGAGTCTTTGGGCTGCCTCCTGCCAATACCTGCTATTTAATCTTGGGTCGTGCCTCTTCCACACTTAAAGGCCTTACAGTTCATCCCTCCCTGATAGATAATGACTACACAGGAGAGATTAAAGTCTTAGTGAGCTCTACCTTAGGGTCTGTTTCTCTTAGCGAATTGCACAGGCACTCCCACTCCCTCTAGATAATCAGACACCTGCCCTTCACCATGGACACCGTGGAGCTTCCAGTCCAGGCTCCTCCGATATTATTGGGTCCAAATGCTGTCCAACGATCGTCCGATGTTAAAACTTAAGATAGAAGGAAGGTGGTTTGAAGGGATTTTGAATACCGGAGCAGATGCTACCGTCCTTTCCTTTGATTCCTGGCCCTCGGCGTGGCCAACTCAGCCTTCTATCAGCCATCTACAGGGAATAGGGCAATCAAAAAAACCATTACAAAGTTCCAAACTATTAAAATGGGAGGATGAAGAAGGAAATATAGGCACCGTTCAGCCTTTTGTGGTCCCCAATCTCCCTGTTAATTTATGGGGAAGGGACATTACTCACAAAAGAAAATTATTATGTATAGCCCTAATGAGACAGTGACTCAACAAATGCTGTCACAGGGCTTTTTGCCAGGACAGGGACTCGGTAGACTGAGTCAAGGTATGTCTAGCCCCATTCAGGTTCACCCAAAACAAGACCGCTCTGGCCTCGGATTTCAAAATTTTTCTTAAAGGCCATTGCTCCCCTGCACTCCAGGCTGATAAAATTACTTGGAAAAGTGATGATGCCATCTGGATTGATTGATGGCCTCTTTCATCCCCAAACTTATCTGCAGCTTTAGAGTCGGTGCAGGAACAATTAGCTGCAGGACATATTGAACCATCAGTTTCCCCTTGGAAGACCCCCATCTTTGTTATTCAGAAAAAGTCAGGGAAATGGCGTCTGTTACAAGACCTCCGCGCCATCAATAAAACCATGGTCCCTATGGGGGCCTTGAAACCTGGTTTGCCTTCTCCTATTGCTATCCCTCGCCATTATTTTAAGATTGTTATTGATTTAAAAGATTGCTTTTTCACCCTTCCCTTCATCCTGATGATTGTAAGTGTTTTGCTTTTAGCCTTCCTTTGGTTAATTATGTGGGCCCTACCCCACTTTTTCAGTGGAAAGTCCTTCCTCAGGGTAAGGCTAACAGCCCTATGCTTTGTCAAAAATATGTTGCCCAGGTTGTTGATCCTTTTAGGGTTCATTATCCTGATATTTATCTTGTTCGTTACATGGGTGACGTTCTCTTAGCTGGACCCCATGAGCATGTTCTATACCAAATTACTCAACAATTAATTGCTGCCCTCCAACATCAAGGGTTGCAGATCTCTCCAAAAAAGTCCAAATGCACCCCCCTCAATTGTTCTTAGGGTTCGAGTTACTTCCTAACAAGGTAGTCTCTCAAAAGCTCCAAATCAAAAAGGATTTTCTTTCCACCCTTAATGATTTTCAAAAATTATTAGGAGATATTAATTGGCTATGCCCCTACCTTAAGCTTACCACTGGAGAGCTTAGACCTCTCTTTGGTATCCTAAAAGGCAGCTCAGATCCCTTATCTCCGCACACCCTTACTCCTGATGCCAGGCATGCATTGGCCCGAGTAGAAGAAGCTATTAAGAGGCAGCATGTTACCTATTTCCCCTGATAAACCTTTGTATTTTATAGTTTTTCCCACCCCGTTTTCACCCACTGGCCTCTTTTGGCAAGATGTACCTCTTTATTGGTTTTATTTACCTGCTTCTCCTCCCAAAGTTCTCCCTACGTATCCATTTTTAGTGTCCCAAACTATAAAATCTGGGAGACAGCAATCTCTTAAACTTTTTGGTTGAGACCCAGAAACACTTATTATCCCATATAGTCCCTCACAGGTACAATGGCTCGCTCAAAATAATGACGATTGGGCTATTAGCTGTGTTTCTTTTCAGGGACATATTGATAATCATTATCCTGCAGATAAACTAATCCAATTTTTCTTTGAGACACCCATAATTTTCCCAAGACTAACAAAATGGAATCCCATAGAAGGAGCTGCCCTAGTTTTTACTGATGGTTCTTCCTCAGGTGTGGCAGCTTATTCTACAGATGGTAAAATTTTCTGTTCTCATACTTCTGAGTCCTCCGCTCAAATTGTTAAATTATTAGCCATTAGTAAGGTTTTTCAAGTGTTGTCCCTACGAGTCTTTAATCTTAATACAGATAGTTCTTATATTGCCCTTTCTGTCCCTTGCTTAGAAACTTCTCCCTATATTCGCCCTACCTCTAATGCAGCTCCCCTCTTCACGACCCTTCAAAGTCTAATTCTTGATCGCAGTTGCCTCTTCTTTACTGGTCCCATTCGAGCACACTCGGGACTGCCTGGCCCCCTGTCTCAGGTTGATATTGTTGATCAATGATATTGTTGATCGTGCCACACAGCTTGCTGCTCTATCTCAGCCAACTGTGTCCCCATTAACGTTGGCACGGCAGGCTCATGCTCTCCACCATCTCAATTCCCAAACCTTGCACCTTAAATATGCCATAACCAGAGAACAAGCTAGAGAAATAGTTCACAATTGCAAGGGATGTCTTACCCACTGCCCTGAACCACATTTGGGAGTCAATCCACGAGGACTGATCCCTGGAGAAATCTGGCAGATGGATGTTATGCATTTGCCTTCATTTGGAAAATTAAAATATATTCGTGTTTCTATTGATGCCTTCAGTGGCTTTATTTACGCCACCCTTCAAGCTGGAGAAGCTACTAAACACGTTATTAGCCATGTCCTTTCCTGTTTAACTGCCCTGCCTCACCCTAAAATAATAAGGACGGATAATGGCCCTGGGTATACCAGTACAGCCTTCAGACATTTTTGTTCACAGATGGACATTAAGCATATCACTGGTATTCCATATAACCCCCAGGGACACAGTATTGTTGAAAGAGCACATCAGACTCTTAAGAATATGATCTCCAAATTACAAAATTGTGGGGGAGTTCTTTATCCCACTTCTGGCAATCAGAAAAATTTGCTTAACCATGCACTCTTTGTTTTAAACTTTCTTACACTAGACAATGAAGGAAGATCTGCTGTAGATAGACTCTGGCACCCTTCCACATCCCAAAATTATGCACAAGCCATATGGAAAGATCCCCTAACTACCAAATGGCAGGGCCCAGACCCTGTTCTGATTTGGGGAAAAGGACATGCCTGCATATATGACAATCAAGCGGACAATGCTAGATGGCTACCAGAAAGATTGGTAAAATTATGTAATCTATCCAGGGAACCCCCTGAGAAGTTGTCTAACTGTGCTTAATTTCAGAGAAAAAGAAAAATGCTCCCTCCACGGATGTTCCTGTACCTTGCAGCCGCGAGTGCCGCCTCTCCATATCGTTTTTAATTTTACCTGGATTATCACTAACCAAGCAGGAGACATTGCAAATTCCTCCTCCACAGTCTCTGCTACAACACCTTGGTATAATTTGGAGGTAGATCTTTGCAGGCTGGCCCTAGGGGCCGACACTGCCTGGGGAACTCCCAACCACTATTTGCCCCAACCCAAACCTGTTAATGTCCAACAAAGATATAGCACTGTCCCAGGGTGCTATAATGCTGTGGCTAGAACTTACTTGACTATGGCTCCCATATATGTTTGCCCAGATACCCATAGGGACTGCTCCCTTACTACAAAATGCGGCTATGCTTTAGATTACTTCTGCAGCACCTGGGAGTGTGAAACTACTAGAGACACCTATTGGAACCCCTCCTCCTCCTGGGACATTATTACAGTTAAAAGAAAAAACCCCCCAATGCAGAAACTTAATTCAGGACCCACACCCCTCAACCAGAACTGCGCCAATAATTGGTACAATCCCTTAATTGTATCATTCACAGAAACAGGCAAAAAACAATACTGGGAAGGCCGCGGATACAAGTGGGGCCTTCGCCTATACATTAATGGAAAAGACCCCGGACTAACCTTTAAAATAAGGCTACTTAAGTCCATCCCAAATCAACAAAACAAAATTGCCATCGGCCCCCAACTCAGAGCTCCACCAGAATAACAACCAAGCTCATGGTCCCAGGAAAATATTTGCTAATTCTGTCACACCCCTACCTCACTCTTCTAGTTCAATTTTTCAACCTACTCTCCCTGCGGGTCCCCCTTCTACTGCTGATCTTATTTTGTCTTTAATTAACGCCTCAATACAAGCCATTCATGAGGCCAATCATACGCTCTTAGAAGAGTGTTGGGTTTGCTACTCCTCTACCCCACCCTTTTATGAGGGAATTGCTAATTTTGAAAAATTATTATTTACTAATGACACCTCCAGCCTGCAATGGAGCCCACCTGAAAAGCAAGGCCTGATACTTAGCAAAGTCTCTGGTCTAGATTTGTGCCTGCTTGGGCCCTATATGTTCTCTCCTAAAGCCCTCACCCAAGTTTGCAATCAGACTCTTTTTGTTAATGCTTCTTTTCAATATATTTCAGCCTCTAATAATTAGTACCTTGCTTGTTCCTCAGGCTTAACTGCCTTTATAGTCACCGATACCTTTCTCACCAATCATGATTATTGCGTAGAAGTGACCCTTCTCCCACATCTTACTATTCATGAGTCTGGTGATTTCCTAAGGATTTGGGAACGAGGAACTATGCTTCCCTCCAGGGCAAAGAGAGAACCCATAACTGCAGTTACATTAGCAGTCATCCTTGGACTGGGAACTGCAGGCGCTGGGACAGGAATTGCTTCCTTGATTACCTCTAATCAGCAATATGCTCAACTCAGTGCAGCAGTCGATAGAGATATACAGGAGTTACAATCAGGTCTTAAGAATCTTAAAGATTCAGTTTCCTCTCTTTCAGAAGTGGTCTTGCAAAATAGGAGAGGACTGGACCTCCTCTTCCTCCCACAGGGAGGGCTATGTGCTGCTCTTAAAGAGGAATGCTGTTTCTACACAGACAAGACAGGGTTAGTTGAAGACAGTTTACAAAAAATCAAAGGCAGTTTAGAAGAGAGAAAGGAAGAGAACAGAAAGAATCTTGGTATCAAAATTGGTTTTCCACTTCTCCATGGCTTTCTACCTTACTCCCCAGCTTATTGGACCCCTTGATAGGATTTCTCCTGCTCATTTCTTTTGGCCCCTGGGCCTTTCAAAAGCTAACT
Source organism: Apodemus agrarius (assembly GCA_964023405.1). Lineage (NCBI taxonomy): Eukaryota > Metazoa > Chordata > Mammalia > Rodentia > Muridae > Apodemus > Apodemus agrarius. The sequence goes on along the minus strand of OZ030018.1, from coordinate 85,974,340 downwards.
CGTTGTGTTAAGTCACAGGTGGATTCAGCCTTTGCCAACAAGCCAGTATCGGTCTATTACCATCGCCTGGGAGATGCAAGATGGAGATCCTTCTACCTATGAGGAGCCGATAGATGCCCCTTTTGCTGGCCTAGATTTTTCAGTCCTGGCCACAGAGCATAACACTCCCTGGTATAACAAGCTATGGAGACACCAATGACAGGAGCCAGCATGATGCCATATGCCAGGTGCACCCCATTAAGGCTGTAGAGTGACTCCATGATGGGAAAGTAGCATGAGGCCATGGCCCAGAGGCCCTCTCTCAGGAATGCTGGGCATAGCCCAGATATCCACTCTGGGAGAGCTGGACATGGATGCACCTCATGTGACCTAAGACAGAGGCTCTACCCACATACACTTGTGTACAAAGGTGCTGGCTGTGGATGTACATCGTGTGGCCTAAGATAGGCTCTCCATCAGTTATACAAAGTAGGGGGAGCTGTTGGAGACAAATGCCCAGATTAAGGGGCTGGAGTGCAACCATCTTACAAGCTCTCCTAAGTCGCATACTCAACTGATTCATCACCCTCCCTCATCCGCTGTTCCAGGAGTCAGCTAATCAATAAACTGACCAAATATTTAGTTTCCGGACCCTAATATGGGAACTAGCTAATCAACAAACTGACCTTTACCCAATTGTCCTTACCCTCGCATTCTGAGGATATTTCACCTGATTGTCTCAGATTTATTGCCTTTTCCCATTCTCCTTCCTTACTGCTTAAAACCCCCTGCCCCCGGTACAATAAACAGACCTTAACAACGATTTTGCTTGGCCTCGCTCTTCTATCTCACCCATTCTCATTTTCAGTCTGGATCCCTCTCGGACCCACAAATAACTGAGTCCCACGGGTCGGGACAACTCCCCTCTCTGGAACCAAAACTAGGCCAGCAGAACCTAAAGTTGTATAGACAGGAAGCAAAAATTTTCCTAGAGGGTCACTAGGAGTAGTAGGAGTGGAACTATCCCCTTTTCCACCCCTTGATTCCTGGACCCATGGATCCTGGCTATGGGAGAAACTGTACCATATATTGGACGCTGATTCAAAGCATATGCTGTCTTCTGAAGAACTCTACTCCAGCCCTCCATGCTGTTGCCACCTAATTTGCCCTGTAACTCTGTGTTCAAAAGGCCATTCCATCTTTCTATCAGACCAGCTGCTTCAGGATAATGGGGAACATGGTAAGATCAGTAAATTCCATGATCATGGGCCCACTGTCTGTGGCCCACTTCCCTGGCTGTGAAATGAGTCCCTTGGTCAGAAGCAATACTACCATGACGGTAGATAAGGCATTCTGTTGAGTCCATGGATGGTGGTTTTGGGAGAATCATTATGTGCAGGAACCGAAAATCCATAACCAGAATAAGTATCTACTCTAGTAAGAACAAAACATTGTCTTTTCCATGGGGGAAGTGGTCCAATGTAGTCAACCTGCCACCAGGTTGCTGGCTGGTCACCTCGAGGAATGGGTGCCATATCTGGAGCTCAGTGTTGGTTTCTGCTGTTGGCAGATTTGGCATTCAGCAGCAGCTGTAGCCAGGTCAGCCTTGGTGAGTGGAAGTCCATGTTTTTGAGCCTAAGCAAAACCTTCATCTCAGCCACCATGGCTACTTTGTTCCTGTGCCCATTGGGCAATGACAGGGATGGCTGGGGAAAGAGGCTGACTGTCCACAGAATGGGTCATATTATCCACTTGATTGTTGAACTCCTCCTCAGCTGAAGTCACCTTTTGGTGAGCATTTACATGGGACACAAATATCTTCACATCCTTTGCCCATTTGGAGAGATCCATCCACATACTTCTTCCCCAGATGTCTTTCTCTCCAATTTTCTTTTTTTTTTTTTTACTCTATGTCTTCTTTTTTTTAATTTTCTATATTCTTTGTTTACATTCCAAAGGCTTTCCCCTTTCCCAGTTCCCTCCCACCATATGTCCCATAAGTCCTCTCCCCCCCCAACTATTCCCCAATCATCCCCCCACCACCATTTCTCTGTTCTGGATCTACAAAACTGGATCCAATCTCTCCAATTTTCCAATCATGATCTTTCCACATCCCTGACCATTCAGCCAATCCATTGGCTACAGTCCATGAGTCAGTGAACAATCGTACATCTGACCATTTCTTCTTCCAAACAAACTGTAATACCATGTGTACTGCCCAAAGTTCTGCCCACTGTGAAGATTTTCCTTCACCTGTATCTTTCAGGGTTGTCCCAGAAAGGGGTTGTAATGCTGCAGCTGTCCACTTCTGGGTGGTGCCTGCATAATGTGCAGAGCCATCAGTAAACCAGGTCCTGGTCTTCTCTTCTTCAGTCAGCTGGTCATAGGGCTATAGGTGCATGCTTGGCAGCAGATGGAAGATGGAAACCATAGGCATCTGAGCAACTTCTTCATGTAACTTGCTTGTGCCTTCAGGACCTGCTCTGGCCCAATCACGTGTATATACCACTTCTGTTTGATAATAGACTGCTGTTGTGCATGTCCTACTTTGACTTGGAGGGTCTGATAACACCCAGCTCATAATGGGCAGTTCAGGTCACATAGTAACGTGGTGTCCTATTGTCAAACGTTCAGTTTCCACTAAGGCCCAATAGCAGGCCAAGAGCTGTTTTTCAAAGGGAGAGTAGTTGTCTGCAGATGATAGTAGAGCTTTGCTCCAAAATCCCAAAGGTCTCTTCTGTGATTCACCTACAGGGGCCTGACAGAGGCTCCAAACAGCATCTCTATCTGCCACCAACACCTCAAGTACCATTGGGTCTGCTGGATCATATGGTCTAAGTGGTAGAGCAGCCTGCACAGCAGCCTGGACCTGTTGAAGAACATTCTCCTGTTCCAGGCCCCACACAAAGCTAGCAGCTTTCTGAGTCACTTGGTAAATAGACCTGAGTAACACACCTAAGTGAGGAATGTGCTGTCTCCAGAATCCAGATAGACCCACTAAATGTTGTGCTTCTTTCTTGGTGGTGGGAGGGGCCAGGTGCAATAACTTATCTTTCACCTTAGAAGGAATATCTCTGCATGCCCCACACCACTGTACTAAGAATTTCACTGAGGTAGATGGTCCTTGAATCTTGGTCGGATTTATTTCCCATTCTCTGATATGCATATGTGTTACCAATGAATCCAAAGTGGTTGCTACTTCCTGCTCACTTGGTCCAATCAGCATAATGTCATCAATATAGTGCACTAATTTTATATTTTGTGGAAGAGACAAACGATCAAGATCCCTTCTAACTAAGTTATGACACAGGGCAGAAGAGTTAATATATCCTTGAGGCAAAACTATAAAGGTATACTGTTGGCCTTGCCAACTGAAAGCAAATTGCTTCTTGTGGTCCTTATGGACAGGAACTGAGAAGAAGGCATTTGCCAGGTCAATAGCTGCATACCAGGTTCCAGGAGATGTGTTTATCTGCTCAAGTAATGAAACTACATCTGGTACAGCAGCTGCAATTGGGGTTACTACCTGATTTAGTTTTCCATAGTCAACTGTCGTTCTCCATGATCCATCTGTCTTCTGCACTGGCCAGATGGGAGAGTTAAAGGGAGATGTGGTGGGATCCACCATCCCTACATCTTTCAATTCCTTGATAGTAGCAGTAATTTCTGCAATTCCTCCAGGAATACTATACTGTTTTTGAGTCACTATTTTCTTTGGCAGAGGCAACTCCAAAGGCTTCCATTTCACCTTTCCAACCATAATAGCCCTCACTCCATAGGTCAGGGAACCAATGTGAGAATTCTGCCAATTTCTGAGTGTATCTATCCCAATTATACATTCTGGAATTGGGAAAATGACCACAGGATGTGTTTGGGGACCCACTGGACCTACTGTGAGTCGGACATCAGTCAAAACTCCATTAATCACCTATCCTCCATAAGCCCCTACTCTAACTGGATGGCCACAATGTTTCTTGGGATCTCCTGGGATCAGTGTCAGTTCAGAACCAGTATCCAATAGACCCCGGAAAGTCTGATTATTTTCTTTCCCCCAGTGTACAGTTACCCTTGTAAAAGGCCGTAGGTCCCTCTGGGGAAGAACTGGAGAAAGACTAACAGCAAAACTTTTAGGTGTCTTATCTAGATCCTTCCTCAGGGGAACCTGGCCACCACTTCATGCAAGGGGTTATGGGTCTGCAAATTGGCTCAAGTCTGGAAATTGATTCACTGACCTAGACTGCCTTTTGCCATGATCCAATGTATCCTTTCTTTCATTTGTTTGAGAATTTTTCTGCTTACACAGCTCAAACAGATATGCAGTAGGTTTCCTATCTATTTCATGTCTGGAAACACCATGATTGATTAGCTAGTACCAAAGGTCCAAATGAGTCATGTCATTATAAATTCCACCTCTCCTGTACTGACCATTATGGGGTATGTCATTATAAACATTGTTTTGTCTACCCTGTCCATTATAATAACTACAATCACCTTGTCTCTGGCGATTCAATCCTGCCACCTGGCCCTTGTTAAACCCATTGAATATACTTCATCTAATTGAGCAGGAGCATCTCCAACCCTAAGGTCTGGCACAAGGAAAAGGGCAAGGACAAAACTCTTTTAAGGTACTGGTGCCCCTCTCATCAGAAAGACAAATACCATAGTCAGAAAGAGTCAGAGTCAGAAAGACAAATACCATAATCTTTCTCACACACAGAACCTGGATTTAAATTATACATGTATATGTGATTATAAGTGATGTGTGTATAAAAAGATAAAGGGGAGGGTTACATTCTGGTGGATGTGTGGGGAGGTGTAGGGAAGGGGAAAAGCCAGGGTTATCTGTGGGACAGGAGGCCAGTCAGAGGGGACACAGGAAGCAGGGGGCAGTGTGGTCACAGACGTGGAGAGCAAAATGTGTAATAACAAAGTACTGAGAAGGCTAGGCTGACTCCATGACAGACTTCAAATTGCAGTTAAGGAAACTAGGCCTAAAAACTGGACAAGTCCAGACAGGCCCAGGCAAGTCAATTACTAATAGAAAACCCAGGCTCCAGTCTTCACGCCCAGGTAATGGAATGTCCCAGCCACCTGGCCTGAAACAAGAAAAACAGCAGTTTCCAGACTTCCTCAGCTACTTTCTCAGAAACAGTTCCCAGACCTCTCCAGCAAGTTTCCAGCCTCCACACCCCAGTAATGGAATGGCCATAGAGATGGACCCAACAGATTAACATAGAGTCACCTAGCCCGGAATTCCCGGATGTACTTTAAATCACTTGGGTGTGTCTCTATTCTGGTAATGGGAGACCCCAGCATGCTGGGCTTCTGCAGAATAAACCCTCTTTGTGTTTACATACTATTTGAGTCTGTGGTATCATTCCTTAATGAATCATGGATCCTTACAGTACAATGACACAAATGAATAAAAATTCCAAAATGAAATCCATTACATCGTATGCTACCCTGAGACATAATTTTTAAAGATGGAAAAAAGTGGGACTCAGTGATCATGAGCACTTGTTACCAGAGGACCCAAGTGTGGTTCTTAGCACACGCCAGGCAGGTGTGAGCTCCAGATCACACACCCTCTTCTGGTCTCCACAAACACCAGCATTCATGTAGTGTGCACTCTCACACACATACATACATACACACACACACACACACACACACACGAATAAGAAATGATTTCAAGAAAATAATTTCTTAAATAAAAAATAAATTACAAACTGGGAAAAAGACTTGTCCCTTCTTATCCATGGTATATGGCTCGAGGACCCTCAAATGCTGAAGACATGTCCCTCCTAAGGAATGTCATATTTGCTTATAGCCACCTTTATTAATTACTGGTCTGTAATGACAAATGTGCAGTTCTTACCAATCCCACACCAGGTGTGCTAACTTAGGTATTTTGAGGTTAGATTCCTGTTCTCCAGTATAGACTGGAGCAGGTGCCTCACCAAGCACATTCATTCTGCAGTTTTCAGAAGAAACATTGTAAGACTCTGGTGAGCCTTAACTTACCAGAGACCCCAGAGTGAACAACATGGAGACTAGAATTGATGCAAAAGCTAGAGGAATTTTATTTAATGTAGCATGCTGGATGCCAGGAGCCAAACTGACCATACTTTATGTTTAGATTCCATTTTAAAGATAGCCTTAGGTTTCGAATTCTCCTCAGCTACAGACTTTGGAGAAATCGGGTGGTTGATGGTCACTGTGCCCTGCCAGAAAAAGAAACATCTTACAGCTGCCAGAGACTCACCTTGGCAGAATACCCAGGCTTTGTGGAAAATCTCACTTGCCTTGTTTCTTCCCCTGCCTGTATAAATTCCCTGAGACAATACAGTTTGTTGGACCTTGATCAGAAAACCTACCTTGGTCTTGTGTCTCCTGTCCCTTCCATTCTCTCCCCCTTCTCTCTTAGGGTCCCCCATTGAAAACCCCTGCAGGTCAGGGCAGCTAGTACCTAGCGCAGGGCCCTTTCCTGAGTAAGGGTCTCAGAGAACGTCATCTTCAAGGAGCAGCTGCTCATCTCCAGGAACCACCAACTCACAAGGTCGATACAGGCTCATCATAGATCACCACAGAAATGCCTGCCTATGAGCTAATGTGGGGTAAGTCAGATGATGCATTATGGGACAGGCACTAAGCAAGCACGAGGTTTTTCTTAATGGTCTCAAAGAGGCCCTCAAGACACGGGGAACTCGGGTTAAAAAAAAAAAAAAAGATCTTCCCAAATTTTTTGTTTTGATTTCTGATGTCTGCCTCTGGTTTCCTCAAGACGGCACCATTAATGAGGGATGCTAGAAGTGCCTTCTTCTTACTGTAAATAATAACTGATCTTAAAGATTGTTTCTACACCATCCCCTTCACCAAAGTGATCACCACCGTTTTGCCTTTAGCCTTCCTATAATTAGTAGTAAGAGACCTATGCCCCAGTTCCAGTGGCAAGTCTTCCACAGGGGATGGCTAACAGCCCAACCCTTTGCCAAACATTTGTTGCTTTAGCTGTTGACCCCCTTCACGAGGCTTGGCCTTCTATATGTACTATACATTATACAGATGATATTCTTTTGGCTGGTTCTAATACATCAGATCTTTTATCATGTTAAAAAGATTTAACAAAAAGGCGTCACCTTCATGGCCTCCAAATAGCTCCTGATAAGATTTAGTTATGTGACCCTGATTTTTATTTGGGATTTGAGTTAAGAAGTTTTAAAATACTTCCTCAAAAATTTCATTTAGACTCCCTTCAGCATCTGCTATCTTCACGGCTGTTTGGATCTAGCAGGCTGAACCAGGTACTGGAGATATCCCAAGTTTAAGACCTCTGGGGACTCAGGCCACCAGACAGCAATCTGTGAGGAGGACCCTCGCAGAACAGCGGTTCAGGTGCCCCAGCCAGGCATGGGCTCTGTGCCCTGAGGGGGGACCCTGCACTCCCTGCAGCCTCCGCCATCTTCACGGCTGTTTGGACCTAGCAGGCTGAACCAGGTACCGGAGATATCCTGAGTTTAAGACCTCTGGGGACTGAGGCCGCCAGACTGCAATCTGTGAGGAGGAGCCAGGCAGAGAAGCGGTTCAGGTGTCCCAGTCCTGGGGAAATAGCCTTAAGAGCCCACAGGAGGTTCAAGCACCAGCTAGTAACTACAGGACCAAGTAACACCAGAGAAAACCAGATGGCAAAAGGCAAACATAAGATCGTAATTAACAGAAATCAAGGCAATGTGGCAGCATCCGAACCTAATTCCCCAATAGCAATAAAACTCAGATACCCCAACACACCAGAAAAACAAGACTCAGATCTAAAATCACTGATCAGGATGCTGATAGAGGAACACTTAGATAAATCTCTTAAAGTAATACAGGAGAAAATGGATCAAAAGTTAGAAGCCCTTACAAGGCAAACACAAAAATCACTTAAAGAAATTCAGGAGAATATGAATCAAAAATAGAAGCCAATGAAGAGGAAATACAAAAATCAATTAAAGAAATACAGGAGAACTTGGGTCAACAAGTAGAAGTCATGAAAGAGGAAACGCAAAAATCTCTTAAAGAATTACATGAAAACACAAACAAGCAAGTGAAAGATCTGATCAAAACCATCCAGAATCTAAAAACAGAAGTAGAAACAACCAAGAAATTGCAAAGGGAGACAACTTTGGAGATAGAAAACCTTGGAAAGAAATCAGGGGTCCTAGATGCAAATATAAACAATAGAATACAAGAGATAGAAGACAGAATCTCAGATGCTGAAGATACCATAGGAACCATGGACTCAACAATTAAAGAAAATGCAAATTGCAAAAAGCTGGTAACCCAAAACATTCAGGAAATCCAGGATACAATAAGAAGACCAAATCTAAGGATTATAGGTATAGATGAGGGTGAAGATCTACAACTTAAAGGGCCAGCAAATATCTTCTACAAAATTATGGAAGAAAACTTCTCCAACCTAAAGAGAGAGATACCCATGAATATACATGAAGCCTACAGAACTCCAAACAGACTGGACCAGAACAGAAATACCTCCTGTCACATAATAATCAAAACTCCAAATGTACTAAACAAAGAAATAATATTAAAGGCAGTAAGAGAAAAAGGCCAAGTAACATATAAAGAAAGACCTATCAGAATCACATCAGACTTCTCACCTGAGACCATGAAAGCTAGAAGATCCTGGGCAGATCTCATGCAGACTCTTAAAGAACACAAATTTCAGCCAAAACTACTATACCCAGCAAAACTCTCAATCACCATAGATGGGGAAACAAAGATATTCCATGACAAAATCAAATTTGCATGATATCTATCCACAAACCCAGCCCTACAAAGGAAAATAGGGGAAAAACACCAACACGAGGAGGGAAACCACACCCCAGAAGAAGCAAGATAGAAACCCCTCTCATCAAACCCAAAAGAAGATAACCACTCAAATATAAAAAATAACATCAAAAATGTCAGGAAGTAATAATTACTATTCCTTAATATCTCTTAACATCAATGCACTCAATTCCCCAATAAAAAAGACACAGACTACAGACTGGATATGGAAACAGGACCCTACATTTTGCTGCATACACGAAACACATCTCAGTGTTAAAGACAAACACTACCTTAGAGTAAAAGGCTGGAAGACAATTTTACAAGCAAATGGTCTCAGGAAACAAGCTGGAGTAGCCATTCTAATATCAGATAAAATTGACTTTCAACCTAAAGTCATCAAAAAAGACACGAATGGTCTTTCTTGCTGGCCAAAGGGAAAATCCACCAAAAAGAACTCTCAATACTGAACATCTATGCTCCAAATGCAAGGGCACCCTCATTCATAAAAGAAACTTTACTAAAGCTTAAAGCACACATTGCACCTAACACAATAATTGTAGGCGACTTCAACACTCCACTATCTTCAATGGACCGATCAGGAAACCAGAAACTAAACAGGGACACAGTGAAACTAATTGCAGCTTTGGACCAATTGGATTTAATGGATATATAGAGAACATTTGATCCTAAAGCAAAAGAATATACGTTTTTCTCAGCACCACATGGTACCTTCTCCAAAATCGATCATATAATTGGTCACAAGACAGACCTCAACAAATACAAGAAGACGGAACTAATCCCATGCCTCCTATCAGATCACTATGGAGTAAAATTGGTCTTCAATAGCAAGAAAAACAACAGAAAGCCCACAAACACATGGAAACTGAATGATATTCTACTCAATTACACCTTGGTCAAGGAAGAAATAAAGAAAGAAATCAAAGACTTTTAGAATTCAATGAAAATGAAGGTACAACCTACCCAAATCTATGGGACACAATGAAAGCAGTGCTAAGAGGAAAGCTCATAGTCCTGAGTGCCTCCAAAGAGAAGCTGGAGAGAGCATACACTAGCAACTTAACAGCACACTTGAAAGCCCTGGAACAAAAAGAAGCTAATTCACCCAGGAGAAGTAGAAGACAGGAAATCATCAAACTAAGGGCTGAAATCAATCAAGTAGAAACAGAGAGAACCAAACAAAGAATCAACAAAACCAAGAGCTGGTTCTTTGAGAAAATCAACAAGATAGATAAACCCTTAGCCAGACTAACCAAAGAGCACAGAGACAGTATCCAAATTAACAAAATTTGAAATGAAAAGGGAGACATAACAACAGAAACTGAGGAAATTCAAAAAATGATCAGATCCTACTACAAAAGCCTATACTCAACACAACTGGAGAATCTGGAGGAAATGGACAGTTTCCTAGACAGATATCAAATACCAAAATTAAATCAGGATCAATTAGATCAGCTAAACAGTCCCATAACCCCTAGAGAAATAGAAGGGGTTATAGAAAGTCTGCCAACCAAAAAAAGTACGGGACCAGATGGTTTTAGTGCAGAATTCTATCAGACCTTCAAAGAAGACCTAATACCAATACTCTTCAAACTGTTCCACAAAATAGAAACAGAAGGAACACTGTCCAACTCGTTCTACAAAGCCACAATTACGCTGATACCAAAACCACACAAAGATCCTACAAAGAAAGAGAACTACAGGCCAATTTCCCTTATGAATATTGATGCAAAAATACTAAATAAAATTCTTGCCAACCAAATCCAAGAGCACATCAAAATGATCATTCACCATGATCAAGTAGGCTTTATCCCAGGGATGCAGGGATGGTTCAATATAAGGAAATCCATCAATGTAATCTACTACATAAACAAACTAAAAGAAAAAAACCACATGGTCATCTCATTAGATGCTGAAAAAGCATTTGACAAAATTCAGCATCCTTTCATGCTAAAAGCCCTGGAAAGAACAGGAATTCAAGGCCCATACCTAAATATAATAAAAGCGATATACAGCAAACCAGTAGCCAACATCAAAATAAATGGAGAGAAACTTGAAGCAATCCCACTAAAATCAGGGACTAGACAAGGCTGCCCTCTCTCTCCATATCTTTTCAATATAGTACTTGAAGTTCTAGTGAGAGCAATTAGACAATATAAGAAGTCAAAGGAATACAAATTGGAAAGGAAGAAGTCAAACTACCACTATTTGCAGATGATATTATAGTATACATAAGTGACCCAAAAAACTCCACCAGAGAACTCCTACAGCTGATAAACAACTTCAGCAAAGTGGCTGGTTATAAAATCAACTCAGGCAAATCAGTAGCCTTCCTGTACTCAAAGGACAAGCAGGCTGAGAAAGAAGTTAGGGAAATAATACACTTCACAATAGCCACAAACAATATAAAGTATCTTGGCATGACTTTAACCAAACAAGTGAAAGATCTGTACGACAGGAACTTCAAGTCCTTGAAGAAAGAAATCCGAAGAAGACATCAGGAAATGGAAAAATATTTCATGCTCTTGGATTGGCAGGATCAATAAAGTAAAAATGGCCATCTTGCCAAAAGCAATATACAGATTCAATGCAATCCCCACCAAAATCCCAAATCAATTCTTCATAGATCTAGAAAGAGCAATTCTCAAATTTATCTGGAGTAACAAAAATCCCAGGATAGCTAAAGCTATTCTCAACAATAAAAGGACTTCTGGGGGAATCAATATCCCTGACCTCAAGCAGTACTACAGAGCAATTGTGTGAAAAACTGCATGGTATTGGTACAGTGACGGGCAAGTAGATCAATGGAATAGAATTGAAGACCCAGAAGTGAACCCACAGCCTTATGGTCACTTGATCTTTGATAAAGGAGCTACAACCATCCAGTGGAAAAAAGATAGCCTTTTCAACAAATGGTGCAGGTTCAACTGGAGGTCAACATGCAGAAGAATGCAAATTGACCCACTCTTATCTCCTTCTACTAAGATCAACTCCAAGTGGATTAAGGACCTCCACATAAAACCAGACACACTGAAACTAATAGACAAGAAACTGGGGAAGACCCTGGAGGACCTGGGCACAGGGGGAAAGTTTCTGAACAGAACACCAATAGCTTATGCTCTAAGATCAAGAATTGACAAATGGGACCTCATAAAATTACAAAGTTTCTGTAAGGCAAAGGACACAGCCAAAAGGACAAAATAGCAACCAACAAGTTGGGAAAAGATCTTCACCAACCCTACATCCGACAGAGGGCTAATATCCAATATATACAAAGAACTCAAGAAGTTAGACCCCAAAGAACCAAATAACCCTATCAAACAATGGGGTACAGAACTAAACAAAGAATTTTCACCAGAAGAAATTCAGATGGCTGAGAAACACCTTAAGAGATGTTCAACATCATTAGTCATCAGGGAAATGCAAATCAAAACAACCCTGAGATTCTACCTCACACCAGTCAGAATGGCTAAAATTAAAAACTCAAGAGACAACAGGTGCTGGAGAGGATGTGGAGAAAGAGGAACACTCCTCCACTGTTGGTGGGATTGCAAGATGGTACAACCGCTCTGGAAATCAGTCTGGCGGTTCCTCAGGAAATTGGGCATGACACTTCCAGAGGACCCTGTCATACCACTCCTGGGCATATACCCAGAGGATTCCCCTGCATACAATAAAGATATATGCTCCACTATATTCATAGCGGCCTTATTTATAATAGCCAGAAGTTGGAAGGAGCCCAAATGTCCCTCAAAGGAGGAATGGATACAGAAAATGTGGTATATTTATACAATGGAATACTACTCAGCAATTAAAAATAATGAATTCATGCAATTTGTAGACAAATGGTTGGACCTGGAAAATATCATCCTAAGTGAGTTAACCCAATCACAAAAAATACACATGAAATGCAATCACTGATAAGTGGATATTAATGAGCCCAGAAGCTCTGAATACTCAAGTCACAATTAGCAAATCAAAAGATTCCCAAGAAGAAGAAAGGAGAGGACCCTGGTCCTGAAAAGACTGGATCCAGTTTTTGTAGGAGAGTACCAGAACAGAGAAATGGGGATGGGGTGATTGGGGAATTGGCGGGGGTGGGGGGAGGAGGAGGGAAGAAGACTTATGGGACATATGATGAGGGATGAACTGGGACAGGGGAAAGCCTTTGGAATGTAAACAAAGAATATAGAAAATAAAAAAATGTCTAGAGTAAAAAAAAATTATTTAAAGGTTCATTTGAACAGTTTAAATGATTTTCAAAGATTATTGGGAGATATTCATTGGATCTGTCCTTACTTAAAATTGACCACTAGAGATCTTAATCCTTTATTTGATATCCTTAAAGATGAATCTGACTCAACTTCTCCTCGAACCTTAACACCTTTGGCCAGGAAGGCCCTAGAGCTAGTAGATTCTGCCATTCAGCAACGAGATGTTTCCTTTATTGATTATCAACAGGCCTTGTTGTTTGTCATTTGTGCAACATCCTTTCGCCCACAGGGGTGTTTTGGCAATCACAGGGGCCTCTCCTGTGGCCGCGTCTCCCCGTTCCATCCTCCCGTGTTTTGACCCCCTTTCCATGTTTGGTTGCCTCCCCTATTCGCTTGGGCAGAGAACAGAGCTGCCAGTACTTTGGCAAAGATCCTGATTAACTAATTGTTCCCTTTACAAAAGGACAAATAGATTGGTTGATGCAAACCACTGATGGTTGGCCCACTGTTTGCACTTCTTTTAGAGGAGAAATAGATAATCACTATCCTGCAAACAAACTGTTACAGTTTGCTAAAATACATCCCTTCATTTTTCCTGTTAGAACTCACTCAAAACCCTTTCGAGATGCTCATTTTGTTTTTTACTGATGGTTCCTCCACCGGCATGGCTGCCCTTGTTATAGATAACCAAACTTTTACCTTTAAAACGCCGTGTAAGTCTACTTAGCTGTTTGAATTATTTGCCATTATAAAAGTGTCTAAAAAATACCTAATGATGCTTTTAATTTATGTACTGACAGTGCTTATGTTGCTTTTTCAGTTCCCTTATTGGAAACTGTCCCCTTTATTAAACCCTATACCAATGCCACCCCACTTTTCCAAGAAATACAAGATTTAATTATTGCTGGGAGTCTCCCCTTTTTATTGGTCATCTTAGAGCCCATTCCGATCTGCCTGGACCACTTTCCCAGGGCAAAGCTCGGGCAGATGCTGCCACTCAATTTACTGCTCCAGTTTTGATTGGTTCCTTGGAACAAGCCCCAAAGGCTCATTTATTACATCATTTAAATACTCAGACTTTTTGAGCATTTAATGCTCTGCCTACTTTTTAAAATTACCTGGGAACAGGCACGGCAAATTGTTAAAGGTTGCCCAGGCTGTGTTACCTTCCTGTCTACACCCCATTTGGGGGTTAACCCTCATGGCCTAGTTCCTAATGACATTTGGCAGATGGATGTTACACACCTGCCCAAGTTTGGAAATCTAAATATTTACATGTTACTATTGATACATTCAGTGGATTTATTTTTGCCTCCTTACATGCTGGAGAAGTTTCAAAACTGTGCTTGCCCATGTCTTATGTTGCCTTTCCTTCATGAGTAGACTGAAAGTTATTAAGACTGACAATGGCTCTGGGTATATTGGAAAGAATTTCCAATCCTTTTGTTTACAGTGAGATATAAAACATGTTACTTGTATCCCATATAACCCACGAGGTCAGGGCATTGTTGAGAAAGCCCACCAGACCATTAAAAATACTATTCAAAAATTAAAAAGGAGTGAGTTTTACCCTGCCATAGGCACTCCTCACAATATCCTACATCATGCCTTGTCTTAATTTTCTTTTTTTTTTCTTTTTTTTTTTTCCAGTTTTTTCCAGACAAGGTTTCTCTGTGTAGTCCTGGCTGTCCTGGAACTCACTCTGTAGACCAGGCTGTCCTTGAACTCAGAAATCCGCCTGCCTCTGCCTCCCAAGTGCTGGGATTACAGGCGTGCGCCACCATGCCCGGCTTGTTCTTAATTTTCTTAATTTAGATGCCATGACTTTTCCAAAGTTCCTGAGCTGACATCTTCAACTTCAAGAAGGTCTTGGGACCTTCTAGACACGAGATCTTCTGATGTCAGTAACTAGCTGCATGAGTGGTCTTCATGAGCCAGAGTTGAAGCCTAGTTGAGAATCAAACCCAGTCAGACTTAGCTGAAGTTTGGTCAAAGACCTTTGTTAGTTTGGACCAGCTACAACCTACTTCTAACAGCCCAGAAAATGTGGAGAGCACACCCCAGTGGGATTACCAGCTGGGTAAGAAAGCTGGGGAGTGCAGGGAGAACAAAGAATAAAGCAACATGTGCAAGGTCACAGCCTGCTTCTCACGACTGCCAGGAGTCCTCTTGGCTCCTGAGTCTGCAGTCCCGGGTAGTGAGTGGGTGCTCGCACTCTGGGGACCCGCCCTCTCCAGCAGCTCTCCTGCTCAGAAGGTTCCCCACAGGCCCTCCATGCAGTCTCCTTCAAGCTCTCCTCCAGGCCCTCTTGGTCACAGCCCAGTCACTTGTTACAACTGTCAGAGGACAGAGGATGGTAATGTGACAGAGGAGAACAATGGGCAAACAGAACAATGGGGAGACAGATGTAGAGACAGAGTGTGGCCAGTCACAGGTGAAAAGAGCATCCGAGCAGCTTCTCCCCAGTCTGAGGGGATCACAGTGACCCCAGCATCTAATGAGAGCTAACGAGTAGCCAAGGATCCGTTGGCTGGCATTCATCGCCCAGGCCCTCGCTCGCCTGCCTCTCATCTCCTAGAGTGTTTATCACACACGGAGGATGCAGCCAGCTGGGAATTTGTAAGTCTTGCTAAAAAAATAAAATAAATAAAATAAAATAAAATAAAATAAAATAAAATAAAATAAAATAAAATAAAATAAAATAAATAAAATAAAATAATAAAATAAAATAAAATAAAATAATAAAATAAAATAAAATAAAATAAAATAAAATAAAATAAAATAAAATAAAATAAAATAAAATAAAATAGAGCTGCGAGGCAGGTGCTAACTGTAATTAGGAAACCAGCCTGTCTGCCCACTGGCGGGAGGTAACAACCGCAGAGTGGCCAGGAAATCCCCAGCGAGGGGGAGGGGAGAGGGGGAGGGGAGGTGGCTGCGGCACTCAGCATCAGCGCAGACAAAGGGGGGACGAAGTCCGGGAACAGGAAGTCCTCCCAGGATACACAGCTTGAGGGAAGGCTTGAAGGCCACCGGGCGAACCAGGCACCTGGTCAATGGCAGTTAGCAGAGTATGGCCGAGACGGGCCGTCCAGGCAAAAGGGACAAGAAACGGGACGTTACGACCGGGATCTGCCTGGGGTCCAAAGGCTGCGTGGTGGGGAACCTGACTTCTGTCCCTTCAGTCTGTGCTCTCTTCATACACCATATGCAGTTTTGTGGGTCTCAGCAGAGATAAGCCACAGCTATAAAATACTGGTAGAATTTCAAAGGCAGAGTAGCAAACATATCCTAAATATAACAATTTTAATAATCAATTTAACTGGCACATGTTCTGTTAAATAAAACATATCATTATAAATCATTTCACCTGTTTTTTCTTATTTTTTACTCTCAAAGACAATTTTATTAGCATTTAAAAAGAAAAGCAACAGGAGTAGGAGATAGCTCAGTGGGTAAGAGCTCTTCCAGAGGCTCTAAGTTCAATTCCCAGTAACTACATGGTAGCTCACAATGCCCTATACTGGGATCTGATGCACTCTTCTGGCATGTATGCATACAGACAGACAGATAGGGAACTCATGCATAAAATACATAAAATTTTTTTTAATCTTAAAAGAAAAACAATAGGGTAGGCAGACTGTAAATATCAGCAACTGTCCAAAGGATAAACAGAGTCAGAGAAGAAGAAAATTGCTCTGATGGACAGTCAGCAAAAAGCCACCTAGCAGAAAAGAGGTAGATGCAAAGAAAGATTTAAAAAAAAAAAAAAAAAAAAAGTCCAGAGAAAGTATGTTTGCATTCTGGCCCACCTCCCAAAGAAAGAGATGGAAAAGAAGAAGGTGGTCTACTTTCTGAGTCAGGACTCAGGTGAGGGATCACACTACGTCGCCTAGGCTAACCTCAAGAAAACTTCTGCCTCAGCCTCCTACGTAGCCAGGACTACAGATTCATGCCAATATGCATAGTCGCCTTTTTTTTTTTTTTAAATGTAGCCACTAAAAATGGGAGCTACAGATGTGGTCATCCCACATGCTTAGAACCCAGGAAGCAGGCAGAGGTGGCGGGAAGGCAAGTCTGGGTGAAGGAATGGTAAGATGGATGAAAGTCAGGACAAGCAGGGTGAGAGGCAGGGGGTCCAGGGGTGGCTGGGTAAGAAATAAAACTGACAGGGAGGAAGAAGAGGCCACACCCACGACCCCTGAGCATTTCATGTAGATTAGTCAGAGTTAGGCAGTCAAGATACTGATGAAGCGAACACCCACCTTGCTTATTGAATAAGAAGGCGCGCTGCTGCCTATTGGAGCCGAAACTCCTCCTGAGTAGAAGTCGTGGAACTGGAAGGTACTCTCCACACTGCCAAAAGGAGAGAAGTAAACTGTCTTAGTCAGGGTTTCTATGCCTGCACAAACACCGTGACCAAGAAGCAACTTGAGGAGGAAAGGGTTTGTTCAGCTTACACTTCCACGTTGCTGTTCATCACCAAAGGAAGTCAGGGCTGGAACTCAAGCAGGTCAGGAAGCAGGAGCTGATGCAGAGGCCATGGGGGGGATGTTTCTTACTGGCTTGCTTCCCCTGGCTTGCTCAGCTTGCTCTCCTCGAGAACCCAAGACTTCCAGCCCAAGGATGGTACCACCCACAAGGGGCCCTTCCCCCTTGATCACTAATTGAGAAAATGCCCCACAGCTGGATCTCATGGAGGCACTTCCCCAACTGAAGCTCCTTTCTCTGTGATAACTCCAGCCTGTGTCAAGTTGACACACAAAACCAGCCAGTACATAAACCCAGCTACAAACCCTTCCACCTACAAAAATGACCTGCCTGCCAGATATGCTGGTGCAGCAGTGGTGCAGAGCATATGAGAGTAACTGACCAATATCTGATTTCAGTTAAGGCCCACTCTGAGATGGGCCCACCCAGCACTGATTAGGTGGCCAAAAGCATGAGCCTAGATAGGTCATGAACCTAGAATAGAAACTAATGTTCTGCCAAAGGACTGGGGCAGTAAAATGACTAGTAATGACATTCTGCTATACTCATAGATCCCACCGAGCTCAGCCATCAGCAGAGACGCCTCCTCCTGCAGCAGATGGGAACACATACAGAGACGCACCGCCAGACACGCAGAGAGACCTTAGAACACCAGCCCTAAGGCAATGTCCCCATCGGATCCCTCCCCTCAGGGCTCAGAGCGCTACAGAAGAGGAGACAAAAAGAGAGAACAAGTAGAGGTGTAGAAGGAAGCAAAGCCTTCTAGGCACAGCAGGGCTGGAGCACATAGGGGCTCAGAGACTGGCGGCCAGCATATAGTCTACACCAGATCTACAGCATAGATCTACACCAGATGAGGCCCTGGAGCTGAAAGGAAAGTAGACACAACCCCTACCTTAGATGCTGTCTTCAACCGATAGCCACCTGCAAATGAAAATATCGGTTTTTCTCCAAGGGAGTCTCGATGGGGAAACAAACCACTCTTAGATGACAAAACAACACAGTCAACAGAATCTTTGGAGGTTTTTCTCATAATGTTAAGTTAGAGAGAGAGAGAGAGAGAGAGAGAGAGAGAGAGAGAGAGAGGATTTATTTATTTATTATTTATATGAGTACATGTAACTGTCTTCAGACACACCAGAAAGTGTTTACATTACAAATGGTTGTGAGGTGAGCCACTATGTGGTTGCTGGAAATTGAACTCAGGGCCTCTGAAAGGTCAGTACTCTTAACGGCTGAGCCACCTCTCCAGTCCAATCACGGTATTGTTATTTCTATGGTCTCGCATTTTGTAAATATTTGTTCTTCCTCACTGGCCTAGAGACAATCTAGAATTGTATCTGACTGGCTGTAATAAAGATCTAATAGCCAATAGCTGGGCAGGATATGGAGATGGAGAGAAGGACAAGGCGGGGGGGGGGGGGCGCAGAGCTGGGACATTTGTACCAGTCTACATGGAGGGGAAGGGATGGAACAGAGCAGAGCAGACATAGCCATGTGGTGGGTCATGGTCAGCCATGTGGTGGCCCATAGTCAGCCATGTGGTGGGTCATGGTCAGCCATGTGGTGGGCTGTAGTCAGCCATGTGGTGGGTCATGGTCAGCCATGTGGTGGGCCATAGTCAGCCATGTGGTGGGTCATAGTCAGCCATGTGGTGGGCCATAGTCAGCCATGTGGTGGGCCATAGTCAGCCATGTGGTGGGTCATAGTCAGCCATGTGGTGGGCCATAGTCAGCCATGTGGTGGGTCATAGTCAGCCATGTGGTGGGCCATAGTCAGCCATGTGGTGGGTCATGGTCAGCCATGTGGTGGCCCATAGTCAGCCATGTGGTGGGTCATAGTCAGCCATGTGGTGGGCCATAGTCAGCCATGTGGTGGGCCATAGTCAGCCATGTGGTGGGCCATAGTCAGCCATGTGGTGGGCCATAGTCAGCCATGTGGTGGGCCATAGTCAGCCATGTGGTGGGCCATAGTCAGCCATGTTGTGGGTCATAGTCAGCCATGTGGTGGGTCATGGTCAGCCATGTGGTGGGCCATAGTCAGCCATGTGGTGGGCCGTAGTCAGCCATGTGGTGGGTCATGGTCAGCCATATAGTGGGCCATAGTCAGCCATGTGGTGGGTCATGGTCAGCCATGTGGTGGGCCATAGTCAGCCATGTGGTGGGTCATGGTCAGCCATGTGGTGGGCCATAGTCAGCCATGTGGTGGGTCATAGTCAGCCATGTGGTGGGTCATGGTCAGCCATGTGGTGGGCCATGGTCAGCCATGTGGTGGGTCATAGTCAGCCATGTGGTGGGTCATGGTCAGCCATGTTGTGGGTCATGGTCAGCCATGTGGTAGGTCATGGTCAGCCATGTGGTGGGCCATGGTCAGCCATGTGGTGGGCCGTAGTCAGCCATGTGGTGGGTCATAGTCAGCCATGTGGTGGGCCATAGTTAGCCATGTGGTGGGCCATAGTCAGCCATGTAGTGGGCCATAGTCAGCCATGTGGTGGGTCATAGTCAGTCATGTGGTGGGTCATGGTCAGCCATGTGGTGGGTCATGGTCAGCCATGTGGTGGGCCAGAATTAGTTGAGTTAAGCTACACATGGCTCTGGCTGGGAGACTGACCTAGCTAAAAGGCCTAAACTTTAAAATATTAAAAAGCCTCTTATTAAAAAAAAAAAAGCCTCTTATTTATACTGCTGGTAGCTCAGAAGCCCATATACATATCATATATATAATATATAATATTATGTTAATTATATAATATATTATATAATAATATTATATATATGGGGGGGGTCGACAGTGTTTCTCTATATAGCCCTGGCTGTTCTGGAACTTACTCTGTAGACCAGGCTGGCCTTGAACTCAGAAATCTGCCTGCTTCTGCCTCCCAAGTCCTGGGATTACAGGCGTGGCCACCACTGCCCGGCTATATTCTTTGTGTATATATTTTGACTTCCAGTTGTTGTGGGATTCCTTAGTGTTCCAACACGTGTCTCTGTGTCTAATTTGTTTCTTATGCTTTTTCTTTGGCTCATTTTTGTTCGGCTCTTTGTTTGGTAGTTTTGTCCTATTCCAATTTGTTCATTATTACTATTATTTCTTAGATGCCTTTTGTTTTCTAAAGAGAGACAGGAAAGGTTCGGGTCTGGATGGAAGTGGGAAGGAAGAACTGGGGAGAACAAGGGAAAGGGAAACTATGAAAAAGTCTCATTTCAAAAAGATAATGCAAAAAAAAGGTATGCAGACCTTCCACTTTATCTATTAAATTTATTTTGATATAATTCTTGGTGATGGCATTAATAAGATTATTCTCTTGTACTGTTTGGTGTTCCCCCACGCCCTGTGAGCATGGATGTGTGTGTGTGTGTGTGTGAAGCTATGATTTCTAACTATTCTTACAATGTGTTCATTAGCATTATTTAACTATAGTTATTGTTAATACTTTTGTCTTTCGACTTTAACACGTGACAATTCACTTATGGCACATGCCTTTTTCAGTCCCAGCACTCAGAAGGCAGAGATAGGCAGATTTCCGAGTTCAAGAACAGCCTGGTCTACAGAGCAAGTTCCAGGACAGCCAGGGCTACAGAGAGAAACCCTGTCCCAAAAACTCTAAAATAAAATAAAATATTAAAGAAGAATTATTTCTTGTTATGTATGCACGTGTGTGTGTGTGTGTGTGTGTGTGTGTGTGTGTTAATGCTGGCCGGCCCATCATCACTCCTCTGCACAGAAGCTGAATGCATCTCTATCACCCTGGGGCCTTCACTGCTCACCTGGGGATGGCTCACCTTGGAGAGCACGTGCTGTGTAGCAGGGGCCACACCCGCAACGCGCATGACAAAGGTCTGTCCATCCCAAAGCATCACTAGTAACAATGAGGGGAACCTGCTCCACACCTGTCACTTGGCACCTGCTCTCCCCAAAGTAGAGGCCCAGTGGTGGCATCTGCTGGGCTCCTTTACTCTTTAACTGTGGAGATGACAACAGGAGACCCTGTCCTTGCAAGGTCCCCCTCCAAGATGTTTTTATCATCCATTTGCCCGTGATGGTAACAATAGGGCTCAAACGCTCTGCCTCAGAGATGGGTGCCTGGCCAAACTGAGCATGACCTTTGACCTATCCTGTTCTGAAACTGGTTCTGAGATCACAAACCAGCCAAACCAAAGTCAGTAAAAACAGCTTTAATTCTACAATCCAGCCTCCAATGGGGGCTCATAGCAACACTGCAACACAAGGAAAGGCTGACGGCTCCATCTTCTCGGCTCTGCGAAGCCCCGTGCTCTAACCCTCCTTCCCGTACCAGACCAGCCGAGCAAAGCAAACTCCGTCTTCAGGTCAGGGTCTGAATGTCTCCAGATCCCGAGTCTGTATGCTGCTTTCCTCCTTCCCACTCCCTCTCCATCCTCTTCCGTTCCTGCCCCCGGAGCCCCACGGCGCAGTAATACACAGCCTCGTCCTCAGGCTGCAGCTCAGAGATGCTCAGATAGCCCACGTTCCTGGCCGCATCTTTGGATCCGGAGAAGCGCGGGGGGATATTGGGACCCTGGAGCTTGTCTGAGTGTGAGAAGTACCTCAGCAGGAACCTGGGAGGGCGGCCTGGCCTCTGCTGGTACCAGTAAACGCTGTAAATGCCGATGTCATGGCTGCTGCGCAGGGCGCAGGGGAGGCGGATGGTGGCTCCGAGGGAGGAAGAGGCTGACGCAGGCTGACGCGGCGTGGGCTGAGGGCCACAACCTGAGAAGACAGAGCACGCCCATCACTGGGGCAGAGCAAGGCCAGAGGAGGGCCAAGGAGGCTCTGGGCCCCGAGCGGTCCCTTACCTGTGAGGTGGGCCAGCAGCATGAGCAGGACAGCCGTCCAGGCCATGGCTCCAGACCTGCAGGCAGCGCCCTGCCCCCTCCAGCCACCGCTCCTGGGCCCTGCTTTGGGGAGGGTCATTGCACCCTGGTTCCTGCTCACCACCCTCCCAGGCTTTCTGAGCTCTGTAACGTCACTTGCCAGAATGGTCTAATGGAAGCCTTTGTGGCTCTGGGTTTGACCCAGGGAAGCATTCTGGGAGGAAGCACCTGCTGGAAAGTCATGGGCCAGAACCCAGGAGAGCCGGTGGGCTCATCTCCCTGAGGGAGAGTGACCTCAACTCCCACCGCGTGGCTGAGCTCCACGGAAGCAGATTTGTAGTTCATGTTTAAATGCCTGGTGAATGGGACGAGAGTTCTCTCCTTAAACCTAAGCCTCATATCAGACCCCAAAAATGTGTAGGACAGTCACTGTGCCTCTTTAGATGTTCCTCTACCATGCGCGAGCACACTGAATACATCTCCTTTGTCTGCTTTTTAGTATTATTTATCTCTTTTAATGACATGTTTATTTTCGTTTCTTTTGTGTCCACATGGCCAGCTTGGCAGCCACTGTCTTGCCTGCTGAGCCGTCTTACAGGTCCTTACTTGTCTCTTTAAGTATTTGAGGATGTGTGCCCAATCCTAGCTTGTTGGGGCTGTCAGAGCCAGTTTTGGTAACAAAAGGATGGCTTAAAACCAGAAGTTTGAGGCCAGCCTGGGTCCACAGTAAGCTCCAGGACCACCTTGGCCACAAAATGAGACAATTTGAAAACAAATAGATATTTTTTTTTTAAAGACAGGGTCCCACTATGGTGCTCTGGCTGGTTATTCTGGAATTCACTATGCAGATGAGGCTGGCCTGGAACTCACTGAAATCTGCCTTTCTCTGCCTCCCAAGTGCTGAGATCAAAGGTGTGAGCCACCACATCGGGCTCTTAAAAAACAGTATGCTAACAAAGTTATGAAAACTATTTTAAAACTTCCATAATTCTAATAGTCTAAAAAATTTACATAGTATCTTCCAGACACATTAACACAAGTAGATGGTCTACAAAATTGTAAATGGTGTTTCGTTTCATTTTGTATAGCCGGAAAGAAATTCACTCTGTAGCCCCAAATGGCCTCTAATTCTCTGCCTCGGCCTCCTGATTGTTTGATTTCTGGTAAGAGCCACATCCCAGCTCACAGATATTTCTAACACTGAAAGAAGCCTGCTATATGAAATATTTAAATTATTGGGCTGCAGAGACAGCTCAGTGGCTAAGGGCACTAGCTGGTTTCAATACCCAGTACACAATGGCAGCTCACAACTATCCCAGTTCCAGGGAATCCAACACCCTCACACAGATGTGCATATGCAAGCAAAACACCAATGCACATCAAATAAAAATAAACTTTAAATTTTTATTTTTATCATTAATTGCATGTTTTCATAAACATACTGACAATTGTCATTATTGTGTTCTCTGGGTGGTTTTGGGGAGACCCACTCCAGGCTGCGGGAGGAAGAGACACAATGGAGACTTGGGAACCCTTGCTGCACCAAACAGGCACCCGGAACTCACCAGCCTCGGAACTTGCAGACACATTAGTGTCGGCATCGGAGAGCAGATGAGGGGACGCCACAAGCGGACAGAGCCGGAAGTGGATTCGTGAGTGGCCACCAGGAAAGCACAGCCGGAGCGAGAGGTGCAGCGGCAAGGCGGGTGAGCAGTGGGTTGCTGGCAGCTCGAGGGAGCAGAAGATGCTGGCTTTCCTCGGGCATTTCCGGAATGGGAGCGGAGCCGGGGCCTCCGACCCGGGCGTGGGGGAGGGTCCTTGCCTGCCGCGGCTTTCTCGCCACCCTGCCCTCGCCGTGGGGCCTCTGGGCGGCGGTGGAACTGCGTTTAGCGGGCAGCTGTCGCTCCTCCACCGAGCTCCCCGCGGCCCCGAGGTGAGACGTTCCCCCCCTAATCGAGGGTAGAGAAACCGGCTCAGGCCCGCGGTCCGCGTTCTTAGCCGAAGGTTCCACTCGCTGCTCCCCGGAGCCTGCTCTGTCTGGAGACCCGGGCTGTTCTCTCACTTGATCTCTACAGATTAGAGGGAAACTTGAGTAAACCCACGAGCTAGAATCGAGGGCCGGCTAATTATGCATAGGTGAAAGGGAAGAACGGATGGCCTCTCAACCTGTTTGGCACCCCGGCCTTTGGGAACAGTACAGTGGAAATCCAGGACGACTTGGATTTGATAGCCAGAAAGGGGAAATTTTCACCATTCGCCAAGGTCCCTTGTCGCTAGTCTGAATTGTTGTGCACTGAATGCGTCCTGGCTCTTAAAACTAGGCTGATGAGATGGCTCAATGCTCTCACCACCGAGGTCTCGATCCTGGGAACCCACATTGTAAAAGGAGAGAGCTAAATCCCACAATCTGTCCTCTGACCTGTGACCGGCAGCATGTGTGTGCCCATACATATCCACACACAAAATAATAATTTGTTTGTTTGTTTGTTTGTTTAACTTTAACTCCTATTTTATAGCAATGTTGGTAGATAGAGCTGCAGCGTACTAGATAGGGAGAAGGAGTTAAGAGACAGGCTTGTTTTCCTGGATCTGTAGGTGATTAAAAGTCACTGAAGTGTTAAATACTTAGATTTACCGTGCTTTGCTGACCCCTTTTGGGGCTCCTCAAGTTAAATTCAGTACTGCATAATACAAAAGGAAATCTCCACATTTATTTACAATGTTTTCCAAAGGATACGGCGATTGGTGAGATTTGGAAAGAATAAACAGGTTGTCTTGCTATTCTCTCTGCAGCCTACACCTAAATAGCCCATGCTTACCTAACTCCAGAACAGGACAAACTGTAGTGTCAGAGCCTTGGCAGAAAAGGCTTGCTGTACCATATAAGTTTATGTTAAGTAAGGACTCTATATATTTAAGTGGTCATATATAAAAATTTTGGCTAGACATTTTGGTATGATCCTGAATTCCCAGCACTCAGGAGTTGAAGATAGGAAGATTAAGAGTTCAAGGCCATAGTGGCTATGTAGTTAAGAGCCTTGGCTACACACACACACACACACACACACACACACACAGAGAGAGAGAGAGAGAGAGAGAGAGAGAGAGCGCAAAAGCTCAAGTGAATAGTGTCATTTCTGAGTCACAGAGTGTGAGCGCGGTATGTAGGTGATGCTTGTAAGCCCTCAAACCCAGGTTTTCTCATTGGTTCTCACTTTGAAATGGAAGATGTGCCTTAATAGAAAATAGGGAAGGCTTGGCATTAATCACAGCTACATCTCCAGGGATCTTTTTAAAACGTAGAATCTGGTCTAGGTAAAGGGACGTGTTCCTGTCAAGGCCCTGGCTTGCCTAGTTCTGTACCCTTAAAAGAAGAAAACAATGTTTTAAGCAGCTTACTGCTATGTAACTGAGTATGGCCGCTTACTGCTCTGTAACTGAGTATGGCCTAAAACTCCGGCCTCTCCTGCCTCATCCAGCCTCATGAAGGATGCCGTGAGAGGTGGATGCCAGCATACCTGGTATTAGAAATCTTTTTTCTTCCTTTGAAATAGTGACAGAACATTACAGAGCCTCCTTGTGCTGAAGTGCTAAAACTACTTACTTGTTTTGAGTCAAAGCGCCTGAAGATAAATGTATATCAAAGTGGACAACAACTGTATAGCCTGACAAGTGGATAAACATCTGGAATTGAGATGTGTCTGTCACATACCTGTGTATTACTGCCCAGTTATAGTCCCTTTCCCGGATAAATGACAAAACTCCTGCTAAGGCAGAATGTCAAATCTATTCAATAGAATTTAGGATCTTGGGTTGTAGAAGAGATAAAAAATTCCCAAAACTTTGAAACCGCAAAGAATGACTAGAAATAGAAGTGTTTGCTGGCAGTACCGTACGACATCAGGTGTTGCTGCTGTTGCTACTGCTGCTGCTGTTTTTATGTCATGAGGTCTCACTGTGTAGCACTGGTTGTCCTGAAACTCACTGATAGACCAGGCTGGCCTCAAATTCACACTAAGAGATCTACTTGCCTCCTACCACACCCAGTGTAAAGTAAGTTTTTGGGTTGGGTTGGGTTGGGTTGGGTTGGCTTTGATTTGATTTTAAGGATCTATAAGCATGTTATTAACATTAAAGGTAAAAGTGTTGTCATGTATTTCGACATTCATTCAACCGCATTTGCTTACCATCTACTGCTTCCCTGCTCACACAGCCAGCTTATTTTCCAGGAGCTGTAAGGTAAGCATCTGATAGGAGTCTGTGTCGGGCTTAGTAGTAAGCGCTACAGGGCAATCTAGCAGAGACATTCTTAGAGGCAACAGGATAAAATCTTAGAGTACAGGTTCTAGAGTAAACAGGTTCTGCCACTCCAGCTCTAGTGTGACCCATGTTCCCATTATAGAACCATATGATGACAGTGTCCCCAACCCAACCATACTGGAGGGTACTTCCTTTGGAAGAGACAGGAACTTCCAAAGCCTTCATAGAGCAATCTGTTTCCAGTTTTCCTTTCTGGCCTCTGACTCTTCTATCTGATAGAACCAAAACTTCCCCAGAATGGACATCAGAAGCCATGGCGGTTCCCAGTCATTTCTTTTCGTTGCTCCTGCAAACAAGCGTTGCACCCTAGGTACCAGAGACAGCCACCACGTCAACGAGCTGTGGGTAGCGAGACCTGCAGCGTCAAGGATGGGTCTCAGCAGGCGCCAAGTCAGGAAGTCAGAGTTCAGTACAGTTTTGAAGATGCTTGGCTCTTTTCTTGGGTGGGGTTGTATATTTAGGGAAAACATTCAAGGTTTTACTTGGGGCAATTTTTATTCCTTTATGGCCCTAGAGCAAGGACTGTAACAGCCCAGGCTCACTCCTTATCCATGATAAGGAGTAATAGAAACCCTTTTAGTGAAGGACTTTTCATTGATATCTTCATTGTTTCTAAACAACATTCTTTGCAGAGCACTTTAGAATTTCTTAGGATTCTGAAATCCATTGCCTTTTCCTTTTTGATCAGTCATATACATCTGTGGCACCAAATTCTTAAATAATACAGAAGGGATTATGATGAGCTAGAGCCACCTGCACCCCAAACCCTTACACCCCCTCTAAGCAGCTACTTCTGAGTTGTATGCAAATGCTGTCTTTTGTACATGTATTAGTTAGGGTTTTACTGCTGTGAACAAACTATGACCAAGGCAACCTGTAAGTCAGCCCACATTTAATTGGGGCTGACTTACAGGTTCAGAGGTTCAGGCCATTATCAAGGCAGGAACATGGCATCATCCGGGCAGGCATGATGTGGGAGGAGCTGAGAGTTCTACATCTTCATCTGAAGCTGCTAGGAGAAGACTGCTTCCAGGCAGCAAGGATGAGGGTCTTAGAGCCCTCACCCAAAGTGACACACCTACTCCAACAGGGCCACACCTCCTAATAGTGCCAATCCCTGGGCCAACCATATACAAACGATCACAGTAAACAAGCGTGTGTACATAGACATGTTTAATCATCGTGTTTGGGTTGGTTGCATGAGGCTCGCTGTGTAACAGATCTTGGTGATCTACTTACCTTCATGTAACCAGTTCCCTGCTGACCACTAGGTTGGTTCTGATCTTTACTTTGAATGATAATGCTGGTGACAGTTCCCCAGCAGTGTTTCCTCACAGCTGTCTCATCTGCTCCTTCCATCACAGCCCTGACTGCCTCATAGGGCTCACTGTCCCTATGACAGTCTCACTAACACGAGCACTTACCATTTGTTTCTGTGCTTTCTGCTTAGGACACATCCACTCCTCAGATCAGTGTTCATTGCTATCACCCACCCAAGAGCCACTCCCTCTGACTCCATTCCTACATTAGCAACAAGCATTTTACCATTAGAGCCCACAGGACACACCCTTCCCTTGCCCTCCCTAGAATTAGGGCTGCCATCTTGATCATGCCTCTCAGTCTCTGCCCTCTCCTCACCTGCAGGTGCTACCTCCTTAGCTTCCTGTTTGAGCCCCAGACTGCCTGGATTCCTTCCCAGTCTCTCCTCTTCTCCATGCCCTAAGCTGGCCAGGGGCCTCTCAACCCTTCAGCCCCTCTGCAGTCATTCCAGTAGTCCTCAGCGCCCCCATCTTCCTTCTGTTCTCCTGAGAGCTATCACAATGTGTGCCCTCCATCTAAAACACAATGAAAAGGCAGCCTTGGGGTTTTCTAGGCCTTTGCTTTTGTCACTGGACAGATGGTTCCCATCCAGGGCACAGAGGTCCAATCTCTTGAACCCGGTCAGGTCTTGCTGTTGTCCCCAGCCTGCATTTGACACTGGAGTAGTGCTACTGTCCTCTCACCTAGGTTTCAGGCCTCTCCTCCTGCCATGCCCAAATGGCCCCTCTTCACCCCCTGACTCCCCACCACGCCCTTCCATGTACCACTGCTGTGGCCTCCACCTCATCTGAACTGCGCCTGAATTCTGACTTGGCCTGCTTCTCTTTCAGGGTTCCATTAACCAACAGGAATCTCTTCCTTCAGTTCCCTGAACCAAAAATGTAGAGTTTATCTGTGTTTTCCCCATCCAGTCTTGCCTAGCCTCCGTCTCTTTAGGGTCCAGTCACCGTGTGTCCCCTAGAGGGCCTCTTTGGTGTTTGCGGTCAGGTTGTCATACTCCAGAGCAACCCTTCACTGTCCCCCAGCTTCCCTACCCCAAACCACTGACCTTACTGCTCCTCCAAGTATCCAGCCATCTCTCCAGGCCTCACTTTTCCTGATCCCTGTGCCTGTACACATCCCCCAGGTGCCATCTTGTCCAGTCCTACCCTGTCCCTTACTCCCACCTATGGAGACAGCACTGTAGTGTGAACTCTAAGAAGACATGAATCTGTTGCTTTGTACCATCTTAGCTGAACCCAGAACTGGACCAAGTGTGTAGTGATTGCTCAATGAACTTGCTGTTGATTATATCCGTGTCTTGGCAGGGAACTGCTGAGGAGGTGCACTTCAACAGATGGGCCCTGTTCAGCTGTCCCACACTGGCATAAGCTATGTTCTTAGGCTTGGGGTCTTTGCTACTAAGTACAGACTTGGTTTAGTTCTTCATTTTCCTAATGAATGTTGTCAAACAGCCTTTCATATCTCTAAATAATAATTTTAAGATAATATCTTTAATTATGTATATACAAGTAGGTGTTGTACATGTAAGTATAGTACCTATGGAGGCCAGAAGAAGTCATCACGTCCCCTGGAACTGGAGTTACAAGTAGTTGTGAGCTGTTCCATATGGGTGCTGGGAACCAAACTCCAGTCCTCTGCAAGAATAATGCACATACTTAACTGCCGGGTCATCTCTCCAGCAAAATTCTAACTTTCTTAAACAATTTCTAAATATAAGAAAACAATCCAGCTGTCCCCAATTGTGAGTAGAATATAAATTCACAGCTATAAATAAACAGAAAAAAGAGACATTATGTTTGCAGTTATGCTGTCCTTGGAGGCCAGAGGTCAAGTGTTTCTTTTCTTGCTCTCTACCTGATTTTTTGAAACAGAATCTCAGTAAACCTAAAGCTTACCGTTTCTGCTAGATTACCTAGCCAGTGAGGACGTGGTCAGCCTCTCCCTGCTTTCCCGGTGCTGGATTCTAAGCCCATGCTACCACATCTTGTTCCTCATGTTGGTCCTAAGGATCAAACTCGTGTCCATAGGCCTGCACAGCGAGCACTTCAGTCACCGAGTCAGCTCACTCGGAAGCAGATGCCGCACGTCTCCTTTGCCCCAGAAGGTTGCCCTTGTCAGGACAAAAGTCTTTGGTTTTTAAATATGTTCAATAGTGTATTTATAAACATTAATGCAGCTGGGCATGGTGGCCTAGGACTATAATTCTGGCACTTTGGAAGACTGAGACAGGAGGATTGCCACCAGTTCAAGGCCAACCTAGAATACAGAGTAATACTCTTATTCCAAAACAGCAATGTATGTGCCTGTGGATCAAAAAGAAAGGGAGACTGGAGGTATGCTTGGTGTTAGGGCACTTGCCTGGCATGCATTGTGTTGGGGTCCAACCCACAACACAGCAAAAACGGACCATGGGGCTGGAGTGGTGGGCCCAGGTTCAGTATATATCATCCATGTGGTAGTTGACATCAGTTTGTAACTCCATTTCCAGGAAATCAGCACCCTCTCTGGGCTCCACATATAACCATTCAGGGGAGATATATATATAAATAAATAAATAAAACAAAGCAAAACAGAATTACTATAAAGAAAAAATACATCTTTTTTTTCTGTTTTATTTTGGTTGGTGTAGTTTGGTTGGGTAGGGTTTTTGTGCTTATTGTCTTTTTTCTTTCTCTACCAGCAGGTATCAAGTGATATATTCTGCCCAGAAAGCTACAGCAGAGGCCAACAGTGGTCCAGATATGACGTTTGCCTGTCCTCTTGCAAGGTATAACTGGCTATAGCACAATGTAATGTGGGTTAGTTAAGTTCTGATGCTGGGTATCGTTCCATGCAAGAGCCTGGCTTCTATGTCCAGCACCAGAAAGAAGAGGAGGCCACCAAACAGTATTTTTCAGGGTGGTACAACAGTCAGGGAGCACAGTCAGAGGCTCCAAATGGACTCACTCTTCCTTCCTTCCTTCCTTCCTTCCTTCCTTCCTTCCTTCCTTTCTTTCTTTCTTTCTTTCTTTCTTTCGGGGTGAGGGGAGCTACTTTGAGATACAATCTCAAATAGTCCAGGCTGGCCCAGAGTTCCCTAGTAGACAATGACCTTAAACTGTTGATTCTTTTACCTCTACATTCCAAGTGCCCAAATAGGGTTGTGTTGTTTTGTTTTGTTTTGTTTTGCTTTGCTTTGCTTTGTTTTGTTTTGTTTTGCTTTGTTTTGCTTTGTTTTTAGGTTTTGGTTCTTTTGTTTGTTTGTTTGTTTGTTAACATCTTTAGTGGAAAAATTTTTCATATATTTTGATCATGTTTTCCCCTTACATCTCTACCAACCCAACTTTGTAGTCCTTCTTTTTCTCTTAAAAAAAAAAAAAAAAAAGCAAAACATGCACACACATTCATACAACCATACAAATGAAAATCCAAGTTAATGAGCAAAATATCAATAAAACAAAAAATTCCCAAACATAGCAAAATGAGACAAAAAGACTACAAAGATACTCTTGGATCATTTTGGATTGACCACCTATTCCTGGGCATAGTGCATGCCCTGAGGTGTGGTTCATATACACATTGAGACTCTGTTGTAGAAAACTAATTTTTCCTTTGCAAGTGGATATCAAGCGTAGATAGCTTCTTGGTTAAGGGTTCAGATAGGCCCTGTCCATGTCCTTCTCTCTGTGCTGGGACCTCACTTGGCTAAAACCTGTGTAAACCATGTGAACTATCTTTTCTTTCCCTTAGGAGTCAGCATTGGCAGTCGTGTTGAGCTACAGAGGAGACGTTTCTGAGCTTTTTTATTGCTGCTGTTCTGGGTCTGGGTGCCAAGGTCTGTGGGCCCTAACAGCCTGGAGCAGGAATGAAGACCGTGCTCATGGTAGCAGAAAAGCCATCCCTGGCCCAGTCCATTGCCAAAATCCTCTCCCGAGGTAGGAGGAAGCGAGCACTCGGCTGTTGGTTGCTCTCATCTGCAAGCACAGTCTTTTGTGCTTTTTTGATAATTTCTTTCTCCAAAGTGTGGCTCCCACTGGTGGGTTCAGCTGGGATTGTCGGGTTTCAGGAAGCACCTTAGTAGCAAATCTCCCGTGACATGTTCTGTCCATATGTGGAAGTCTCACAGCTGACCTCCAGGAGACGTACAGCGAGGTTGTCAGCATGCTGGTCCAGTTAGGGGAACTGCTCATGCGCACAAGAAATGATCCTGGAAAGAGCTAAGTGAGACTAAGTCTTAGGTTCTGCACCACTAGATTCTCACTACGGCCTGCTGGGCCCTGCATGTGGTTACGGTTATATTCCCTACACCTCATATCGCTCACAGGTGGCCAGTGAGCTGAGAGCCAGGAAGGTAGTGGGAGACTTGCCCTCAGGATCCACTCTGCCGCTGAGGTGGTACTTGGAGGGAGGGATGCTGGGTGGCTGTGCAGCACCTTGACCTCCCTTTACCAGCACTCCAGGAGGAAGAGCCCTTAGTTAACTGAGAATACACACCCCAAAGGTCCAGGGGAGTCCAGAAGGCAGCATCTCATTTCGAAGTACCAAGAGTTGGGGAACCATAGTGTAGGATGTAATGACCGTAAAATCTAGATAAGAGGAGGTAGAATTCAAATTGAAAAAGAAAATAGAAATGTTATGAGACCCCCAAGAGTCTCCGTCTCTAGTTCCCTGTCAGTATGGGGGTGGTATGAGTTTCTGTGAAACTTTCGTAGATGCTTCTGTCTCTCAGCACCATTAAGTCACCCAGTACCTAGTTATCTGCAAGGGAGCTAAGGAAGTGACCACTCTGGAGAAGGAGAACTCTTGTCCCTGAGAGTAAGCGTGTAGGCTCAAGGACCCACAGTATCTGTAGATACTCACAGACTCACAGTCGTCTCTGTGGTTTGCCTCCTAGGAAACATGTCCTCACACAAAGGGCTGAATGGGGCATGTTCAGTGCACAAGTACACAGGAACCTTTGCTGGACAACCTGTCCACTTCAAGATGACATCTGTCTGCGGTCATGTGATGACACTGGATTTTCTAGGTAAGGTGACCACTTTCCTCCTGTCTTTGTCCTACTGAAAGAAACCGTGTATAGCACTACCTAGGGTCCAGTTAGACCCTGTTCCCGACAGATCATGAAGTAGTTAACAGCTAGGAAAGGCCCCCATCCACATCTCTGCATGATGCACACTTTCGTAGTCCTAGTTGTGACGACTGCAGAGGCCGAGCCGTTGTGAAGTGTGGCTCGGTGTCTTTGGCTCTGGTTTGCAGGGAAGTACAACAAGTGGGATAAGGTGGACCCTGCCGAGCTCTTCAGCCAGGCGCCCACGGAGAAGAAGGAGGCCAACCCCAAGCTCAACATGGTCAAGTTCCTGCAGGTAAGGGAGGGTCTTGAGCCCACCGAGGAGGCTCCGCCCAGCTCCCCGTACCATAGGTGACCACCGTTGTCTTTTTTTGTGCCCCCATCCACACCCTGCACATCAAGGCTCTGGCTGGTAGCCATGGACCCATCTTTCTGCCACTTCTGTAAGTGCTCTGCTGGCCTACCTGGCACTGCCGGGCCTGGTTTCCGATCCAGGCACTCTTGACACCAGTTCTGGAGAGCAGACGTTCTGCTTTTATGATGGCTCAGTTAAGGGCTTTCCAACTTTAAAATAAATATGTACATCTTGTTTAAAAAAAACAGAAGCAAAATGTCTCGTCCTTCCCTTCCTGAGTAGTGAAAGCTAACGTCAGCTGCAGTGAAGTGCGGGGAAATCCGTGGGTGGCAAGTGGCACCAGACTGGCCAGTCAGTATTGCCTAAGTTATAATTTGAAAAATAGGTCTTAATGCTAACTGGTGTGATATAACATCCTTGAAGGCTCATGGTAATATCACCA
This sequence comes from Apodemus agrarius, assembly GCA_964023405.1. Classification (NCBI taxonomy): domain Eukaryota; kingdom Metazoa; phylum Chordata; class Mammalia; order Rodentia; family Muridae; genus Apodemus; species Apodemus agrarius. The sequence continues at coordinate 85,940,490 of OZ030018.1, read as the reverse complement.
GCACCAGGGAGGCAGAGGCAGATGAACCCCTGTGAGTTCCATGCCAGCCTGGTCTACACAGACAGACCCCTATCTCACTCAATTGATAAGAAAGAAATAAAAATCTGAGAAAGTATTTCAAGAAATACTCATTTACAAAAAAAAAAAAAAAAAAAAAAAAAAACTTGAAAATAAAGATAAGTTCAAAGGAAAACCAGTATAGCCACATGACCCAACAAGCACAGTTATTACTGAACTGTTTGATTTCAGCTTCGCTGCTTAGGCCAGGGCATTAAGGTCACGAGGAGAGGAGGAAGGCCAGTGAGGGCAAGAGAAAAGGATGGGGTTGAATGTACAAAGTATATTATGCACATGTTTGAAAATGTAAAAAATAAAGCCTTCGGGAAATCCACTCTAATCTTTATTTCCCTCTGGAAATTATGAAGAGCACACTGTATTTTGTGACTACATAATAAAAGTAGGGGTTAGAGAGATGGCTCAGGAGGGAAGAGCACCAGCTGCACAAACATAAGAGCCTGAGTTTGGATCCCAGCACCCATGGGCAGCGCTGTGGAGGCAGAGGCAGGAGGATCATGGGGCCTGTTGGCCAGCCACGTACATCCAGATGCAGCGAGAAACCTTGCCCGGCTCCCCAACTGGAAGCCCAGTACCTGGTTCCATCGCCTGTCCCAGAGGGGAGTGTCACAGGGTGTCAGTGTGTGCTTTGTGGCAGGTGGAGGGCAGAGGCTGTGACTATGTCGTGCTGTGGCTGGACTGTGACAAAGAAGGCGAGAATATCTGCTTCGAGGTGAGTGTGGAGCCTACTCTGGTTCCCTTTAAACCTTTTCCCTGCCTTCCCAATCAGAGTTTGTCATACTATCCCTACAGTTAGCATAGGGAGTATAGGGCTCAAAAAACATCTTCTCCCAACACCTTGATTTCAGAAAATCTGTAGCTAGTTTAACTGCATAGACCTAGAGCTGGAGGGCTAGCTCATTGGTTAAGAGCACTTGTTGCTCTTACAATGGACACGGGTTTACAACCATCTGTAACTTTCCAGGCATCTGATGCCCTCCTCTGAGTGCACCAAGCATGCACATTGGGCACATACAGACAGACAAAACACTCATACACATATGTGAAATAAGTTAATCGTTAAAAAAAGTGCATAAACTAGGGCCCACAAGATGGCTCTGCAAGTGGAGGTGCTTCCTCCTAAGTGTGACACCCAGGGTGTAATCCCCAGAGCCCCACATGGTAGAAGAAAGCCAACTCATAAAAGTTGTCCTCTGACCTCTAAGTTACCATGGCACATGCACACACACACACAGACCAATTAGTGGTAGCCCTAGTATTGTTTTAAGCACTGGGTGAGTGCAAGCTTCAGAATTTTCAGTGTTTGGCTTAGGTCCATGCCTGTTGTAACTATTTGCAAGAGGTCTATGAACTATAGGCATGAAATTCTATGCCTGTTTCCATTACAATAGTTAATCTCCTCAGCAATCTACTAACATGTATGAGTATTTTCCCTGTATGTATGTATTTTACTGTGTACACGTGTGATGCCCTCAGGTCAGAGAAGGGCATCGGATTCCCCAGACCTAGAGTTACACATCGTTTGAAACCCGAGTTCTTTGTAAGAGCCACCGGTGCTCCTAACCACTGAGCCATCTCTTTAGCCCCTGGTTTCGTCTCCCGCCTTCATGTGTCTTCTGCCATGTCCATCCTAGGGAGCCCTGCCTGCAGGGAGGCTGGTGGAGGTTTCCCAAATGACCTCTAATGACACTTTACTGCTACTGGCTATGCCTCCTGGCCCTGCCACTGCCTGTTGTACTGTAACTCCATACAAGTCACCTCTATATCTTTATACCCCGCCCTAACCTGTGACTTGTCACACTTAAGTGCAGGAGATGGCTCTAGTAAGACAGGGATTCAGGGCACCAGAATTCTCATGCAGCTCTTGGCAAACTCAATCCCATACTGACCCTTCTCAGAAACCCTCTTCTCTCCTTTCTCTGTCCACCCGACAGGAGTGTCCTCTCAGAAGGCCTTTGCCTCTGGTACTAGAAACAGCAGCAGTTGATAGGGCCACTGCTGTCCCACACTGCTGTCACCGCATGCCCAGCTTCTCTCCTCCTCCTGTGTAGCCTTAGTGAGTCTCAGTTCCAGCCCCCACCCCCATACAGAGCCTGCTGTAACCTTCCCATTCTGTCATTTTATCTTTCCTTTGTCAGTTCTCCAATCATGTAAAAAGTCTACCTATCCATTCAAGCACTCCAGAAGAGGGAAGGGATTGGGGACCATGAAGTCCTTTGTATGCTGGGTATAGCATCCACTGGTTAGTTCAGATGAGAGCTCACAAGGAGGGAGAGAGTGCCAGCCTAGAGGCAACCCTGAGAGGAAGCGGGCTGAGGAGTGGGCGCATGTCTGGAAGTGACTGCAGCCAGGTGGCCAGGGGCTCCTGGGGAGTCTAAGATGTCTAGAAGGGAAAAGGGATATAGGGGGGCCCAGTTGGGATGGGAAAAGGTTAACCCTGGAAGGCCCGCTCAGCAGTGGGAGTGAGGAGTGAAAGGTAGGGACCAGGAATTAACCACAGCCAGTATTCTTCCTCTCAGGTCCTCGATGCCGTTCTGCCTGTCATGAACAATGCCCATAATGGTGAGAAGACAGTGTTCCGGGCCAGGTTCAGTTCCATCACTGACACAGACATCTGTAATGCCATGACCCGCCTGGGTGAGCCGGACCACAATGAGGCGCTCTCGGTGGATGCCCGCCAGGAGCTAGACCTGCGCATCGGCTGCGCGTTCACCAGGTGCTGCTCCCGCCACGTGCACGTGCTCTCCCTTTCCCAGGGCCCTACGAGCCTGCATCAGCTACCAGAGACGCCATGCTTTTAAATCTGAAGAAAATTCTGTATATTTATCAGCTGCACATCGCATAGGAGACAACTTCCTAAGCAGCTTATTTGTATGCACTTGCCATGTTCTGGGAGACAGTATTCATGGCACATAGTTCTTCCTTCACGACTTCATACTCTGTCACCTTTGCTGTCTTCAAAGTGAGGAGCTGCTGGGCATGGTGGCGCACGCCTGTAATCCCAGCGCTTGGGAGGCAGAGGCAGGCAGATTTCTGAGTTCGAGGCCAGCCTGGTCTACAGAGTGAGTTCCAGGACAGCCAGGGCTACACAGAGAAACCCTGTCTCCAAAAAACAAAAAACAAAACAAAACAAAACAAAAAACAAAGGAACAGCCTCTTTATGTAACCTCTCAGTACATAACCCCAAATCCACAAGCTAGGTTTACATGGGGTTTGTCTAGAATTAATTATTCATCCACTTTTCTGTCTTCTTCAACCCTCTAGGTTTCAAACAAAGTATTTCCAAGGAAAATACGGCGATTTAGACAGCTCTCTCATCTCCTTTGGGCCATGTCAGACTCCTACCCTGGGATTCTGTGTAGAAAGACATGATAAAATCCAGTCGTTCAAACCAGAGACCTACTGGGTACTTCAGGCCAAGGTTCTCTTCCCTTCTGTATTCCTGTTCTGTTATTGTGGGTTTGGGGTGTGGACTCGTTGAGAGTTTTTTTGTTGTTGTTTTTTGTGTTTTGTTTTTCATTATCATCATGAGCACCTTGTTGGCCCCAGGCTATGAACACAAGTGTGAGTTACAGTCCCAGTTGTAGGTCCTGGTGCCCAGGAGGTAGAGTCACCAGCTTTCGTGGGGCAGTGAAGCTGGGCTGCACCTGGACATACTAAATTTGGATAAGTAGGAATGAGTTCCTTCTTGAAGTGAAGGTGAGGTCAGCCATTGGGCCAGTGTCTTCAGTGGGGAGGGAAGTCCAGCACAGGGTTAAGATCGTGCTTTTAAACCTTACTGGTCTTTAGGGCTTACTAACATACAAAACTCCTAAAGCACAAGAAGTTTAAAACATAGAACAGAGTTCCTCTGGTTGCCTCCGAGGCTGGGGACTGTGTGGGCGTGGAGGTCTTGATGAGCACAGCTTCAGGTATTTCGTAAAGGCCTACCTTCAGTATCTGCTCCGGGGTGAGAAGAGTCAGGTATCAGCTTCGGTCCACAGCTCCACAGTCACGAGAGGTTACTGCTAGGCCATTTCGTCTGTGGACCAAACCCAGTATCCTCTGTCTCGGTTTTCTTCCCTGCAGTGTGCTTACCTTTTATCTTCCCTGCAGGTTCAGACTGATAAAGAGGAGTCGCTCCTTCTGGACTGGGACCGTGTTAGAGTTTTCGACCGGGAGATTGCACAGATGTTTTTAAACATGACAAAACTAGAAAAAGAAGCTTGGGTATGCTTTCTTTCTTCCTTTCTTTCTTTCTTCCTTTTTTGTTTTTTTTGTTTTGTTTTGTTTTTTGTTGTTTTTTTTTTTTTTTTGGTTTTTTTTGTTTTTGTTTTTTGAGACAGGGTTTCTCTGTGTAGCCCTGGCTATCCTGGAACTCACTCTGTAGACCAGGCTGGCCTTGAACTCAGAAATCTGCCTGCCTCTGCCTCTCAAGTGCTGGGATTAAAGGCGTGCGCCACCATTGCCCGGCTTGGGTATGCTTTCTGTGTCCACATCTGTCATGGATGGGCATGCCTTGGGATCAGTGACCCTGGGCCATGCTGTTCTGCCTTTTATGAAACTCAGATGGCTTCTTGGACAAATGAATGGCTCCTCACACTCATTCTTACCATGCAGTGCAGCATCTGTCAAGTACTACGTCGTGCTAGCCACACCTGAGCCCCTGCCCGGCCATTCCCACTGTCTCTTCCAGCAGACTCATGTGCAGGATCCCCTTAGTTTCATCCAAAGCTGCCGGCTACAGCGGAGCCTGTGCACATGGGTAGACCTGCCTGAGGCCACACAGCTAAAGGTCTCAAATCGCAGTCAGCTTTCACACTTCAGTGGTGGTGTTTCCTACTCGGGGCTTCTTTGAATGAGAGGGGCTCCTGCTTGGTGCTTAGGAAGATGGTCAGCTTAGCAAAGGCTGGCTGCACAGGATAGAAGTGGGTCTACATCCATCACAGCCAAGACCCTACAGCTGTGACAGCTGACCATCCCTGAGCCTCTTCTGGCTTCAGGCACATCTGTTTGCGGTTTTCAAACCTCGTTTTGGTACCATTTTGCTCAGGCTCTGCTAACTTCCCTGTGAGACTGTCTCACGTTGGTAACACTGATGTCAGCACCCACTCCAAGGGACCCTCACCTCCAGTGTCACATGTACATAAATATCCTGGGCATCAGTACCCATATTTGTTGGCCTGGAATCCAGGATGTGTTGCCCTGACCAGCCTTTGTAAGTTTGATAAAGGAAGAGACTAGCTGGTCTGTTTGGGTTATTTTTGCAATAGACAAAACAAAGAGTCAACGTCTCTGTGAGTTTGCTGGCCCACTGTGGGGGAGCTCCCCTGGCAAGCGCAGCCTATAGATGAGTCAGATGCTACCACTGGGCAGCTGTGGGATTGCCCATGGAGATCACACCGTGCAGCTTCCCTTAAAAACAGGAAAGCTTTGCAGTGCTAGCGGCCCAGTGGACAGCCTCGCAGGCCACCAGCAGCCATTTTCCTCACACAGCACACAGGCCACCCTGGGCCGTGGCCTATGTTGACTTCTGTGGGATTTACATCTGCAGTCCCTTCTTCAGATCTCCTCCAGCCTCCACATTTTCTGTGGATGTGTGCCTCTCTGCCTGCCCCCACGCTTTCCTAATCCTAACTCTTCAGCTCCGCCATCAGACTGCTGGAGCAAGTGCATTTCAGGAGGGCAGCTGGTGAAGACCTTTGTTCACACGTCACCTCTGTTAGGTCTATCTTGCCAAATGTCACTCCATCTTGTCCTGCCCCCAGGTGGAGGCTACAAGCAGAAAAGAAAAAGCCAAGCAGAGACCACTTGCTCTGAACACTGTGGAGATGTTGCGTGTGGCCAGCTCAGCTCTGGGTATGTAGAAACACTTCACTAAAGCACCCCCAAGACATCTTGAGACTGGTACAGAGCAGGGCCACTGTTGTAAGCTGCACCGAGCCCTCCTCATGCTGTGATGCTTGAAGCTTGAATGGAGGTCTTGAGTCTCATGAGTTTTCTTTAATTCCTAGAATAGGGCTCCTCTAAGCACTGCTTCCTTAGCTATCACAAGAAATAGTCTGAAAAACTGATGATATTTGAAAACTGTATCCTAAAGCATTATCCTCATAGAGCTAGCTTGATACAATAATGCCATCAAATGGTCCATAGCCAAGTGCCAACGCACAGGTTAGAGAGCGAGAGGACAAGCTGTCTTGTAGACTCCTAATAGGCTCAGCTACCCCAAGGCCTAGGTGCTGCTCTGTGACCGGAGTTCAGACTCATCAGTGCTGCTGTGAGTACTGTTAAAGTGGCACCGCGGAGCAGTGAGCAGTGTCTCCACTGGGCCCACTTTCCCGGACACAGGGCCTCAGTTTTAGACAGGCTTTGTTCCAGATGCCCATCCAGCCAGTACCTCTGAGCCTTGGCAGGAGCCACTAACAGTCATCTGTGGGGTTAAACAAGAATGCCCAAGCCTATGGGTAAGCCCTAGCCACCTTCCAGACCCCTTAGCCTTGTATTTTTGACAGGTATGGGACCACAGCATGCCATGCAAATAGCTGAGCGATTGTACACACAGGGCTACATCAGCTACCCACGGACAGAGACCACCCACTATCCAGAGAACTTTGACCTGAAGGGCTCTTTGCGACAGCAGGTCAATCACCCGTACTGGGCAGACACGGTGAGCAGAATGGGCCTTGCCCTGAACAACCCATCAGTAGTGGCCCCTACACAGGCTTTGGCCACACCCAAGACTGATGAAGCCATCAGCCCCCTTGACTCTGCTTTGCATCTCCTCCCCAGGTAAAGCAGTTGTTAGCAGAAGGCATCAACCGCCCTCGGAAAGGTCACGATGCTGGTGACCATCCTCCGATCACACCTATGAAGTCAGCTACAGAGGCTGAATTAGGTATTGAGTGCTCCTCTTCCCAACACCCTCACACTCCTCACGCTTCCAGGGTGTCAGGTGACGCTGCTGTAGGCACATGGCTCCAATGGACAAGGTCAGGCCCATCATCAGTGCGGCTGCTCCCGAGCCTGCCTCTGGCTTAGTGAAACCTTCCTCACCAGGCGTCCAAGGCAGAAGTGAGTGGGAACGAGGCAGAGTAGCAGAGCTCAGACGCAGTCTGTACCTCCTGCCTGAGGTATTCAGGAGGCCTGTAGAGAAGGGAGCGCGGTGTCAGCGGAGCCTGGAACTGCTGCAGCTCCCAGTGTGAAGCCAGAGTCCCGCATACAGATGCGCCAAAGAACAGTGCCGAGAGACACCGTGAAGGGCGCGCATAGGCACTAGAGGCAGCTTCCGAACCTGTGCTTCCCTTCCTCCTTGCAGGCTTTGAGGCTGGGGAGAGGGCTTAATGGTATGGCATTTGCCTGGCATCATAAATATGCACACACCCTTGGTACCCACAGAGGGCCTGTCCTGGTCCAGGGCACCTGGTTACACTGAGCCTTTACAGGAGGAGACGCATGGAGACTGTACGAGTACATCACCAGACACTTCATTGCCACAGTGAGCCATGACTGCAAGTATCTCCAGAGCACTATCTCCTTCAGGATCGGACTCGAACACTTCACGTGTGTGGGAAAGACGGTTATTTCCCCAGGTATAATGGCAGACCACGGGGGTACCTTTCTTCTCATCTATACAGACACTGAGATCTCTGGATGGGGGCCCAAGTGGGGACCTCAAATGGCAGTGGTATCTCTCTAGGCTTCACAGAGATCATGCCTTGGCAGAGCGTGCCCCTGGAAGAAAGTCTGCCCACATGCCAGAAGGGTGATACCTTCACTGTGAGCGAAGTGAAGATGTTAGAGAAGCAGACGAACCCACCAGACTATCTGACTGAGGCCGAGCTCATCACTCTCATGGAGAAGCATGGTATCGGTGAGTACTCAGATCTGGGCTCCATTCCCAGGGCCCTGTCCAAGAGGTGATGGTAGCAAAATGTCTGTAATCTATGTAGATCTGACTCAGCATGAGGTGACAGATGGTCCAATGTATAACCCATGGATCCAAGCAGACTCGTTGTGTAGAGACTTTTACAAGGCCTTACTATCAGGCCTGACATGGCCTTCCATGTGAAGAGTGTCATACAGCCTTGTGCACCATGACACCACTACACATTGACACGTACCCACCAGACTCAAGGTTAATCCAGGATTCTAAAGAATTCCTGGGCCAGATCAGCTGTCTCCCCAATACAGACAGCTAGGAGACCTGCCCTCGAATTCTGGTCTGGCCTGCTTCTTCCCAGGGCCTAGGTGCCTAAAGTGAATTCAGACAATAGCCTTGGCCTGTGACTGAGGTCACATTGATGGATAGTGCAGTGCTAAGAACCTTTTCACACTCGTGACTTGTAGTAGCTTGTGCACTGTTCTGGACCTAGTGACTAATATGTACTTCCGTTTGGGACAGTGAACAGAGTTTGTGTATGATCTCTGAGAGTGAGGGCAGTGCTGTGGGGCAGTATAAAAAAGGCTGCACTGCCTGGGCAGACGCTCAGAGCCGAAAGCCGGCCTGGGCTCTGGAGTGAGACTCTGCCTTTAAATATATATATCTGACTATAGTAGCCATACAGGAACTCTTGTATGTGCAAACTGCCATAATCCGGGCCAATTCCTAACCTTGGTAATGAGCAGTGGAACCTCTGAAGGTTCCTTGACCCCCAATGCCAGGATCTTCCCTGTAAGCCCTGCCCAGGTACCCACAGGAAGTTGTGCATTCCTCTGCCGGCCCTACAAGTGCATGCAGCACTGAGTTCCTTTCCACGCCTCTGACGTCCCCCAGCAGATGCTTCACCCTCCACCTTCCCTTCCCAGCCAAGCGGTGTCCCGGGTGGAAGCATGCCTTGGGTATTGTGAGGGGCCTTAGAGAACAGAAGGTAGGAGAGAGGAAATGGGAAACCCAGCTTGATTCTACAGTAGCTTTATGACTCTCTGGTATAAGCTGGATCCTGATATCTAGAGGGTGTACAAGTCACAGTTTCCAGATAAAAAAAGCCAACCTGCATTTACTTGTTTCAGGAGATGCCCTCTGACCTAAGAGTCCTCTCTGGGCCTCTGTCTTTTAACTATAAAATTCAGACACCAGTGACGGCTGTCCTTGGGTTCACAGGTGTGCCCCAGCACGATGCAGACAGTCTTGCTCTGTCTTGGGAATCTTTCTGCATCATGGCTTCTGGCAGCCATACAGGAAATAGCCGTCTGGACCCAATGAGCAAAACAGGCTTCAGTTTGTGGCACTGTACTCCGTCCTATGGGTGTCTGGGAGGGCGTCTGTGGCAGGTGGATGGGGCAGGCTGGGGAACACCAGGCCGTGCTGTGCATTGCAGGGACTGACGCCAGCATCCCTGTGCACATCAACAACATCTGCCAGCGCAACTACGTCACCGTGGAGAGCGGCCGCCGGCTCAGGCCCACCAACCTCGGCATAGTTCTGGTGCACGGTTACTACAAGATTGGTGAGTCTGTCTGGCCACTCCCGTGACCTGCTGGGCTTTCTGGCCCCTTCCTCAGCTTGGCTCTGCTGCCTCCTGCAATGGCCCCATGCTCTTCATGCATGTCCCCAATCCCCGCTATAGAGATGCTATGGGACTCGGGAATTTGATGGTGAGCACATAAAGGTAAACCAGAGGCATCTTCTACAAACCAAAACTTGAGTTCTTCACTAAGGTACCCACCAACTCTGCCCACTAAAGTGCCTCGTGTTCTATGGGAGATGGAGAAGTACAGCATAGACCTGGCCATTCTGCAAGAGGTTTCTATACACTTCCTGATGGGAAGTTGAGGAAAGTCTGGTGGCAGGAGGAGCCGCCCTGGGTGCCTTCCGACTCTGGACAAGCAGCTCAGGAAGCCTGGGTCAGAGCTAGGTTGAGCAGGACAGCAGTCCTTGCCTGCCTCGTGGGGTGGCAAGGTCCTGGGTGCCCACAGCAGCACCCACCCACTTGCTCCCAGATGCAGAGCTGGTCCTCCCCACCATCCGAAGCGCAGTGGAGAAGCAGTTGAACCTTATTGCCCAGGGCAAAGCTGACTACCACCAGGTCCTGGGCCACACCCTGGATATCTTCAAGAGAAAGTTCCACTACTTCGTTGATTCTATTGCTGGTAAGACCTGCCTCATCCTTCCCCTCTGCAGCAATTCCAACAGGACAGAGCCACCTGAGGCCACTCCAGATCTGGGCTCTGAGCCTCTATGGGTCACAGCAGTGATGCCTCCCCATTAGCTGTTGCCGGGAGCAGGTTAATTAATATCCGTGTCAGGAATATACAAAGCTGATGAGCAGGGCTGCAGCTCTGTACTCTGTCACTGACAGAAACAGTCACAGTTGGATCCTTAACCGTGTGGTGGCCTCTTTGTCTAGCTCACCCAGTTTTACCAAGCTACCCGTTGGAGGGACAAAGACCAGGAGGGAATGACCCCTGCTGTGTGTTTGCTCTCAGGCATGGACGAGTTGATGGAGGTGTCCTTCTCGCCCCTGGCTGCCACCGGCAAGCCCCTCTCGCGCTGCGGGAAGTGCCACCGATTCATGAAGTACATCCAGGTATGTGGAGGTTGGAAGACTGTCACTACATCCAGCCAGGGCATTTCTGTTCAGATATCAGCTTAAGCCTCCTCTGTGTCATTAGTCAAGCAGACATAACGGTCATTGTCACACAGAATGATTAAAAGGCCTGAATCAGCCCCAGTAACCACACAAACCACCAGGCCGTATACACATTCTCTGTTCACTCTCTTGCTCTCATGAATATGAGTAACATCTGGGGCTTTACAGTTACAATGTGTGTGTGCGCGTGTGCGTGCGTGTGCATGTGTACGTGTGTACATGTATTCCACAGCACTCACGTGGAGGTTAAAGGACAATGTGTAGGAGTCAGTTCTCACCCTCCATCACATGGTTCTAGGGATTAAACTCAGGCTTTAGCAGCCCCTTTACTTGATAAACTATCCACCTGCCTCATGCTGGGGCTTTACAGTCTCTGGCTTTGTGAGGGAAGGAAGAAATGGGGAGGTGTGGTAACGGGCTCACACCAGAGGTTGAGAGGTACTTGCCTGGCACTGAATTCTGTGTTCTGTGTACTGTTAGGTGTTCAGCATTACCTATTCCGTGTGTGAGAGGAAAGGAAAGCGGGCAAGTCAGGCCCAGCACCCCTCATATTCCTTCTTAATGCCCCCATCTCACAGGCCAAGCCCAGCCGCCTGCACTGCTCCCACTGTGATGAGACCTACACCCTCCCCCAGAATGGTACCATCAAGCTCTACAAGGAGCTGCGGTGCCCATTGGATGACTTTGAACTGGTCCTGTGGTCCTCAGGCTCCCGGGGCAAGAGCTACCCACTGTGTCCCTACTGCTATAACCACCCACCCTTCCGGGACATGAAGAAAGGTGAGTGTGGCACACAGGTGTCCTCAGGTTCATACTGAGCGTGGAGCCCCTTACCCATCCGTCACCACCTGTGCACACTGGTACTGAGTCGGGGCCCTAAGAAGTGCTGGTGCACTGCTCACGCACCGGCCAGCCGGTCTGCTGGGGATGCCTGGGGCCTAACTGAGCAAATGCTTCCTCACGTAGGATCTGGGCAGGGAGCAGGATGTAAGGCCACCTGGCCAAGGACACTGGAGCCACGGGGGCTCGGTGCCAGTACCTGTGCCCACTCTCAGGTGGTACCACCCCCTGTCTCAGACTAGGAGCCAGCTCCACTGTTACCCGAGGCATTCATTAGGGATCAGGCTCTCAGTCCACACGCTTACTACACAATAATGAGGCTCTCTTCCTGCACACCCCCACCCGCCCAGTGTCTCACCGTGCAGCAGGTGAGCGACAGGTGAGCTGGGAGCCACCTGGGAGAGCCACCTGGGAGAGCCATTAGTAAGCTACGAAAGCACGAGGGCTTGGGGCCGGCTGGAGCCCTCGGAGCACTGAGGACTCCAGGCCAGTGAACTCGATATCCCAAAAGCAGGCTAAGAGTGAGTGCCACTTGGTTCCAGAGTAAGAATGCAGCGTCTGGCCTTGAAAGCAGCCAGAGTTGAGGGAGCCAGGCCATGGTTAGGTCACCAGACTCCTCTCCCCTCAGGCATGGGCTGCAATGAGTGCACACACCCCACCTGCCAGCACTCACTGAGTATGCTGGGCATTGGCCAGTGCGTGGAATGCGAGAATGGCGTCCTGGTTCTAGACCCTACCTCCGGGCCCAAGTGGAAGGTGGCCTGCAACACATGCAATGTGGTGGCACACTGCTTTGAAAACGCCCACCGGGTGCGGGTATCTGCCGACACCTGCAACACCTGCGAGGCTGCCTTGCTCGACGTAGACTTCAACAAGGCCAAGTCTCCGCTTCCGGGCAGCGAGACCCAGCACACAGGCTGCGTCTTCTGCGACCCCGTCTTCCAGGAGCTGGTGGAGTTGAAGCACGCAGCCTCCTGCCACCCCATGCACCGCGGGGGGGCTGGGAGGAGGCAGGGGCGTGGGCGGGCCCGGGGCCGGAGACCTCCAGGAAAGGCCAACCCTAGGCGGCCAAAAGACAAGATGTCAGCCCTGGCTGCTTACTTCGTATGACGACCTATCTTTTCCCCACTCCAGACACATCGTGGTTATCTTTGAGCCACTGAAACCATTAAAATGCTTTTTATTTTGTATTCTCTGGAACAAAAACCCTGGGGCCTTTTACTAGTGAAACAGGGTTCCTATGTCTGTGGAAACCTATGAGAAGCAGATTTATCCCTCCATCCTGTTTAAAGTCTACCCTATGCTGCCCACACCATGGCAGTGCCAACAAGAAAGCACCTCATCTGGGACCATGGGAACCGTGTGCGACAGCAGGAAGGGGCACTTTAGCAACCGGGAGGAGTCAGGGCGAGCCAGACCCTGGCTCAGCACCGTAGCCTAGCTTCCTGACCCCTAACCCACATTTGTGTGGCTGCCACTCAGACTCCAAGCTTGTGGAGCCTGTGTGTGGCTCTGGTGACACTGTGGTCTATTTGACACAGACTCTCATCACGTGTCTATAGTGCCTCAGACAGGTAGCTGAGTTCCTCCACTGAAGACGTCAGAAGCCACGTTAGAAACTGTTCTGTACACAGCCTGAGCTGTAGTGAGCGGAGTGTAGCTATGGACCGCCTTTCTGGCTGCAGCCCTTCTCCACACATGCATTATGGGCTCCTGTTTTAGGTGTGATCGAAACTGCCCTCTGGCCGTGATTTGCCATGTGGCACCAGTGGCCCAACAAGACAAGAGCCCAAGATTGCTCTGTAAACCGCTTGCTGAGAGGCAGCCGCAGCATTTCCCGTGGGATTCCGCCATCTGCAGTAGGTCCACAGGTAGACTCATGAGAAAGCCCTGAGGCTTGTAGTTGTCTGTCCACTTAGCCCCACCAAGACTTCCCACCTGAACCCTGACAACCATTAAAGACCATGCGACAGAGGAAGAGATTATACCTGAGGCAGTGGCCCAGGAAGCTATATAGAAGTTGCTGGAATGTAGCACAGAAGTAATAAGCTATAGGGCAAAACAGACACTCAGCATCTGTCCTCTCCACTCCAGTCAGAATCTGGTCCCTGAATAAGCCACATTTCAGTCGCCTACCTAGCACAAGGCTGTGACTTTGCTATTCGGACCATTTGGCTGTTCCATCGTGAGTAGATTGCAGGAGCATAAACAGCTCAGTTGTGTGGTTAGTTTGGGCTTGAGGGAAGATTGCCCTCCGGGCCTTAAAAACCCAGACCAGTTACTCCATCTTTAAAATTCTACCCTGAGGCCTGGGCGGTGGTGTTCACGCCTTTAATCCCCGCACTTGGGAGGCAGAGGCAGGCTCGAGGCCAGCCTGGTCTCCAGAGTGAGTTCCAGGACAGCCAGGGCTACACAGAGAAAGCCTGTCTTGGAAAAAAAAAAAATTCTATACAGAGATTTCAACCCACATGGGCCTCTTAATGTGCCCTTTGTTTTGTTTTGTTTTGTTTTGTTTTGTTTTGTTTTCTGCAATTGCCCCCTTTGTGTGGAATCCAGGGGACACCCTTAGCTATATAAGCTGAACTCTAACCTGACCCCATCGCCTTCCCACACACACCCATCTGTGCAGCCTCATTATCATTGCTAGCCTGTCGGCCAAGAACAATTGGGACTAGAGGTGAGCTGTCTTCCGAGCAGCTGTGTTCCAGGCAGGACCTTTTCCTCTCTGAGGAGGAAGCTGCGGAGGTCAGAGCTGCAGGGCCACCTGTGCTGTGGGGGGTAAGCAAGACCTCACAGGCCAGCCCTCCAGTGGCTTGTCCCCCCAGCACTGCAGGTCCCTTGAGATGGTGCACACTAACATCAGGAAGTCTGTGTTTCATCAAGTGCCACACCCTCCCAGCACTGTAGAAGGCCCCATGGACCTCAGCTATACACCACTCCTTTCTAGCCTATGAGAGAAATTAATACCCAAGAGAGAGCTAACATCCCACTAATCACCTTTCCTCCCTGTGATAAAACACCCGAGCAAAAGTTAGAGGAAAGAGGGTGGATTTGGGCTCTGCCTGCGTCATCTCTGGTAGCCAAGAAGAGGAAAGAGGAAAGACTGGCAAAATAGACCTTTCGAGGGACTGGGTGAGGTGTTTATAGAAAGATACAGAGTATAAGGTATGTTCTATGGAGGTGCAGTGGGGTATGGGGGAAGGGGGGGTCCCTTGGTGGGTCCAGGCAGCCCTTCCCCATAAGGGACTAGCCACAGGCCAGGACAGTATAGAATAGTTTATTCAGGGCGTGAGGAGGGGAGTTAAGAGGGTAGTAGAGGCAGACAGAGGGAGAGTAGAGAAGTAGAGGCCGGCCATGACCACGTGGAGAGAGGGGAAGCACATGGGGAGAGGGGGGGAGTAAGAGGCAAGGGAACGGGAGGAGGGGCAAGCTGCCCCTTTATAGTGGGTCAGGCCTGCCTGGCTGTTGCCAGGGACCTACGGGGAGGAGCTTAGCCGGTGCTAACAGTGGAGACATACTCTTCCAGGACACTCTCCTCCTTCCTCTTCCCAGTTTCTACTGTCTCCTCATAATGTCTTTTTTGTGAATGATGAATCCAATAAGACTGGTCTGCTGATAGGGTCAGAGGCCTGATGACTGAGTCACCTCCCAAAAGCCCAAGCTTTCAAGAGACCTCAGACTCCAATCATAACGACTACCTTTAAAAAGGCAGCGTTACCAAGTCGCCCGCTGTAAAGAGCCTGGGATTCTGGACTGAAGCGTTTAGGAGTCCCTTCCTAAGGCCACAGGCATCACTGAGACATTTTAAAGTCCAAGTGGTATACCTAGTCTCTGAGTGCTAGGAGCTAGTGTGCTAGGGAGATTGTCTGCATCCACTCTCAGAGTGCGCAGAGCGGGTTTCTGGGAAAGGATTTAGGGGGCTGGGAGAGAGACAGAGGCAGACCTAGAGCTGAGCGCTCTGGGGCCTCCTGGCTCCACTCCACAGCTTGGCATGCCTTGCTGAAGAGCACAGCTTTGAGCTAAGCTGGTTGGTGCAGCTAATATTGGGAAATTGATAAGAATAAAAGCTTTGGTATAGTGGACTGCAAACATTAATCATGTTGACAGCAGCCGCAGGAAAAGGTGCTTCCTTCCGTGTCTCTGTGTGTCACCCTCTGCGTCGTCAGGTTATAAATGGCCTCAAACCATGCTCCGGCTGAATGACCACGACTCTGCTGCTTGCATAGCACAGCCACTGTCCCCACCACACCAGCACACACACCATCCATTGGGCTCCAGGCTCCTGGCTTCCCTGAAGCCTTCCAGTCAGTGAAGAGTCTCTAAGTCAACCCGGTCTGATGGCATGTGCTTCCCAGCACAATTCTAGGACATAAAACAAACAAGTGTTTTAAAAGCCTGGTGACAACCTGCAGCCAACCTTGTCTTTAAGACTGCCTTTGATACCCAGTGCACTAGGGAAGTGTTTCATTTCCTGTCTCATAGCCCCCAAGGCTCAAGCTGCCTAACAGTTCTCAGTGGCCATGCAGTCCTGCAGAGCACAGAGGGCCTGGGGCCCTGACCACGAGGAGCCTGGCGCCTGTGGTTAAGTGGGCAGGACCACAGGGAAACTTGAAGGGGTGCTCTCCACACTGTACACAGGCAGAGTCCATGCACACTGGTATAAAATGAGTGTTATACATTAAAATGTTTTCTAAAGAGTTTTATTTTCTCTGAATTTCAAAGAAAACAATCCCATGACCCTCTATTTAAAAATAAACACATGCCCCAGCGGAACATTTGTCTCTGATGGGCAGTCCTGGGCAGTATGGAGCTGCGTCCACTTCGCACGTTGTGAAACAAGGACTGCTTTCTGCAGGCAGGAAAAGTGTTGCAACGCACTAGCGAATGGGGTTCTTGTCTTCCTCGAAACAGGACGGCAGAGGGACCACCAGGTGGCAGCCGAGGCGCGCCCGAGGCCCGACTGCGCTTGCGCGGAGCCTGCGGCGCCCAGGACGGGAAGTAGGCAGGGCTAGCCCAGAGCAGCGCGTGTGGAGCACTGCGGCAGGCGAGCAGGTGAGGCCCGCGGGGTGCTAGGGATGAAGAGCGAGGGTGAGGGTGGAAGCCGCGGACTAGGATGAGGGTCATGTGGGGGCCTGAGGTGCACGAGAGTGAAATGAGACAGAGGACGAAATGGAGAGGTGGGAAAGCACTAAGGCCAAGACGGCTTTCGGGTGCCCGAGCTCATGGGATTTGGGGATAGCCTTGAGCCAAAGATCTGAGCAAGCCGCCGAGACCCCGAGGTGGCAAAGCAGGGGGAACTAGAGGCACGTAACTGGGAATCCAGTGACCCCCGTAGGGGTGTGACTGAACCGAGGTCTAGGAGGATCTGAGAGCTGTGAGGCAAAACAGTGCTAAGGGGTGACAGTCTGTATTCCAGGATCTCTCCTGCTTTTACCTTCCAGAAACATGTGGGCTAGGCCCACGGCCCTACCCTCAGCCCTGCCAGTGAAGACCGGGTCTGGGACCACATTTTCAACCTGAATGCCCAGCCCAGTCGTCCCTGAATGTATTTAAAGCTAGTGTCTTAGTTAACACCTGGTTCGGAGGCGCAGATTAAAGCCGCTTGGCTAGATTGCGGTAGAGCCTCCGTGCTGAGAGCCTGCGGCTTCATCATTACAGCTGTGGGCTCAGTCCAGCCCCGAAGCTCTCCGCGTACAGAGGAGAAAAGACACTGTAGGGATTTCTGCAGACTACCATCTAGTGAGGCCCAGGGGAAGGCGGTGGTCTGCTCCACGGAGGCCTTCTGTGTCAGGCCGCTTGATTAACGGATGTGTTCACAGTGCGTCCTGGGACAGCCCTGTGAACGGCCCCCACCGAGGAACTGAACCAGAGCCTGCCTCTACCTCGTGATATCCCTCGTATATCCCTCCAGCGTCAGATTTTACACTTACTGGGCAGCAAACGGGTGGAAGTGGCCAAGTCGCTGGGCACAGCGTCCTCAACTGAGTCCTGCTTTGGTGACAGCTCTTGTTTGTGATCTTAGAGTAACACTTTCCTCCCAGCCTCTGGTTTTTTTCAACTGCAATATGGCCTGATGGCATGTTTTCTGCAGTTCTGAGACATAAACAAGACGATTGTTCCAATAACCGCTAACCTCCCACAGCGGAATTCCTCTGTGATGTCACCTGAAGCCAGCCTTGTCTCCAAGACTGTCTTTGCTACCCTGTGTACTAAGGGAGAGTTTCCATTTCCTGTGTGACAGGCAAGGCCTCAGGCTACTTACCTCACTCCCTGGCCATGCAGCCTGCCGAGCACAAAGGGCCAGGACACTGACCACATGAAGCTTAGGAGCCCCTGGAAAAGTACCAAGCCTTTCAACAGAAAAATGGCTGCACAGGAATCCGGCTGTGCTTGAGCCACAGAACAGCTCGTGAAAGGCGGTTAAAGTGGGGGGTAGCCATGGCCGGGGTGGGGTGCGCGCTCAGTGTGCACAGGGCCCACAGGTTGAATCTCCAGCACCAGCAGAAAGGAAAATATTCTTAAAGTGGGTTTTAGCATTTTTGTTTTGTTTGTTTGAGACAGGGTCTCATGTAGCCCAGGCTGGCCTCCAACTCATAATATAGCTAAGACTGAGCTTGAACTTATAATCCGCCTCCATTTGACTCTCCCAAGCACTGGGATTGCACGTGTTCACAGCCATGTCCAGTTTTATGGAGGAACCCAAGGCCTGTGCCTTCGACGCAAGTATCTCCCAACTGAGCTACCCTCCCAGACCCCAAGCCACACCCTTTGGCTTTTGTTTGTTTGGGGGGAGGGTGTTTTCATTTTTTGCTTGGTTTGGTTTGGTTTGGTTTTTTGAGACAAGGTTTTACTCAGTAGCCTAGGCTGGCACCAAACTGATGTCAAGTCTCCTTCAGTTTCCCAGGTGGTGTAATTATAGGCATGAAACACCATGCCAGGCTTAAGTGGTAGTTTTTAATATATATTTTGCTACAATATTTATAATAAGCATTTATAAATATAAATAAAATCTTTTCCATGTGTGTAGTAAAAGATTGGTTACGATCTAGAAGGATTTGCACCAGACTGTTCCTAGCAGTCAGTTATAGGTAGAGAAACCAGCGTGCTGGGGGTGTGGGGTGGGATGAGGAAACCAGCGTGCTGGGGGTGTGGGGTGGGATGAGGAAACCAGCGTGCTGGGGGTGTGGGGTGGGATGAGGAAACCAGCGTGCTGGGGGTGTGGGGTGGGATGAGGCTCTGCTGACAGACTGCCTGCCTAGCGTGATGACCAATCCAGCCCCACATACGCCAGATGTGGTGCACACCTGGCATCCCAGTTCTGGCAAGGAGGGGACACAAAGACGACAAGTTCAGACTCCAAGGAGCAACTGCTAGCTCATGTGCACAGAGAGGCACAAGCCCAGAACCAGGAGGCGCCAGTGTCAGTTTGGCCAAGCCAGTCAAGGCAGCGCAGCCATGCTTGGGTTTGTCCCTCTCTCCGAGTCCTTTGCAACTGTGGATTCTATAGGAATCAGACAGCTCCCCTCACCCAGGCCCAACACCTCTGCCCACCTCTGCTTCTCCCCAGACGCCTTTGTCCAGCTGACCGCCCGCCAGCTAGCTTCCACTCTCCCATCCAGCGAGCCTAGTGGGGCCACGCCCTTCGCTGGTCCTTTCTGCCTCCATCGGAGCTTTTTTCTCCAGGTAATGGGCTTCAGAGCAGGGTGGTCTTGTCCCTTAGAAAGGCACACCAGATGCCGGAGCTTATGGGAAAGGTAAATGGGAAAGAATATTACTCTCTTCCTTTGCCTCAGCGAGACACAAGGAAGGAAAACTGACCCGGCTCTCCAAGCCACACAATGTGAATGAGTCTGCGTGGCTGCAGCGGACAGGACCTCTCTGAGTACACGGCCTTCCTAGTGCAAGCAGACGCCTCCTCCAGGCCCTGTAGGCCGGCAGATGCAAGCAGAGCTTTGTACAAGAGCATGCGCACGCTGTTGTGCTGTGCTTGGTGCGCAGGCCCCTCAGCATGCATGGCGCAGATGGCCTTGGGGCCCAAACAGGTCCTGAGCCTGGAGCACAGACCAGTAAGAGTAGCATAGCCAGGTACATTGAAGGTTTTCTAGAGCTGCAGTGCAAAGATGAGCCAAGCCTCCGAGGAAGACAGGTAGACTGTGGGGAAGGGATCCAGACCCAGGCACCTCCCTTCTAGCAGAGACAGTACCAGGCAGGGTGATGTTGTGTGCAGGGTTTTGCTAGTTGGGGCTGTCTGTGCTCGGGGGTGTGAGCATGCTGTCCTCTCGCTGTGATAGCTTCACATTAGCCCATTTAGCATTGCTGGAGGTTTTGGTACCTATAGAACCTGTCGAAGTGCATGGTACAAATATCTGGATGCTTGTCGGTTGCCTGGAAACAGCTTCACTGTATGCACACTGGTGTTCCTGCCTGCCAAGGAGCTACAGCACTTGGTGGGTAGAGTACGGTGTGACAGTTGGCCTGGTCCTCTCGGTGATTAATGCCTCCTCTGACTGCTGCTGCACAGCTGCCTGTGCACAGACTCTCCAGCCCCTAGCCCAGGGCTCACTCTCTTCTTTTCTATCTTACCTTTGGGTCGACTGATCTGCCTAGTTCCCATCCTGCTCTTTCCTTCTTTGCTTTTTTTTTTTTTTTTTTTTTTTTTTTTTTTGGTTTTTCAAGACAGGGTTTCTCTGTGTAGCCCTGGCTGTCCTGGAACTCACTCTGTAGACCAGGCTGGCCTCGAACTCAGAAATCCGCCTGCCTCTGCCTCCCAAGTGCTGGGATTACAGGCGTGCGCCACCACCGCCCGGCTCCTTCTTTGCTTTAATTACACACATCCTTTTACCTGCTTGGTCTTTGCAACCCAGGCTACACTTTATTAACTTGCAATTAAATGTGGGTGTAGACAATGAATTTTTAACTCCAGCAACATAACCTTCAAAACAAAGTACTATATCTATATTTTTGATTATTAATTTACAAAGCTGCTTTTAACACTTTGGGTATGGCCCAGAGAAATAAAAAACACTGGGAAAAGGTAACCCCTTCACCTCCAAGAGTGGCCCAGGGCGAAAGAGGCTACTTGAAGGAAAGGAAGCAAAAAGAACCCGCTGCAGAGTCAAGACAAAGGGAAGTTCTGGGACAGTGACCGCGAGAGGAGAGGAGACACTGGTGGGACTGAGGACAGGGCACACACAAAGGACAGGGGTGAACGCCGGGCTCTCTGTGTGCCTCCTCCTCATTCACCTCTTTCCGCTTCTGCTGTCTGATCTCCAGTTCCTTCTGTTTGCAAGGGCAGCAGAAAGCCTGTCACCTCTCAGTCCCTTAAACTGCATCATTGTGCCTTACCACCCTGCTGGATGAGCTCAGGCTGGCTACTGTAGACCCTGCTTCTGTCACATCCCTCCCTCTGTCCAGTGTTGGAGGCTGTGTAGAGTTTTGACACAGGGTCTCTATCTGTAGCAAGGTCTAACTTGACAGTGGCTGTGTAGACCAGAGTGGCCTCACACTGTGGCAACCCTCTTGCCTCTGCATCCTGCTGGGATCATAGGCAGATGCCAGCCTCAGCCTATGGCTTCCTTGTGTGTATTTTAAAACGAATTAGCTTTTGATTCCAGCCTTTGAAAGAAAGAGAGGTGTGGTGTTCTGTTTGCTCATCACTTGTATCAATTACTTTTCTTGTTACAAAAAAACACTTGACAAACCATCAGTGGGGAAACCATCAGTGGTGGCCCAGCAATCCCAGGACCTGGGATGCAGAAGCAGGTGGATTTCTGTGAGTTCCAGACTACTGGTCTACAGCTGGAGTTTCCGGGCAGCCAGGGCTACATATACAGAGAAAGCCTATCTCAAAAACAAACAACAAAACAAAACATGGCCAGAGCAATTTAAGGAAAGAAGGGTTTATTTTGGTTTTTAGATTCAAGGAATACAGGCCATGATCTCGGCGTAATCTTGGGAAGGGAGTGGGCCACCTGGCATCCAGTCAGGAGACCTGAAATGGACGCTGGGCTCAGCTGTGCGCTTCCATTCTTCAGTATGGGGCCCCAGCTGACAGGATGGTGCCGCCCACAGTTGGCCTTCCCACTTCAGTTAACGTAACCCAGACAATCCCTCACAGACATGGCTTGTCCCTTCAATAATTGTAGTGCCTGTCAAGTTGACAGTATCCCTGTCACACCATGCCTTTCCTTCTGTACCCTGAATACTGCTGTGTAACATGACACTGGACCTTCCCTCATCTGCTTCTCTCTTTGTGATTTGTTTAGTTTTGTGTTATTTGAAACAGAGTCTCGTGTGTTCCAGGTTGGCCCATGACTCTGTATATAGCCCAGGATGGTCTGGGAGTTCTCATGACCCTTCCTCTCTTGTGCAGGATCGCAGATGTGCACTACCAGACCCGCTTACGAGCAGTCTGCCTCCTGAGAGGCATCTCCACCTGCTCTGTCTTCTGCTCTCTATTTCACTTGTTAGAAGCTGGTGACCAGAAGTGACAGTAGTCTTTGCTACAGCGTGTTCTTTGAGCTCCCATTAGTTCTTCAGGATTTCTTCATCTGTCTGTCTGTCTCACATCTCAGCCCCTGCTTCTGGCAAAGTTTGGAGGCACCATCCGTGGTTGCTCTAAGACTGATGGTTCTAGAAGTCTCACCTTTCTTTCTGCCTGCTTCATTTAGTAGTTAGGCTCTGAAAGGCCTC
Organism: Apodemus agrarius; assembly: GCA_964023405.1. Taxonomy (NCBI): domain Eukaryota; kingdom Metazoa; phylum Chordata; class Mammalia; order Rodentia; family Muridae; genus Apodemus; species Apodemus agrarius. Next base: position 85,918,315 of record OZ030018.1, on the reverse strand, counting down.
CAGAGGGAGTTGGCCTCGGGAGCTGCTCCTCAGGCTCTCCTGCCTAGAACTCAGGGTACTCAGAATCTTATATCCATTGCATCACCTCCAAGAGTGCCGTTTGCTTCCTCCGGTGGTAAATATACAGGCTCTTTGCTCGGGGAAGCCCTGAGCCAGCGTATTCGGTAGAGCCCTCAGAGGTGCCAGCCACATCCTTGTAGGGCTAAGGAGAGTGGGCAGACACACTAGGCTCCAAGGGCCCCTGCCAAGGAGCGCCAGCTTCAGACAGGCCCGTGCGAGTGGATCCTGTGCGGGTGGATCCTGGCAGGAGGGTTATCTGCCAGGTGTAGGGGGAGGCGGAGCTTTACTCCAGCACCACAGGGAGCCAGGGGAGAGAGGGCCAGAGCACACCCCACGAGGCCATAAAAGAGAGGCAGACAGGGCTGCGGTGTGTGCGCCTCCAGGATGATGGCGTGCCTCGCATGCATGAGCCCCTGGGCTCAGCGTCTGGGCCCGCACCTGGGGATCCCTTCTGGATCCTGATTTGCTTTGTCTCCCAAATACTGAGGGCCCCGGGATTGGCTCTTCTTTTTCCCACCATCTCTATAGCCTGGAGATATAGATATAAACATATATATAGATACATACATACATACATACATATATACATACATATGTATGTATACACACACACACACACACACACACACACACACACACCTTTTTCTACCAGCTGGTCAGTTATTGGCAATCTGGTAAAACCCTGTTACCTACCTTGATGACCAGGTCCTGGTGTCCCTGTCCTGCTTGCCTCTGGTCATACCTGCCACTCTGCAGGAAAGGTGTTCCTTCTGTCACTTCTATGAGAAGTGGCCCACTTCTGATACCATTCCTGAGGCTAGTTCCTGGGCGTGCATGTTTCGTCACTTGAACGCATGCCTGTTTCTAAATGGGATTACCACTCCATTGAGTATGTTACATGAACGGTGATGCCCAGGGCTTGTTGAGATACCTGTCTCATTTTGTTAGTTAAAGAGAGAAACAAGGCAAGATGCGTATACTCCGTGTCATATAGCTGTAGCCCTGTGATGTTGCTAACTCTGACATCTCTCCCCAGCCTAGCTGCGAGCCCCCGGAATGCACTGGGCATGGCCTCTGGAGCCCCACAGAACAGCAGCCAAATGGCTTGTGACAGCGAGATCCCAGGCTTTCTGGATGCACTCCTCCAAGAGTTCCCAGCCCCGCTGAGCCTGGAGAGCCCTTTGCCATGGAAGGCCCCAGGGACGGTCCTGAGCCAGGAGGAGGTGGAGGCTGAGCTGACTGAGCTGGCAATGGGCTTCCTGGGCAGCAGGTAGGCATGGGCTACCTCAAAAGAGAGGGGCTTGATGGACAGGAACAGGATGCAGCACTGACCACCCTGTGCTGGCCTTGAGCCCACCCGGGTCTCACGAGAGGGGCGTGGTCATCCCTTATCTGAGCACGCCAGCAGAGCCTGAGCTCAGAGAGTGACGGGCCCTGCCGTCCAGTGCCGTCTCCTCCCTGGTAAATGCTCAGCAACACTCGGCCATGCCTCTTTGTCCTTCAGTCTTACAGATGGAAGACTCGTTTGGGCAGGGGGTATTTTTGGATTTCTTTTGTTTCATTTCTTTATTAGGTCGAGAACTTCCACCATATCATTTAAGGGAAATACTTTGTGTTCTCTCTTCGCCATCTGAATGCAACATCCTACTTCTGTGCTTTGTGGCTATTACTAAATAAGGGTCTTTAGGACACTGTGGTACTAAGACAGCTGCTAAATGACTAGTGGACAGGTGCACTGGACAGACATGGCTGCCGTTCCCATAAGACAAGCGAGCGGCTAAGTCTCTGACATGCTACTCAGAATCTCAGTCGTGCACAGTCTAAAGGTATTTACTTACTTCTGCAGTCGGGATTTTTCTTTTACTTATATCACTGTATGTGCATGAATGTTTTGCCTGAGTATTTGGATGTGTACAACTTGGCTGCCTACAGCTGGTTGTAAGCCACCCTGTGGGTGCTGGGTACAGAACTCAGGTCCTTTAGAAGAAAAACTAGTGTTCTTAAGCACCAAGCCATCTATCTAGCCCATACAGTTTCAACAAAGTGTTTTCAACCAATTGTTTAAAAGTAATTGCAGTAACAGAAAGTGCAACCTTGAGATAAGGATGCTCTTGCGTAGATGTCCTGTGGCCGTGTAACAAAGTATTGCAGCCTGGGCAGCTGAAACACAAGCTTACCCTTTGACAGGTCTAAGGGCCAGAAATCCAAAATCAGGATATGAGTGAGGCCTCAGGTGGTCGAGGGCCACAGGGGCTGGTGTTCTAGGCCTGTCTCCGGTGGCCACTGCTTAGTGTAGCTCGGCCTACCAGCTCACATTGTGGGGAGTCTTCTCCCTGTCTCTGCACCTCACATCTTTTAATTTACTTTGTGTGGGTGTGCACAGCATTCACACAGAGACCAGACGAGAGGCTTGAGGATCAGTTCACCTTTTCTTTAAAGCTGTCCCCCGTTAGCCTGTGGCCTTCAGCATGTCAGCCCGGCCAGCTGGCCCTTGGGTCCCTGGGACTAGCGGTTCGGCCGCCTCCCGGCTCACCATCCTTGGGATTGCGCATGTGCACCCTTGCACTCAGATTTTATGTGGCTTTGGGGATCTAAACTCATGTCTTCATGCTTGGGGGGGGGAGTGATTTGCTGATTGAGCTATTTTTTTTTTCATTTTGATCTCCTTCCTTGAAGGATGCTACTAGTCATAATAGATATGGGCTAGAGGCCACCCTTCTACAGAGTTACACTTTACTGAAACTGCATTTATAAAAACTGCAATTCCAGATCAATCACATTCTGGGACTGGCTCTTCATGTCTTTTGTTGACGGGTACACAGTTGAGCCCAGTCTGGATGCTCAGCCGAAAGTCCTGTTTCTGCCCGTTTTGTGGGCATAGGTAAGTGGGCTATGACGCTGCCTTCAGAGTCGGGATAAGGCCAGGCCATATTGCCCTCCGAGTCCTAACAATCCAACGGCAGCTGACACCGTCCCATCTCAGATGAAAGGTGCCCAGGCGGAGGAGTGCCTGGTCCAGCCCGTCACTGCACACTAGGAAAGAAGAGCAGCGGGTCTGTGAGGGGCTCCAGGCGCTCCTAGGCTGACCCTCTTCAGAGGAGATGTCCTGGGCCTTCCGACTCGGCTGTTTATCCAGTCTAGAAAACATGAAAGACGGTGGAGGGCAGATCCGTCTCTGATCTCCGCCTTCTCCACTCAAGCTGCTGTCAGTCAAGGGGGAGGGGGAGGGAAGCCTTCAGGCCTTCAGGTTCGTCTGTACAAACCTGGCCATTCTCTAAGGGAAGAGGCCGCGATTCTTAGTCTCGGCATTCTTCACGACCCCTCTGCGGGTACCCCACAGCCAGAACCACACTAGTCTTGGTATGCCTTCACCCCAGAATCACCGGAGTGTGCTTTCTTTGCCCCCTTGGTGTCTGTCAACTCCATGTCTCATCCAGCAGCAGCTGCTAGGATCCTAGCACAGTAAGCAACTTGCAAGCAGTCTGCCTCAGAGCACGTCTACCCTGGGCCCCACAGGCCCAGGAACATTGCTCTGTGATAGTGTTATATCAGTTTGGTGTTGCTAGTTGATTTGAGGGAAATATTTTGGGGACAGTGGTATGGAGTAATTTGCCCTCGGGGAGGAAAACCTGGCTATTTCGTGGTCAGAAGCCTTGAGTACAGAAGTGAGGGGAAGGCTTCTAAATTCTGCCTTCCTAAGAGGAGTCAGAGCAGAAGAAAGCAGCCACTGGATCTAACACATCTATGACAAAGGACGTCGCTACCTGCAGGCTCAGGACAGACCCAGAAGGACTGAAATGGGAGGCGAAAGGCTGACAGGGACAGGCACCTGCCGGGATGGCAAGGACGAATGGCCCAGGCCAGGAGTCAGTCCCCAGAGCCTAAGCCGCTGCATACCCCCCAGGTATAGGCAGGACAGAAGAAGGACTCTCCTGGGGAGGCCAGGCTGGAAGGGACTGGTGCTGCACTACAGCAGTGGAGTGGGAGGCGGGTAAGGCATTGGCAGCTGTTAGCAGCAGCAGATAGCCTGCCCAGAACTGGGCTGAGCAGGAGTGATGTTTACTCACAGGGATGAGGGTGGAATGCTGAGCCCTGGGTCCAGAGAGTCGCATGTGGTAAAGGAAGGACCGGGACTCATTTGAGGTACACACACATGGTCAATGATGGGCAACCCTGTGCTCAACACTCGGTGGGCCAAAGGATTCTAAACGCCAGAGGGGGTGGGTAGCACCGTGGAAGCTGTCTTCTAGACACAGCAGGACTCACAGAGACTGTGGCGGCATGCACAGGGTCTACACAGGTGCAAGCCAGACAAGGTCCCAGCACTGAGATGGGGAAGTGGGCATAGACTCCTATCCCTACCCAAGAAACTCTCGTAATTGACAATCACTTGCAAAGGAAAAATTCATTTTCTCTGGGTATATAAACCACACTCAAGGGTAGACCCCAGGCCCAACCATAGATGGCCAACACAATGGTATTTTTGAAGAGTTTCTTTTTTTTTTTTTTTTTTGGTTTTTTGAGACAGGGTTTCTCCGTGTAGTCCTGGCTGTCCTGGCACTCACTTTGTAGACCAGGCTGGTCTCGAACTCAGAAATCCGCCTGCCTCTGCCTCCCAAGTGCTGGGATTACAGGCGTGCGCCACCACGCCCGGCTGTGTGGGCATTTTTTTATCTTCGGTGTTGTTTTATTTTGTTTTTATTTGCCTGCTTGTTTTCTAAAGAGCAAGAAGGCAGTGGAGTTGAATGAATGGGGAGGAGACTGGGAAGGGGAAACCATGGTCAGAATATTATATAAAAATGTATTTTCAATTAGAAAACAAACAAACAAAGTGGATGGGACGGCCCAGCGCTCTTATGTTTATCCACAAAGAAACCATAAAAGTGTGCCAGCCAGGCATGGTGGCACACGCCTGTAATCCCAGCCCTCAGGAAGCAGAGGCAGGTGGATCTCTGAGTTCCAAGACAGCCTGGTCTACAGTGTGAGTTCCAGAACAGCCAGGGATACACAGAGAAACCCTGTCTCAAAAAACAAAAGAACAAAAAAAAAAAAAAATTCAGTATAAGACCCGGCATAGTGGTGCACGCCTTTAATACCAACACTTGAGAGGCAGAGGCAGGACTATCTCTGAGTTTGAGGCCAGCTAGGTTTACAGAGTGAATTCCAGAACAGCCAGAGCTATACATAGAAACCCTGTCTTGGGGGGGGGGGGGATTAATACAACATTATACTGAATGTATTTTTCAACCATCTACATGGATTTTGTTCTAGCATTTTCTCCTACATGTGGACTTGGGTGTATGTCACCATTACCTGTGGTGTGAGCCTCATTGCTCATCTGCATCATATGCAGCCGCTCCCAGGCATTCACCTTCATCCATGTGCACATACATGTGCACACACATACACACGCAGAGTCATTCTGTGCCTCACAGACCCTGCTTTGCTCTTGTCCCCACAGCCCATCTAGAGTTGGGGTGTAAAGGGCTTCTAGCACATTCAGCCCCTGGCTCTTTTCAGATGTCTTCCTGGTGTTGCCTCTAGAAGTCTGACCTCTGGGCTCTGCACGCACCTTTTCCTTCCTTCTCCATTTCTTGTGACTTCACGGGCACATCTCTAGATCCCTGAGCAAACTATAAAGCTTACATTGTCCTTGTCAGGCTGTGGCTCACCTCCTGTTATAGCGTAGACGCCTAGCAACCCTCAAGGAGGGCTCTTCCTTGGTTTAAGCATCCTCTGGCCAAGTTAAGAGCTCCACTCCCACAACCAGGATCAGGGCTGACATTCTGGAGTGGTGACAGGACTGAGGACCTCCAGACACATCCATGGGCGGGTCCCTACCGTAAGGCAGAAGCCTTGTACAGGAAGGAAATGCCGATGGCTGGAGGCCAGGCATTGTCTATGTCTCTGTAGGGGGAAGCCAACTCCCTGCTCCCGACGGCAGAAGCAACCAGTGGGCAAACAGCTTAAGTATGACCTCATCTGCACGAGTGAGCAGGTACCCTTTCTCTGCCCCCAAACGGAAAACACAGTGCCTGGCAGGAAATACCAGAAAGTGGGCGGCTTGCTCTGGCCTTACAATGGGCTCCTCTTTATGTGGGGCCGTGGGTATGGCCCAGGCATCTCTGCAGGCTAGGCGAGCGCCCGCCACTGGACTACACCCCATTTCAGCTGGCTGCCGTCAAAGCCTCTTCCGGAGGCCTCTCCCTAAGTCACTCACTCTTTTGAAAAATTCAGCTGATTGTACAGTTCCACAGGCTGTCAGTGGCAGAGCCTATAATCTCAACTACTCAGGAGGTTGATGCAGGAGGATTAAAGGCTCTGGCCTGCCTAGGATACAGGGTAAATGGAAGGCCAGTCTTGAGTGGCTCAAAAAGTAAAATAGAAAGCTGAGACAGTGACAGACTTGCCTACAGGAGTCTCTGTGATCAGTTCCCAGTTCTCTAAAACCAAAGGCCATCAGTAGATGGCCAGTCCCGTAGGATGTGACTCATCAGCCTGGCTCTTAGAAGGTCATTGTTCTCATTAAAGCTGAAGTGCTAGCCTAGCCTGGTGGTGTGTGACCGCAGCCCTTAGCACCCTGCCTGCATAGGCAGACGTAGGAAAACTAAGAGTTCAGGGTCAGCTTGGGCTACATAGCAAGTGTGAGGCCAGCCTAGGTAACATGAGACACTGTTTAAAAAAAACAAAAAAGAAAGTGCGCAGCTAGGGAGGACGGATGGTTCAGTGGTGAGAGTGTTTGTTGTGTAGGCATGAAAACCTAAATTCAGTGACCCCTGTAAGAGCTGGGCATTGTCTGCATGTGCCTGTAGCCCTGATATTAGGCAGATCCTAGGCGCTCAGTGGCCGGCCAGCTTAGTCCAAGTGGCAAGCTTTTAGGTTCAGCGAGTGACCCTGTCTCAAGGGACTCCAATAGAGATCCATACAGCAGGACGTCTAGTATCTTCCTCTGGCCTCTGCTCTCGGATGTGTCCAGGCGCACATACACACATACATACACACTTGCATATTTATACATGTACACACACGTTTACACACATACACAGGAAGAGAAAGAGAGATACATAAGCACCAGGCAGACTGGTTCACAACTATAATCCCATATGAATCAGTCAGGAGTTGATTCACAAGTTTGAGGCCAACCTGGGGTATATATAGCGGTTTCTAGGCCACCTTTTTTTTTTTTTTTTAAATAAGTCAACTATGAAGATTCAGTCAAATGCCCTTCTGAACAGGCACAGCAGACAAGAGCACATATTCAGGCTTCGAGGATCTCCCACTAGACATGAAGGCGGGTTCTACAGTTGAGATGCATCCCAGAAGCAGTTGAGGTCCCAAGAATAGTGACCCCCTTCTGCCCAGAGACTTGGGGCTTCAGTTTTAGCCAGGATTCCTAAGGTTCAGAGCCCTGTGGAGAGGCACATCAGCGCCTCGTCTTCGCTGCCTGCCTTGGCTGCAGCAGACTTGCCTTCCTCCTAGACTGTCAGCGCGAGGTAAAGTTCTTTCCACCCTTCTGTGCTTTTCGTTCTTTTCCACGACTCCAGAACAGTCTGCCTTCCCTCGGTAGGACCCTTCCCTTCCTATTCCCTGCTTGGCCCACCTTCCCGGAGCTAGGCCTCCCAGCCTTCCTTCCTCCGGTGCCTCTTTCTTCTGCCTCCCATGTTCTCATAGCTCTCCAGGTCTCCAGAATGCTGCAGAGCCTATGGAAACAACCTGGCTTCCCGGCCCAGGCGGGCTCAGAGGTGGGGCTGCCGCGCCCCCTCACTCCAACTGCTCAGATCCAGTTCGAGGCTCTGTCCTTCCCTTTGAGCCACTCCCACTTCTGCTCAGCTCCCAGCACGGTTCTGCTGCGTCCCTTTCTGACACCAAGGCTTCCTGCCCAGCCCTTAGGCCTGGCCTCTCTAGACTGTTGTCACCAGCATTCACCATTCAGTCTCTCCTCACAGAGATCTAAGAACTCAGTCTGACACTGTCATATCTCTCTTCAGACACAGACCAGGGTTCCTTGTGCCCACAGCCTGAATAAACCTATCCCCCTTCTCCACAAACCCAGCAGCCCAGAGACTTGGGTCTCCAGTCAGAAGACATCCCTGGGACCCACCCTCCAAGAACAGTTTCCTGGGACTGTCATCCCAAAGCACACAGACCAGACACCTTAATGATAATCATTGTCTCACAGGATAGGGGCCAAGTGGAGGTCACACGTCCTCAGGATGAGCCCTCCTGGCGGTCTGCAGATAATCACGGCATTCCTCCATGTGTAGGTTCAGCCCCCGGTCCGTCCCTGACCTGCAGCTGCATGGCTGCCCTCCTGTGTATCTATGTCTGTATTTACACCTTTTTCACAAGCCAATCGTACTGAAGCAGGGGTCCATCCTACTCAGCCGTAATCTCATCTTTGCCAGTACTGTCCACATTGAACCAACTTACAAGCGGTCCCATCTGCGACGGTAATGCAGTATATAAATTGGGGGATACAATTCAGCCCTAGTATACCCCAATCCCAGGGGTCACCAGCTTGATCATCAGGATATGTTCCTAGCCACTGAGCTCACAGGCCTCAAGGATACCTTTCCGACATGTCCCAGCACATGGCGTGCCTCTGGTGTATAAACATCCACTCCAGGTCCCTGGAGAGAGATCACCTGCTTGTAATGACACCATCCTCTCCATCTCCAAGGTGGAGGATGCCAGGAGCTGCTCCAGCCCAGCCTCTCACGTCTTCTCCCTAGGAATGCTCCCCCGTCATTTGCTGCAGCTGTGACCCACGAGGCAGTTTCCCAGATGCTACAGACAGACCTTTCTGAGTTTAGGAGGTTGCCTGAACAAGAGGAGGAGGAGGAAGAGGAGGAGGAGGAAGAGGAAGAGAAAGCCCTTGTGACCTGTAAGTTCCACTCCACTCGTATGGCTTTGGGATTGTTTAGCAAGTGACAAACTTGGATTGACACTAAAGGTCGGTGCCAGGGTGCCATCAAGACAGCAGTGTCAGAGTACAGCAAGAGCAAAAATGTGCTGTAGAGAACCTGCAGTGGACGGGCCAGTGCCTTGTCCGAACCGGCCAGGGACACAGCCCACCTGCACGTTCTCTGATGGTGCTCGCCCCGCTTTACCCAGGAGGGTTCACAGCCAGCCTCACCTGTGCTCGGCGCCCCTCAGTGCGCTGGGCCCTACAGTGACACGCCACAGCCAGAGGAGCCCAGGAATGGGGAGCAAATGCCAAGAGGCTCCAAGACCATTGGACAGAGGGTTTGCTTATGAGATGTGGCTCTTACTCTGCATGACTCTTGGCCACAGTACCAGAGTACTGGGGCAGCGATGGCAGGGTGTACGCACAGGATGCGGGCCAGGTTTCCAGGCAGCAGAGGGAGCCTCTCTCTGCTCAGCATTAGGGCATGTGTAGGACAAGGAACACTGTGGGAGAAAAAAGAAAACTACTGCAGCTTTTAGCACTTACACCTACCCTCCTCACCCCCATTTCTGGCCCCTTCTGCAGCTCCATGCTAGCATGGCCTTGCCCCTGCCTAGGAGACAGCTATCCCTAATGACAGGCGGCATTGTTCTCTGTAGAGCCCGCAGCTGCCACCAGGGCCCCACTGTACCCCTCCAGGCAGGAGACAGTATCACCTGCTGGTGGAGAGGAGAATCGCAGCTGACAGCCAGGCCTTACACCCAGGCCTTTGGAGAACGGATGTGCCTTGTTCACCTTCCCTGCCTGTCCCAGAGCTGCCACTCAGGCCTAGGCATGTGTCCTTGAGCACTGTGGCAAGTCTGTAGTTTGCAAGCTGTTCGCCGAGTGCATCAGCACATTCTTTGAGGTTTTATTACCACAGGCAAAAATGTGGTTGAAGCCCCTGTGCCCGCCTATCAGCAGCCCCTGTGCCCGCCTGCCAGCAGTTGCCCTGACGGGTGTGAAGATGGTCCTCCCGGCAGCCCCTAAGGCTCAGGACTGTAGCCCCTGGCCAGACACTCAGGGTAGGACAGCCTGGGGCTGAGCATTACCTTAGGGCCTGCCGTCTTCATTTTTAATTGCCCATTCTCTGCTTGAGCAAAATTCAAATCTCAACCTATTGCTGGAAATAGCCGTGTAACCAAAGGCTAAAAAGGAGACAGCCCAGGCCTAGAGGCCCTAAATACCCCAGTCTCCAGGGGCAAGGAGACCACAGCAGCTCTGCAGGTAGTCCTGGAGTCTAACTGTGTGCAGAGGAGAAACATGAAAGGCCTAAGAAGTGATGTGGTGGGAGACTGGCTTAGTCACGGGAACTGAGTTCATCAGGGCGTTGCACTGGGTCCCATTTAGAGCTGAGGCCCCTAGGCTGGGCCGGACAGTCAGTTCTCCCGCTCCTCAGCCTCTGCTCCCACAGCAGCTGCTGATAGTCCCCAACATGACGGCTGCAGCAGAGGGCATGGCCTGCCCCCAAGGAGTTTGGCTGGGCTTAGCCTTCCCCCTGCTCTTGCCTTCCTCCCGTGGCTCCCTCCGGCCTCCCTTCCCTCCTTCCGTTCCCTCCACAGCCACACTTCTGACTCAGCACACGTCTCCCAGTCACCCATGTCCCTCTGCTGTGGCTTTCGACGCTTGAACCCTGTGGATGGGGTTTGGGAGGTGGGGGTGGGACTGTTGTTATTGTTGTTCTAGTTTCTTCTGTCTTTTAAGTGTACATTGTTTTGAAATAATAAGTATGCATGCAGTGAATTATGAGAAACAACACAGAGATATCCCGACTATATGTACCCAACCCCACTTCCTCCTAGGAACATCACACAGAACTGTAACAGTATGTCGCACTCAAGGTCTGAATATGGCCAGACACGAGCCAGCTTCCTTGTGGCAAGGACTCTGCATGTCACCTCTCCGAGGCCATCAGCTCTCCTCCCCTGCTGTAGCCAGTCCTTAACTCCCACAGTGACTAGTTTTCATCATGTCAGTGATGATCAGTTCCTGTTTCTGGAGTTGCACAGCCGACACACAGGGCTAGTGTCTTCCACCTGGTGTGACCCAGCCACTTGACCCCGTCGGCCATGGTTCCCTCACCCAGGGTCTAGCTGCTGAGCCATCTATAGGCTGGGAGCTGGACAGATCATGTAGCTGGTATGACCCATGCGCTGTTCCTATGGGAACAGCCCTCATTTTTCCAGGATTCATGCCCAAGAGTACAGTTCCTGGCCTAGAGGATAGTTGCGTGTTTAGTTGTGAAAGTTATTTTTAGTAGCAGCTTAAGTCAGAACAGGCCAGAACTCACTCCCTCCTCTGCCGTGGGACCTGTAGTGTTTCTCACTAAGGGACAATCACCAGCTACTTGGTCCCTGGCAGCAGGCTCTCCTGCATACTTCACCAGTTGGTGTGCTGAGCATGGCACGCCGGGAAGAGAGGCGATTGACTAGCAGGCCCGCGTAGACTGTTGGGAGGGGCTTTAAAACCTGGGGACATGGCAGGAAAGGAGGACAGGAGAGTAGCCAGGCCTCAACATGGTTTTACTTTCTGGTTAACAATTCTCCATCATGTCCATCAGTACTAGATGCCAAAAGCCTAGCACGGAGCTTCTTTAACTGGCTTTGGGAAGTATGGAGCCGGTGGCAGAAGCAGGTGCCATTGACTGCCCGGGCCCCTCAGCGCCAGTGGCTGGTTTCTATCCATGCCATCCGGAACACACGACGCAAGATGGAGGATCGACACGTGTCCCTTCCTGCTTTCAACCATCTCTTCGGCTTGTCTGTGAGTGTTGCATCTGCAGAACCCAGAACAAGCAGTGTAGGGGGAGTGGGGGGGGGGGGAGTGGGGTGTAGAAGGTGGGGAGCCGTGAGTGCCGAGACAGCTGCCTGGCCAAAGCTAAGCCTGGGGAAATACTGAGAAGCTGCACCTTAGGGCTGAGGACCACCCTGGGAGCCTGGGAGGCTGACTCACAACACCAGCACCTTGGGCCAAGCTTCCGTGCATACTGATTTCCATAGTCAAAGACTAAACAAAGACAGTCGTTGGCCTAGATGCTAGGTTCAGACTGGAATTGCTGAGCCTCCAACAGCAGACACCTCCGATGCACCTTACCTTGGGTCCTGTCTGCAGTATCTAGGAGGGGCTGGTGGAATTGAGGCTCCAAGGCCTGTCCTTTCCCAAGCAGCCTGTGTGGGGGTAAGGGCTGTCAGTTCTCCTAGGCCCTACCTGTCTTGGGTCTGTTTTGTTGTTTAATAGGGTACCTAAGACTGGGTCATTTATTAGAAATATATTTCCTACTGCTCTGGAGAATGAGAGACCTTAGGTAAAGGGGCTGCATCTAAAGGGAACCTTCATGCTGGCAAGACACTGCCGAACACCAAAGTCCTGCAGGCCATCACCCATCCCAAGGAGGGAAGTTATAAAGTCCTGCAGGCCATCACCCATCCCAAGGAGGGAAGTTATAAAGTCCTGCAGGCCATCACCCATCCCAAGGAGGAAAGTTATTTTTCTGTTCGTCCCCAAGTAAGTTGGGAACAGCTACCTCCCAAAGATCTCCCTTGCATACTGTGGGGATTAGGTGTCCACTGCATGAATTATGTGGACGAACTTTACAACCATAGGGTTATCCTAGTCGCTGCCTGGAGAGCATCCTCCCCAGATGAGAGCGGCTGCCTGGGGCTCTGATTCCGCTGTGCTCCTGCCAGGACTCTGTGCACCGTGCCTACTTTGCTGTGTTCGATGGTCACGGGGGCGTTGATGCAGCGAGGTATGCCTCTGTCCATGTGCACACCAATGCTTCTCACCAGCCAGAGCTGCTCACAGACCCTGCAGTGGCTCTCAAAGAAGCCTTCCGGCGCACCGATGAGATGTTCCTCCAAAAAGCCAAGCGAGAGGTGAGAACTGGCAGGTGGGGCGACGTGCTGTTTGGGGATCTGTAGCTGTTAACCTCAGAGAGGAGAGTTCTGTTCTCCACAGAGGGATAAAAGCTAAGGGTTGTTGCTTCGGAAAGGAAGGGGCTCTGGAGAGCTGCTGGCAGTCATGCTATTTCATTCCTCCAGGCCTGGGACTCAGCTTGTCTGTTGTATTAGTCTTGTTTTGTTGTTGTTGTTGTTGTTGTTGTTGTTGTTGTTTTTCCTTCATTTTTGGTTTTTTTGTTTTGTTTTTTGTGTTTTTGTTCTTTTGGGGTTTTTGTTTTGTTTTGTTTTTTTCAAGACAGGGTTTCTCTGTGTAGCCCTGGCTGTCCTGGAACTCACTCTGTAGACCAGGCTGGCCTAGAACTCAGAAATCCGCCTGCCTCTGCCTCCCAAGTGCTGGGATTACAGGCATGTACCACCATGCCCGGCTCCTTTTGATGTTTTTAACACATATTTTTTTAAGATACAGTTCAGCCACCAGTGTATTTATTCACAGTATTCAGCTGGGACACTCGTGAAGCCCTGACTCACTCCTTCCCTTCCATACCAAGTTCCCAGCTCCACTGGTCTGTTTCCGGCCACCACAGACCACATTGCCAGTCCAAAGTTAGGTATGAAGGGGGTCCTGTAGAACATGTTCTCTCCACACAGCACGACCATTACTTGGTCCATAAGCACAGCTGTGGGGCCTCTTTGTGTCGCCCTGACTCCCTCCTCAGTCCCTCTCAGCCCTCCATGGCTCTCTCCCTGCAGCGCCTGCAGAGCGGTACCACAGGGGTGTGTGCGCTCATCACGGGAGCAGCCCTGCATGTGGCCTGGCTCGGAGACTCCCAGGTCATCCTGGTACAGCAAGGACAGGTGGTGAAGCTGATGGAGCCACACAAACCAGAGCGACAGGTACGTGGCCCCTCGAGACAAACTTAAGACATCCTCAGGCCCCAGCGGGGACCCCAGCTCAGGGGAGGTCCCAGCTCAGTATTATTGGTGTAAACTAGAAAGTAAAGAAGTCTGCCAGTGCTCCTTTATAAAGTGGGTTCCTTTGCCTGATTAAAGTGGCCAGGGAATCCCATATGAGCCCTCCAGGGAGTTCTGTAGACCACAGTGACAGAGCCCAGAGCTTAGAGTTGGGCCTGTGGGGCCTGCGCTCAACCCAGAAGAATCCTGCAATACTTATAGGCAAAGCGAATGCCCACTGGCTGAGAGTGAGCAAGGAGGCCACCGTGCCCTGCGTCTGGAGACCTCAGGCCGGGGGCTTCAAAGCACAGCGGCCACCCTAGGGTCTCAGGACCCTAGGGGCTCTTGGCCGCTTGAGTCTTGAGGTCATCACCTAGACACAAGAGTAACAAACACTCAGACTCTTACCTCACAAGCATGTATGGTTTCTCTTCTCCTCTCTTCTCCTAGAGTCAGAAAGAGGCAGCGTAGAATCAAGGAATATCACTCCACCTTCCCAACCTTGCTTTGCCATGTTCCTCTCTGCTGTGTCACAGCGGGTGCACTGCCCCTCGTCAGCACATAAAGAACTCCCACCCTCTCTTATAGACACATGGCATGACCTTTCATTCCCAGTCCAGTCCCAAGTCACTGAGACACTCACCAGTATTCTCCTCTCCATTCTGAAAATGAGGCAGGCTAACCCTTCGTGCGGGCTCGGATGTGTGCACAGTGGGTCCTGGGAGCAGGGCTGCTGAGGCAGAGGCGTGGCGCAGTCTTAGAGGTTTGCCCAACCTGTGCCGCTGCCACGGCTGAGACTCCATTGTCCGCAGTCTCAGCCGTCCACGGAGAGTGCCCATCTGTTCCCTAACAGTCCATGGAGAGAGGCAAGTGCATGTTCACTCGAGAGAAAAAGCCTCAGGGGCAGGCCAGAGTCAGTGCGCCAAGCCCAGCACATGAACCCGTCAAACTGTTAGGATTGCGTACGGGTGACTTGTAGCTATGCCGTGGGAAAACCTACCCCAGGCTCGTGAAGGCTTCATGCCTGAAACTTCCTGCACAATACTCTGGGCTTCCCAAGCCCTGCAAGGCTGCTGAGCTTCTCCCACCAGAAGGGTCTATTTCAGTCAAAGGGAACTGTTACACAACACCATCTGGGAGGCAAAGCTACCTCAGTCCTCTGAGTGCATTTGTCTTAGGGTTTTTGTGGGGTTTTTGTTTGGTTTGGTTGGTTTGGCTTGGCTTTTGTTTGCTTGGTTGTTTTGCTTGTTTGTTCTCTTTCTTTCTTTCTTCCTTTTTTTTTAAACATACATTATCCCTATGTAACCCGTCTGGCCTGAAACTTACTGTGTAACCCATCCTGAACTCAGACTTGAACCAGTCCTTATGCCCCTGTCTCTCAGGTGCCAGCATTCCTCCTGTGAGCTGCCACACCCAGCCTTCCAGAGTAAATTTGAATATAGTTTTTTGTTGTTGTTGTTGTCGTTAAGACTTTATTATTTTTATTTATGGGTGTAGTGTTCACCTACACTTATGTGTACCACTTTTGTGCCTGGTATCTGCAAACCCGGAGAGGGTGTCAGATCCTCTTCAACTGGGGTTCTAGGTCATCATGAGCCACTGTGGGTGCTGCAAACTGAAGTCAAGTCCTCCAAGAGAGCAGCTGGTGTTTATAGCCAGGGCCATTCCCCCAGCTCTTGGTCATCTTTCCAGGAGTTCAGTGTCACTGCATTTTTCCCAGCAAGCACTCTGTCTGCCCTTTGCCTGTTCTTGCATTGACTGTGGACAACACGGCCAAGTAAGGGAGGCCAGCTCCTGTCTGGGCACTGCACGTGTCCCCTCACAGCCCTCTGTTGTCCTAGAGGGGTCTGGGATGGGCTGCAGCACAGGCGGATTGTCTCCCCTCTTGTAGTTCCCGGGTCTCAGAAGCAGGACAGGAAGCAGTCAGGTATATGGCTCATGGTCTGGGAGGTACCTGTGTGCAAGCCTGCAAACGGTAGAGAGAACCAAGGTTCAGACACTCGCCCTCTGCTGCTGTCTCCACCACTACAAGGGCCTGACGTGTGCCGCTTGGACGGGTAAAACACAGCCAGGTCTGGGTCCAGAGCCAGCCTTTGTCCTGGGGCTGGATATTCTCTTTCCCACACCTGCTGGGAACATTTTCCACACAGTCCTGAACCCTGTTTGGTTGACCCTTCCAAGCCTCGAGGTTTGTCGGTCAGGCAGGGTCCCCGTAAGGTGTAGGGTAAAGATGGAGTGGCCTGGTGCTGAGGTCAGTACCGGCCTGGGGAAACACACCTGTGGGTCAGGTATCTGCTTGTCCAGCTCCACCCCGTCCCACCAGCTCCACCCCATCCCACCAGCTCCACCCCGTCCCACCATCTCCACCCCATCCCACCAGCTCCACCCCACCCCGCCAGCTCCACCCCATCCCACCATCTCCACCCCATCCCACCAGCTCCACCCCACCCCGCCAGCTCCACCCCATCCCACCAGCTCCACCCCCATCCCGCCAGCTCCACCCCACCCCGCCAGCTCTTGCCTGTAATCCCTGTCACTACCTGCGCTTGGTTTAGGCCAACTGACATTTAGTGTCTACTCTGCAGGATACTTTCCTGAGGCAGCAAGGTGATGACGTAGAACCAGTACCTTCTGCTCAGTAACTCTGGTGGAGAAGCAGGGTACAGTAGTGAGGGTGCAAGGTCAAGTACTGTGGAGAAAGCATGTGAGAATAAGGCTGGATCCCAGAGACGTGGGACTGAGCACGTCAGAGGTGAGATAGAAAACAGGTTATGTGCACGGACCTGAGACAGTAGAAAACTCTACAGGGCTCACTGCCAACTCTCATCATGTCCAGACCACTAGAGGGCAAGCTGAGGTCTGCTCTCAAAAGGCTGGGCTGTGAGGCTGTAGATGGCATCTGCGGTTGTAGATCAGTGGCCTCGGGAGGAAGGACCCCAGGCTTTGGGGCCATATGGAGAGGGCCTTGGGAGTCCACAGGGACTCAGAGATGCTCTGAGTGGGGCTGGGACCTTGTATACTGTAGCCCTGGCGCCAGGGAGAGGATAATGTGGCTGTTGCTAGAACTGCTGGGCCATCAAGATTTGGCTGCAGAGATGCTGTTTCAGGAGGTGGGGAGGGCACAGCAGGAGGAAGAGGGAGAGGAAGGCTCGCAGGACCAGGCAAGGGTGTCAGTTGGCACAGGGCAAGGCTGTAATCAGCGCAGACGGAGGAGGGATCCAGGAAAGGGAGGAAGGACCGCGGTTATAGGCCCGAGCTCAGCACGGCCAGCCAGCTCGGCACATTACTTTAAACCCTGGTGCTATAGCCCACGCACACAGGGTGGGCCTGTCGGGGTGGGGCTCCCTGGTCCCCGTGCCCGCTTCAGCTCCGTTCCCACAGCCAGATAGTTTGACTTGGAGCTTGAGAAGGAAGGTGCTGCAACTGAGAAGCCTTGGGGAGGTTCTGTGCCAAGGAAGGGGTGTGAGGTGAGGTTTGCACAAGTGCCCCCCTCAGCTGCCCCGAGGGCCTCTACACAGGCTCTCAGCTGTTACCATTAGCCTTCGGGAGTCCAGCTCCACAGCTGTGGGCCTCTTCTTGGAGGGGACTGACAGAATCAAAGACAGTTTCAAGATACCTGTGGCTAGACCAAGCCTCTGCCCACCCCCTTGTAGGTACGGTTGGATCTAGGAGTGAGTGGGGCAGGGGACGGCTGAGGGGCGAGCGTGTTGCAGCCTCTCATGGCCTCACTTAAGTGTAAGCGTCACGCCGTGCGACCTGGTGGGCACAGTGCATGCTCCGTCCCCAGCAGTTTTCACAGAGAGAACAGCCAGGTGAAAGGTGGGGTCTGCCCTCTGAGGCTGAGCTGACGCCCCTCTCCTGCCCCAGGAGTGCCTTAATATGATGTCGGATTTGGATATCTAGGTAAGCTTCTTGACTTCGTTCAAGTACTTTGGCTTCAAAAGTGTCTTAGGACTTAAGTTCTACTTATGTAGTGACATTCAAGCCCTGCCCCCACCCCCCACTCAACCAAGTCCTCACCTCATGACTATCTCTTGCAGGACGAGAAAGCGCGCATTGAAGCACTGGGTGGCTTTGTCTCTCTCATGGACTGCTGGAGAGTCAACGGGACCCTGGCAGTGTCCAGAGCCATTGGTAAGAGAGCACAGCAGGGCTGCTGCACTGGGGAGCCCGGGCTTGCTGTGACGGGGGCAGAGTCATGCGTCCTCCAGTCTCCACAGCACTTAGACCTCCTAGACTCACAGTGGCACTGCCTCCAAATAAACCCAAGAGAAGCTGAAAATACCGTGTTCAGGATGTGATCCACCCAGCCGAGTGCATCCCAGCCCGGCACGTCTAGGGAAGTGTCAGCACTGTCTCCGGCTCTCAGCTGATTGTTTTATTTTATTTTTATTTTTATTTTATTTTTTTTTTTTTTTTTTTTTTTTGGTTTTTTTTGAGACAGGGTTTCTCTGTGTAGTCCTGGCTGTCCTGGAACTCACTCTGTAGACCAGGCTGGCCTCGAACTCAGAAATCCGCCTGCCTCTGCCTCCCAGGTGCTGGGATTAAAGGTGTGCGCCACCACGCCCGGCTCAGCTGCAGTTCTCTGCTGCTGCTTCAGCACAGAGCGGGTGGGACCAGGTCCTCTAACCAGGAGAGCAGGTTCACAGTGCAGCTTCTGCTGGCTGTAAAGTGTAAAACATTGTAAGGTCAAGGACTACTAAGGGGAAGAGTGTAGCCCCCCTGGTAAAGTGCTTGCCTGGCATGCAGTCCTGAGCTCAGGCCCCTCTTGCTGCTGCGGCTGCGGCTGCGGCTGCGGCTGCGGCTGCTGCTGCTGCTTAATCCAGGCATGGTGGCACGCACCTATAATCCATCCCAGCATTCAGGAGGCAGATAAAGAAAGATCCGAACTTCAGGGTTATCCTGGACTACATAGGCTATTGGAAGCCAGCCTGGGCTAGAGATCTTTATGCAAATAATAATGCTCAACTAGAAACATAGAAAATTAGAGGCCCAGAGGGCCTACTAAAATACAATAGGAAACCTCTAGCCAGGGTTAAATATTCTGTAGATGATGTCTTCTGTAAGCTCATTCATGCTGACGATTCTTTTCCTCTTGAAGAATAGCTTCCCACTCCTCTGTCTCCTGTCACTGCTGAAACCCAACTCAGAAAGCATACCTGCCTCTCCCTACAATCTCACCTCCATCTTCTCCCTGGGAGTTTGGCATGTGCCCTCTCACCCTCCTGAGGTCTTTGTTGGCACCTTCCTCATAGCCTGCCTTTGTACTGCTCTAGCTGTCTGTTTATCTCTAGACACAGTGGAGGCACAGCCTTCCCTGGAGGGAGAGCTGCTCTGTGGAGCTGGGGGACTGACTCCCTACAAAGAGGGTGGGACGCACTAAGCAGGTCCCCTCGAGAGCCAGCGGGGCTCCTGTACCCACGCCCTTGGGGATGGTGATATGGGTTGGTTCTGAGCACACAGGAAGTAGGAAACAAGGCTCTTCTGTCTGTTCATTCCCAGGGGATGTCTTCCAGAAGCCCTATGTGTCTGGCGAGGCAGATGCAGCATCCAGAGAGCTGACGGGCTCGGAGGACTACCTGTTGCTTGCCTGTGATGGTTTCTTCGATGTCGTCCCCCACCATGAAGTCACGGGTCTCGTCCGTGGCCACTTGCTCAAGCACAAGGGCTGTGGGATGCGTGTTGCTGAGGAGCTGGTGGCTGTGGCCCGTGACCGGGGCTCCCATGACAACATTACTGTCATGGTGGTCTTCCTTAGGGACCCCCTGGAGCTGCTGGAGGGTGGAGTCCAGGGGACAGGGGATGCCCAGGCAGATGTAGGAAGCCAGAACTTGTCCACTGGCCTCTCAGAACTTGAGATCAGTACCTCACAGAGAAGCTAAGTGGTCCAGGCCTCCAGGCCACATCCGGACTCTCCCTCTGCCCTTGTGATCCTCCCCTTCAAAGACTTTAGATCCAACAGGTAGAGTGGGCAGGGGTGCACACCCTCACAGCCTGCCCTTCGCGCCCCAGCCCTTCCTGTGGCCTGCCACAGCCTGTCCTCATGGCTGCAGAACTGCAGTAGGCAGCAGTTGGGTCTCAGAAGGAAGCATAGGAAAACGCCTCGCAGAGGAGTAATGGCTGAGGTGATCATGGCAGGACAGGTCTGGGCACAGAAACCAGACACCTGCTGGCAGCCTAACCGAAAACACAGGTGAGGTCTTGGGGGAGCCTCACACAGATCCTGGAGTGAGAGCTACAGCCAGGTGTCCAGCCCAGGCTTGGGACTTCTCATTGTACCCAAGGCTGGGAGGGTTTGGCCTGTACTAACACACAAGCTTGCAGCCCTGCTTGACTTCCCGAAGAGGAGACAGTGGTCTTGCTGGGAGGCGCAGCAGGAGAGTGCCCCACTGCCCCTCCACTCTTAGCTGAGAGTACTAAGGCCACCAGGGCGCTCTAGACCTCAGTCTTCCCCTTGAGCTTCCTGGGGTGGTGAGGTCAGACATGTGTGTCTGTTTGTGTGCTTAGATTTATTGCAGGGAAAGGTCTAATCCAGAATCAGTATTCAGGCTTTGTCATGTTGTATCAGTGCCAAGGTGACCCACAAGGTCATGTGACTTAAGCAAAGCTTAGCATTTATTTTATTCCTGTAAACTTAAGTATTTTACTTTTTTGTGTGTTCGTGGAGACATTTGCAGTATTACTGATTTTTTTTTTCCTAAATCAGGATGGAAACAAATTTTCCAGGTTATGTTAATAAGCCATTTAAGTGCCTTAAACAGCTTTGGTGTGGGTGAGATTTGCTGGGCCCGTCATGGACCCTGACAGGCAGATATGCTGAGGCTCTCAAAATGGCGGCATTGTTGTGGGAAGGCATGCTTTGAACCAGCACGCGTTCTGGGAAAGCCCTTTTGTGCTTCTGGGTGCTTCGGGACTTCCTTGAAGTGATGGGTAGAGGCTGTGCCGATGGGCACCTGGGGTGACACTGGCCTCCTTGCCCACCCTCGGAGTCTGCCTGGATCCCAGCTAAGAGACACTTACTGCTCTTGGCGTCTGCAGTTATGTTGATGGAGTCGTTGAGGACAGTGCTTAGGTGAGGAACTTTGGCAAGCCCAGCAGTCCACCATCAGTCTCCTGTGACTGGTGTCCTATCCTGCTAGACTCTGTCCTGACCCGAGCAACATGAAAGACCTCCATATCCCTAGAGCAATGATGTATAAAATCAGGCAAGGAAACCAGGCTGGGGCAGGGGGATACCCAGAGTAGGACTAAGGAGGCCTTCGGCAGGGCCAAGTGAGTCAACTGCTCCATGCAGGTCCAGAGGATAATGGGTGGCTTAGCAGAGGCTCAGAGAAGAAACAGTAGGAAGAAGGGTGTCTGCGGTCCCCATGAAGGGGACACAGTCAGCCACGGTGTGAAAGCCCTAGCAGGACTTGCAGAGCTTTGCTCAGCGCCCCTGAGCCCTCTTTGGAAAGAAGCAAGGGTGCTCATACTTGTTCCCTTGAGACAAGTCCAATCCCAGCAGCAGGAGAGCGAGCCAGTCGGATGTGATGGGCACACCGCCTGTCCGCTCCGCACGTACCGTGCCCACAGCAGGGCTGGAAGAGCGGGGCCATGGAGTTGGCTCCTTGGTCTGGTCTCCTGGAGGAGCGTGGTCACTCAGATGATTGCCCACCATAAAGAATAGACAGGCAGGCTGTTGTCCGGCTGTTGGTCCGGCCTGCCTGTAGCACTGACCTTGATAGAGGGAGATCGTGATTTTGGTTTTCTCCCATTTTTGCTAATCTGTTCATTGCTGGTAAGAGTGGAATTTGGGCCTCCTTGGTGGTCTGGATTCGTATCACATGCAAAGCTGTGCCAAGTATCAAGACCGCCCTGTAAAGGGAAGCCCCTTTCTCAGGCTTGGCCGAGTGCCACCCCCCTCCCCAGGCCTCCCCTGCCTGGCAGTGATCTGGGACCCAACATCAGGCACTACTCCATCCTGATCTAATGGCCAAGGGAGGCCACATTCTCCCACTGTTGAAGGCTGGCCTTGTGCTAGTTTCTAGGCACAGAGGACGCTTTTGTCTTGACTGGAGTTGCCACTACCAAGCCTATAAAGACTTCTTGGCCACCTCCTCTTCAGACTCTCATCCCAAAAGAATCCCCTAGCCAGAGTGACTCCACTTCTCAAGTCCCCGCTTTGCCACCATCACATTGTGAGCAGAACCAGTCACTGTACCTCTCGGGCCTCGGGTACCCTTTAGGGTAAGGCATGGAGGGCTGCCAGAGCAGGAGAACCCATCCTCCACCAGCAGCAGAAGGGGTTAAGGATTATTAGTGTCTATTCTTAAAGTTAAGTGGGCTGGAAAAGAGCTGAGTTGCAGGCGCCAGTGTCTTTCATGGATACAAAAGCTGAAGCAGTCAGCCTGCCTTTGCAGGTACAGCCGCCTCCCAACCGAGGCCTGGAGGCGGAAGAGGGAGGGCGGAGCAGGCTTTCAGGGGTGTTGAAGTGAGGTATCTGCAGAACTCATGGTGGGAGAAGGCACCGGCACCGAGAAGTCTTAAAAGCCCTGCCATCACCATGATCTCTCTGCCCCTGCCCTTTTGGGTTCTGCATGCAGCGCCCCCCTCTCCAGATGATAAGTTTCAGAGTGGGTGTCCTGGCTACCTCAGCTGTATTCTCAGAGCCAGAAGGATGGCTCTGGCCATACTGTACGGAAGCTAGGCCAATGTGTGTGAAGCAAGCTGGGCTTCTGGTTTGGCTTGGCCTTTATAGCCGCCTTCAGGGGCCATCCTCCGGAGTCCTGTGTCTTCACTGGACTCTGGCTTTACCAAACACACCAAGCTTTGCCATTTACCTGCCATGTGGGCCTTGCCAAGGGTTATTGCAGGGGGCTTCCTGGGAGTCTTGTTCTAAGATCTCATGTTTCTTTAGTCTTAGGGACAAGTCCCAAGGTGATGAGCTCATAGGACAGTCTTCCCCTGGGGCCCCTGTACTGGTGTCAATAAACCATATATTCAAGATTCATGAGTGCCACTTGGATCTTTTCTGTCTATAGTTAACCTCTGTATCCCTGACAAGATACGTATTTAAAAAGGTGTTCTAGAGAGTTCGGTCCATGGTTGGTCCCATGTCCTTGAGCAGGAGCTTGTGACAAACTTCATGGCCATCTACCTCAAAGCCAGCCCAGGAAGAGGGAAAAGAAATGGCCAGAGACCCACAGGATGTGATCAGCTGCCAAAGGCCAGGTCAGCTGCTTTTCACAGTTTCCCAAAATAGTGCCGACAAGTTGGTACTTGGGGCAAAGCATTGGAAACCGGCGCCCTCACGAGATGTGCTGGGGTCCTCTTGGCATTCAGGGCACGCTGGGAAGCTGCCGAGGATTTGACAAAGTACCTAGCCACCTGGTCCTGGGTCTCATCTTGAGACTGTCCATCTCAGCCACGGGGTAGAGGGCTAGTAAAGAGCGGCCAGGCCCCGGGGAACCCGGCAGCACCCCACACCCTGAGAGGCCACAAGCATTCAGGCACTGAGCAGAAGGCTCTCCGGTTAGCAGCCCGCTGGCCGCCTGTGGGCGTGGACCCTCGAGGTGCTAAAGCCCCAGGCATTTCTTTCCTTTGCCTGCCACACGCTGCAGGCCCAGGGCAGCCGCTCTCAGAAGGTGGGGTGCACAGTGGGAGCACTGCTGGCTTGGCTTCTGAGACAGGGTTATGGGGAACTCTCTTATCTTGTTTACATGTTCCTCTAAATTCTGTTCTCTCAGTACAGCAAGCATGCTTTTGCTTTCACATTTCAGCAGAACAGTCAAATGTTATAATTCCACATTTTGGGTTTATTGTCTGGAAATACCCAAATAAATTACTTTCACATTGTTGAGACTAAAACCCTGACCAAAAAAAGTGATGGGAGACAGTTCATTTTGGCTCCCTGTCCCTCTGGGCAGGGAGGGATGACAGGAGTGTGAGGCCAGCCCAGCAGCCCCGAAGAACAGATCTCATCCAAAGTGTGACCCGCCACCACCCCTCCGCTGCACGTCCTCAGACAGTACCACCAGCTGAGAAACAAGTGTTCAAATCTCTGGAGACGTTTCATACTCAAGCCACAGCACCAAATAATCCACAAACACCACTTAGAAATCTCCTCCAAAGGGAGGCGAAGAGCTCAGCGTTGTCATGGAAACAGGGCTGCAGCACAGGGCTGTGCATCGGGACTTAGGCACAGCTCTATAACGGAGCCAAGTTAAAAGCCGGTGTGTGCTAAGCCTAGAAACATTTTTGCCAAAAGCAACTGAAATACCTGACTTTACAGTGAGTATGCTTTAGGCTGGACGTGGTGGCACACACCGTTAATCACAGCACTAAGGGAGGCAGAGGTAGGGTGATCTCTAAGCTCGAGGCTAACCTGGTCTACAGAGAAACACTGTCTTGAAAACCCAAAAATTAAAAGAGGGGGTGGAGAAGGTGTGGTGGGAGGAGGCAGAGGAAGAAGCAGCAGCAGCAGCTGCCGGTGAGAGGTCAGCGGTAGACTCGGGGTCCCCACAGATCTGGTAATCTGAGGTGCCGGGTGGCTCCACAGTCGGGGTAGCTAAATCAGGGTGAGGAGGAGCAGCGAGGCAGCCTGTGCTGACGGGGTCTCAGTTAGACAAGGCCGCCGTCCTAATGAGAAGCCTGGAGCTATAGAACCCGGTGGCTAAGGAGACCGGTCAGTCCAGACTTGCCTGAACAGGTTAGGGACCTGCCTGAGAACAAGGATAGCAAGTGGCCTCAGAGAGACCCGCCTGGATTCACTGAACTCCCCATCAGACTCGACCTGCAGCCCTCCACTCCTCCACAGGGACCTCCAACTCGACTCGAGTGACCTCACCCATCTTGGGGACAGCCAGTACCTGGTAAGAGTGAAATTTGCTCCCCAAAGTCTCAGTGCAATAAGCACACTCGGAATCACGTGGACTGGATTCCCAGCACACTCAGAATCACGTGGACTGGATTCCCAGCACACATGAAATCACTCTTGAGGACAACTGAACACTGCCTCAGGGATCAAGACATCATTTCAAGTCAAGGTGACTGCGAATCCACAGAGGAAGGTCTCAGTCCAGCCATGTAGCTGACATCATCCTGACATGTCACACAGCTCCCAAGGGATAACAGCATCCCACAAAGCCATCTACCAAATATCCACCAAGAGTGGAAGATGCACTGCCTGCAAAGGCTGCGTGGGCAATTTTCAGAGTCTCTGGTTTCTGCCATTTGATTTATGATTCCTTCATTAAGCAGGGGGAGAAGTACCAGGTAGCAGCCTCTTCCTGAGCTTCCTCGGGGAGCCTCAGAGAGCATTGAAGCTGCCTGCATGAAGCAGGCCTCAGAATGCTAGTGAGGATAGGACGGGCCATCCAGAACTCAGGCTGCGCGAGACGCCGGGAGAAAACCAGGAAGTCTTCCGATAAACATCCTCTCTGCTTTTTAAGTCTCTGTAACTGATCCCGAGAACTAGGAGCGGCCCATGTGCCTTCGGTTTGCTGGGGCTTGCCTACCGTCCTGGACAGGCTGCACACCTTCCTCCCAGCCCAGGCTCGGCCCAGGCCCTGCCCACTCTGCCTTTTGGGGCCTCTCTCCTGTTCCCCAGCCTCGTCTGCCGTGCTCCTCTT
This sequence comes from Apodemus agrarius, assembly GCA_964023405.1. Lineage (NCBI taxonomy): Eukaryota > Metazoa > Chordata > Mammalia > Rodentia > Muridae > Apodemus > Apodemus agrarius. The sequence goes on along the minus strand of OZ030018.1, from coordinate 85,892,849 downwards.
AGAACTTTCCCACCCCCCAGATTGGCCATTGCATTGCTGCAGACTATACTTTATGGGAGGCAACAGAACCTGCTGTTGTTGGGCCTGGGGCAGTGGGGACAGACGGGGTTGCCACGGCTGCGTAGTGGCAGAACCAGGCAAGAGGCAGATAGTCTTCTGTTGTTTTAATTTGTCCTTTCCTAATTTCACGCATGCACTCACTGCATACTCTCCTACAGCCCACCCTCTTGCATCTCCCTACAACCTGTAAACCACTCCTACAAATCTCTTTTCTCTGACTAGTGGGCTGACGCCTACCCTGTCCCCAGAGTCCCCTGCCCCCAGGGGACACAGCTGCCCACTGAGCAACAAGCCCAGAAGATAGCTCCAGCATGCAAATCTGGGGCTTCCTGATCGGGCCCTGCCCCTGCTGCCCACGCACCCATCTGCCTTCCCCCTCCCCACACCCACACAACTCCTCCAGAGCCCTGGCAGAGCCTCCTTAAGTATACGCTGCCTCGCTGTTCCCGATGAGTCGAGTCAGCGCGTGTATCTGAATCTCCAGATGGTGGTTTGCATTCCGCCTGTCCTCCAACTGCATGTAGTTTGACACGCTCTCTCAGAGCCACCAGATGGGAGTGGGAGAGGCGAGGACAGTGAGGTGTGCCGGTCGATGGGTGCAGTGGAGGCAGTTCTCCCAAGGGACTGAGCTACCGGGAGAGAGCAGGAGATGCGTCAGCCTCTGCCAGGAGGAAAGCAAGCTAAAGCCAATAGAAAGAGCGCGGGGCCACGGTCTGCTAGGGTGGGGCTGGGGTGGGCCTTATGTCCAGCAAACAAGGGTTTCCTCCTGAGGCAGAGAACCTGAAAACCAGGACCCCCAGGCTGGTCTGGAATGTGGCAGAACCAGGAAAAGAGAGGCAGAAATCCTGACTAGCAGGCTGATATCTGGTTTGACCGCAGATCTCCATATCTCAGCTTCATCAACTTGCATGGGCCCTGGATGGGCTCTAAGCCAATCAAAGATAGCTCACAGAGGACTTCAGACGGGACCCGTAGCACCTAGGTCACCATGCACCCATCCATAACCCTGGCACTTGGGAGGCCAAAGAGGAGAGCTGCAAGCTCCAGGCTAGCCTAGGCTATATTCGGAGACCTTGTCTCAAAAACTCAAAACAAGAGGCTAGGGAGATAGCTCCCTTGGTAAAGTGTCTGCCTTGCCTGGGGTTGAGTTCAATCCCTAGAAGCTATGTTTTTAAAAGCCAGACTTGATGGTGCATCGGTCAGGACGGTTCCTGGGGCCCTTTAGCTACCCAGCTGTGTTAGACTTCTCCGGAAGAGTAGAGCAGTGGATAAACATATATTAAAAGGAGACTGATTAGAGTAATGTATACCATACAATCTAGGTCGTTCAACAATGGCTGTGCCACACCACAAAGGCAAGAATCTGGTAGTTTGTCATCCCCAAGAGTTGATAGCCTGTAACTGCCAGTCTTCAGTCTGCACTGGAAGTCTTAAAAAGCTTGTACTGGTATCAGTGAGGAGTTCGGCAGTTGCAGCAACAGAATAGATGAACGTGCCAGCAAGAGTAAAGGCAAACAGGCAAAGGGCAAGCGTCCTTCTTTTACCTCCCTTCTAAGTCCCCGCCCACATTCAGCATGAGTTTCCCATTTTAAACGACATAACCAAGAAACCCCTCAAAGCAGGATGATGGTGCACACCTTTAATCTCGTCGCTTTGGTGGCAGAAACACAGATCTCTGTGACTTCAACCCAGCCTCGGCTACACAGCAAGTTCCAGGCTAGGAAGAGCTACATAGACTCTGTAGGAAAAGAAAAGGAGGGAGGTGAGGGAAGGGAAAAGGTGTCTAGCACTTAGTTGGTGGCAAATTCAGTCACGCTGACAACCAAGACAGTGCACCCCGCCAGCCTGGCACACTCGGTGAGCCCCGCCAGCCTGACACACTCAGTGAGCCCCGCCAGCCTGGCACACTCGGCGAGTCCCAGGTCATCAGGAGACCTTCTCTCTAAAGAAAAATATAAGACCGGCCGGTGGGATTTGAGGAATGACACCCGAGGCATTTCTTATATATGCAAACACCACACACACCACACACACAGTACAACACACAACACACACACATCACACCAAACACACCACACACACAGTACAACACACAACACACACACATCACACCAAACACACCACACACACAGTACAACACACAACACACACACATCACACCACACACACCACACACACAGTACAACACACAACACACACACATCACACCAAACACACCACACACACAGTACAACACACAACACACACACATCACACCAAACACACCACACACACAGTACAACACACAACACACACACATCACACCATACACACCACACACACAGTACAACACACAACACACACACATCACATACTACATACAATACACATACCACACACACATCACACCATACAAACCACACACACAGTACAACACACACCACCCACACATCACACCATACACACCACACACACATCACACCACACACCACACACACAGCACAACACACACACCACACACACCACACACACATCACACCACACACAACACACACACATCACACCACACACACCACACACACAGTACAACACACAACACACACACATCACACCATACACACCACACACACAGTACAACACACAACACACACACATCACACACTACATACAATACACATACCACACACACATCACACCATACAAACCACACACACAGTACAACACACACCACCCACACATCACACCATACACACCACACACACAGCACAACACATACCACACACACAGCACAACACACACCACACACACACCACACACACATCACACAATACACACACACATCACACAATACACACACACACACACACACACACACACCACACACATCAAAAAATGTCATTTTGCAGAGGGTCTCAGAGTCTGAATTCGGAGGCCCCAGGCCCTGAAGAATGAAGATTTAAATACAAGGCCATGGCTAAACAGCTGAAGTTCATTGCCAGGACTGTGATGGTTCAGGAGGGGAACATGGAAGGTGCCTACAGGACCCTGAACAGAATCCTCACCACGATGGGCTTACGGATGTGCAGGACGGCTGTACTATGAGAAGCCTTGCCGCCACTGCCAGTGGCAGGGCTATCCTGGAGGATTTACAACATGGAAATGGCTCAAAAAATTAATTTCTTGATGCAAAAGAACCGTGCAGACCTATGGCTGGGCTGATGAGCTTGGATAGAAGCCCTCATTAGTTCCATGTCCAGCCCATTTCTTTATTCAGCCAATTTCTGTTACTTCTCTCTACAATAAACTCAACCACAGGTGAACAAGAAGGCTTGGACATACAGAAGCTATCTTATTGGTCCACAGCAGGCCCTTTCTTTGATTAAAAGGAAAAAAGAATGAAAAAAGTCATTTTACTGAGCAACCTATCCGTCTCCTAGAGCACAGTCTTGAGGCAGAGGCAGCCTCGGGGAGCCTCGTGAGGGGCGAGTGGCCTGCGAGCACTGCTGGGGCCTCGGAGAGTTGGAAACTAGTGCTCACTTCAAACCAGTCACCTCTGGCGTTAGACGCTGTAGGTCTTTATATTACTATTTTTGTAGCTTCTTCTTGTTTGTTTTACATAGAATTTCATGTATCCCAGGCTGGCCTCGAACTCTCCACATTCTGGAAATACAAGCAAGCATGACCATAACTGACCGGAAAAAACAGACAAAAAACATGGGTTTCTGCTGATCCAACTCAGGCCATATATCCAAAACAAACCCCAGACCCGCCTTTTTTTCAAATGTATATGTGTATGCACATGTGTGCATGTACATGCACATGTGTTCATATGAAGGAGTGCATTAGGTGTAGGGATATACATGCATGTGGGTGAATATTTGAAGGCCAAAAACTTAGCCATGTTGTCTTCTTGAAGATACTTTGTTGTTTAGAGACAAGGTCTTTCGATGGCCTTCACCGACTAGGATGGCCAGCAAAACCCCAGGGCTCCTCCTGTCTCTACCTCCCTCATGCTGGGCCTACAACATGTGCCACCAGGCCTGGCTTTGATTATGGGGGCTCTTGGGATCAAACTCTAATCCACCTGCTTGCTAGGCAAGCGTTTTGTTTTTATTTTATGTATATAGATGTTATACCACATATATGTATATGTTTCAAATGTGTGCAGTGTCTGTGAAGGCCAAAAGAAGGTGTCAGGTCCCCTCGACCAGAGGTACAAATGGTTGTCAGACACCATGTGGGTGCAGGGACTCAGACCTGGGTCCTCTAGAAGAGCAGCCAGTGCTCCTAACCACTGAGCCACCTCTACAAGCATCTCCCCCGCCCATTTTCTATATTATTAATAAGTTTTAAACTCAGAAAAATAATATTATTTCATAAAACCAAAATGATCCACTAATTCCCTAGCGTCTAGTGGCCTTCCTCCGAGCACACACTGGTCCCGGTGGGTGAGGGGAGAGCCGCGTTCTGTGGCCATGCGGCTGTGTAGCACAGGGAAGGGCAGGCAGGGAAAGAAGAGCCCGAGGCCTGCTGCTCACCAGATCTGAGTCAACGGCAGCAACCTGGGGAGACCAGAAAACGCAGTGCCCTCCAGTCCTAACAGTGAAGAGACAGTAGCCTAGGGCTGCAAAGAGGATATAGGACAGACTTCAGCCTCATGTCTGTGGCTCTTAATCTTGAAGCTTCTGGATAATCCTGGACTAGAGACTGGCCACCTGATGCTGTCTGGCACTCCCTCTATTGGAGGCGATGATCAAACCAGAGGCCTAATCCGGGCGTGGTGGCGCACGCCTTTAAACCCAGCACTTGGGAGGCAGAAGCAGGCGGATTTCTGAGTTCAAAGCCAGCCTGGTCTACAGAGTGAGTTCCAGGGCTACACAGAGAAACCCTGTCTCAGAAAAAAAAAAAAGCCAGAGGCCTAGAGGCCATCATGGGCCTGACAGACTCAAGGGAGACGCCAAGGCAGAGCTATAGTCCTAGCACTCAGGAAGCAGAGGCAACAGGATTGTGTGAAGCTGGAGGTCAGAGTGGTCTACACAGCTGAAGTCTAGAGTTGAGTGGGTCTTCTGTCCATTGAACAAATGCCCATTCCTTCTGATCTATAGATGAGGCCTGGGAAGGACACAGAAAATTAACAGGGCCAGGAAATGCATGAGATTGGAGCTGTGGGCAGAATGTTCAGTCCTGTATGGAAAGCAAACAGCCCCTCACTGCTGGCACTGCATCCATAGCCCCTCACTGCTGGCACTGCATCCACGGCCTCTCACTGCTGGCACTGTATCCACAGCCTCTCACCACTGGCACTGCATCCACAGCCTCTCACCACTGGCACTGCATCCACGGCCTCTCACTGCTGGCACTGTATCCACAGCCTCTCACCACTGGCATTGCATCCACAGCCTCTCACTGCTGGCACTGCATCCACAGCCTCTCACCACTGGCACTGCATCCACAGCCTCTCACCACTGGCACTGCATCCACAGCCTCTCACCGCTGCCACTGCATCCACGGCCTCTCACTGCTGGCACTGCATCCACGGCCTCTCACTGCTGGCACTGCATCCACAGCCTCTCACCACTGGCACTGCATCCACGGCCTCTCACTGCTGGCACTGCATCCATGGCCCCTCACTGCTGCCACTGCATCCACGGCCCCTCACTGCTGCCACTGCATCCACGGCCTCTCACTGCTGGCACTGCATCCACGGCCTCTTCCTGATTACATAGCATCCATAGCCCCTCACTGCTGGCACTGCACCCACAGCCTCTCACTGATCGCACAGCATCCACAGCCCCTCACTGCTGGCACTGCATCCATAGCCCCTCACTGCTGGCACTGCATCCATAGCCTCTCACTGCTGGCACTGCATCCACAGCCTCTCACTGCTGGCACTGCATCCACGGCCTCTCACTGCTGGCACTGCATCCATGGCCTCTCACTGATCGCACAGCATCCACAGCCTTTCACTGCTGGCACTGAATCCACGGCCTCTCACTGCTGGCACTGCATTCACGGCCTCTCACTGCTGGCACAGCATCCATGGCCTCTCACTGCTGGCACTGCATCCACGGCCTCTTCCTGATCACATAGCATCCATACCCCCTCACTGCTGGCACTGCACCCACAGCCCCTCACTGCTGGCACTGCATCCACGGCCCCTCACTGCTGGCACTGCATCCACGGCCTCTCACTGATCACACAGCATCCACGGCCTCTCACTGCTAGTACTGCATCCACGGCCTCTCACTGCTGGCACTGCATCCACGGCCTCTCCCTGATCGCATAGAATCCACAGCCTCTCACTGCTGGCACTGCATCCATAGCAAAGGAGACACCACAATGGATGTGGGAAAGCATGGCTTGCTCCCCTCCTCTTCTCCTGTGGTTTGAACATGACCACCTGTAACAGACTGGAGAAAAGGGCAAGCTGATGCCATCCATCTGCAGCTTGGATTCCCCTGGCAGCTACTCACGCTCATCTCCAGGCTAGAGATTAGAGAGGCCGTGGGCAGGAACTGAGTCTGGAGCAGGTGTGAGAGAGGTCTGATTTTAGAGGTCTACCCTAAGCTTAGGATCAAGAAACATTCGTCTACAGACAGTTTAGAATGGTAAAACCATCCACTTGTTTTGAGCCTTGATGGTGTTAGTGAACACGTTTGTCCAGATTCGTTAGATTTTATGCCTGAGACTAGTACAGCTCACACCATAGAAATGTGATGTGAACAGATAGAAAGATGCCACGTCTGACAGTCCAGCAGGGGATGCCTGTACTCAGGAGCCAAGGCTTCGATGATCACAAGTTTGAGGGATAGTGAGATCCTGCTTTAAGATAAAATACTTAAGTCAGATTCTGCTGACCCAAGTAGTGGTATCTGGGGTCCTCCCTGAGAGGTGCCTGAGAGCAGACCACAGGTAGGTGATGAGCTGGTCCTGTTTGAGAGTGGCTAGTGGCCTTATGGCCAATGGCCATAAGCCACAGCCACTGCCTGATGCCTACCCAAAAGGTGACCACTGGGCCAAGACACCAGTGAGCCCTGAAGGAGTAGGAGTGGGAGGTGGCATTCACTGAGGACCCCCATATGCCAAGACATAGCTCCTCATCATAGCTGGGCAGAGACTTGGGATCGTACAGCAGAACCCTCCTGCTTCCTTCCAGAGTCAGAGCTGAGCATTCCTATCTCGGGTCACCACCTGTTTGCTGTATCTGGGAACCGGGATGGCAGTGTGCACATCACAAGGTGCACATGTGTGCAAATGTGAGTGTGAGGATACATGAATGTGTGAGAACAAGAGTGTGCGGGTGAGGATGTAAGTGTGTATGCTTGTGGATGTGTCTGAGAGCAGTTGAATGTGAAGAGAACATGAGTGTGTATGTATAGAACTGTGTGTGTTCGTGTGAGTATATGAGAGTATATGTAGAATGTATCTGTGAAGGGTGTGTGTGTGTGTGTGCATGCTGCATAACACCAAGTACATGAGCCATGTGGCTGCCCATGTAGCTGAGTAGATTTAAATAGAATAAATTTCTTAGAAATCAGACATGTGTTCCAGCAGTTGGTCTTCAACAAGTCTTGCTGAATGCTTATGTCCTGAAAGATAACCACATGCTTACTCTAGAGATTCAATGTGGAGTTGGCACAGTGCTGCTGAGCCTAGGTTGTGTGGCAACCAAGGCCACTGAAGATGACAGCCTAGGAGTTGCTCTCCACTTTGCCTGGGAAACAGTCCCTCTTGTAGGAAACAGCTAGAAAGTCTACTTACATGTGAGAAGAGCCTCAGGGGTGTGCAAATGCCTCCCATGTTAGCAGAGTTATTTTAATTATTAACTTAATTAATCACCTGGGAAGCATCCTAATAAGGGATTGTCTACATTGGGTTGGCCTATAGGTATGTCTGTGGAGAATCATCTTAATTGTGTTAATTGATTTGGGAAGACCTACCCCTCAATAAGGCAGGAGATCTTGAATTGAATAAAAGTGAAGAAACCCATTGAGAACAGGACAGCAAGCAAGAGAGCATGTGCACTCATTCCCTCTGCAGATACGCGTGTTGTTCCTGCCTTGACTGTCCCATGATAACGGACTGTAACCTGGGATTGTGGGCTGAGGTGACTTCTCGACAGTGAGTTTCATCACAGCAACAGAGATGAAGCAGGGGCTCATGCTTTCTCACACACAAGTGCCTGTCCTTGTGTAAATGGATGACCTGTGCAGAGCAGCCTTCAGCACCGCATACGCCTGCATGTGTCTGTAATTCCAGCACTCAGGATGGAGACGCAGGGGGATCAAACTTGAAGGTTATTCCCAACTACATAGGGAGCTTGAGGCCACTCTAGAGCACATAAGACTGTCCCTCGACAGGCAAGGGTGGCTATGCGCAGCAAACCCCTCTAACTGCAGGAGACACATCCCGGGACCTCAGTTAGGTATTTAAACGCAAGGACAGACTAGAACCCCCATCTGAGAGCTTCTCTCTTGGCTGAGTGCTTGCCACACTGTCTCTCTCTCCTGCAGACTGGGGGTCGGGGGGTGGGGGGAAACTAGCACAAATTTTCTTTCTTTCATAACTTCAGAGGAAAACTTGTTCTCACTGTAGATCTTACCAAATTTAGTGTATAGCTTTTTAATTTTCTTATTAAGTCAAGAATTTTTCACCTTATGGCTTCTTTTTGCTATATCCAAATCATCAGTATCAATATTCTTCTGCTTTGGGGTCATTACTAAGTAGTACTAAGTACTAAGGGTTCCTTAAACTCAAGCACCTATACCAGTACAACCTACTGTGACTGACAGGTCTGGGTTGTAGGGATGCACTGGACAAAGGGGTGACTCACATCCTGAGTGGGATGGAACCAGTTAGTGCAAACCCCACCGGTCTGCTCAGAATGACACTGTGTAGAACCTACAAATGGATTATTTTCCACTTAATACCTTTAATCCACAGGTGACTACAGATACCTAGAACCACAGAAGGGCAAATAGGGAAAGAAGTATACCAAAGTATAGGAAACTCAAGAAACTGTAGGTCAGCAAGAAAGAGCCTGGGGTTGCCACCCTACCCAAGCACAAAGGCAAGAGGACTGTGTGAAGAGAGCCAAGCTCAGGAGTGACAAAGGAA